>CM042402.1:24824805-25534805 GCA_023634145.1 Thymallus thymallus | reverse complement strand
CCACCCAACAAGCCACAGGCCATACTGCAACCAGTTCTGCTCACAGCTCTCTACCTGGTGGAGGGAATGAAGTTTATCAAAAGCATTAAGACAGATGATTCATTTCATCAATGAAATGTAGAAGTACTTATGTGCAGTTGACTCGATTGTACAGAGCACCGGCATGTGTGCGTTGCTATTGAACTTTTTTTTAAAATTTTTGGGTATGTTTGAACTGCACTGGTCATGTTTCCCTACAGACGGGTGAGGGTTAAGGGTGCACACACACACACACACACACACACACGAGAAGTACATTTTCTTTCAAACAAACATCATGACAGTCTAATGTACAGTATGTTATGGCATTCTGCTTGATCTCCCTATTCTCTTTTAAACATTATCTTTCTGACTACATAACAAATAAAGCAGTATTGTTCTGGGCTGTACTTGTCAATTCACTCAACAGCATAAGACTCTTGTCTGTAAAATAAATACATACATTTAGCTCCATCAACTTTTAATGCGTCTCTGTACATTGAAAAGTTTCTCGGTAAACGGCATTCACTTTGTATTTTTACACAGAGCTCAGTTATAATGAACCAGTGATCTGAGTGACATGGATTACTGTAAAGCTCAAGGGTAACAAAGATGGCTCCATAGTTGGATAAACAGCATTTGTTTAACACTAATGAAAACACACTTTGGGAAATACTCTCAACTCAGGCTAATACTCAGCTTGCTGCGGTCATGTGCCCCTATATAGGCCTATACTCACACTAATGGCCCTGTGTGTGTGTGTGTGTGTGTGTGTGTGTGTGTGTGTGTGTGTGTGTGTGTGTGTGTGTGTGTGTGTGTGTGTGTGTGTGTGTGTGTGTGTGTGTGTGTGTGTGTGTGCATATACAGTATAGTATTTGTATATTCTTGTTTGTTTGTGAGAGGTTCATATGTTTGTAGACTTTGCATATCTGCATTTGTGTGTGTATAATTAGCATGTGGTGAGTGTGGATGGTGTGTGTGTGACCTCTCCTCAGCTGACTTGCTAATCCAGTAGACAGGCTTAGACACTGAGACTCTCAGCCCTATGAGTAACCTCTAGTACAGTTAAACAAAGCTAAAACACACACTGAGAAATGGGAAAAAGTAAGAAGCAGCATCAGAAGAAGCACATGCCTTACAACGTCTCAACCTCCTGTATCCAAAACTCACTTTTACATTGCTTCTGCCTGCCTTACTGACGCTCGAGGGCGCCAGGCTACCCGTCATTACACGCACCTGTCACCATCATTATGCGCAGCAGTGCTCATTGGACTCACCTGGACTCCCTCACTTTGTTGATTGCCCCTGTATACAGTATATGTCTGCTCATCTGTGTTGTTCCCTGTGGTAGCATTGATTGTCGTGTCGTGTTCATGTCCAGACACTGTTCCTGTTCCGTTCCGTTCCGTTATTAAATGTTTCACTCCCTGTACCTGCTTCTCATCTCCTGCGTTGGGCA
This sequence comes from Thymallus thymallus, assembly GCA_023634145.1. NCBI lineage: Eukaryota > Metazoa > Chordata > Actinopteri > Salmoniformes > Salmonidae > Thymallus > Thymallus thymallus. The sequence continues at coordinate 25,533,328 of CM042402.1, read as the reverse complement.
TTACAGAATGCTACCACCATTACAAGAAGCATCAGGGAGTTTTTTAGGGTTTTACTTTGTTGGTGACGTCGGATCTGGGGGCCGCTGCCGATGGAACCGGGGGTGCCTCAGCTGGCTCGCTGGGCTTCCACACCCTACCTGGCTCGAGAGGTTTCATTGCCTCGGTTGGCTTGGCAGGTTCCAATACATTTTGATAAACTTATGATAAAAAAAATTAAAAACATAAATCTGAGGGGGCACATACCTTAGTGCCCCCTATGGGCATGACGCCACTGTGTGTGTGTGTGTTTGTGAGAGTGTGCGTGTGAGAGAGAGTGATAGAGAGAGAGAAAGTGAAATATAGAGAGAATGCAAAATAATGTGAGAGTAGAGAGACAGAAAGTTGGTCATATTAATTGGTGACTGGTGTTATAATAACACCACAAATGTTTTAAGGCTATTATACTGAACAAAAATCTAAAGGCAACATGTAAAGTAATGGTCCCATGTTTCATTTGAATTAAAAGATCCCAGAAATGTTCCATAAGCACAAAAAGCGTATTTCTCTCAAATCTTGTGCACACATTTGTTTACATCCCTTTGCCAAGATAATCCATCCACCTGACAGGTGTGGCATATCAAGAAGCTGATTAAACAGAATGATCATTACACAGGTGCACCTTATGCTGGGGACAATAAAAGGCCACTCTAAAGTGTGCAGTTTTGTCACACAACCCAATGCCACAGATGTCTCAAGTTTTGAAGGAGGGTGCAATTGGCATACTGACTACAGGAATGTTCAACAGAGTTGTTTCCAGATAATTTAATGTTAATTTCTCTACCATAAGCCACCTCCAGCGTTGTTTTAGAGAATTTGGCAGTATGTCCAACCGGCCTCACAACCACGTGTAACCACGCCAGCCCAGGACCTCCACATCCGGCTTCTTAACCTGCAGGATCGTCTGAGACCAGCCATCCAGACAGCTGTGGGTTTGCACAACCGAAGAATTTCTGCGCAAACTGTCCGAAACCATCTCAGGGAAGCTAATCTGCATGCTCGTCGTCCTCACCAGGGTCTTGACCTGACTGCAGTTCAGCTTCGTAACCGACTTCAGTGGTCAAATCCTCACCTTCGATGGCCACTGGCACGCTGGAGAAGTGTACTCTTCACAGATTAATTCCGGTTTCAACTGTACCAGGCCGATGGCAGATAGTGTGTATGGCGTAGAATGGGAGAGTGGTTTGCTGATGTCAACGTTGGAAATGCACAGATATACCGTGATGAAATCCTGAGGCCCATAGTTGTGCCATTCATCCGCCATCATCACCTCATGTTTCAGCATGATAATGCACGGCCCCATGTCACAAGGATCTGTACACAATTGCTGGAAGCTGAAAATGCCCCAGTTCTTCCAATGTCTGCATATTCACCAGACATGTCACCCATTGACCATGTTTGGGATGCTCTGGATCGACGTGTACGACAGTGTGTTCCAGTTCCTGCCAATATCCAGGAATGGGACAACATTCCACAGGCCACAATCAACAGCCTGATCAGCTCTATGCGAAGGAGATGTGTCGCGCTGCATGAGGCAAATGGTTGTCACACCAGATGGGATCCATGCCCCTACCTTTTTGTTAAGGTATCTGTGACCAACAGATACATATCTGTATTCCCAGTCATGTGAAATCCGTAGATTAGGGCCTAATTTATTTATTTAAATTGACTGATTTCCTTAAATGAAATGTAACTCAGTTAAATATTTGAAATTGTTGCATGTTGTGTTTATATATTTGTTTAGTGTATATGTTTGTTTATGTATTAATGTCTGAGTGACCTTCTTAGTTTGCAGTGGGATCACACACACACACACTTCATGCATTGTGTATACTACAGTATATGACATCACACTCTCTAGGTAATGTTGTTTAGGTCCGGTATTTACAGTAGCTCATTCTAATTTATCCTTATAATGTTTTAATTATTCAAAGTACCAGTAGGCACATAGGACTACATGTGTCATTTATCATATGCTATTGGCCTTTATCTAATATTTAGCTTATGCTAAATGGTTGTTCTGGTTTGAGGCTGTATATACACAGAGGTCATGAGTGTAAGGGACTTCTGAGTCTGAAATAAATGGCTCAGTGTGGTCATAAATACCCGGCAGTGATGGGTCTTCGTGGAACAGTGCTTTTATAGCTGTTCGTTTCAACCTGGAGCACCCGGATCTGCTAAAGATCCTGGTCCCAGGGATATAGCAGTAAAGTCCATTAGGGCCGTTGATCCTGTGATCAGACTAGAGTAAGCACTAGGGCCCAGATATGTTTAACAAGGGCACACATCTGGGCCAATCAGCACGTTTACTGGAGGTCACCTCTCAGAAGTGGGTTGTCCCCTGGCCCCAACCAGATAAAATGTGCCAATCAGTAAAGAGATGCATAATGATCTAGTGGTGTTATAACAAACATATGTTCATAGAAGTGAGACAAACACATGTGCGTGCACACACACACACACACACACACACACACACATTCCTTGATGTGGAACTGTGGTATGCATTTTTACAGAAGATATATTATTATACATTAATATACGCCTGATTCATATACTACCATCATCTTGCATGAATTCCGAGCTCTTTTCCCAGATAACAAGTTTACGATGAACAAGTCTTCCTAAGAAACACATCAGTTTGTCATCAATGATCAATTATGACAGATCATGACTAGCCAGTCTCTTTGGCTCTGAATTGAAATGCAGTCATGCGCATGTCAGTGCATGCAAAGACCACTCTCCACTCAATAAACCCTCTGCGCTGAGGATCTGTGAAATAAAATTACAGCCCACTTCGCCAGAGGAGAGCATTGGCTGTGAACTGATGACAAGGGGTTATCAGCACCCTAAACCCACCTGATGCTCCCCTTCGACCCCCATTCTAATCTTGACCATTACTCTGTGTGTCCAGGGTAACTGATGGGAAGTTCTATGGTATTCTTTAGTGCACACTGTAGCAAACCGTAGAAAAATGTTTTGCAACAGAAAACAAGAGTTGGATAAGTTTAGGTATAGGTCCCTCCCTGTTGTTTGGTTCCTAGTGAATACACCCCAGATCTGATGGAGGGGTGAAATACCTGGCTCTGCTGAAAGCATCAGAACAACGTTTGAACAAGTCTCAGACTAAGGTACTTTTGTGACTAGTCCTCTAGCCGTTACGTCTAGCCAGATGTGGTCTTCTGGTGTTCTATGTATACCCTGGCTGGCACGTGACATGCTTACCTTCATGATCACTTAGCTGAGCCTTTGACATTTAACCCACTCTGTAGAAACAGTTGAACATTATTGACCATTTGAAGAAGTGAGAGAACCACCTACGCCCACCTACGCCCACCTACGCCCACCTTGTCTTGCTGCTGTTTAATCACATTTACATTTTACATTGACATTTTAGCTATTTTTTGACTTACAGTTAGTGCATTCATCTTAAGATAGCTAGGTGGGACAACCACATATCACAGTCATAGTGAGTACATTTTCCCTCAATAAAGTAGCTATCAACAAAGTCAGTGCTTGTAGGGGGGAAGAAAAGTCAAGTGTGAGCATTAGTTACAAGTTGAGGAGGTGGTGCATTAGGAGTGCTGTGGGATTATTTAAGATACTCTTTGAAGAGGTAGGGTTTCAGATGTTTTCGGAAGATGGTGCCACCATTGGGGTGCCAGGACAGAGAAGAGCTTTGACTGGGCTGAGCGAGAGCTGCCCTCCCGCAGGGGTGGTAGGGCCAAGAGACCAGAGGTGGCAGAACGGAGTACTCAGGTTGGGGTGTAGGTTTTGAGCATAGCTTGAAGGTAGGGAGGGGCAGTTCCTCTTGCTGCTCCATACGCATGTGCCATGGTCTTGTAGTGGATGCTAGCTTCGTCTGGAAGCCATTGGCATGTGCAGAGGAGCGGGATGACATGGGAGAACTTGGGAAGGTTGAAAACCAGGTGAGATGCGGTGTTCTGGATAAGTTGAAGGGGTTTGATGGCACAAGCGGGGAGCCCAGACAACAGTGAGTTGCAGTACACTCTTAGAACAAACGGTGCTAAGTAGAGTCATACACGGTTCTTCAGTTTGTCCCCATAGGGGAACCCTTTTTGGTGCTGGGTGGAACCCTTTGCAGAGTGTTCTATCTACAACCCTCCATGTAGGGTTCTTCAAAGAACCCCCTGTATATGCTTCTACCTAGAACCCTCTATGAAGGGTTCCACCAATAACCATTTTATCATCAAAAGGTTCATCCTAGAACCGTCTATGAAGGGTTCTACCGAGAACCCTTTTGTCTTTGGAGGGTTCTTCCTAGAACACTCTATGAACATTTCCACTAACCTTAATAGCCTTTAAAATGTCCTAATTTATGATAATACATTACATATATCATAAGGCCTTTCTTTGAAGGCCTAGTTATACCTTAACACAGTCGTGTTAGAAACCTTCTGGTTTATGTCACAGTTTGTAGTAATGGGACGGTAAATGGAGCGTTGGTGAAGTGTCATCCTTGTTTATTTAAATGAGGTGTTCTCACAAAGCATTAAATAAACAGGAGAGTATAACAAATGAAGTGACTTACTGTCTTGTGACGTAGTGTAGACAGGCACAAACAATGATCCACCCACAGGTGGATGTGTGGGGAGCCTAAATACAATCCCCAATCAAGACAACCCTGTACAGCTGTCTCTGATTGAGGATCATTACTCCCCTAGTTAGGGTGTGAGGGCTTGATTGTGGTTCTACCACTCCCCTTGGTGGGAGTCAGAGGTCCAACCACACTCAAACCCTCACAGTACCCCCCCCCCCCCCCCCCCCCTAAGGTGCGGGGGCTCCCGACCGCGGATGACCGGACCCAGACTGGGCCCCGGTGGAGCGGACTGCTCTTTCACTGGAGTGAAGCAGACAGCCGGCCCCGGACTGGGCACCGGTGGAGCGGACTGCTCTGGCACTGGAATGAAGCAGACGACAGGCCCCGGACTGGGCACCGGTGGAGCGGACTGCTCTGGCACTGGAGTGAAGCAGACGACCGGCCCCGGACTGGGCACCGGTGGAGCGGACTGCTCTGGCACTGGAGTGGAGCAGACTACCGGCCCCGGACTGGGCACCGGTAGAGCGGACTGCTCTGGCACTGGAGTGAAGCAGACGACCGGCCCCGGACTGGGCACCGGTGGAGCGGACTGCTCTGGCACTGGAGTGGAGCAGACTACCGGCCCCGGATTGGGCACCGGTGGAGCGGACTGCTCTGGCACTGGAGTGAAGCAGACGACCGGTCCCGGACTGGGCACCGGTGGAGCGGACTGCTCTGGCACTGGAATGAAGCAGACGACAGGCCCCGGACTGGGCACCGGTGGAGCGGACTGCTCTGGCACTGGAGTGAAGCAGACGACCGGCCCCGGACTGGGCACCGGTGGAGCGGACTGCTCTGGCACTGGAGTGGAGCAGACTACCGGCCCCGGACTGGGCACCGGTAGAGCGGACTGCTCTGGCACTGGAGTGAAGCAGACGACCGGCCCCGGACTGGGCACCGGTGGAGCGGACTGCTCTGGCACTGGAGTGGAGCAGACTACCGGCCCCGGATTGGGCACCGGTGGAGCGGACTGCTCTGGCACTGGAGTGAAGCAGACGACCGGTCCCGGACTGGGCACCGGTGGAGCGGACTGCTCTGGCACTGGAGTGAAGCAGACGACCGGCCCCGGACTGGGCACCGGTGGAGCGGACTGCTCTGGCACTGGAGTGAAGCAGACGACCGGTCCCGGACTGGGCACCGGTAGAGCGGACTGCTCTGGCACTGGAGTGAAGCAGACGACCGGCCCCGGACTGGGCACCGGTGGAGCGGACTGCTCTGGCACTGGAGTGAAGCAGACGACCGGTCCCGGACTGGGCACCGGTAGAGCGGACTGCTCTGGCACTGGAGTGAAGCAGACGACCGGCCCCGGACTGGGCACCGGTGGAGCGGACTGCTCTGGCACTGGAGTGAAGCAGACGACCGGCCCCAGACTGGGCAACGGTTGAGCGGACTGCTCTGGCACTGGAGTGGAGCAGACTAGCGGCCCCGGATTGGGCACCGGTGGAGCGGACTGCTCTGGCACTGGAGTGAAGCAGACGACCGGTCCCGGACTGGGCACCGGTGGAGCGGACTGCTCTGGCACTGGAGTGAAGCAGACGACCGGCCCCGGACTGGGCACCGGTGGAGCGGACTGCTCTGGCACTGGAGTGAAGCAGACGACCGGCCCCGGACTTGGCACCGGTGGAGCGGATTGCTCTGGCACTGGAGTGAAGTAGACGACCTTCGCTGGAGGTTCCGGGCTGCGGACCTTCTCTGGAGGTTCCGGGCTACGGACCTTCACTGGAGGTTCCGGGCTACGGACCTTCACTGGAGGTTCCGGGCTACGGACCTTCACTGTAGGCTCCGGGCTGCGGACCTTCGCTGGAGCTTCCTTGCTACGGACCTTCACTGGAGGTTCCGGGTTGCTGACCCTCACTGGAGACTCCGGGTTGCTGACCTTCACTGGAGACTCCGGGTTGCTGACCTTCGCTGGATGTTCCATGCTGCGGATCTTCGCTGGAGGTTCCGGGCTGCTGACCTTCACTGTAGGCTCCGGGCTGCGGACCTTCGCTGGAGGCTCCGGGCTGCGGACCTTCGCTGGAGGCTCCGGGCTGCGGACCTTCGCTGGAGGCTCCGGGCTGCGGACCTTCGCGAAAAACTGTACTTGTTGTCCCTTCTCCACCGCCAATCCCCATCCTGTGAGGGTTCCTCCGGGAACCCCCACGAGTGAGGGAACAGAAGCACATCGTCGTCGTCTTCCTCCGACTCCTCTCTGTACTCCTGCTCCCTTCTCCTTCGATCCCCGACCACCCCCCCCAAAATCAGTTTTGGGGGTTTTCTGGGCTCCAAGCTGGTCCTTAGCCTTTTTGGCCCGCCGACTCTTTCCCCGACGACGGCTCCGTTGCTCCAGACTCCAGCCTTCCTCCACCGAACGATAATGGGGGAGTGTTCCTCCTCTGTAATTTTCCCCATACCGAGGAGGATATCTCCCAATGTAATTCCCCATTGCGTCCCAGGGTGGTGGATCATTCTGTCACAGTTTGTAGTAATGGGACGGTAAATGGAGCGTTGGTGAAGTGTCATCCTTGTTTATTTAAATGAGGTGTTCTCACAAAGCATTAAATAAACAGGAGAGTATAACAAATGAAGTGACTTACTGTCTTGTGACGTAGTGTAGACAGGCACAAACAATGATCCACCCACAGGTGGATGTGTGGGGAGCCTAAATACAATCCCCAATCAGAGACAACCCTGTACAGCTGTCTCTGATTGAGGATCATTACTCCCCTAGTTAGGGTGTGAGGGCTTGATTGTGGTCAATCACTCCCCTTGGTGGGAGTCAGAGGCCTAACCACAATCAAACCCTCACAGTTTATAGGCCACATCAGGTCTGCAGGTCACATTATACTGGCTTGCAAAGTGATGTGTAATTCCTATTGGAATCCAGACAGAGTTAGGATATCCAGCAAGTGGAATTGTTAATCACCTGCAACCTGCATTCAGAATAACTGCCAGGGTAGGGAAGATTGCGTACTGAGACTACCTCAATCATCTAAACTGGAACAACCTGTTTCAGTAACTGGTGCAATAAATACAACAGATTGGATTAGTTTATAAAACTGTATGTTATTTATTTTTATGTAGCATAAAATTAATCAATCAATCAATCAATCAAATATTACAGTAAAACAAACAATTCAGAAAATCTCCCTGCAATAAAACCTGCTGGGAAATATTATATATGGTTCTATGTAGAACCCTTCTTGCCTTCCATTTTGAAGGCAGAGGGGATGCATTCAGCGGTAAAGGATGAGTTGTTGAGGGAAAGGGGACGGTTTCCAGAGATGGTCTGGAGAAGGGAGGAGGGGATGGGTTTGAGCATACAGGTTGTCGAGCGACCGGACCTCACTAGAGGTCAAGGTGTACGGTAGTTCTGTGTAAGTGGGACCAGTGGACTTAATAGGCTGAGTAAATGAGGAGCGGATGTGGTCAACCTTCTTTTCAAAGTGGTTGACAAAGCAGCAGCTGGAGCAGTAGCTGAATCACTTTAAAGTGTGTGTGTGTGTGTGTGTGTGTGTGTGTGTGTGTGTGTGTGTGTGTGTGTGTGTGTGTGTGTGTGTGTGTGTGTGTCTGTCTGTCTGTCTGTGTATGTGTGCATATGGGTCTGTCTGTGTGTGTCTGTGTCTGTGTTTGTGTGTCTGTGTGCACTGTATTTGTCTCTATCACACAAGATTTTACATGTTAGAGAACAAAGCAGCTCAGTTGCTGAGAGGATGGCTGCTCCTGCTGTTGAATGCTGTGTGTGACTGGAGTAATCTGAAATAGCTTTCCACAGGGTGCTCAGTGTGTGTGTGCATGTGTGTGTTTGTGTGTGTGTGTGAGGGGTGGACCCTGGGGGATTTTGGACTCTAATTAAACCATAAAGTCACCTTGAGAGCATGGCAACTCACACATTTGCTTTAGCTATTTTCACTTTAGTTTATCGGTTTCCTCCCTTTTACTTCAGCTGGACCCAGACACAATAAGATTGCCCCATCCTTCAGGTGTGATGTAGTTTTGTGGATTTGGATGAGAGGGAATATGCCCCATTCTGTATAGTCACTGGCAACAATATATTAAAATATCTGCAAGTCAGGCTGCTGACACATGATCTCTTACAGGATGTTAAGGCTCGTTAGAGTTTCTTATAATGGGACGTTGTGTGAGCTGTTTGGGCATGTGTGTGTGTGTGTGTCTGTGTACGTCTGTGTTTGTGTGTATGCACATGTGTTCTGGTGTTTGTGAGTGTGTGTGTGTGCATGCGTGTGTGTGTGTACATGTTCCATTTCCTGTTTGTGGGTGGGCCCATTAGCCCCTAACAAAGAACCCACAGGGTGAGATGTTGGTTTAAGAAAACATTTTCCAAACTTCGACCACATCGACACGTCTGTGTGTTTGGTTTATGTTTGCAGTGTTTGTGGTGTGGGTTGTTTGGGCAATTCTACCAGCTCTCACAGTCTCATATCAGAATTAGATGTTCATCCATGTTTCTCAAATGTCAAATTTCGAAGTTATTCCAAACGTCAAATTTCAAAGTGTTTAAGGTTGTTTAGGCATTAACTCCACATTTTGAAAGGTGAGCCATTAAATCCGAATGGTTAAGGTAAGGGTTAATGTTTGGGATAGGCTTAAAACAAACATATTGAATTGCTGGATTTGAACTTGCAACTTTTGGAATCAGAGGCAAATGCATGTGCCCATACACCATCTCCGTCCACAACACCCTAGCAGAACTGAAACCTACTTGAAGGTTAGAGCGCTCACTGTTGCCCCTAGTGGCCGGTTCTCCACTTCATCTCCTGACATCCTCAGACATGGATGGACGTCAAATACTGACTTGTATCACAGGTGACCTGGATGAATGTGTGGTGTACAAGCAGTGTTAAGTGTGTGTGTGTGTGTGTGTGTTGAGTAAGAGCTGCTTTATTGTATTTTATATTGAAACATGAAGACGGACCCTAATTTAAACCATATGAACGCATGTGTTTGATCTCTGTCTCGCTCTCTCACTGGGGGTTACAGTGTGTGTGGTAACAGTATTACAGGATTATCTACGCAGAGATAACAACAACACAAACAAACAGAAATATATACACAAACCAACTAGGCTGCTGGGGGGTGGGGTGAGGAGGTTTGAATCTGTAGAGTGGATGGTGGCAAGGCAGGTTCACCTTAGCATGAAAAGTGTGTGTTTGTGTGTGTGTGTGTGTGTGTGTGTTCACGCCTGAATGCAATGTGTTTGTGTAGCTGTCTGCTCAGATTTAGTCTACTCTGATTTTCAGCAACACGATAATGATGCTTGTCATGTTCCATTGCGAACCAGAAATCAAGCCTTACACCTGGGTGTCCCCCTGCTCCACACACACACACACACACACACACACACACACACACACACACACACACACACACACACACACACACACACGTTTAAATAGTGTTGTATTCTGCTCAGTCAAAGGGAAAGTGAATTTCTTCACATATGGAGATTAGTTATTCATTTGGATCACTGCACTGGGACGGGCAGAGACAGTACATACACACGCACACTCATATATGTGCACACACACACATTCTCACGCTCGCGCACACACAGACATGTACACGCATGCATATGCAGTGCCTTGCAGAAGTATTCAGACCCCTTGGATTTCTTCACATTTTATTGTGTTACAAAGGGGGATTAACATTTATTTAATTGTCATTTTGTCAACAATCTTCACAAAATACTCTGTAATGTCAGCTCGCACACAAACACACACACCCTCCCAGTTCACCCATAACTGCGTGGCCAGCATGCCTCCAACTCAATCATCAAGTTTGCAGACGACACTACAATAGTAGGCTTGATTACCAACAACGATGAGACAGCCTACAGGGAGGAGGTGAGGGCTCTTGGAGTGTGGTGCCAGGAAAATAACCTCTCACTCAACGTCAACAAAACTAAGGAGATGATCGTGGACTTCAGGAAACAGCAGAGGGAGCACCCCCCTATCCACATCGATGGGACCGCAGTGGGGAAGGTGGAAAGCGTCAAGTTCTTCGGCGTACACATCACTGACAAACTGAAATGGTCCACCCACACAGACAGTGTGATGAAGAAGGCGCAACAGAGCCTCTTCAACCTCAGGAGGCTAAAGAAATTTGGCTCATCACCTAAAACCCACACAAACTTCTACAGATGCACAATTGAGAGCATCTTGTCGGGCTGTATCACCGCCTGGTACCGCAACTGCACCGCCCATAACTGCAAAGCTCTCCAGATGGTGGTGCGGTCTGCCCAACGCATAACTGGTGGCAAACTTTGCGCCCTCCTGGACACCTTCAGCACCCGATGCCACAGGAAGGCCAAAAAGATCATCAAAGACTTTAACCACCCGAGCCACTGCCTGTTCACCCCACTATCATCCAGAAGGCGAGGTCAGTTCAGGTGCATCAAAGCTGGGACCGAGAGACTGAAAAATAGCTTCTATCTCAAGGCCATCAGACTGCTAAACAGCCATCACTAACACACCAGAGGCGGCTGCCTATAGACATTGATTAGAAATCACCGGCCACTTTAAGGAATAGAACACTAGCCACTTTAATAATGTTTCTGTATCTTGCACTACTCATCTCATATGTATAAACTGTATGCTATAATATTCTTCTGTATCTTAGTCACTTAATCGTGTTTACATACTGCATCACCAATCTCTTACGTGTATACTGTATACTATAAAGCTTACTATGCCAATGCCGCCCTGATATTCATGTATATATTCTCAATCCATTCCTTACTTAGATTTATGTGTATTTGGGTATATGTTGTGAAACTGTTAGATATTACTTGTTAGATATTGCTGCACTGTCGGATCTAGGAGCCCAAGCATTCTGCTTCACCCGCAATAACATCTGCTAACCACGTATTTGTGACCAATCAAATTTGATTTGATTTGACACACACAAAAGGCACACACACAAATGCACACACTTATATTTTTCACCAATACACATCATTAGATCAGTCAGGAACACTAGAATCAAGATAAAGATTGCTGAAAACAACCCTGTCCTGGAGCAGGTGTAGTAGGAGACAATTAATTGCCATAATAAAGGACTTTGTCAGGGGACCACAACTTACATATTAGTCTTGCTTAAAAGTAAAGTCATATCAAGTCATAAGGTATGTATGGGGGACAGAGGAAGGGTGATGTAGTGCAAAAAAAGTAGGTGAGTAAACTCTAATAGGCCTTCGCTTTATACATTTTCAATGCAGTTTTCTGCAATAGGTGGATAAACACTCCGCAAAATAAAAACGTGGGTTTACCCTCCACCCATAGAGAGAGTAGACCAAGGCGCAGCGTAGCGATAGTTCGACATCATTTATTTCAGTAAGGAACTATACTGGATGTGAACTATACAAAATAACAAATGCAATATAGAACTGAAAGGAAACACACTTACTTCGACACTTCGGGACAATACGACAATGAACCACGCCATGGGAGTGGAACACACACATATAAGTAGGATCCCTAATTAGAGACAATGCATAGCAGCTGCCTCTAATTAGGGATCCCACACACAACACCACACAGACGTAGAACTACTAGAACTGCCAGACTCTGACCATAGAAATATAGAGAAGCAAAGCTTCTCTATGGCCAGAGCCTGACACCCCCAATATATCACTGTAAACATAAATTTGTAATTTCAATAATATTAATAATACGCAATGAAAGCACTTGTGCTGATTATAGACACTTAATAACAAGTTTTTGGTTTTCAAAAAGTTGCGACCCCCTGCCCTTTGCCTCACAATGGTTTGATCCACTGCCTCCCAGCCCTCAGCAGTGGCACATGGTGCAGGTACAGTGCATGTGTGGGAATCTGACAGTCTGTCGTTGTTGGCTGACCTCCAGTAAGTAGTTCAAACAAAGGATATGTTAGACATTTCTTTACTTCTACCACTCAATACATTAAAACACATTTATAACCATCACCGGTCTTTCATTTTCGCTGCATTGTATTACAGGTCACTCTTTATTTTAGCTAGCGGTTAGCTGACGTTTGCTAGCTAGCTACAGTAACATCAACCAGTGTTTGCAGCTGTTTGAATTCGAGTCAATGAGAGAAATTAGCAATGCAATGTAGTGTTCCTTAGCTGGCAAGGTGACAGAGTGTTCGTCTACCGTCTGAAAGCTATTCAATGCACGTAGTTAACGTGAGGTTAATACAGTCAATCGCACCATAGCGATTTTGATTTATGTTGGCAGGGTTCACACAATAGCTGAATTTAAAGAGCTAGCGAGCAAACCGATGGAGCAAACATTAGCTGGCAAGCTAGCTAGCAACTATTCCATTTATGTGGCGTCGTCAAATATGTAATCTTTGCTATCGTCAGTTTATTCTAAGATCAGCATGCAGCTGTAGTGCTTCGAAGTCCCTGTGATAAGGTTAGCGATAAACTGAACTCCAAACTGAACAGAACTACACTCTCTTCTACCATTGTCTTAAATATCTTTAATGGTCTCGTTGCAAAAGCTAAATTGTTGCTAGGGGACGTTGTGTAAATGGTGAACTCATACAGCTGTCAACGCTTGTCACTGCAATCCGTTTCACATTTGCTAGCTGACTAGCTAGCTACCTGGTAGATCGAAGCCCATTATAGAATGATAGAAGATAATAGATGATAGAAGCCCATCTACTGTAAATAACCTTAACTGTATGTGTGTGTGTGTGTAGGCAGCCAGCCAGGTAGAAAAATGGCAGAGAAAAATAAAAAAGACGGACATCAGAGCATTTTTCAGTACACCAAAACTCAAAGTAAGAACCCTAGTAGCCTAATATCTCCAAGACTAGTTGATAAAATAAAATATAAAATTAAAATAAAATTATAAGAAAGAAGTGAAATGCTAATGAAATGTTTCATAATGTCGTCATTAGGCAGAGCAGGCAACAGATGGCACACAGACAGCAGAGCTGGGGACAGATAGGCAGGGACAGACTGGCAGAGACAGGGAGTCTCAGGTACGTTTGTTGAGTCTTCGTTTGGCAACACTTTTTAAGACTTGTAAAATAGGGACATAATTGGACAATGCCATGGATTCCCCCACTCTCAAATTAAACTGATGACTGAACCAAGATTTCTTTAAGGCAATGGTATTGCTGTTGTGATGAATTGTGTAGTTTTGGGTACCGGTAGTTAGGAGTATGGCAAACACCTGAATTATTTTCTAGGAGACAGACTGTGAGTCAGTGAGGGTGGTGAAAGGGAAAGTACCAGGGAGAGAGACTTCAGATGACAGTGACACAGCCATGGCAGGACCAGGTGGCAACCTAGTTGCCAGCAGCACCGGTATAGGGGACAGTGACACTGCATCGTCCAGTTACCTCAGCGATGGCACAAAACCATATCAGCCACACCCACAATTTATAGAACCGCAAACTCTTGCCAACAGAGTGTTGACGTTTCAAGAGAAATGGTTTCGCGATTTCCCCTGGCTACATTATAATCCATCAATAAAAGGAGTGTTGTGTTTTCACTGTAGCCAAGGGTTTTCAAGCCAGCCATCTTTTGGCCAACGAGCGGATGCTGCCTTCATTAGTGCAGGATTTAGGAACTGGAGAAAAGACATTGTAAAATTCACAGCACATCAAAACTGCCAAGTCCGGTGCGGCATGTAGCAAGACAGGGACAAGACTTTAGAGGCCACACAGATGACAGTGGGAATTTATACCAGCTTTTGAAACTTAGGGCAGAAGAGGATGATCCCATTTTACTGAAGTGGTTAACAGAGCGTACCACAATGTACACAGGCCCCAAAGCACAGAATGAAATTCTGAACATCATGGCCAATACAGTAATTTGAGGCATTGCAGCTGAGATTAGGTCTCTTCCGATTGTACAATTTTCAGTAATTGTTGATGGTACTCAAGATGTCTCTGGTGCTGAACAGGAGAGTATCTGCCTGCGTTATGTTGACCATGACCTTGTCCCTCACGAGGAGCTTATTTGGCTATACAGGGTGTCGGAGACAACAGGCGATGGCATTGCGAAAGTGGCAACTGATTTGTTGTTGATGCTCAATTTGCCCATGTCTGGCTTACGTGGGCAGAGTTACGATTGTGCCTCAAACATGGCAAGAAAATACACAGGTGCACAGGCAATTGTGAGGAGGCTCCGGCCATGGAGCGGGGAAAACAACCGGGCCCGGACTGGGCACCAGTGGGGCCAACGGCTCAGGCCATGGAGCGGGACCATTAACCGGGCCCGAACTGGGCACCGGTGGGGTAAACGGCTCCGGCCATGGAGCGGGGAAAACAACCGGGCCCGGACTGGACACCGGTGGGGCAAACGGCTCCGGCCATGGAGCGGGGAAAATAACCGGACCTGGACTGGGTACCGGTGGGGCAAACGGCTCCGGCCATGGAGCTGGGCAATTAATCGGGCCTGGACTGGGCACCGGTGGGGTAAAAGGCTCCGGCCATGGAGCGGGGAAAACAACCGGGCCCGGACTAGGCACCGGTGGGGTAAACGGCTCCGGCCATGGAGCGGGGCAAATAACTGTGCCCGGACTGGGCACTGGTGGAGCGGACTGCTCTGGCACTGGAGTGGAACAGACGGCTGGACCCGGAATGGGCACCGGTGGAGCGGACTGCTCTGGCTCAGGAGCGGAGCAGACGGCTGGACCCGGAATGGGCACTGGTGGAGCGGACTGCTCAGGCACTGGAGCAGAGCAGACGGCTGGACGTGGAATGGGCACCGGTGGAGCGGACTGCTCAGGCTCTGGAGCGAAGCAGACGGCTGGACCCGGAATAGGCACCGGTGGAGCGGACTGCTCAGGCACTGGAGCGGAGCAGACGGCTGGTCCCGGAATGGGCACTTGTGGAGCGGACTTCTCAGGCACTGGAGCGGAGCAGACGGCTGGACCCGGATTGGGCACCGGTGGAGCGGACTGCTCAGGCTCAGGAGCGGGGCAGACGGCTGGACCCGGATTGGGCACCGGTGGAGCGGACTGCTCTGGCTCAGGAGCGGAGCAGACGGCTGGACCCGGAATGGCTCAGTGGCAAGGCTTCCAGTGGAGGTGCGGGTGGTTGTTTGACCAAGTTGAGGTGCTGATCAGAATTTTGTTTGCGCTGCCAGTGTCTTCATGTGAGGCTGAGAGGAGTTTCAGTGCACTCTGCAGGTTGAAGACTTGGTTACGGGCTAGCATGGGCCAAGAGAGACTCAACGGCGTAGTTGTCTGTACTGTACATAAAGACTGGCTGGACAGTCTCAAGAGGGAAAATATCTGCCAGCAATTTGTTGGATCCATTGAAACCTGCAAACAAATGTTTGGTTCTTTTGTTCATTAGTTCAGTAGTGTGTATAGCACTGGTTCTCAACCTTTTTGGGGTACTGGAACCACTGCATATTTTGAGGCAAGGCAGGCAAGGTTTTGAGCGGTCCTCAGGGACTCCCACTCCCTCTATATTATATGTAAAGTTACTGGAAACCTTGTGGTACTGAATACGTTCATTACACTTTATTTCACGGACCCCTTGCAATTACACAAGGGACCCCTAGAGGTCCGCGGACCCCTGTTTGAGAACCCCTGGTGTATAGTATGATATTTGTTCTTTTGTTTAGTAGTTTTCAGTTATTAGTACATGACAGTACACTTACTAATTATTTATTTTATTTTATTTAAAATTGCTAACTTTGTGTGACATACTTGTCCATAGGTGTTGTTTGAAGAGTTGAGACACTGACTGAACAATAACTAAGTATTTTTGAAGGATATTTTGGTTGATTTATTTGGGTTATTCATTGAAGTAGTTATTTCGCTTTTAGAACTGTACTTATTTTGAGCTTTTTGTTCTTGTAAAACTATTGTAGACTCAGGCCAGTGGCACATATTTAATGACTATGTAAATGTATAAGGAAAAAGGAAAATAAAAAGGTCAATTCAATACTGAGACCAACTTTGTGATGTTTCTCAATGGAGATTCTTTAAGATGTGATCGCACCATGCTCATTGTATTTATGAAAACTGCACCCATACAGTTTACAGAATCATTGTCACCTACTGGCCTTTCTTGGTATTGCTGGTTGTAAATACAAATACCTGAAAACATACTGGACTGATAAGGAACACTGCTAAAACTATTAGTAGTAGTAGTATTATAATGATTTAAACATTTGAACAAGTTGGGACAACCCTTCAGTTAACTACCTAGCAATTATCCAGTAGTAGTAATTATGGTTCCTCAATATATATTTAACACATTACAACGTAGGCTATGTGTTACAGCACTACTTTAAGTGTCCCCCTCAGGAATTGCTCTTGAGAAAATGTAATGTAAATATCCCCTCCAAAGTTGATATCAGATTTTCGCCCCTGCCTCCACCACTGTTCATATGGCAAAAATACCCTTTGTTTAAGTCCTCTAGCTAGCACCTGAGTCCTGCTTGTGTAAGGAAAGTCTTCTAGCTAACTCATTCATCCTGCTTCTTGATGAGATAATCCTGTTTGTGTATTTTTAGTGTGTTTGTGTAACTTCCAGTGTGGGTGTGTGTGTCTGTGTGTGTCTGTGTGTGTGTGTGTGTTGTCTGCTGAGGTTCTTCTCTAGGCCTCTGGCTGATTAGGGGAGGCACGTGGCGGCCATTAGCGGGATTAGATTTGTCAGAGATAATTAATTATGCGTTTAGCGGGCCAAGCACTAGGCGGAGGGAGTGAGAGACAGTTTAGTTTAATTTATTAGGATCAGGGGTTGGAACCAAACATTTTTTTTCTGAACAGAACCAATTTTTTTTTTGTTCCGACCAGCAAAATAAACTTCTAAACCGGTTCGAACCAAAATAAAGTACCAGTTTATATCGTTCCTTTCTGTTCCTTTTCAAACCTCTGAAATATGTCTATTTTTTACATTAAATTACTTGACCAATCAGTGCGATAGAGCAGCTTGTGATTTAATATGTATAGCAAAGTCGTTAAGAGCAAATTGTATTTTGCTGTAATGGCATAGTTTAAATATAATGAAACACACACACACACTGTGCTGCCAGACACAGTGTAGGGCACGAGATGCAACTAAAATTTTGAGGGTTCAGAAACAGCGAGAGAGGATGGAGGAAGCTTGCCTTGAAGCGCTGGGCATGTTGTTATGACATGCATTGTCACGATTCGAAGAGACGGGACGAGAAGCAGAGCGTTGGTGGAGAGACATTCCTTTTTATTTAACTTGTTCGTCTTAACAAGTACCAAAAATAAATAAGGAGAGTAGACAAACCGTGAACTGACGTGAAACATACACATACAAGAACCCACACCCAGGTGACAAACACAGGAACTTAAATAGAATCCCCAATTAGAGACAACACGAGACAGCTGTCTCTAATTGGGGATAGAAATTAACAAACACAAAAGACACCCGGTGAACTGCCAAGCTCTAACCGCGGCCCTCCAACTCCCCACTAGAGGGAGCCAGAGACATGCCACAGTCAGAACCTGACAGTACCCCCCCCCCCCCCTCCCCCCTAAGGGGAGCAGTTCTGACCGCTCTGCCCAGCCTGGGCCCCGACACAGCTGACTCTCCCAGCCACATGGCAAGGCTGGTTACCGGCCCCGAACTGAGCTCGGACTGTGGATGCGCACCATTGGGCTGGTGCGAGGAGCAGGCACGGACCATACCGGACTGTGGAGGTGCACCGGTGGTTTGGGCCGTACCGGACTCTGGACCGGCGCTGGGAATCAGCGTTGGAGATCTCAGACTTCCCCTGTCGTCCTTTCTCCACTGCCAATCCCCATCCTGTGAGAGCTCCTCCGGGAGCCCCCACGAGTGAGGGAACAGGAGCAAATCGTCGCCGTCGTCCTCCGACTCTTCTATGTACTCCCGTTCCCATGGCTGTAGAGGCTCCTCCTGGAACCCCCACGAGTGCAGTGGCCGGGGCTCCTCACCGTCGATCCCCGACCACCCCCATAGCCCTCCCCCAAAAACAGTTTGGGGGCTTTTCTGGGCTCCAAACTGGTCCGTTGCCTTCTTGGCCCACCGACGTCTCCTCAGTCGACGGCGCTGCTGCTCCGGGCACCAGCCTTCATTCACCGCACGGTAATGGAGGAATTCCTCCTTGGTAATTTTCCCCATACCGAGGAGGATATCCCCCAATGTTAATCCCTGCTGCGTCCTCTGATGGTGGGTTCTTCTGTCATGATTCGAAGAGACGGGACGAGAAGCACTCATTTCTGAACAACCCTTTAGAGGGTTATGTCGTCAGTAGGCTGTACTAACCTATGCTTCAGAGGGGAGGGGCAGGTAGCCTGCACACACATGCACACCCACTGGCAAAGATTTCCAACTGGCAGGTAAATGCTGGAATAAGTTTGAGTGACAGAGTGAGGGCTTTGCAGAGGCACTTTGTTGCGATTTTTGTTCCTCAAATAATTGTGTTATTTTACGGTTTCCGACCCATGATTAGGATCTCCATTAGCTACTGCACATGCAGCAGCTACTTTTCCTGGGGTCCACATAAAACGTACAAATACATGACAAATCACAGAGAGAGAGGGAGAATGAAAGAGAATGAGAGAGGATTCGAATAACACTGAGAGAAAAGGTGTCACGGATGTGTGAAAGAAAGGTTGACTGAAAATGAGGAGAAAAAAGGGAGGGAGGGAGGAGAGGGAGAATGAGACAAGGCGAGAGTGGGTGGTGGGTGTGGTTAAGTCTGAAAGATGGAGTGAGTGTGAAAAAGGAAAGCCAGAGAGAGAGAGAGGGTGGGGGGTGGGGGGAAGAGTGGAAGAGTGACCTCGCTCATGTCTGCACAGATGACTGCTTTAATATCCAAACATCCACTGCTCTGCCAATCCGAGCGGAATCGCCCAGCCGCAGCCAATCAGGCGTGGCCTTTTATCGGCTCGCTGTGGGGAGCCCCCACTGCCTCTCTGATTTATCTGCACAGACACAGCTCCCCTTCCACCCATCAACACCCCACAGGGCAGACGATTTCCTGATTCTCATTGAAGTGGAAAGATTTCAGATTTAATACATTTCTTCTCTGTGTTACTTTTCAAAGAGAGGGTGACATTAATAGGTTATGGGGGGTGGGGGTGGAGGGATGGGGGATGGTGGAAGAGCAGAAGGAGGGATGGAGAGCAGGTGAGCAGCTGGTCTGTTGATGTTAGAGACATGCTGTCTGTTCATCATGTACTCCCGCTGGAGAGAGAAGGGGGGGTGCACAATGTATGAGGAGGTCAGATCACATCACACACACTGTGCGTTCATGTGTGTGTGTGTGTGTGTGTGTGTGTGTGCGTGTGTGTAAAAGCTTGAGAACTAGTCCTCAAACCAAATAAATCTACTGTCTACTTTATCTTAACAGACTATGTTTACTCTACGGCTTGTTGAAGTCTAGAGGACTGTCTCATGAGAGTGTGCACCACATACTGTAATCTAGACAACATCTATGCCACACCACTCTACAGAATAGGAGGGATGCGACACTCTCACACACACACACACACACACACACACACACACACATGCATTCTGTATCAAAATACACTCACCAATCCACCCCGTGGGAGAGAGAACCAGAGAAGGAGAGAGAGAGAGTGATGGAAAAGAGGAAGAGAATGTAGGAGGGCAGAATAGTGGGGGGAAGACGGACTGAGAGAGGGAGTGAAGCAAATGGTTGAAGGAATGAAGGTACGAGAGGAGAGAAACCGGCTCTGAAGATATTTTCTCATGTTTGTTTGAAATAGTTTTGTGTTCTATTTTTCATGCTTCTCTTTTGAAGTGGTCCCTCTTCAAAGGTCATTGTGTGACTGTGCTACATCTCTGCTTCCCCACTCTCTTTCACACACACACACACACACACACACACACACACACATAGAATTCTCACATCAAAAAGGAGACCAGAGGAAGGACAGTGTCCAGTGTTCGAGTAACAGAAAGAGAGAAAGAGTGTATATATGTGTATGTGTGCATGCATGAGTGTGTGTGTGTGTGTGTTTGTGTGCGCATGTATGTGTGTCTCACCCGCCCCAAGTCACAGAGCTAATTAGTTAGCAGATCAGTATGTTCGGTGTTTAATCTGCAGTTGGAGCTGTGTGATGGTAACCAGCTGTCCTCACGGTGGCAGCCAGCGCTGCTTCCTAATTGGCTGTCATTACAGCCCTGGCTGGCTGCTCTGCCTGGCTCTATGATGTCGTACGGCTAGAGAAGAGACAACCATGGCCTGATGGTCTCTTATGGGATCAGCCTTACTTTCTCACTCGCACGTTGTCTTATTAACTGTGATTACCCTCATCTAACCACACTCACTTGTGTGTGACAGTTTGTTTTGCTTTTAATCCATTTTATTTTGTATATTTTAGAGAGAGAGAGAGAGACTGTTGTTGTTCAGATCACATCCATTAGCATCACCCTGACCCTGTCTTGTTTCGGCCAAGCAAGACAGCAACATCTATCACTCACACACGTAACCTCGTCATGATGATGTACAGCTAATCGTCTCCATGGTAACACAGACTAGTTGCTTTTGAGCAGAGCCAGACAGATGATGGAGGAAGGGGGGTGTTGCAATATAACGACAATCACCATTGGGATACACACACACACACGCACGCACACACACACACAATGGTGATTGTCGTTATATTGCTTTTAAAGGGCTTCTCCATCTGTTTATGTACAGTGCCTTCAGAAAGTATTCACACCCCTTGACTTCTTCCACATTTTGTTGTTACAAATTGGGATTAAAATAGATTTAATTGTCTTTTTTTTAATGATCTACACAAAATACTCTTAAGTCAACTTTTTTAATGAAAAATCAAACACTAGTACATCTTGATTAGAGTATTTTGCCCCAATCACCATTGTACCCCATTTGTCAATACAAGTTAGAATAAGTATTTTTCAGTAAGTCTCTAAGAGCTTTGCACACCTGGATTGTACAATATTTGCCCATTATTCTTTTTTTAAAACTCTTCAAGCTCTGTCAAGTTGGTTGTTAATCATTGTTAGACAGCCATTTTCAAGTCTTGCCATAGATTTTCAAGCTGATTTAAGTCAAAATTGTAACTAGGCCACTCAGGAAAATTCAATGTTGTCTTGGTAAGCAACTCCAGTGTACATTCGTCCTTGTGTTTCAGGTTATTGTACTGCTGAAAGGTGAATTAGTCTCCCAGTGTCTGTTGGAAAGCAGACTGAACCAGGTTTTCCACTAGGATTTTGCCTGTGCTTAGCGCTGTTCCATTTATTTTTACCCCCCCCCCCCCCCCAAAAAAAAAATACCTCTATAGTCCTTGTCGATGACGAGCATATCCATAACATGATGCAGCCAACATATCACGAGAGGGTGCATACCTCAACCAAGATGCAGCGCAGGGATTATAGTTCGACATTCTTTTTTTATTTACTATGTAATATAAATTTACAAAAGAACGAACTATACAATACAAAACAAACACGAAAGACAAAACTTCACGTTACCCAAAACAGACTAATGAACGGACGTAACAACTAAAGCACACTTACTGTCACCGTGACTGCGAAACATACGACAATGACCCACAAATCCAGTGTGAAACCTACCAACCTATGTAGGATCCCTAATTAGAGACGATACGCTACAGCTGCCTCTAATTAGGGATCCCACACAAACCACCACCAGAAAACTGAAAGAATAGAACTGTCAGACTCTGACCATGGCTACATAGAGAAGCAAATGGGCTTCTCTATGGCCAGAGCCTGACACAACACCATGCTTGAAGATATGAAAAGTGATTGGTACTCAGTTGTGTTGGATTTTCCCCAAACATAATGCTTTGTATGCAGGACAGTTTATTTCTTTGCCACATTTTTCTGCAGTATTACTTTAGCGCCTTACTGCAAACAGGTTGCATATTTTGGAGTATTTCTATTATGTACAGACTTTTCACGCTGTCATTTAGGTTAGTATTGTCACTGGTGTAGAGAGGAGTAGGCAGGAGGCAGTCGCAGGTTTGGAACTACTGAATGTATTTTAAGCACCATAGAATCAAAGCCGGACGAAACCCAAATGCTGTTGTGCTCAAAATATATATAATAAACAAAAAGGCACAGGGCAAACCCAAAGTGCAAAATACAAAGTACACAGTACACAGGAAATAGTAGGCACGATTCCTCTCTAGAAAACAAGTAACATTTACAATGACCGACAAAGACAAATGGCAGAGGGAGTATATACTACATACAGTGATAGAGTGGGGATTGGAACCAGGTGTGTGTAATGATGACGAGAGAAGTCCGGGGTTGATGAGTGAAGGGCGTTTGCCAGCAGTAGGTTCAGCAACAGCTAGAAGGCCGGCGACGCCGAACGCCTGAGCTGGACAGGAGGGGAAGCAAAAGCGAAGGCTGGTGTGACAAGTATTGTGGAGTAACTACAATGTTGTTGATCCATCCTCAGTTTTTTCCTATCAGAACCGGTAAACTCTGTAAATGTTTTAAAATCACTATTGGTCTCATGGTGAAATCCCTGAGCAGTTTCCTTTCTCTCCTTCAACTGAGTTAGCAAGGGTGCCTGTATATTTGTAATGACTGGGTGTATTGACACACTATCCAAAGCGTAATTAATAACTTTACCATGCTCAAAGGATATTTAGTGTAAGCTTCTTTTTTTTTCAATCTACAAATAGGTGCCCTTCTTTGTGAGGCATTGGAAAACCTCCCTGGTCTTTGTGGTTGATTCTGTGAGAGAGAGAGAGAGCAGTATGCTGCTTTCAAATTCAATACATATCAATTGTTCTTTGTGAGGCATTAGTGTATGATTGCAATGATGGCCTATTTACACTGGCTCTCATGATGTGCTCGGCCAAATGTTAGCCAGAGCAATGATCCGTCATAAGTTCTGGTCTATTGATCCCCTCTCCCCTGAGGAAACTTTACTCTAGTGGTTCCCAACCTTTTTTAAACCGTGGCACATCTTCGATGGGATTAAAAATGCTGTGGCACACCTACACTTTCCTAATAATGTATTTAGTGGTAATGACCTCCATCTCATCTGATCCATACTACAAATCATACATTTTCTGTGACAATTTGTTTTTATAGATTAAATAGGGCTTATTTAAACTATTTTCATAGTTCTTTACTCATGATGGTTAATTTGTGTGTACCCCTTTAAGTGCATCCAGCATATGCTGGTAAAATAGGTCTTTCTTTTAAAGGGGTATTGCTAGATGTCGAGTTTGGAGATTATTGACGTTAGCATATGGTTAGCTTAGCGCAATTGCTGAAAGTCTCCCGGTACATTAGCAAGCTCCTCTCAAAAGCAGGGGAATAGACCTTCTCACTAATCCAAAACTGGGTGGTTGGTAATTTTTAGTCTTACAAAGCTGTACATAATAATCAATATTTTATACATTTGTTAATTCGTTGTGGATAATCACAAGAAAAGAGATTCTATCCACTTCCTCATTCTTTCCTGTTGTCTCATTCAGATTGTCGTGGAAATTCTACACATGGGACACTCGAAGTCAATCTTAAATGAATCATTGTTTATTAACAGCATGCGGCGACATGACCTCCTCCTTAGAATGTTCTACAAGTTAAGATAGGAGACGGTGCCGGACACATGCCGGAACCAACCCTATGAATTATGCCTATGTAACTTGTCTGTAACCAGTATATAAGAGATCTAATGGGACTTCCTCGATGGAGCTTTTGATCGACATGTGTACTTGGTGCATTGAGTTGGTTGGAAACTCTCCAGCGAGCTGATGATAAATAATTCATTTAAGATTGACTTTGAGTGCCCCTGTGTAGAATATATGGTGCATAGGAAGTAACGACATTACCGAGTGTGTTTGAGAATAGTACTAAAGTGAATGTAGATGTGAGAGTTGTGTGAGTGTGGAAAGGACGTGTTAAGCTGATTGAAATTTGGATAATAAGCTGATTGAAATTTGGATATTAAGGTGATTGAATTTTGGATAATAAGAGATTGAAATTTGGAATATTAAGAGATATTATTACTATTAAGTACTGAGTGAATGAGAGCTGTCAGGGGACTGGCTCCGGTGTGAAAGAGGTAATATGGGAGATTACTGAATATGTGTCTGAATGGATACCCCAACCAGTTCTGTGAGCTGAGTTTTTTTATCTATAACATTATCTATGGTTATTATATATGTATAGGAATTAGCGGCAAACTAGTCTTAGAGAAGGCTGGAGTGAGGGCAGGAGGCCGCACTGACAATTGTCTGTAGGCATTTATAAGGGAAGTGTCTATGTGGTCGGTGATCTACTGGAACCCTTGAAGATATATATGGTGAATACCTAAGAAATGTCTAAGTATGTCTGTAAGTATAGTGTGATGCACATCAGGTGTGGATGTCTGTAGGCATTTGTGATCTATTACATTATTAAGGGATTCTGTATGTAGATATGAAAGAAGAGAGGACTATTCCCGAATATGCTGTTCAATAGAACACTAGAGTGAATATTTAAACCCCTCTAAGAATAGAACACTGGTGTACAGGAGGAATTTGTGATGTAATACAAATGTATAATGCGTTACTAGAGATAAAGTATTGAGTATAATGGGTTACTACAGATCTGGTGAAGTAACAATATAATTTTTAAAAATAAAATACAACTTGCACACCCACACGTTAGACGTATGTAAGTGGTGTAAAAAGTATTCTTTGACATGTTCAGAGTTTCCCCTTCATGGATCATGTGATAAAGATAAGGTTAAAGCATTGTACGGGATTTCCTCCACCCTGGTAATACTGTTGCGAGCTCAACCAGAAGAAGATGGCAAGAGACAGAGACTGATTTTAACGGAGAGTTCCTGCGCCCCATACACAGCACGACTCCAGGAACGTCACACTTTATTCACCCGCCTTCATTTAATAACAATGAACACATACTCCGGCCATGCAAGGCTCGATCACGGTATGCATTTTAACATTCCCCCTACCCCCATAACCTGAACTAAGACAACTTAAGGAAACATAAACACATAACATTAGCTTAACTACTAAAACGTAAAGACATAACACAACCGTTTTAATCATAGAATAACAACTACCCACAATCCCCTTGCGCCCTTTAGTGGCTAGTGTATCCCGGCCAGATCGCTACAATACATTTTGAAATAAACCCAATACCCTGTATTTTATAAATTCAGCACATTACATGCTAATCTTAAAATAATAAACATTTAATAAGTGTGAAGCAGAAAGTGTGATCCGAGTGTATTAGATTGAGAAGGTCTTCCTATTGGGAAGGGAGTTCAAGTTGAGGGAAGCGGATATAGAGACTTTATAATGCAATGTCTTTGTCACGACTCCCTCCGAAGCTTCCCCCTCTCCTGGTTCGGGCGTGCTTCGGCGCTCGTCTTAAACGGCCTTCTAGCCACTGCCGATTCCTTTTTCCATTTGTCTTGTCTTATCATTCCTCACACCTGATTCTCATCCCATAATTATCTGTGTTATATATATCCTCTGTTTTCCCCTTGTCGGTGTGAGTTATTGTTTCCGTTGTTCCAGTCCATTTCGTGTGCATGTTGTTGCTTTATTGGGTATTTATTTGTATACCCTTTCATTTGCTGGGTTGTGCCCGTAAGATTTTATTCAGGTAATACCTGACCGCTATTTTCTCTGGCGCGGTTGCGTCCAGTTGTGTACTGTGTTTTTGCCTACGGTGGATTTACTTTATTCATTAAAGATTCCTACCGTCAAACACATCTCCTGTGCCTGGCTCCACTATTTTAAACACGCATCACAAAATAACTCACCCAACAACTATGGAACCAGCAGGAGCGACGAATCTCTCTGGCGCCGTGGAGCTAGTCAGAGAACACTCCCCATTGCTCACCAGCCTGGGTGAGGCCATAGACCGTGTGCTCCAGTCAGTCCAGCACCTGGAGAACCGAGGAGTCGACACTGGAGCCTCCTCCTCGGCACACCCGGTTCAGACCACTCCTCCGTCAACCATGAGTGGAATACACCTGTTCATGCCCCGGGAGTATGATGGTACAGCTGCCCAGTGCCAGGGTTTCCTTCTCCAGTTGAACCTGTATTTTAGCACCATCCATCCCCCACCATCGGACCGTGAGAAGGTGTCTGTCCTCGTGTCCTGTCTGTCTGGGAAAGCCCTGGAGTGGGCCAACACGACCTGGGAGGAGCGAGGCACCGGGTTGGATGACTTCAAGGAGTTAGTCTTTTCCATCTGCAACAGGGGACGAGGACAGCGCAGGACTTTGCATTGGAGTTTCGGACTCTGGCAGTTGGGTCGGGGTGGAACGAGCGGGCCCTCATAGAGCATTTCCTCTGCAGTTTGCGCAAGGACGTCCAGCGAGAGCTTGCATGACATGATAACACCCTTGGATTTGACCAGCTGGTGGACATGGCCATTCGGCTGGACAATCTGCTGGCATCTTGCGGACGTCTAGAGGTGGGGTCAGCCCGTTCCACCCTTGTCCACTCAGGCTCCCATTCCCATGGAGCTGGGCGGAACGGCCGTTAGGGAGCCCAGAAGAGGACATACCCAGTGCACAGGGTGTGGCCACAGAGGACATTCTGCGGCTCGGTGCTTTCAAACTGCTGGGTCTAGAGGCGGCAGGCAGGGCATTCTGGCGTCACCCCAGGTAGGTCAAACACACACTCACATTGAGCCCTCTGTTGCGCACCTATTCCTTCCTGTCTCTTTCCCTGATTTTTTTCGAAAATTCCCCAGTGTAAGGCGCAAGTAGATTCAGGCGCAGCTGGGAATTTTATGGATAAAGCGGTAGCTATTAGGTTAGGTATCCCTTTGATACCTCTGTCCATCCCCATCCCAGTCAGTGCACTCGATAGTCGACCACTAGGGTCTGGGTATGTTAGGGAGACCACAAGGGAAATAATCATGATTTTGCACGGGAATCATAAGGAGAAAATTTGTTTTTTCCTTATTGATTCTTCTGCATTTCCTGTAGTGTTAGGCATGCCCTGGTTAGTCATTCACAACCACACCTTTTCGTGGCAGCAGAGGGCTCTTACGGGGTGGTCGCAAGAGTGCCCGGGAAGGTGTTTGGGTGTTTCCGTAGGCGCTACCACGGAAGAAAAGTCCAGGCAAAGTCTCCACCGTGCGCATTCCCCCCGAGTATCTTGATTTGGCTGACGCCTTCTCCAAAAAATTTGACCAAATTGGATTGTGTGATAGACCTCAAGGTAGGCGCTGCACTTCCCAGGAGTCATGTGTATCCCCTGTCGTAGGCGGAGACGGAGGCTATGGAAACATACAGTTGAAGTCGGAAGTTTACATACCCCTTAGCCAAATACATTTAAACTCAGTTTTTCACAATTACTGACATTTAATCCTAGTAAAAATTCCTTGTCTTAGGTCAGTTAGGATCACCACTTTATTTTAAGAATGTGAAATGTCAGTATACTAGTAGAGAATTATTTATTTCAGCTTTTAATTCTTTCATGACATTCCCAGTGGGTCAGAAGTTTACATACACTCAATTAGTATTTGGTAGCATTGCCTTTAAATTGTTTAACTTGGGTCAAACAGTTTGGGTAGCCTTCCACAAGCTTCCCACAATAAGTTGGGTGAATTTTGGCCCATTCCTCCTGACAGAGCTGGTGTAACTGAGTCAGGTTTGTAGGCATCCTTGCTCGCACACGCTTTTTCAGTTCTGCCCACACATTTTCTATAGGATTGAGATCAGGGCTTTGTGATGGCCACTTCAATACCTTGACTTTTGTTGTCCTTAAGCCATTTTGGCACAACTTTGGAAGTATGCTTGGGGTCATTGTCCATTTGGAAGACCCATTTGCGACCAAGCTTTAACTTCCTGACTGATGTCTTGAAATGTTGCTTCAATTTATCCACATAATTTTCCTTCCTCATGATGCCATCTATTTTGTCAAGTGCACCAGTCCATCCTGCAGCAAAGCATCCTCATAACATGATGCTGCCACCCCCCATGCTTCACGGTTGGGATGGTGTTCTTCGGCTTGCAAGCCTCCCCCTTTTTCCTCCAAACATAACAATGGTCATTATGGCCAAACAGTTCTATTTTTGTTTCATCAGACCAGAGGACATTTCTCCAAAAAGTATGATCTTTGTCCCCATGTGCAGTTGCAAACCGTAGTCTGTATTTTTTATGGAGGTTTTGGAGCAGTGGCTTCTTCCTTTCTGTAAGCGGTACTGTCCCAACGGTATTTGGGACAGTACGCCACCCAAGCTCCGCCCTTGTGCTTTCTTTTTCGAGGAAGTTCAGCCCGGCAGAGCAAAACTATAACGTGTGTGATAGGGAGTTGTTGGCTGTTGTCAAGGCCTTGACCGCGTGGAGACATTGGCTTGAATGGGCCAACCACCCTTTCCTTGTCTGGACTGACCATCGTAACCTGGAGTACATCCGGGCTGCGAGGAGGCTAAACACTCATCAAGCCAGGTGTTCTTCACCCGATTTAATTTCACCTTGTCGTATATTCCAGGTACCAAAAACACGACAGCACCCCTACACAACCCACCTTGATAAGAAATGTACTGAAAAACCCAATGTAAACCTGACACACAAAATGTTTGAAATGTTTGAAATATCTTTGAATAATGTCTGACATACAGAGAAACAAACACTCACTTAATGGGGTTGAATGACATCTGACCTCTGTTCTGACTTCCTGGTGAGGCCTGTTCACCATCACTGGAAAGACTAGAGACATTGGTGAGATTTAAATGGACTATGTAAAACCTAACAATTAGAAGAAGTTTATAATTTATCAATAGTCCTATGTGCGATTCGGACCACGAGAAGGAGAGAGAGCGCTGCCCCTAAATGAGGGACAAGTCTCTAGTCTATTTTACTATTCCTTGATTTACCTTATGGGATACAACCCACTGAGCCATTGCAATCGCAGAATATG
This sequence comes from Thymallus thymallus, assembly GCA_023634145.1. Taxonomy (NCBI): domain Eukaryota; kingdom Metazoa; phylum Chordata; class Actinopteri; order Salmoniformes; family Salmonidae; genus Thymallus; species Thymallus thymallus. The sequence continues at coordinate 25,503,861 of CM042402.1, read as the reverse complement.
TTCATTGTAATTTTGATATGACAAGGAGTATTGTTTTTTTGTTTTTTGGGACGCATGAATCACGATGTGAGTCATGTGTCCAAAGGGGGAATTACCAGTCCACTGTGGCCCTTATTTGAAAATAGATTTTCTTCACATGCTGTCACGACTGGGTCTGTAAATTGACCAAGGTGCAGCGCAGTAGTAGTTTGACATCTTTAATTAATATAAATAAACTCAATGCGAACTATAACAAGCAAGAACAACTTAGAACAAACGTAAACACACTTACTTTACAGACTGACATGGAAAACAATGACCCACACACAGGTGTGGGACATACAAACATAAGTAGGCTCCCCAATTAGAGACAACGCATAGCAGCTGCCTCTAATTGGGGACCCAACACAACACACCACACAGAACTATATAAACTAGATATGTCAGGCTCTGACCATGGCCAAATAGAGGAGCCAAAGGCTTCTCTATGGCCAGAGCCTGACACATGCCTGCCTTTAAAAGGAAAAAATATGTGTTGGTAATTGTTGACAGTTACTCCAAATAGATGTAAGTTTTCCCCACCTCTAGTTTTAAATGAAGAAGTGTATTACTGTTGTTGTGTTTGTTTGTTTTTGTCTTGGATTTTGATTTTGATATAGAAGCTCAAATCTAAGCGAAATTTAATGGTTACTATCACACTAGTGGTAAGAGGATGGAATGTAATGAACATTTTGATCAAGTGAAGAGTCTTGTCTTAGTGTCATAAATAATCCTTGGTTCCTGCCTGTGCATGGTAAAGATACGAGGGGGGGGGGGGGGGGGGGGCGTCGTGACATGACCTCCTCCTTAGGACCATCTGGCAGATGGCCCAGAATATGTTCTATAAGTTAAGATAGGAGACGGTGCCAGACACAAGCCAGAACTAATCCTATGAACTATGCATATGTAAATTGTCTGTAAACATACTACGTGTGTTCGTAAATTTAATCTGTAGTGCCAGAGTGTGATCTGGGCGTTTGTAAACTCAGAGTGTTGTCAGATTGGCCGTTCGTAAATTCATAACGTTTCGCTCTCGGAGCGTTTAGAGCGCACACTGGACGCTCTGGCCGAAAAAATTGGGTTGATCCGAGCGTTCTGACCTAACAACAGCAGTCAAGCACCCAAGCTAACTGTCTAACTTTGGCTAGCTTGCTAGCTACTTCCACACACAAATGAGAAAACAGCTCACTCTGACCATTTTACTCACCCTAGTAGAGCTGGTTAGGCTGTTTTTATGTTATCCAGAGCATTGGTGACTGGAACTATGCTGCTGGAAACAATTTAAATACACTTTCTTTGCCAATGTTTATTCAATGGGTGTTGAGCATTTGTAAATTTGTCAGTTATTCTGCCAAATGAGAGTGCTCTGAAATCAGAGTAGAGCGAGTTTACCAGCTACGTCTATCAACAGTTGTCACAATGACATCATAAACATTCTATTGAAATAGTTACTTGCATAGTGGAGTCTTTTGTTTAGACATGTAGCAAGCTAGCTAAACAATTAACCATAATCCCAACTCATAACGTTACTACCCTGCATGAATCTGCAGGTAGCTAACCAACCAGGTTCAATGTTAGCTAGATAACATTAGCCTATAACTAGAAATGTGAATAGTTTTAGTAAAAAGATCATACACGTAACGTTAGCTAGCTTGCCAGCCAGTGAAGGTTAGCTAGCTAGTGTAAGGGCTGAACATGCTTAGCTAATTAATATGTTAATATGTTAAGAGTTACTAACTGAATGTATTGTGTGATCATACAACTTGTAGGACTGCTGTAGGCTTGTGTGTGGGGGAGCCATGTGGAAAGAATGTGCTAGCTTAAGGGTTTCACGATAGAACTGTATTTTGTGGTAACATGAGACAAGAACATCTGCTGAGAGGGAACTGCTTCCGTCAACTGGATTGCGTCACGAGGCTGGGACCAGCCTGCACGCCAACGATAGGCTGAGTAAGTTTAAACCACACTCAGCCTCTACTCTGACAGGCCAGCAAGGAGCGGGAACTATTCTGTCGGAGCATTTAAGGAAGAACAAAGGATAGGGCTCGCTCTCTTCTCTAGCCCTGCTTGCTGTTTACTCACTCTCTCTCTCACTCTCTTGTGCTTTCTTGCGCTCTCTTGCGCTCTCTCTCGCTCTCGCTCTCTCTTCTCTCTCTCTCTGTTTGCCCTGCGTGGTGTCACAGTGAGCCTGTATATACGAACTTCATACTTACCATTTAAGGGTTTGCTAGAATAAAATACATAGATGATTTAAACTGTTCCTTTCGTTCCAATTGACGCGACCTTAACACTAGCTAACAGTACACGTTAACTTGAAATTAAAACAACTTTTTGACAAAATTAGAAACGTGTAATATCTGAACATGTTGTTAGCTAGACTATCTTACCCGTATACATGGCTGGACGCTTCTTTCCTCTCTGTCATGGATGCCATGTCTGCCCGTAGTTTGAAGATGTAATCCAGAGCCTTCTGTGTGTTCTCTTTTCGACTCCGTCTGCACATTTGCAATCGAATGCCAGAATTTTCTCCTTAGCTATCATACCCTAATTCCACTGATTTCAAAACTCGGCCCTCCAGAAAGTGGAGAGCAACAGTTATGCAGTTCTACTACGTGATATCTTTCAAAAAAGCCTTATTAGAAAGGATTACATACACATACTGACCAGCTCATATTATAGACAGAAGCGTGCTAAATGGCAGAGCGGGAATGTTGCTGTCTTTTTACATAGCTAAACCAACTGCACGTAATTTAACAATGTTATTCGTATTTACAGATGGCATACAAGTTTGTTATTAAGGCACATGAACGTTCACATGTTCCAGAAGGCATTTCTGCCCAAAAACGGATTTTGTCATGTTCAAATGGCGCTCCTGTGAAGTAATGACGCACAACATATGCCTAGTTTCCTGAAACAAGTCACATATAAGAGATCTAACAGGACTGCAATGACAGAGCTCCTGATCGACATGTGTGCAGATAATTGGTTGGAACCTCTCCAGCGAAATGATAATAAAGAATGATTCCTTTAAGATTAACTTTGAGTGTGCCTGTGTAGAATTTCCACGACACATGCATTCTCATTTCAATTCCAAACCCACCACTAGTGTGTGTGGTCAAAGAGTTCTATTTTCATGTCATCTGACCAAAGCACTGGTTCCAAACCAAGTGCCAATGCTGTTTAGGAAACTCCAGGCGTTTACACGCACACCAGTGGTGGGTTTGGCATTGAAATGAGAATGCATGAGCAGAAAATAACCCAATAACTACTGTAAAATATAGTGGTGGATTATTGATGTTATGGGGCCCTTGTTAAGGTCAACGGCATCATGTACTTTCCCCAGTACCAGTATATGGTTGCCTTTGCCAGGAGGCTAAAACTTCTGCAAGTGGCACTTCCAACAAGACAATAACCCCCAGCACACATCAAAATCCACAAAGAAATGGTTAATTGGCCACAAAATCAACATTTTGCAATGGCCATCTCAGTCCCCAGACTTGCAACCCATTGAAAACCTGTGGTTTGAATTGAAGAAGGCAGTCCATAAGTGCAGTCAAAGGATATCAAGGATTTGGAAGAATTCTGTTTGGAGGAATGGTCTAAGATGCCTCCCAATGTGTTCTCCAACTCATAATTTGTTTTAGAAAAAGGCTCTGTGCCATTATCCTCGCAAGGTGAGGTATTGAAAGGTATTGAAAACGGGTGTCAATAATTTTGACCCCTACCTTTTTGAGAAAAAAAATATTTCTTTCCCTGAGCAATTGTATTAGTATAAAATAATATAATTTCCACATTTTGGTGAGAAAACAATTGTGATAATTTAGTTTATACATACAGTGGGGAGAACAAGTATTTGATACACTGCCGATTTTGCAGGTTTTCCTACTTACAAAGCATGTAGAAGTCTGTAATTTTTATCATAGGTACACTTCAACTGTGAGAGACGGAATCTAAAACAAAAATCCAGAAAATCACATTGTATGATTTTTAAATAATTAATTTGCATTTTATTGCATGACATAAGTATTTGATCACCTACCAACCAGTAAGAATTCCGGCACTCACAGACCTGTTAGTTTTTCTTTAAGAAGTCCTCCTGTTCTCCACTCATTACCTGTATTAACTGCACCTGTTTGAACTCATTACCTGTATAAAAGACACCTGTCCACACACTCAATCAAACAGACTCCAACCTCTCCACAATGGCCAAGACCAGAGAGCTGTGTAAGGACATCAGGGATAAAATTGTAGACCTGCACAAGGCTGGGATGGGCTACAGGACAATAGGCAAGCAGCTTGGTGAGAAGGCAACAACTGTTGGCGCAATTATTAGAAAATGGAAGAAGTTCAAGATGACGGTCAATCTCCCTCGGTCTGGGGCACCATGCAAGATCTCACCTCGTGGGGCATCAATGATCATGAGGAAGGTGAGGGATCAGCCCAGAACCACACGGCAGGACCTGGTCAATGACCTGAAGAGAGCTGGGACCACAGTCTCAAAGAAAACCATTAGTAACACACTACGCCGTCATGGATTAAAATCCTGCAGCGCACGCAAGGTCCCCCTGCTCAAGCCAGCGCATGTCCAGGCCCGTCTGAAGTTTGCCAATGACCATCTGGATGATCCAGAGGAGGAATGGGAGAAGGTCATGTGGTCTGATGAGACAAAAATATAGCTTTTTGGTCTAAACTCCTCTCGCCGTGTTTGGAGGAAGAAGAAGGATGAGTACAACACCAAGAACACCATCCCAACCGTGAAGCATGGAGGTGGAAACATCATTCTTTGGGGATGCTTTTCTGCAAAGGGGACAGGACGACTGCACCGTATTGAGGGGAGGATGGATGGGGCCATGTATCATGAGATCTTGGCCAACTGTCATGTCCTGATATGTTTCACCTGTCTGTGTTTGTCCCCTCCCCACACCAGGTGCACCCTATCTCCATCATTAATCAGTTTGGGTATTTAGTCCCTTGGGTTCTGTTGGGGTTTTGCCAGATCATCTTGCCTAGTCAGTCGTTTCCAGCACTCTCTCGTATTACTAACTCTGCCAGTCTGTTTCCCGGTATTTGGACCTCTACCTGTCTGTTGGATTACGTTCCTGTCTATCCCCTCATGTGCCTTCGACCTTCTGATCTCCTGCCAAACGAACTCTGCCTGCATTACGGATTACGAGCCTGTCTACTCCTCTGCACTGCCACCCTTCTGATTCCCGGTACCGAGCGCTGCCTGAATTACGACTACGAGCCTGACTCCCCTTTTTGGACGACTGCTATTCAGATCCCCTGTTACGAACATTGCCTGTTTTTTACTACGAGCCTGTCTTGCCCCACATATCCTATTAAACAGTCAATCATATCTCTGCCTCTGTGTCCGCTTTTGGGTCCCGTATATCTGTCGTTCTGTCAGCCAACAACCTCCTTCCCTCAGTAAGAGCATTGAAGATGGGTCGTGGCTGGGTCTTCCAGCATGACAACGACCCAAAACACACAGCCAGGGCAACTAAGGAGTGGCTCTGTAAGAAGCATCTCAAGGTCCTGGAGTGGCCTAGCCAGTCTCCAGACCTGAATCCAATAGAAAATCTTTGGTGGGAGCTGAAAGTCCGTATTGCCCAGCGACAGCCCCGAAACCTGAAGGATCTGGAGAAGGTCTGTATGGAGGAGTGGGCCAAAATCCCTGCTGCATTGTGTGCAAACCTGGTCAAGAACTACAGGAAACTTATGATCTCTGTAATTGCAAACAAAGGTTTCTGTACCAAATATTAAGTTCTGATTTTCTGATGTATCAAATACTTATGTCATGCAATAAAATGCAAATTAATTACTTAAAAATCATACAATGTGATTTTCTGGATTTTTTTTTTAGATTCCGTCACTCACAGTTGAAGAGTACCTATGATAAAAATGACAGACTTCTACATGTTTTGTAAGTGGGAAAACCTGCAAAATCGGCAGTGTATCAAATACTTGTTCTCCCCACTGTACATTTTTGCTCATCTTTATCAAGGGTGTCAATAATATCGGACCCCATGATATCATAACCGCCATCGATAAAAGACAGTACTGTGCAGCAGTCTTCACCGACTTGGCCAAGGCTTTCAACTCTGTCAATCACCACATTCTTATCTGCAGACTCAATTGCCTTAGTTTCTCAGTCTCTATGGGGGTGCCACAGGGTTCAATTCTCTGGCCGACTCTATTCTCTGTATATATCAATGATGTAGCTCTTGCTGCTGGTGACTCTCTGATCCACCTCTACGCAGACAGCATCATTATGTATACATCTGGACCGTCATTGGACACTGTGTTAACAAACCTCCAAACGAGCTTCAATGCCATACAACACTCCTTCCGTGGCCTCCAACTGCTCTTAAATGCTAGTAAAACTAAATGCATGCTCTTCAACCTGTCAGGCTCTGGCCATAGGGAGCCCTTTGGCTCCTCTAGATAGCCAGGGTCAGAGCCTGACAGATCTAGGTCCTTAGATGTTTTATGTTTTGTGTTGAATCCCCAATTAGAGGCAGCTGCAAAGCATTGTCTCTGATTGGGGATTCTATTTAAGTTGTTCTGTCCCACACCTGGGTGTGGGTCATTATCAAATCATCAATAGTCCAATTAAGTGTGTTTACGTTTTTGAGATTTCACCGTTGGTTTTGTTTGTATAGTTCGTACATTTATGTTTTGAAGTAACTATGTCGAACTATCGCTGCGCTGCTCCTTGGTCTCTCCCTACACCCACTCGTGACACAACCGATCGCTGCCCGCACCTGTCTGCCTGACTAGCATCACTACTCTGGACGGGTCTGACTTAGAATATGTGGATACCTACAAATACCTAGGTGTCTGGTTAGACTGTTCACTCTCCTTCCAGACTCACATTAATCATCTCCAATCCAAAATTAAATATAGAATCGGCTTCCTATTTCTCAACAAAGCCTCCTTCACTTATGCTGCCAAACATGCCCTTGTAAAAATGACTATCCTACCGATCCTTGATTTTGGTGATGTCATTTACAAAATAGCTTCTAACACTCTCCTCAGCATATTGGATGTAGTCTATCACAGTTCCATCCGTTTTGTCACCAAAGCCCCATATACTACCCACCACTGCGACCTGTATGTTCTCGTTAGCTGGCCCTCACTAGATATTTGTCGACAAACCCACTGGTTCCAGGTCATCTATAAGTCCTTGCTAGGTAAATCCCAACCTTATCTTAGCTCACTGGTCACCATAGCAACACCCACCCATAGCCTGCGCTCCATTTCACTGGTCACCCCCAAAGCCAACACCTCCTTTGGCCGCCATTCCTTCCAGTTCTCTGCTGCCAATGACTGGAACGAATTGCAAAAATCCTTGAAGCTGGAGATTCCTATCTCCCTCACTAACTTTAAGCATCAGTTGTCAGAGTTGCTTACCAATCACTGCACCTGTTTATAGCCCATTTGTAAATAGCCCACCCCCACTACCTCATCCCCATACTGTTATTTTTTCTCATTCGCACCCCAGTATCTCTGCACATTTATCACTCCAGTGTTAATGCTAAATTGTAACTATTTCGACACTGTGGCCTACTTATTGTCCTACCTCGTTAATCTAACTACATTTGCACACATTATATATATGTTTTCTATAGTGTCATTGTCTGTACATTTGTTTATACTATGTGTAACTCTGTGTTGTTGTTTTTTAGTTTTTTATTGTCGCACTGCTTTGCTTTATCTTGGCCAGGTCACAGTTGTAAATGAGAACTAGTTAAGCTGGTTAAATAAAGGTGAAATAAAAATAAATACAAAATACCTGTGATGAATATGCTATATACAGTGGGGAGAACAAGTATTTGATACACTGCCGATTTTGCAGGTTTTCCTACTTACAAAGCATGTAGAGGTCTGTAATTTTTATCATAGGTACACTTTAACTGTGAGAGACGGAATCTAAAACAAAAATCCAGAAAATCACATTGTATGATTTTTTAATAATTCATTTGCATTTTATTGCATGACATAAGTATTTGATCACCTACCAACCAGTAAGAATTCCGGCTCTCACAGACCTGTTAGTTTTTCTTTAAGAATCCCTCCTGTTCTCCACTCATTACCTGTATTAACTGCACCTGTTTGAACTCGTTACCTGTATAAAAGACACCTGTCCACAAACTCAATCAAACAGACTCCAACCTCTCCACAATGGCCAAGACCAGAGAGCTGTGTAAGGACATCAGGGATAAAATTGTAGACCTGCATAAGGCTGGGATGGGCTACAGGACAATAGGCAAGCAGCTTGGTGAGAAGGCAACAACTGTTGGCGCAATTATTAGAAAATGGAAGAAGTTCAAGATGACGGTCAATCTCCCTCTGTCTGGGGCACCATGCAAGATCTCACCTTGTGGGGCATCAATGATCATGAGGAAGGTGAGGGATCAGCCCAGAACTACACGGCAGGACCTGGTCAATGACCTGAAGAGAGCTGGGACCACAGTCTCAAAGAAAACCATTAGTAACACACTACGCCGTCATGGATTAAAATCCTGCAGCGCACGCAAGGTCCCCCTGCTCAAGCCAGCGCATGTCCAGGCCCGTCTGAAGTTTGCCAATGACCATCTGGATGATCCAGAGGAGGAATGGGAGAAGGTCATGTGGTCTGATGAGACAAAAATAGAGCTTTTTGGTCTAAACTCCACTCGCCGTGTTTGGAGGAAGAAGAAGGATGAGTACAACCCCAAGAACACCATCCCAACCGTGAAGCATGGAGGTGGAAACATCATTCTTTGGGGATGCTTTTCTGCAAAGGGGACAGGACGACTGCACCGTATTGAGGGGAGGATGGATGGGGCCATGTATCGCGAGATCTTGGCCAACAACCTCCTTCCCTCAGTAAGAGCATTGAAGATGGGTCGTGGCTGGGTCTTCCAGCATGACAACGACCCGAAACACACAGCTAGGGCAACTAAGGAGTGGCTCCGTAAGAAGCATCTCAAGGTCCTGGAGTGGCCTAGCCAGTCTCCAGACCTGAATCCAATAGAAAATCTTTGGAGGGAGCTGAAAGTCCGTATTGCCCAGCGACAGCCCCGAAACCTGAAGGATCTGGAGAAGGTCTGTATGGAGGAGTGGGCCAAAATCCCTGCTGCAGTGTGTGCAAACCTGGTCAAGAACTACAGGAAACGTATGATCTCTGTAATTGCAAACAAAGGTTTCTGTACCAAATATTAAGTTCTGCTTTTCTGATGTATCAAATACTTATGTCATGCAATAAAATGCAAATTAATTACTTAAAAATCATACAATGTGATTTTCTGGATTTTTGTTTTAGATTCATTAACTCACAGTTGAAGAGTACCTATGATAAAAATTACAGACTTCTACATGCTTTGTAAGTGGGAAAACCTGCAAAATCTGCAGTGTATCAAATACTTGTTCTCCCCACTGTATGTATGTGTCAGGCTCTGACCATAGAGAAGCCTATTTGCTTCTCTATGTAGCTATGGTCAGAGTCTGACAGTGTCGTTCTTTTCTGTTTCTGTGTGGGGTTTGGGTTGGATCCCTAATTAGAGGCAGCTGCAACGCATTGTCTCTAATTAGGGATCCCATATATGTTGAGTCTGTCCTTCACTCGGGTGTGGGTCGTTATCGATGTATGTCGCAGTCACGGTGAAGTAAGTGTGCTTTTTACGTCCGTTCATTGGTGTGTTTTTTGAACGTGACGTTAGTCTATTCGTGTTTTGTGTTGTTCTGTAGTTCGTATTTCGTTGTACTTTATACATAGTTTTTAATTTCTTACATAGTATAATAAAGATACAATGTCGAACTACTATCCCTGCGCTGCGCCTTGGTCATTCCTACACCCACAGCGTGACAGAACGACCCACCAGAGCCAGACCAAGCAGCGTAACTGGGGAGAGAGGGAGAGAGAGGAGGTGCCGCCGCGTTATGCGCTACGCGTAAGACGAGGCAACGCCCGCAAACAACCCCAAGGTAACCTTGGGGGGGGGCTATGGGGCTGGTCAGGTGTGGAAGAGGAGGCACCAGTCCCACTTTCCAGATGGCATTCCCCAGAAACGGAGTACATGGGGGAATACCGACAGAGGGAGGAGTATGAAATGATAATGGAGCTATGTTGGCTAAATATGGAGGAGTGTGAGAGCGAGAGGAGGGAGCTGGCTCTAAAGGTGCCCAAGAGGAGCATCCCCAGTCCAGGTCCGGTCGTCTACTCCACCCCCATGCCAGAGCAGTCCGCTCCACCGGTACCCAGTCCGGGTCCGGTAATCTACTCCTCCTCCCTACCAGAGCAATCCGCTCCTCCGGTGCCCAGTCTGGGTCCGATCGTCTACTCCACCTCCATGCCAGAGCAATCCGCTTCTTCGATGTCCAGTCCGGGTCCGGACCTCTGCTCTACTCCCCGCACCCGACCTCCTGTGCGTGCGCCCAGCCAGGTGCTTCCAGTGCCGGCTCCACGCATCCGACCTCCGGTGCGCCTCCCCAGTCCGGTACGACCCGTGCCGGCTCCCCGCACTCAACCTCCAGCGAAGGTCCGCAGCCCGCAACCTCCAGCGAAGGTCAGCAGCCCTGAACTTCCAGCGAAGGTCAGCAGCCCTGAACCTCCAGCGAAGGTCAGCAGCCCTGAACCTCCAGCGAAGGTCAGCAGCCCTGAACCTCCAGCGAAGGTCAGCAGCCCTGAACCTCCAGCGAAGGCCAGCAGCCCTGAGCCGTCATCCACGGCCCATAGCCCGGAACCTCCAGCCGTCTGCTCCGCCTCAGTGCCAGAGCAGTCCGCTCCACCGGTACCCAATCCGGGTCCAGCCGTCTGCTCCGCCCCAGTGCCAGAGCAGTCCGCTCCACCGGTGCCCATTCCGGGTTCAGCCGTCTGCTCCGCCTCAGTGCCAGAGCAGTCCGCTCCACCGGTGCCCATTCCGGGTTCGGCCGTCTGCTCCGCCCCAGTGCCAGAACATTCCGTTCCACCGGTACCCAATCCGGGTCCGGCCGTCTGCTCCGCCTCAGTGCCAGAGCAGTCCGCTCCACCGGTACCCAATCCGGGTCCAGCCTCTGCTCCGCCTCAGTGCCAGAGCAGTCCGCTCCACCGGTACCCATTCCGGGTCCAGCCGTCTGCTCCGCTCCAGTGCCAGAGCAGTCCGCTCCACCGGTACCCAATCCGGGCCCGGTTGTTTTCCCAGCTCCATGGCCGGAGCCGTTTGCCCCACCGGTGCCCAGTCCGGGCCCGGTTGTTTTCCCCGCTCCATGGCCAAAGCCGGTTGCCCCACCGGTGCCCAGTCCAGGCCCGGTTGTTTGCCCCGCTCCATGGCCGGAGCCGTTTGCCCCACCGGTGCCCAGTCCTGGCCTGGTTGTTTTCCCCGCTCCATGGCCGGAGCCGTTTACCCCACCAGGGCCCAGTCCGGGCCCGGTAAAATGTCCCGCTCCTTGGCCGGAGCCGTTTGCCCCACCGGTACCCAGCCCGGGATTATAATTATAAAGCAAAGGAAAATAAAATTATGTTTTTAGCTCGCTAATGAGTGATATGACAAAGGTTAAAGTCCTTTGTGAAGTAAATCCTTTATGAAGAGATAATTAAAAGTATTTTGTGAATTAATCAAAAGGGTCTAGAGAGAGAGACAAAAAGAACGCATGCGGCATAAGACTTTAGCAGCTAATAAAATATATATTGAAGCACGGCATCAATCACTAAATTAACAAACGAAAGTTTAATAAAGCTCAAGTTGGGGATTTGATTCAAATATTGATTTACTAACCATTGCATGCACTTGACATTCTGTTTTGAGTACAGGTTGTATCATAACCAGCTGTGATTGAAAGGCCCAGCGTTGTCCGAGTTTGGCCGGTGTATGTCGTAGGTATAAATAGGAATTTGTTATTGACTGACTGGCATTGTTAAATAAAATAACATAAATAAAATCTTAGGAAATAACCATGAAAAAAATTTAAAATATTCCTGTAGGTTAAAATTCAAAATAAATTGTAGCAGAAACTACTAAATTCATAGCTTATGTTTGGGAATAGTATTGTATGAATGTGATACGAGAGTTGTGTGAAAGTGACAATAAGTACTAAAATCTGACGTTGGGATAGTAACATGTGCAAATAGCACGTCCTGATTTTGCCAAGTGGTAGTTGTCCTGAGACCAATATCTTTATGATGACCCTGGGACAACAACTGCCTCAGCCAATCAACGTTTATGATGTCATCACTGTGTGCCCCGCCGTCGAGTCCGCCAAAAAAAACAAAAAAACAATTACACACCTCTTCCAAGACCTAGCGCACGATTTACAAGGTAAGACCAACGGCTTTTTACATTCTATTAATTAACGTGCATTTACAAGGTAAGACCAACGGCAAATTACATTCTATTAATTAACGTGCATTTACAAGGTAAGACCAACGGCTAGGACGTGCCTATTAATTAACGTGCATTTACAAGGTAAGACCAACGGCTAGGACGTGCCTATTAATTAACGTGCATTTCGTGCCATTTACAAGGTAAGACCAACGGCTAGGACGTGCCTATTAATTAACGTGCATTTCGTGCCATTTACAAGGTAAGACCAACGGCTTTTTACATTCTATTAATTAACATGTGCCTTCTACCACGGCTGATGATGTTAAAATTCATATTTGTTTTTAGAATAGCATTTTTCCACCATCGAAGTAATAACGTTGACAGTATTAGCTTGGATTGGCGAGTTAATTGGCTGTTGCCAGCCAAAATTTATCAGCATCGCTGACGTTCTGGCAAAAAAAAAAAAAAGATGATAATACTGTTTAGATGTTTATATTTTTTTGTAGTGACCGTTATATGAATATGTTGACCTCAAGTCATCACTGATTTATTCTGTTACAGGATGTTGTCCTCAGACCATCATATGAATATGTTGACCTCAAGTCATCTCCTATTTATTCTGTTACAGGATGTTGTCCTCAGACCATCATATGAATATGTTGACCTCAAGTCATCTCCTATTTATTCTGTTACAGGATGTTGTCCTCAGACCATCATATGAATATGTTGACCTCAAGTCATCACTGATTTATTCTGTTACATGATGTTGTCCTTAGACAATATAATAAAATGTGTTCCAAAAATGGCTTTCCTGATGGTATAACCTGTAAAATAATCATATTTATAATAAGTCTTTATCATTGCTTCTGTATTTAGGCTAAAGGACACCAAGTGGCAATAAGAGCACACAATGGAAGGTATGATTTTTACTTTATTTAATGTAATTTAACCATGTTCCATTTTTAACATGTTTTCAAATCTAACACAATGTATACCTTCACCTTGCTGGCGGTTGGGGGAGAGGCTGCTTCTTTGTAAGCTACAAGAGAAGCAACATCTCACAGCATGTTGTTCTAAACATACATTTGCGATGTTATCAGATGGGCATTTTACATTTTATTGATTTGACAATAAAACTATTTATTTATTGACCATTTTAAAACCCAATGTACTTGCAAAATGTGTAATCTATTAATTATTCTTCATCTTTGTAGATGTTAAGGCATTAAGGTGTCTCCAAAATAAAAGGCCAAAGTTCACCATAGGAAGTGTGGGGCCACGAGGTTTCTGACGAGGTAACTTAATATCCTTATAGTAAGCTATGTAAATTCTTACACTTATGTCCTGTCCACTTACCCTACCACCAAAACAAACAACCATGGCCTCTGACTAGCATTTAGACTTCAAATTTATTTTGAAGTTCTGCATGGTGTTCACGAAGACATTTCTTTGCTAGTCAGATGCTGAAAAACACTGAAATACATATAAACAAACTGGGAAATTAAGCCCAGAATGCATACAAATAAATAACATGCTTTGTGTGTTGGCTTTTGTCTAGCACCAAAACATGCCTCCAACATCTGGGCATTTTGTACCTTAAAGGTCCAGTCTAGAACAGGACTGATGATAAATGACTTATATAATTTCTATTTGATTTAAAATATAGAGCAGTTCAATTCTTTTACCTCACATTTTTCCTTTAAATTTTCAGGTCATGGATTCCATATGTAATGTCCTTAGCAAGGTAAGTGTAATTTTACCAGCAATAATTTGAATTATATTATACAGTATATATAATTGATTTGAAACATGTTTATTTCTTCAACTCTGTTAAAGAAAATATGTTATCCCTTAAATCAGGATCGCCCAGATGTTGTGCATGTAAATTCTCAGGCACTCACAAAAATTCTGGAAGGATCAAAAAGGGCAAAGAGCCACTATTTTCTCAAGGTAAGGAAGATTAAATATTTTTTCACTGACCTGCATTTTTTTGTTAGGTATTATGTTAATGAATAGCTGGTGCTAGGTTTCAGTGAGCTTAATTAAACAGCATTTCTATTATATTTCTCTGAATTTCAGAATAACATTTTGAAAGGGGCAACAGCGATGTTTGGCGCTTATCTCCAGGGTGGCAATCACTGGAGCTTTTTTGTGAGTCAAACCTTTTTAAGGATAAATCATTTTCACATGTGGATTCTATTTTATTTCTGTCTTTATACAAAAATCTTAATTATCTGCCAAATCACCTCTTCCAAATGTTTCTATTTTATGTAACAATGTGTCTTAAACACCACAAAACCCATGAAAGTTAACAAATCTGACTAAAATGTTATGCTAGCATCTTAAGTATGTTAAGATTAACATATTACAACTTTCAAGGCAAAATACAAAAAAAACTATTTTTATTACATGCTCAAATTATGAATAAAAAAGATTGACTGTGATGAGCTGCATCTCACATTAGTTTTTGCATGTCCCTGGAACGCCTAGTAATTAAAAGTACTCCAAACTTCAAACTCTAGAGAGTCAGTATAATTTATTCTGGTACAATTTTCTGCTGGTATGAGGTGTTGGACCATGGAACTTGGAACATGTCAGGGCTAGAAGTATAAAAGAAGATAGAAAGTCATATAGTTTGCCCCTCATGGCTATTGATAGGCATGGAACAGTACATCACTGATATTTAGGAAGCCCTGCTCTCATGCTTTGCATCTGTGACACTGTACTTGTTCATATAGGTTGGCAAAAAAGATGTTCCACCCAATGTGCTGCAGCAGCCTAGAAAGGCGAAGAAAGCTGACAATATTCAGCACTTTAACAGAGGGAGAGGCGGAAGACCTAGCCAAGGGGTTTGGCATGGCACTGGCCAAACATGTGCCGAAAGAGAAACCTATTTGCTGGTATACCAGAAGAGGACATCCCAGCAACACTGTAAGTATGTCTGTGTAAGCCCCCTATCTGTATGTGGTGTCTTGTCTTAGAATATCTTAATGTCTACACCTTCATTTTATTTATACACCCCGAATCACTACTTGCTGGTCTCTGACTGTATATGTAATTCTATGCTACACTGACTCTATATCACAGTGTAGTGTCTAGGATTGCTGGCCTCTGAGGTCATATTAGGAAAATAGGTTAGCAGCGTGGATCAGGACAGATTTATTTTTTTTCATTTTAAAGTACAAATGTAGGGTGCATTGACGTTCTAGAACTGTTTGTTCTGTTGACAGAAAATGCAGATGTCTTTGCCCGCAGTTAAACTTAATTGGCCTAATGTGCATTTTGTTCTAATATTACCATTGTACAAACTTTTTCAGCCTGCTGTCTAGTCCCTGTATCAAGAGGCCAATTAATCAACAAGAGAATGATAATGTCATGCGTATTGCAATTCCATATGATCCTCAAGTCTAGGTCACCTTCCTTCATTTATATAGGGCTTTTAACAATGTGGAGCTATGGTTATGATGCAACAGAGTAACAATCCCAGGTAGTAACATGAACATTTTAATTGATTTGCAGGAGGAGCATTGAACAAATGAAAAGTAATGTGGAAAACCTTGGTCCTGAATCTGAGCTGGATTTGGCCACCCACCGCCTACGGCGGCTTATCCATTTTACAGTACCCATGTTCCTGCACACATGTACTAATGTGGCTGCTATCAGCTTATTTCTAAACAAAAAAGAAAAGCTCAATTACTTTATTTGATATTTGACAAGGCTTTTATTTTCATAATAAATTGTTTTATAGTAACTTTTACAGGAGGACTCATAGTGGAGAACAAGTACAGCGTTTGTTAAAATGGCAAAACTGCATTTGAATAAAAAGTACTTTTCAAACCTTATTTGTATTATCTTTTTGGACCACTGATTGCTCTGCGTTTTCTTCTTGATTTAATAGGAAAACTTGATGTGACATCTGTCCTCGTCTCTGAGGCAGTGTTTCTGTCAGTCTTTCTTTTTCTGTTTGCAAATAGTGGCCGTATTTTACGTGACTTGTCCTCATCACAAAGTTGCACAAATCTTTTAAAGTTTATATTTTCTTCCTTTGTTTGCACTTCTAGTTCATTGACTTTATGGGCAATGTCCTCAGGAATTTTCTCCCATGTCTGTAGAGTCTTCAGTATGCTTTCCAGTTTCCTGATAGTTGTACGACGCCTATCTTCATCTGCAATTTCATCCTATATAGGCTCCACTGAAATGTTAATTGCATTTTTTGATGTCTCACTCATCTCATTTAAAAGTACCTTTGTAAGTAGTAGACAAGCACATTTTTTATGATATGAGAAAGTACAGCAGTCACATACATTCGCCACTATACATGGTTTTGATACTGCTCTTCCAAATAAGCTTTCAACCTCTAGTGTTTTTTTAGGCTTTGTAGAAATGCTATACTTATTCTTTTGAATCAAGTTCTTGGCATGGGCTTGCAGTTGTGTGTCCATATCTGGAAAGGTTTCACCATCACCACAAGTGAGAAGACTTAATAAAATGAGATGCTTAAATGTACGTCCCCTTGTACCAGGGAGACAACTGCAGAACTGCTCTGCAGGGCATACACAGTAAACTACATGTGGATTATTTTCAGATGGAACATTGTATATGTATGTTTCTGTTGAAGCTGCGGTAACTGCTGTGGCCCAACCGTTGTCTAGCATCCTCTGAGCAGACTTCTTTATTTCTTCCATTTTACATTCCAGAGGGTTAAAGACTCTCCCAGCAGACTGCAAATCCTGTATGTTGAAGTACTTGTCAGTCTTGTTCAATAGCACATCAATCAAATCATCCAATCTACGATTCCAGATGCCACAGAGGAATTGGTATTTTAAACGGTGGAAGAAGCTATAAGGAAATAAAAGCAGAGATCAGTTTGTTGAATGAGGAGCAGCAACAGGTTGGAACAATTACAATGTACAAATTTAAAGATACTCAAAACACCATGCTAACTTTCAGTTATGATGACTATCAAGTGAACATGCATAAAAATTGTTTGAGTCTCCATGCTTATAACATCTTCCAAAGTTAGACCACAGAGGACCAATTGGCTCCCAGTGGTTCCTAAAGTACTTGCAGACATCTTTTAAGTTCTTTAACTGGCAGTGAAACATCCCTATAAGGATATTAAGTTACCTCGTTGTCCTCCATTAAAGTTTTGAAACTTTCCACTTGTAGATTGTATGGCCCCACACTTCCTATGGTGAACTTTGGCCTTTTATTTTGGAGACACCTTAATGCCTTAACATCTACAAAGATGAAGAATAATTAATAGATTACACATTTTGCAAGTACATTGGGTTTTAAAATGGTCAATAAATAAATAGTTTTATTGTCAAATCAATAAAATGTAAAATGCCCATCTGATAACATCGCAAATGTATGTTTAGAACAACATGCTGTGAGATGTTGCTTCTCTTGTAGCTTACAAAGAAGCAGCCTCTCCCCCAACCGCCAGCAAGGTGAAGGTATACATTGTGTTAGATTTGAAAACATGTTAAAAATGGAACATGGTTAAATTACATTAAATAAAGTAAAAATCATACCTTCCATTGTGTGCTCTTATTGCCACTTGGTGTCATTTAGCCTAAATACAGAAGCAATGATAAAGACTTATTATAAATATGATTATTTTACAGGTTATACCATCAGGAAAGCCATTTTTGGAACACATTTTATTATATTGTCTAAGGACAACATCATGTAACAGAATAAATCAGTGATGACTTGAGGTCAACATATTCATATGATGGTCTGAGGACAACATCCTGTAACAGAATAAATAGGAGATGACTTGAGGTCAACATATTCATATGATGGTCTGAGGACAACATCCTGTAACAGAATAAATAGGAGATGACTTGAGGTCAACATATTCATATGATGGTCTGAGGACAACATCCTGTAACAGAATAAATCAGTGATGACTTGAGGTCAACATATTCATATAACGGTCACTACAAAAAAATATAAACATCTAAACAGTATTATCATCTTTTTTTTTTTTTTGCCAGAACGTCAGCGATGCTGATAAATTTTGGCTGGCAACAGCCAATTAACTCGCCAATCCAAGCTAATACTGTCAACGTTATTACTTCGATGGTGGAAAAATGCTATTCTAAAAACAAATATGAATTTTAACATCATCAGCCGTGGTAGAAGGCACATGTTAATTAATAGAATGTAAAAAGCCGTTGGTCTTACCTTGTAAATGGCACGAAATGCACGTTAATTAATAGGCACGTCCTAGCCGTTGGTCTTACCTTGTAAATGGCACGAAATGCACGTTAATTAATAGGCACGTCCTAGCCGTTGGTCTTACCTTGTAAATGCACGTTAATTAATAGGCACGTCCTAGCCGTTGGTCTTACCTTGTAAATGCACGTTAATTAATAGAATGTAAAAAGCCGTTGGTCTTACCTTGTAAATCGTGCGCTAGGTCTTGGAAGAGGTGTGTAATTGTTTTTTTTTTTTTTTTGGCGGACTCGACGGCGGGGCACACAGTGATGACATCATAAACGTTGATTGGCTGAGGCAGTTGTTGTCCCAGGGTCATCATAAAGATATTGGTCTCAGGACAACTACCACTTGGCAAAATCAGGACGTGCATAGAAATATGTATAATAAGCTGATTTGAATGTGTATAATACGTTTAGATATGTAACGTTATATTGGGGTTCCGTTCTTTCAATGCCCATCAAGGAATATAATGGGGTGGTATTAAGAAAGGGATGGTCGTTTTTAGAAAGTAACAGCAAACTATAATTTCTGGAAGGTCTATAGTTTCCATTGAGGATCCCATGGTCACAGTCCGGGAAACAAGTGTTATTTTTTGGGTTCCGCTGGGAGCATGATTGGAGAGCTGATTCGTAGCTGGGAAAGGTCACTGAGAACGCACATGCAAGGATGTGAGTACCTAACAATTTCTAAACGTTATATATGTGAAGATGTTATGAAGTGTATGTGGGTATAATCGATTATGGATCATTTGATAAAGCAACTAATTATCAATGTAATAGCAAATGTGATGTTATATGGGAATTTAATGTCACAAGGGGAAAGAACATACGTTTTAATAGACTCGTTCGAGATGGTTCCGAATCAATGAAGGTCATTGACTGCTTATGTCTTTTCTTTGCTCATGTGAAGGAGGAGAAACGCTTGGACCTGTAAGACTATTTTCTGGGAATTGTGTCGTTATTTTGTGCTAGATGTTAACACTACTAAGCATTATAATAGGGTTATATATGGATTATTTGTCATTTCAATAGCATTTGGGTTTGTGTTACTTACTGAAATCAACTATTGCCATGTTTTTGGGGGGGATAAAAATAGTAGTCAGTGTCTGTTTTAAGATGTTTTAACAGCTGACTTGGTTCAAGTTAATGGGATAATTTATTTAACATGATTAGCAGGAAAGATTTTGCATTAATAAGTTAATGTGTTGCTTACTGTCACAATCGGGTGCATGGAGAGACCAAGGTGCAGCGCAGGATTTGTAGTTCGACATTGTTTATTAAATTATAAATTGTAAATTAACACAATGACGAACTATACAAATAAAACACGATCCAACAAAGAAAACACGATCCAACAAACGTAACACACTTACTTGTACTGTGACCGGAGATATAATGACCCACACCTAGTTGTGGGACATACAAACATATGTAGGATCCCTAATTAGAGACAATGCACTGCAGCTGCCTCTAATTAGGGATCCAACACAAAACACCACACAAAAACAGAAATTATAGACCTGTCAGACTCTGACCATGGATACATAGAGAAGCAATAGGCTCTTACTAGCATGAAAGAATGGAGTTGTCATTTAAATCACTGACTTAATTAGGAATAGTATGGATTTAAAATGAATATATGATGGTAGACAACCGCAAGTGTTTTGTGAAACGAATCCAGGAGGCAGCTGGGCAAGAAATCGTCTGGAATCACTGCTTCATCCACAGAGAGGCGTTAGCAGCAAAAGGAATGCCTCCCGATCTTGACAGTGCGTTAAAAGAAGTGGTGAAAGTTGTTAACTTTATTAAAGGCAGCGCACTCAACAACCGGCTTTTTGATGCAATGTGCTCGGACATGGGTGCGGAACACACACACTTACTGTTCTACACAGATGTACGCTGGCTGTCTAAAGGTAGAGTGCTTACCAGAGTGGATGAACTCAGAAATGAAATACATGCTTTCCTCCTTGAGAAGAGATCCCCCCTTGCTGATTTGTTTACTGATGAGTGGATTTTGCAGATATATTTTCGTCACTAAACAAACTACATTTGAAATTGCAAGGACAGCATGATGATGTTTTCAGAAACTGGGAACAGGTGCTTGCTTTCCAAAAGTTGCTGAAGCTGTGGCTGGCGCGGCTCAGTAGGCCCAAACCAAGCCACTATATGTTACCCACTATGTTTCGGCACATAGAATAAAATTGTCACTGACACCGTTATCAAGCGCATGACTGGCCTTATTCAGGCACATCTGACAGCGCTTATAAACAATTTTAATTGCTATTTTCCAGAAGAGAGATTTGATGGTTTGAGGGACAAGAAATTGATTAAAAAACCCTTTGATTTTGAAAACCCACTTTCACTCATTGAGCTGACCATAACTCCATCTGAGGAGACTGAGCTACTACAGCTGACCAGTGACAGTACGTTGAAAACACGACACGCACATCGTCGTTCTGGCTCAGCATCGCATTGGAATATCCAGTGCTAAGTGAAGCAAGCATTTTGTTGCTTTTGCCTTTCACAACCACTTACAAATGTGAAGTTGGATTTTCCACTCTGACAAAAATAAAGACAAAGCACTGAAATAGACTGAACTCTGCATCTGATATGCGCATTGCTCTCTCATCCTGCACACCTGACTGGACTGTAATATTGAGGAAAATGAAGCAGGCGCACCCGCCACATTAGCACCTAATGTAAGTAAAATAATAAGAGTAGTCTAATATTTGAAAAAATGATATTGGTTATTTTGGTGATTATAATG
The DNA here is from genome assembly GCA_023634145.1 of Thymallus thymallus. Taxonomy (NCBI): domain Eukaryota; kingdom Metazoa; phylum Chordata; class Actinopteri; order Salmoniformes; family Salmonidae; genus Thymallus; species Thymallus thymallus. Next base: position 25,482,562 of record CM042402.1, on the reverse strand, counting down.
TTTTTATAATACACAGGTCTGTGACAGTATACTGTCAATATGTCATGTCCTGATATGTTTCACCTGTCTGTGTTTGTCCCCTCCCCACACCAGGTGCACCCTATCACCAGCATTAATCAGTGTGGGTACTTAGTCTCTTGGGTGCTGTTGGCATTTGCCAGATCGTCTTGCTTAGTCAGTCGTTTCCTGCACTCTCTCGTATTATTAACTCTGCCAGTCTGTTTCCCGGTATTTGGACCTCTACCTGCCTGTTGGATTACGTTCCTGTCTAGCCCCCTCATGTGCCTTCGACCATCTGATCTGCTGCCAAACGAACTCTGCCTGCCTTACGGATTACGAGCCTGTCTACTCCTCTGCACTGCCAGCCTTCTGATTCCCGGTAACGAACGCTGCCTGAACTACGACTACGAGCCTGACTCCCCTTATTGGACGACTGCCATTCAGACTCCCGGTTACGAACATTGCCTGTCACTGATTACGACCCTGTTTTGCCCCATATTTCCTATTAAACAGTCAATCATATCTCTGCCTCCGTGTCCGCTTTTGGGTCCCGCATATCTGTCGTTGTGTCAGAACGATCTGGCCATGACGGACCCAGCGGAGTTGACCCATCTGCAAAACGAAATAGCCCACCAAGGGGTTGTTGTGGGTCGACACGAGGAGGTGCTACGTTCAATTGCAGAGGAACTCAGTGAGCAGAGAGAGAACCAGCAGCGAGCCACCGAATGCCTGCTCAAACACTTGGAGAGGTTAACACTGGCACTACCGGCACAGAGCGCTTCCCTCCCGTCTCCTGTCCCATCTATACCCAGCAACCCAACACCTTCCCCGGTATCCTTTAGAGAGCCGCACTTACCTGCCCCCGAACGGTTCTCTGGTGATTCGAGTTATTGTCGTCCTTTCTTGTCCCAGTGTTCGCGTATCTTCGAACTGCAGCCATCCTCTTTTCCCACAGAGAAGTCACGGGTCGCCTATATGATAACCATGATGACGGGGCGAGCCCTGGCATGGGCTACGCCGATATGGGACCAGCAGCTTCCCGTTTGTTTCAGTCTAGCAGCGTTCACTACGGAGGTAAAAAAAGTTTTCGATGCTCCATTATCCGGAAGAGAAGCGGCACGTCAGCTGCTACATCTAAGACAGGGGACTAGCAGCGTGTCGGATTACTCTATTAAATTCCGTACCCTGGCAGCGGAGTGCTCATGGAATTCAGAGGCTCTGCTCGACGCCTTCTATGACGGATTATGTGATCCCATCAAAGATGAACTCGCCGCCCGAGAGGTGCCTCCCAGTTTAGACAGCCTCATCTCCATTGCCATGCGTATAGGAAGTAGACTTCAGGAACGAAATCGAGAGAGAGAAAATCGTCGTCCTGCTCAGGCACTTCCGCATTTCGGCGGACCGGGTGGTAGAGCGTCACCGGGACTGCCGGAATCACCCGAATTCTTCCGGGAACCACCGAGGGCGTCCGAGGTCCTTGCGTCTGAACCCATGCAAATAAGGAGGGCACAGCTGACGCCCGAGGAACGTCGACGCAGGATAGACAGTCGCAGCTGCCTCTACTGTGGAGAAAAAGGACATTATGCAGCCGGTTGTCCTTTAAAAAGGGTGGGCTCATCAGTAACTGCAGGAATACGGGTGAGTCAAACCAAAACCCCGTGGGTATCCCCGGTTCGTTTCCCTTTTCCTGCCACTATTATTTGGGGTTCACAAACCCTGAAAGTAAATGTTCTTATGGATTCAGGGGCTGACGATTGCTTCATTGATAGTTCACTTCTGGCTAAGTTAGGCATTCCCTCACGCCCTCTAAACACGCACATCGAGGCCACTGCCCTGGACGGTCGTTCTATTGGGCGGATGTCTCAGATATCGGTGCCCGTCACTCTGATCCTGTCTGGTAACCACAGGGAGGAGATCCAGTTCCTGCCCTTACATTCTCCCAACACTCCGATTGTGTTAGGCCATTCTTGGCTTGTCAAGCACAACCCTCACATCGACTGGACTACTGGTTCTGTTATTAACTGGAGCCCTTTTTGCCTTGCTCATTGTCTGAAGGCTGCTCCGCATGTTCTGAACAGACAGGTTTCACATTCCACAGAGGATATCGATGTGTCGTCTGTCCCTTCCGAATACTGGGATCTAAGGGAGGTCTTCAATAAGTCTCGGGCTACTTCTTTACCACCTCATCGGCCATATGACTGTGCCATAGACCTCCATCCAGGCACATCACCCCCCCGTGGACGTCTGTACTCCCTGTCCGGTCCGGAAACTAAGGCCATGGCGGATTATGTGGAAACCTCCCTCAGGGCTGGGATTATTCGGCCATCATCCTCTTCCGCTGGGGCGGGGTTTTTCTTCGTGGCCAAGAAGGATAAGACCCTACGCCCATGCATTGATTACCGGGGCCTGAACGACATTACGGTGAAAAACCGTTACCCACTTCCACTGCTCGCCTCCGCCTTTGAGCTGCTCCAAGGAGCCACAATATTCTCTAAACTGGATCTCCGAAACGCCTACCACCTGGTACGGATACGAGAAGGGGATGAATGGAAGACAGCGTTTAACACTGCTAGTGGACACTATGAATACCTGGTGATGCCATTCGGGTTGACTAACGCTCCCGCTGTCTTCCAGGCTCTGGTAAACGACGTACTCCGGGACATGATTAATCGTTTTGTTTTTGTGTATCTGGACGATATCTTGATTTTTTCCCACTCAGCCCAGGAACACACAGCACACGTAAGACAGGTCCTTCAGCGATTATTAGAGAACCAACTGTTTGTGAAAGCAGAGAAGTGTGAATTCCATCGATCTGTCATTCCTTTCCTGGGTTACATAGTGGCTGCGGGTAGCATCCGAATGGATCCAGGCAAGGTCCAAGCCGTCACTGATTGGCCACAACCCTCTTCACGCCTGGATCTGCAACGTTTCCTGGGGTTCGCCAATTTATATCGGCGATTCATACGTAATTACAGTATTTTGGCAGCCCCACTCACTGCCTTAACCTCGACTAAGGTGAACTTTGTATGGTCCCCCCAAGCCGCCCAGGCTTTCGCTGCCCTCAAACAGCGCTTCACCTCAGCCCCGATTTTGATTCATCCAGATCCGGCCCGGCAGTTTGTTGTGGAGGTGGACGCCTCCAATGTCGGTGTGGGGGCCGTCTTGTCACAAAGGTCGGACAGCGACCAGAAGCTGCACCCCTGCGCATTCCTCTCTCGTCGTCTGACACCTGCTGAGGTTAACTACGACGTCGGCAACAGGGAATTGCTGGCGGTCAAGACTGCATTGGAGGAGTGGAGACATTGGCTGGAGGGGGCGGAACAGCCATTTCTTGTGTGGACAGACCACAAAAACCTGGAGTATCTACGCTCAGCCAGGAGGCTCAATGCCCGACAAGCCAGGTGGGCTCTGTTTTTTACCCGCTTTGATTTCACCCTATCTTATCGACCTGGTTCTAAGAACACTAAACCGGACGCCCTCTCCCGTGTGTTCAGTCCTGCTGCTGCCCAAGGTAGTGAGCACATTCTCCCTGCCTCTTGTCTAGCTACGTCCTTGGTCTGGGGTATTGAAGAGGATGTGCGTAACGCACAACAGTTGAGCCCTGACCCCGGAGGGGGTCCGCCAGGCTGCCTGTTCGTGCCTGACTCCGTCCGATCCCGAGTCCTGGAGTGGGGTCATTCATCCAAACTGACCTGCCACCCCGGCTCACGGCGGACCCTGGCATTTATACGTCGAAGGTTTTGGTGGCCCACCATGGGAGTGGATGTTCCCTCTTTTGTCTCTGCATGCACAGTGTGTAACCAAAACAAGACGCCCCGCCAGGCCCCGGCTGGTCTCCTACAGCCTCTTCCGGTCCCTCATCGTCCATGGTCGCACATCTCCCTGGATTTTGTCACAGGCCTGCCGCAATCCGACGGCAATACCGCTATCCTTACCATTGTGGACCGGTTCTCGAAGGCGGCACACTTCATCGCCCTGCCTAAGCTGCCATCGGCCAAGGAAACGGCCCAACTGATGGTGCAGCACGTTTTTAGGATCCACGGATTACCCATTGACATCGTCTCCGACCGGGGCCCTCAGTTCACTTCCCAGTTCTGGAGGGCTTTCTGTACCCTTATTGGTTCTTCTATCAGCCTGTCCTCAGGATTCCACCCAGAGTCTAACGGCCAATCAGAGCGGGCCAATCAAGATCTAGAGACTGTGCTACGCTGCCTGGTTTCGGACAACCCCACCACCTGGAGCCGGCAACTCGTTTGGGTGGAATACGCCCGCAACACCCTGCCTTCCTCCGCTACTGGGCTTTCACCCTTCGAGTGCTCCTTGGGCTACCAGCCTCCGCTGTTCTCGGAGCAGGAAGAGGAGGTTGGCGTCCCGTCGGCCCAGCTGTTTGTTAGGCGCTGCCGTCGGACCTGGAGAAAGGCCCGGGCTGTTCTTCTACGAACAAATACCAGGTATCGGCGGCAGGCCGACCGTCGCAGGACCCAGGCTCCCCACTACCGTGTTGGCCAGAGGGTGTGGCTGTCCACCCGAGATCTGCCCCTTCGGGTGGAAAGTCGCAAGCTTTCGCCCCGTTACATCGGCCCGTATCAGATCTCCCGGGTTATCAATCGCTCAGCTATACGCCTCATGTTGCCCCGGTCCCTCCGCATTAATCCTACCTTTCATGTGTCCCGTGTAAAACCTGTCTCTCACTGTCCTTTGTCTCCTGTTCCCAGGCCTGCCCCTCCTCCTCGGGTTATTGACAACCAACCTGCTTGGACGGTGCGTCGCCTCCTGAGAGTCCGTCCCCGGGGCCGGGGTTTCCAGTACCTGGTTGACTGGGAGGGCTACGGGCCGGAGGAGCGGTCTTGGGTCTCTACCAGGGACATCCTCGACCCGGAGCTCATCGCTGACTTTCATCGGCGACATCCCGGTCAGCCAGGTATGCACCCGGGTCGGTCGCCAGGTGGCGCCCGTAGGGGGAGGGGTACTGTCATGTCCTGATATGTTTCACCTGTCTGTGTTTGTCCCCTCCCCACACCAGGTGCACCCTATCACCAGCATTAATCAGTGTGGGTACTTAGTCTCTTGGGTGCTGTTGGCATTTGCCAGATCGTCTTGCTTAGTCAGTCGTTTCCAGCACTCTCTCGTATTATTAACTCTGCCAGTCTGTTTCCCGGTATTTGGACCTCTACCTGCCTGTTGGATTACGTTCCTGTCTAGCCCCCTCATGTGCCTTCGACCATCTGATCTGCTGCCAAACGAACTCTGCCTGCCTTACGGATTACGAGCCTGTCTACTCCTCTGCACTGCCAGCCTTCTGATTCCCGGTAACGAACGCTGCCTGAACTACGACTACGAGCCTGACTCCCCTTATTGGACGACTGCCATTCAGACTCCCGGTTACGAACATTGCCTGTCACTGATTACGACCCTGTTTTGCCCCATATTTCCTATTAAACAGTCAATCATATCTCTGCCTCCGTGTCCGCTTTTGGGTCCCGCATATCTGTCGTTGTGTCACAATATTGAGAAAATGAATGTTGTGTTATTACTGATGACAATTAGAACGAGTTTCCTCTGTTAATACTCCTACAAATAATTAATAATGATAGGAAAACAGTATATTTTAGTTTTTCATTTTGAAAATGCGGGAAGTTTAAAAAAAAGTTGGAAAACCACTGGACTAAGTGTCACGATGTGGGTGTGGGAATGACCAAGGCGCAGCGCAGGGATAGTAGTTAGACATCTTTATTATACTATGTATAGATTGTATTTTACTATGTATAACAAGACCAAAAGATGAACTATTCTCACCGTGACATGCGAAATATACGACAACGACCCACACCAGAGTGAAGGACAGACTCAACATATATGGGATCCCTAATTAGAGACAATGCGGTGCAGCTGGGAGGGAAGACTAGTCCATTGGGGGCGGCTCTGGCTCCGGCGAAGTGGACAGTTTTGTGTGCCATGCCCCTTCCTTATAACTGGTCCCGGGCTGGGTACCGGTGGGGCAAACGGCTCCGGCCATGGAGCGGGGAAATCAACCGGTCCCGGACTGGGCACCGGTGGGGCCAACGGCTCCGGCCATGGAGCGGGAAAACAACCGGGCCCGGACTGGGCACCAGTGGGGCGGACTGCTCTGGCCATGGAGCGGGGCAAATAACCGGGCCCGGACTGGGCACCGGTGGGGAAAACGGCTCCGGCCATGGAGCGGGGCAAATAACCGGGCCCGGCCTGTGCACTGGTGTGGCAGGCGACTCCAGCCATGGAGCGGAGCAGACGACCGGACCCGGACTGGGCATCGGTGGAGCAGACTGCTCTGGCACGGGAGTGGAGCAGACCCGGACTGAGCCACTCCGTCATCTCCTTCTCGACCTCTTCCTCTATCTCCCTAATTTCTTCCAGAACAGCTCCAAAATATGAATCCAGATACTCCTCTTCTTCCTTGCTCTGCACCCCCCATTGGTACTTCGGCCTCTCCATGTTCCACATGTGGAGTGGTACTGGCGCGTCTTCCTCGCGGCCAGACCACCCCCATAGCCCTCCGCAAAAAAATTATTGGGGTTGCCTTCGGGCTTTACGCCTTCTTGAGCTCTGTTCACGACGCTGTCCTCCCTCTCTCTCCTTCTCTCCCGAATAGCGCTGCTTGGTCCCTTGGTGGGTCATTCTGTCACGACTGGGTGTTAATACAGACCAAGATGCAGCGCTGTGATAGTTCGACATGCTTTTAATAAAATAATCACTTAACAATGACGAACTATCCAAACGAAACATGATTCAAACCAAGGAAAACACACTTACGTCTCGGACATGAAGATAATGACCCACACCTAGGGTGTGGAACCTACGAACATAAGTAGGATCCCTAATTAGAGACAATGCATAGCAGCTGCCTCTAATTAGGGATCCAACACAAAACACCACATAGAAATTATAACCTAGATCTGTCAGACTCTGACCATGGCTACATAGAGAAGCAAAAGGCTTCTCTATGGCCAGAGCCTGACACCCCCGTGCTTCACAGTTGGGATGTTGCTCTTCGGCTTGCAAGTCTCCCCCTTTTTCCTCCAAACATAACGATGGTCATTATGGCCAAACAGTTCTATTTTTGTTTCATCAGACCATTTCAGACCATTTCTCCAAAAAGTACGATATTTTTCCCCATGTGCAGTTGCAAACCGTAGTCTGACTTTTTTATGGTGGTTTTGGAGCAGTGGCTTCTTCCTTGCTGAGCGGCCTTTCAGGTTATGTTAATATAGGACTTGTTTTACTGTGGATATAGATACTTTTGTACCTGTTTCCTCCAGCATCTTCACTAGGTCCTTTGCTGTTTTTCTGGGATTGAGCACGTCTCCTTCCTGAGCGGTATGGCGGCTGCGTGGTCCCATGGTGTTTATTTTTGCGTACCATTTTTTGTACAGATGAACGTGGTACCTTCAGGCGTTTGGAAATTGCTCCCAAGGATGAACCAGACTTGTGGAGGTCTAAAAAAAACATTCTGAGGTCTTGGCTGATTTCTTTTGATTTTCCCATGATGTCGAGGAAAGAGGCACTGAGCTTGAAGGTAGGCCTTGAAATACATCCACAGGTACACCTCCAATAGACTCAGATGATGTCAATGAACCTATCAGAAGCTTCTAAAGCCATGACATTTTCTGGAATTTTTCAAGCTGTTTAAAGGCACAGTCAACTTAGTGTCAGTAAACTTCTGACCCACTGGGATTGTGATATAGTGAATTCTAAAAGAAATAATCTGTCTGTAAACAATTGTTGTAAGAATTACTTGTGTCATGCACAAAGTAGATGTCCTAACCGCCAAAACTATAGTTTACTAACATGAAATCTGTAGTGGTTGAAAAATGAGTTTTAATGACTTCAACCCAAGTGTATGTAAACTTCCGACTTCAACTGTACTACCTGTCAGACTGGTAACGGTGTATGTGTGTGTACATGTGAGTATGCTTGTTCTATACAGTATGTTTGAGTGTTAGGTGTATTGGAAAATCATAGAAGCTCAATCTTTACAGAAGCCCTTCCATTACTTCCTTATCCTCCTCTCCTGCTGATAACTGAAGGAGGTTGATAATAACAGCTCTTCAGTGTGAGAGACCTTTCCAGAATCATGATGGCCATCATCACCCTCCTTCAACCCACTCTAAGCACTCCATCAAAGGGAGAACAACACCGTCCAAGACAGAGGTTGTTATAAAGTTGTTACTAGCGTCTCATAAACCCTTGGATATGTAAATGAGTGCCAGGGTTCAAACCCAGGGTTGAAACCCATCCAACGGTGACGTCGTTGGAATCGGTTAATATAAAAATACCTTGTTAATTTCCACTTAGGACAAGCTTCTGTTCCACCCACATCAAATTAATGAATCCATTCCAAACATTAACCTTGCCTGCTACACATTTGTGATTATTGAATTATGCCATGCTTGCCTGCCCCACCCCGCATGTTGTTTGACAAATGACTAGGCTCACCTCATCAAGCTCATAGCTGGGCTCTGTGCCAGGCTTCCAGACACTAACGGCCTGAATAAACGCGGGCATATGCTGCAGCTCCTCGTAAACATGCTCAGGGAATATGGGTGACACGGGTGTCCTAACAAATCAAATTTAGGAAGGTTATCTGATTGTTGTATTTCCTTTCCCCCCTCAGTGACTTTCTGTGGACATTTGGGGTGTGTGTGTGTATGCATGTGTGTGACTGAGCGAGAGAGTAGGGTAGTCCTACATGGCTGTTATTTGCCTTGGTATCAGCAGATTACTCTCCAGATATCTTATAACTTATTCTCTATTCCATGCATGTCCTCAACATTAAATATATACACTACCGTTCAAAGGTTTGGGGTCACTTAGAAATGTCCTTGTTTTTGTAAGAAAAGCTCATTTTGGGGCATTAAAATAACCTCAAATTGATCAGAAATACAGTGTAGACATAGTTAATATTGTAAATGACTATTGTAGCTGTAAACGGCTGATTTTTTATGGATATCTACATAGGTGTACAGAGGCCCAATATCAGCAACCATCACTCCTGTGTTCTAATGGCACGTTGTGTTAGCTAATCCAAGTTTATCATTTTATAAGGCTAATTGATCATTAGAAAACCCTTTTGCAATTATGTTAGCACAGCTTGTGCTGATTAAAGAAGCAAGACTAGTTGAGTATCTGGAGCATCAGCATTTGTGGGTTCGATTACAGGCTAAAAATGGAGAATGGAGAACTGAAGATCTCGTACAACGCTGTGTACTACTCCCTTCACAGAACAGAGCAAACTGTCTCTAAACAGAATAGAAAGAGGAGTGGGAGCGTTGTACGAGATCTTCAGTTCCTTGGCAATTTCTCGCATGGAATAACCTTCATTTTTCAGAACAAGAATAGAATGACGAGTTTCAGAAGAAAGTTATTTGTTTCTGGTCATTTTGAGCCTGTAATCGAAACCACAAATGCTGATGCTACAGATACTCAACTAGTCTAAAGAAGGCCAGTTTTATTGCTTCTTTAATCTGCACAACAGTTTTCAGCTGTGCTAACATAATTGCAAAAGGGTTTTCTAATGATCAATTAGCCTTTTAAAATGACAAACTTGGATTAGCTAACACAACTGGCCATTGGAACATAGGAGTGATGGTTGCTGATATTGGGCCTCTGTACGCCTATGTAGATATTCCATAAGAAATCTGCCGTTTCCAGCTACAATAGTCATTTACAACATTAACCATTTTAATGGACAAAAAATTGTATTTTCCTTCAAAAACAAGGACATTTCTAAGTGACCCCAAACTTTTGAACGGTAGTGTATATATATTCAGCATAAAATATTATTTTGTCTCTGCCTGGAAAAGGGAAGTCATATCACGTTGGGTTTTGTTCATGCTACATTTTAATAGTAAAGCGCTTTGACTATGACCACACAGAACATTGACATCATCAGTGACCCAGGAGAGGTCCAAATGGCAACATGACATAATACATTAATGATAACAATATTTCACAATGTACACACAGAAATAAAATGTGCCTACATGCACACACCACATTCATACATTTGACATTTTGCTCCTCCCACGGTCATCCAATCACATTACTCTCTCCAGATGTTGCCCTTGGCTTCTACAATAAGAATTCAGACATACAGTAAGCTCAACTGACATAATCATCACCCTCCTTCCTTGACATGCAGTTGTTTCTCTTTATCACAAATGTTGTACATGGAGGATGTTTCTGACACTACTGTGTCTCCTATCACAGAACTAGAATGAAAAACTAATTTTATGTCTACTAAACTGTAGGTCCTCCCCCCGCCTTACCCCTTAGCAATAAAAAGCTTGCTTATAAGAGGATTCTTCCATTGTATAAATAACATTTCTATACCCTCCTGTTCCCCACCTATCATGTGCATATGTCTCTCCTCATCACATATGATGTCATAGTTACTTTAAAAATGTAAATTGCTACTATCCCAATCTTACTAGTGACTTGTTGAGAATATAATTTGCCAGTACATGGTACTTGGCAGTCACTACCTGTACATTGATATATACAATAGCTATCTGTAATACAAATGACCATGGCTTCAACACAGAGGTTTCATAAGAAGACAATCAACAGCATAGGAAATTAGACTTCACTACTAACCATGATGTGTCAGTCAATACTAAAGCCAAATACACATGCATAACACAAGCACACATGCACTCATGTGAACACTAAATTGCATAATCACGCACGCACGCACACACACACACAGCATAAAACAAGCACAGTTGTATGAGAAAATCAGCTGTTCCGATGTTCTAGTGCTATGGTATTCAAGTGTTCTGACTGGATTCTCCTGTGCTCTGTTCTTCTGAAGTCTCATTGTTCTTTTGTTCTGCTGGAGTTTTGGTTACTCTGTAAGTGTTCCTGTGTGGTTTCCTATCCTGTGCAGCAAGTCATGGCGGGCATCTTCTTATTGGGACTTCTGTAGAGGTTAGTCACAGACTCCTGGTTCTCATCCCCATGAACCTGCTTGGTCACCTCTCTGATGGGGGGGGGGGGGGGGGGGTCGACAAGGAGGAAGTGAGCGAGAACAAAAAAAGAACAAGCGAGAAAGAGTTATAGGCATACCTCATTAGTATTATTAAGCAATAGGGCCCGACGGGGTGTGGTATATGGCCACTATACCACGGCTAAGGGCTGTCCTTACACCTGTGGTATATGGTCTGATATACCACATCTTTCAGCCAATCAGCATTCAGGGCTCAAACCACCCAGTTTATAATGTCCATTAGCGTACAGAATACTCTTGCACACTAGAGGGCAGCAAAAGTTTACATGCTGTTCTACATTTTGGTCCTGTAAGAACACTTAGCGAAAATATAAAAAATTATCCAACACAGTCAGATCAGAGAGTACTCTAAGGAGAGAAACGCATTTACAGGTAAAGATCACTTAGCAGAGCGAGAAAACAGAGATGTCTAGGATCTAGGATCTGGTATCTCTTACCTGGCCAGATGCAACACGGCCTCTATGACATTAGATCCGTCTTTAGCACTAGTCTCACAGAAGAGGGCATTATACGTCTGATAGGAAACAAACAATGCAACTCTCAATCAGGCCGAAGTTCCATACATTGACATGACCAGGCAAAATTCTGGGTCATAGTTCTAGGCTATATGCTAGGGTACAACTAGAAGTAACTGTAAATCCCTCTGGATAAGATCATCTGCTAAATAACCAAAATGTAAATGTAACTAATGTAAAGTAAGACGTTGGGGTTGAGTGGTCTCACCATGGCCAGCTTCTCTCCGAAGCTGGTGGGGACACAGGTGACACTGTCCTGTAAAGCCTGCTCTCTCAGGTCACACTTATTCCCAACTAGCATGATGGGAATGTCGTCCTGGGACACGTCCTGAACACAGATGGACAGCAGGTTAAAACACAGGGCAACAACAACACCACCAACACCAAACACAACAACAACACTGCTATCCAAAACTCAATACTGGTAGCGTCCCAAACGGCACCCTATTCCCATTATAGTGCACTCCTTTTGACCAGGGCCAATATGGCTCTGGTCAAAAGTAGTACACTATAGAGTGCCATTTGGGACGCACACACTGTTATCACACAACTCAACACTGCAACGATGCAACACAGCAATGACACATATAGCTTTATCACCTGTTGGAAATAATATCAAACTATTCAAGATCTACTAGGCTACAATGAAAAGGTTTCAACGCAGTGGATAAAACATACATCTCTTTAGGCTTTACACACCCACTATAAATCAGTCCAACACACTTGTGTACGCAGGGGTTAAATTGGGCCGGGTCCCGCCGGGTGATCCAAATGAGAGCCAGGCGGAGCTGAGACCTTGTACCTTTCGTTAGCCTATTTGAATTATCTAATGAAAAATTGTTGTCCACATTTAATTTTACAAAGCGAACAACACGAGTATGTTAAGCAACAGCAAAACCAGTCAACCCCATAATAGTTCACCTATTCAATTGTTCAGCCTGTTGCATTCTGTGCGAGAAAATAGCATGGTTTATGCGTGTGCGGGTACCAGTAACACTGGTCAGGTGTAACAGATAGGCCTACATTATATTCAAAGAATCCTTGATTGTGCCAGTAGACATTTTTTGGGGCGGACATTCAAGTCATCAATATCCCACTAGGCACATGTAGTTTGATTTACATTTGGTTGAGTTGTCAACTAACATGAATTCAATGTGAAATCAAACACTTCTCCCTGTCTTTGGATTTAGGTAACACTAAATTCCCTTATGTTGGTGACTTTATTTACGTTAATTCAACATCAAATTATAATGTTTTTATTGAAATGACATAGACACAACGTTGCTTCAACCAGTTTTTGCCCAGTGGGATGTTGCTATAACTAGCAACAAGATAGCCTAATGTTTAGACTTTAGAGTTTGTGATCTGGCTATTGATTAGCTCAATGGGGTAGATAGGTAACCCTCACCTAATTATTTAGAGCCACTATGCTGCATCAGGTGGGCTACATCAGGTGATAATAATTATTGCTAAATAGCACACCTGCCTGATAATATGGACTACTAAGTTATATTGGTTTCATTTCTGGAGGTGGAAATTATATGTTAAATGTTAGCATAATTTTATATTAATTCATTAGGATGACCAGAACCAACCTTCTCAAAGTCCTTCTCCTCCCAAAATGATTAGATCCCTCAGTGACCTGTAGTATGCTGTGATGTGCTTTTGTCACTATATATTTATTTTGTGTTATCTAATGTTATGGAGGATAGTTATTGTGTACGCTACAAAATGGCTGCCGTTGCATCACCCAAATGTGGCTACACATTGGTGGTGGATGAGGTGAGTTTTAACCTTACTATGTGAAGTGCTTCGAGCATCTGGAAAAGTGTCATGTAAATCGAATCAATTGGATGTAAAAATGTAATAAGTGTTATAAATCCAATCAATTATTACTACCGCAATAATGTCCACCCATTCTCGCACGTTGAGAAAGCTCTTTTCACAGGTGACATCATATAGCAGGAGAACCCCGTCGGCTCGTCTGAAGTAGGACTTGGCAATGCTGCGGAACCTAGGACACACACACACAGGGCTAGAGGTTAACACAGCACCACTACATAGATAGGCTGAAATAGACATGTTCACTAACACACACACGCCTCCTATGTCCCATAGCTGTAGTAGGTTGGGCTTTCCATCCACTACTAATCTTCATCTGAAAGTCCACCACTGAGGACCACTAACCCCTGACCCTAACCCTAACTCTAAACCTACCCTAACACTAAACCTAACCCCTAAGCCTAAACTAGCCTTTTTACAAGTGAGGACCGGCAACATGTCCTCACTTCTCTGATTTTTTGTTGGTTTACTATTCTTGTGAGGACTTTTGGTACTCACAAGTATAGTAAAACGTGTCCACACACACACGCACACACCTCTCCTGGCCTGCTGTGTCCCATAGCTGTAGTAGGTTGGGCTTTCCATCCACTACTAATCTTCATCTGAAAGTCCACCACTGAGGACCACTAACCCCTGACCCTAACCCTAACTCTAAACCTACCCTAACACTAAACCTAACCCCTAAGCCTAAACTAGCCTTTTTACAAGTGAGGACCGGCAACATGTCCTCACTTCTCTGATTTTTTGTTGGTTTACTATTCTTGTGAGGACTTTTGGTACTCACAAGTATAGTAAAACGTGTCCACACACACACGCACACGCACACACCTCTCCTGGCCTGCTGTGTCCCATAGCTGTAGTAGGTTGGGCTTTCCATCCACTACTAATCTTCATCTGAAAGTCCACCACTGAGGACCACTAACCCCTGACCCTAACCCTAACTCTAAACCTACCCTAACACTAAACCTAACCCCTAAGCCTAAACTAGCCTTTTTACAAGTGAGGACCGGCAACATGTCCTCACTTCTCAGATTTTTTGTTGGTTTACTATTCTTGTGAGGACTTTTGGTACTCACAAGTATAGTAAAACGTGTCCACACACACACGCACACGCACACACACACACCTCTCCTGGCCTGCTGTGTCCCATAGCTGTAGTAGGGTCGGCTCTCCATCCACTACTAGAGTCTTCATCTGAAAGTCCACCCCTGAGGATAAACACAAGAGGATGTTCAAACACAATACTCCAAAAGACAATCCCATTACCATCTAAATATATATTCTATAGCTGTCCCAGGCAGCTAGGCATGCATACAACACCCCCACCATGGGATAGAGCCCTGCTGTGTTGGGGAGAGTAGTGTGAAAGCGTTCCTAACCGAGCCTGAGCAGTCCAGCTAGTCTAACTCCTTGTTCACCATTCACAGTCAGAAGTAATGTGTGGATAGAATGATAATGTAAGCAGGTGAGAGCTAACACAGGTGTGCTGACAAACCCACCCAGGGTTGCGCTAGTGTTTCCTCTGAACTCATTCTTGCAGAGGCGGAGCAGGAAGCTGGACTTGCCCACCGCTGCATCGCCAGCCAACACCACCCTGTAGGCCTTCTCTGATGTCATATAGCCCAGGTCAGCTGACTCCTTCTCTTTACACTATAGAGAGAGAGAGAGAGAGAGAGAGAGAGAGAGAGAGAGAGAGAGAGAGAGAGAGAGAGAGAGAGAGAGAGAGAGAGAGAGAGAGAGAGAGAGAGAGAGAGAGAGAGAGAGAGAGAGAGAGAGAGAGAGAGAGAGAGAGAGAGAGAGAGAGGATTAAAGGCACACCTTGACTGTATTGTACCGGACCATGTCATAATACTGGAATGACGTCAACTCAGTTGTCATGCATAGTCAACAATCAACAGTTTCTCCTGAACTAAGTCAAACATTTACATTACAGTGTTTTCTACCACGTCTGCCTGCTAACCAAGTTATTCCGCAAGTGTCTGTTTCTTTCTTTCTAAAGCCCCAAAATGAGCTTTTAATTTAGTTCTACAATCCAGCCTTTACACTCTTCTCTCTTCTCCTCTCCTCACACCACTGCCTTCTGTCCTGTACCTCATTGTTGATGGCAGAGAGGGCTTTGCGTGTAGACGCTCCAGAGCTGGTCCGGCTGACTGAGGGATTCCAGTCCAGGACAGAATCACCGTCTGATCCCAACACCATCTCATCCCGCATCTCTGCAACCTGACACATTAACAATATCGCATTAACATCACTACATAATGAGTGTTATCAGTAACAATATGTGGATGACGATGTGTGTATAATGTCTTTGTGTGTGTGTGTGTGTGTGTGTGTGTGTGTGTGTGTGTTTGTGCATTACTGTAAATAGTGTGTGTGTTTGTGTCTGTGGGTGTAATAAGCATGTGTATGTATGTGTATTATAGAGTGTGTGTGTGTGCGTATAGTGTGTGTGTATATTACTGTATAGTGAACTGTATGTTTGTGTGTCTTGTGTGTCTTTGTGTGTCGTTGTCAGAGTGGTCTCTTGCCAGGCTGTCAGTGTTGCCGGCCACCCTCTGTTCCTCCTCATGCCCTTTGAACTCTTGCTCAGAGTCGTATCCATTGTTGGAACCGCGCAGCGTGGACATGCCGCTGTCTAAGCAGCTCTCGGGCAGGCTGTCTACCTCACAGCTGCGTTTGCTCTGCATGGCCGGGTCACACAGAGCCAGGGCTAGGGTGTCCAGACTGGGCCTCCGACACTCCAGAAAACTCCCACCACCTTCACCTCCACACAGGCCAAGCAGGTCTCCGTCCTCATCCACACCCGCCTGGTAGAACCTGGGACAGTATAGACAGAGGCATCCCTGTCAGTCACAACATCCACACAGTCTACTCGAAACAGAAACCTTTCCTCGCTACCACTCAGCTAGCTCCAACAACCATGCTAGAACATAGAATGTGCTGTTTTGGGTCCTCTATGGAAGGCTATGAGCATACAATGCAAACACGCACGTGTCCAGTGCAAATCTTCCAACTGAGAATAAATAAAATAAAATAATATTTGTCACATGCGCCGAATACAACAGGTGTAGACCTTACAGTAAAAGGTGGAGCAGTTCTAAGGTTTCCGGTGGAGTAAACAACGTTTACTTAACATTAACTATATGCATTTTTCTTAAGTAATATGAGGTCAAAAGGATAACCACCAAGCACCAGGACAACCACTAAGAAAAACAAGTGTTAAGTAAAAAAAGGTATAAGTAAAAAATCTAAATAACAAATAATTAAAGAGTAGCAGTAAAATAACATCACGAGGCTGACAATTTTTAGGGCCTTCCTCTGACACCGCCTGGTATAGAGGTCCTGGATGGCAGGAAGATTGGCTCCAGTGATGTACTGGGCCGTACGCACTACCCTGTCACGATTGGGTGCATGGAGAGACCAAGGCGCAGCGCAGGAATAGTAGTTCGAAATATTTTTAATTATAATTGATAAATTCACAACAATGACGAACTATACAAAATAAACACGGTGCAAACAAAACAGAAACACACTTACTTGGAGCTGACAGTTAATGACCCATTAACTGTCAGCTCCAACCTACAAACATATGTAGGATCCCTAGGTAGGTAGGTAGGTAGGTAGGTAGGTAGGTAGGTAGGTAGGTAGGTAGGTAGGTAGGTAGGTAGGTAGGTAGGTAGGTAGGTACTTTATTGATCCCCCGGGGGGGAAATTTCATTGTCAAGCAGCTACAACAAAACACAGGGCAGGTGCAAAATGCCACAACGAAAGTACACAAAAGACAGATACACGGTACAGGATACATAGAGCGGCAGTATGAAAAAGCATAGTATGAGTGGTTGGCTGAATGTGTACACTATACATTGGTGGATGTTGGATGGTTAACTATACTATACAGGTCGATGGCAGAGAAATACTTCAGTAGCTAAAAATGCGTATGATATGAGCGAGGGAATAATAGTTTACTTAATAGACAGACTGGGTAAATGAACAGGTATGATATCATTTGGGGTAATAATAGTAGTTCCCTTAAAATACAGTCCTTAGTGCGCAGGGTTTAATTACAGACAACTGCACGTATTGCACATTCGATATACTAAAAGCAATGAGAAAAGGTGCAACTGGCAGGATACTAATATGCATTCCTGAGTGAATGCCTATGTAGGTTAAGTTCAATAATTACTTACACTATTGCATGTGATATAATATAACAACTGTACCTGAGTATGTATATACAGACCTGTATGAATAAATAGGTCCTGAGTGGATGAGTGCTGACGGACCAGAGTTACTCACGGATGGATGCATAATTGTTAAACTAGGTCCTAGCACCCCAACAGTTCCAGATCTATGTTGCCGACGGCACGGCACCCCGGTGAGGCATTATATAGTCTAATAGCCGCCGGCAGGAAGGACCTCCTGTAGCGCTCTCTGGCACACCGTGGTGGGATCAGTCTGTGACTGAAAGTGCTCCTCTGCGTCATAACCATAGCGTGCAGAGGGTGGGTGACGTTGTCCATGATGGCCAGCAGTTTGGCCAGGATCCGTCTCTCCGCCACCTCCTCTAGAGTGTCAAGGCTCATCCCCAGGACAGAGCTAGCCTTCCTGATCAGCTTATTTACCCGAGAAGCATCACCGGCTTTGATGTTTGCTCCCCAGCACACCACTGCAAAAAAGATGGCACTGGCCACCACAGACTGGTAGAAGGTATGCAGTAGTTTACTGCACACGTTGAAGGACCTGAGCCTCCTCAGAAAGTAGAGTCGGCTCTGGCCCTTTTTGTACAATGCACTGCAGCTGCCTCTAATTAGGGATCCAACACAAACCACCACATAGAAACGGAAACCATAGACCTGTCAAGACTCTCGCCATGGCTACATAGAGAGGCAATAGACACGGTGCAAACAAAACGGAAACACACTTACTTGGAGCTGACGTGAAGTTAATGACCCACACCTAGGGTGTGGGACCTACAAACATATGTAGGATCCCTAATTAGAGACAATGCACTGCAGCTGCCTCTAATTAGGGATCCAACACAAACCACCACACAGAAACCATAGACCTGTCAGACTCTGGCCATGGCTACATAGAGAAGCAATAGGCTTCTCTATGGCCAGAGCATGACATACCCTCTGTAGTGACTTGCAGTCGGAGGCTGAGCAGTTGCCATACCAGGCTTTGAAGCAACCAGTCAGAATGCTCTCGATGGTGCAGCTGTATGACTTTTTGACGATCTGACCCATGCCAAATCTTTTCAGTCTCCTGAGGGGGAATAGGCTTTGTCGTGCCCTCTTCACGACTGTCTTGATGTGTTTGGACCATGATAGTTTTTTGGTGATGTGTACACCAAGGAACTTGAAGCTCTCAACCTGCTCCACTACAGCCCCATAGATGAGAATGGGGGCGTACTCGGTCCTCCTTTTCCTGTAGTCCAAAATCATCTCCTTTGTCTTGATCACGTTGAGGGAGAAGTTGTTATCCTGGTACCACACGGCCAGATATTTGACCTCCTCCCTATAGGCTGTCTCATCGTATTCCAGTCTGTGCTAGCAAAACAGTCCTGTAGCTTAGCATCTGCGTCATCTGACCACCCAGTCACTGGTGCTTCCTGCTTTAGTTTTTGCTTGTAAGCAGGAGGATATAATTATGGTCAGATGTGCCAAATGGAGGGCAAGGTAGAGCTTTGTACACATGTGTGTGGAGAAAAAGGTGGTCTATAGTTTTTTTTCCTCTGGTTGCACATTTAACATGCTGCCTCTGGATGAGCGTTTTCCTGTTTGCTTATGGCCTTAAACAGCTCATTGAGTGCGGTCTTAGTGCCAGCGTCGGTTTGTGGTGGTAAAATATAGAAAAATATAGATGAAAATTCTATTGGTAAATAGTGCTTGCCGATGCAGCGCATACCCGCCAGCTGTATGTTATCCATGTCGTCATTCAGCCACGACTCGGTGAAACATAAGATATTACAGTATTTAATGTCCCATTGGTATATCCGATATTTGTGATCGTAGTTCGTCTATTTTGTTATCCAATGATTTTACGTTGGCTAATAGAGCTGATGGTAGAGGCAGATTATCCACTCGCCGTCGGATCCTTACAAGGCACTCAATATCTTTGTCTCTTTCTCATGCGAACAACAGGGATTTGGGCCTTGTCGGGTGTCTGAATTAGATCCTTTGCGTCCGACTCGTTAAAGAAAAAATCTTTGTCCAGTACGAGGTGAGTAATCACTGTCTTGATATCCAGAAGCTCTTTTCGGTGGCAGAAACAGTATATAAAAAATAAGTTACAAATAACATTTGAGCGTACACATGTACGTGTGCAGTGTACCTGTATTAGAGTGTATGTACTGGACTCTGTCTGCACAAACACACCAGCAGGCTATTGCTAGTCCTGTCTTACCTGTCGAGGTATGGAGATGAGTAACAGATGCTCTTGCTCCTCCTGCTAATGTTGCTAGCTGGGGAAGCACTGCTACCACGCTGAAACACAAACACAACATCAATGTCACAACTGTCTGGGTCACTGTGTGTGTGTGTGTGTGTGTGTGTGTGTGTGTGTGTGTGTGTGTGTGTGTGTGTGTGTGTGTGTGTGTGTGTGTGTGTGTGTGTGTGGGTGTGCGTGTGTCGGCACTGTGCTGTATGTACTGAACCCTATGTGTGAGTATAGGAATTATCGTTAGATGAGTGTGTGTGAAGCAGAGTGGAAGTTATGAGGTTATGAGGAGAGCGAGTTAGGTGTCAAGACTATGTAATATGTTGTTGTTGTCTGTCATTGCCTCTCAGACATGGTTCAGATGATTCCTCCAACAGACAAGCCCTTAGGACTGGCATTAGAGATTCAACCCTGACGTTAAAAGCAGATTGATCTGGAGGATAAAAAGGGTGTGGGACACGGGGGAAGATTGAAAGAGATATGAACAAAGATAAGAGGCAGGGAGAGAGCGAGAGAGAGAGCGTGCTGGTGTTGTTACCGTGGCTATGTGGGTGTCTAACTCACCTTATTGCTCTTGCTGAGGGTGTTCTCCAGGGAACTGCGAAGCCCGTCGTTACTGTCATGGAGCTTCCTGTTGGCTGTTCTGTAGAGGGGAACAGAGGAGGGAGAGAAGCAGAGGAGAGAGAGGAGGGAGAGAAACAGAGGATGTGAGAGGAGGAAAAGAAAAGAGGAGCAGAGAGGGGAGAGAAACAGAGGAGGAGAGAGAAGAGGATAAGAATGGGAAAGGGTGATCAAAAGAGCCGTTGGCAAGTCTTCTGAGGAAAATGATGTTTGAGGTTGTAAAAAACAGAAACTCTTTAAGACTCACAAGACTCCCAAGGCTTACAACTTCATGTTCCTCAGTTAACAGGCTACTCACGGTAACATCAAGTTGTGAGTCTTGAAGTGTTCCTGTTTGTGTGTCAGGCGACCACTGTGATTGGCCAGACTTACTGTAGGATCTCTATCTGTCGCTCCAGGTTATCCCTCTCATCAGAGAACTCTCTCATCATCGCCTCATCCCTGCACATACAAACACAGTCATTCACAACTAATATATACACTTTCATAAACACTCATAACACATACTACATAAACTACAATAACACATACTACACACACTCTCATAACACATACTACATAAACTATAATAACACATACTACATAAACTATAATAACACATTCTACATAAACTATAATAACACATACTACATAAACTATAATAACACATGCTACACACACTTTCAAAACACATACATGAATTCTCCAAAAACAGGTTGTAGATTCTAATAATGCAGACAAAAGCAGTCACTTCAACAGTCTCAAAGAATCGGCACATTCACAACCCAAACTTAGTTTGAATGAAACGGGTGAGACTGGTTGCCAGGTAACCATGTTGTGAGACTGAGTGTGAGGTCACACTAGGATATCCTGTTACAAGCCTCACAAACATTTTACCACCCCAGGGAGGGGAGGGAGCAGCCAGGCACACAGGCCGGGAGGCAGTCGCACAGTCACACTGGCCTGGGGCTGTGTCCTCTGCTGCCTGACTGACTGAGTGACTGGATGGCTCAAGGCGAAACCACAGTCCAGGCTGGGATGAGGTGTCACAGGGCCAGTGTGTGTGTGAGTGCGTTGGTGTTTTGGCTTTGTGACTGTGTGTTTTATGTCTCAGTGTACTTTGGGATTCTCAATGTGCCACTGTAGAAATTTGATTGATCCTTTCACAAATAGTAATACATCTAGTAGAAATTTGATTATTACTAATGGCATCACTAGATTACATAACGGCATGACATACGTGTATGATTTATTAAAAGTTCAACACTGATTTTGTACAAGAGATTGTACAGACGATTGTGCCTCATGTACAATGGGTGTCCAACACCCATGATACAGTAACTGTGTGTGTGTGTGTGTGTGTGTGTTTGTGTCTCACCGCTCAGAGTTGATGCTGTAGTCTGTCAGGTCACTCTTCAGAGATGCCAGTTCACTCTGGAGGAAGGCTATGTTAGTGTGAGACTGCATCAACTCCTGCTTCAACCGCTGGTTTTCCTGGGGAGAGAGGGAGAGAGAGTGAGGGAGAGAAGAGAGAGTGATGGAGAGAGAGAAGAGAGAGCGAAAGAGAGCGAGCGAGCGAGAGCAAAAGAGAAAGAGTGAAAGAGTGCGAGAGAGAGAGAGAGGGGAGAGAGAAGCGAGAGAGCGAAAGAGACAGCAAAAAAGAGAGGGAGAAAGAGAGAGAGTAGTGTTTAGTGACAGCATGGTCAGAATGATTCAGCTCCATTGTCTTGATCAGGAAATGGAAGAGAGTTAAAGGATGTGTGATATAGGACTAGCAGGAAGACCCATCTCACCAGAGTCAGTTCGTTGATCTTTCTCTTCAGGGTTGAAGACTCGTCTTTCATGTTGATGTTCTTGTACTGGTCTTCAATCTGAGGAGAGAGTAGACACTTTTAACACACATCGCTTCCTGCCGTCAGTGAATCACGATCTTCAATGGCACAGATAGCAGCATAGATAGATTTTATTCAATTGTGACTATCTTGAGTTAATCTGATTGGATGTCTCACATGTTCATGAACCAATCAACCAACACGCTGAGTGAGTGGAGAGGAGTGATTTGCTAGACTAGTAGTCCAGGCGATAGGTGCCAAATGTTAGGTTAATATATTTCACACCACCTGAACTACAAAGGATATCTTTAGCGCATACTAGATGGAACAGTATAAGTGAGCAATGGATTAATGGTAAACTCACCAGCTGCATCTTCTGGAGCTTGTGCTGCAGCTCACACACCTCAGACTCACAGTGTCTCTTCAGCTCACTCAGAGCTGCCTCAGTCCTCTTGGCCTCCTACAGATAACAGAATAGAAAACGGATTAGCATCATCCCATCTCTTATGGCCTCCACAAGGATACAAGACACAATTATAAAGGCTTACATCATCATCAACTGTTCACACACTGCCAATATACAGATACCCCTAAAGCCAAAAGCCCAACTACTGTCCAAGTCAAATGGCACAGTGTGTGTGTGTGTGCATGTTCGTGTGTTTCTGTGTGTGTGCATGCATGTGTTTCTGGGTGTGTAAATGCGTGTGCTTCTGTGTGTGTGCATGTATGTGTTTCTGGGTGTGTAAATGCATGTACGTGTGTTTCTGTGTGTGTGCATGCATGTGTTTCTGGGTGTGTAAATGCATGTGCGTGTGTTTCTGTGTGTGTGCATGCATGTGTTTCTGGGTGTGTGCGTGTGTTTGTTTGTACTTCTTTTATATCACTCCTCTATGTTCCACTGATAAGAGGTTGACCTGTGCTATTTTAGGGCAGTTTGGGTGACAGGTGGAGGGGGCCAGGGTGTATCAAGGAACATGAGTGCTGAAGTAGTAGATTTCTTTCTGCTGATGGGATACACTGTAACTGTCTTACTTGACGATGACACAGACTTTCAGATCCGTCCTCCTAATATGTGTGTTTGTGTGTGTGGGGTGGTGCTTTTCTTAGACTAAGCAAACAGCAGCTGCACAAAAAAACAGAGCCGATGTAGCACACTTAATAATGTACATAACTACACACACACACACACACACACACACACACACACACACACACACACACACACACACACACACACACACACACACACACACACACACACACACACACACACACACACACAGGGGGGAGATAAGACTGTTCACAGAGTAGAGGAATGAGTGATTCCAGGAATAGGAACACACACACACACACACAGGGGGGAGATAACACTGTTCCCAGAGTAGAGGAATGAGAGATTCCGGGAATAGGAGCGTTCCATGGAAGTATGGAAACCGGACGTTTTCCGTCAACATCCCACTGGAGTTACTTTTAACAAATTATTATAAATAAATACAATATATAAAATCCAGATTTGATAACAGGTTGACGTATCAGACCTCACATCTGAGGAGTGTTTGAGGTTGTATGAGTAATCTGATCCTAAGTCCTCTCTATTTGACATGAGTGAAGAGATGAGCGCCACCCTTCTTATCATTGGTTAAACCGTGTTGGAACAAAACCTGCCCAGACCGCATGATAACATGGACCTCATTTCTAAAGTGAGAAGTGACAATCATGCAAGTGTGTGTGTGCGCGTGTCACCTGTTGCTGTGTGTTGTTCTCAGCTGCACGTATGCGTTGATCCATCTCCTCCTCCATTTCACTGAGCTGCATGGCGGCTTGGTCATGGGCTCTGAGCAGAAATACAACATAATAATGTAACTTAATATATTATATCTGTGTTGGTGTGTGTGTGTGTTTGGGTTGTTCCACCATTTGCACCATTTCGGTACCTTTTGAGAAGTGTAACTTGGTCAAAAAAACGTTTGATATCACCTAATTTTCCCATCGAAAGACGTTAAATAAAGTTTTATTTTTTTTACCTTTATTTTACTAGGCAAGTCAGTTAAGAACAAATTCTTATTTACAATGACGGCCTAGGAACAGTGGGTTAACTGCCTTGTTCAGGGGCAGAACGACAGATTATTTACCTTGTCAGCTCGGGGATTCGATCCTTTAACCTTTAAAGTAACAGGGTTGACTGTGACAGGGTTGATTATTTCTTCTTAAATCAGCCTTAAATCCCCTTGTGACAGGGGGAATGGAAGCTTGTTGTGTGCAACAGGAAGCTTCACATTATTTTCATTATTAATTTTTTTATAGCCTGTCTATCTATGGGTAACAGGGTTGACATGTTATGCTCGACCTGCTCAGTTAAATAATAATCTTCAGAAATGACTTGTCAAAGCAACAAAATAACTAGGGCTTTACAATGATGGGGAAATGTGGGGATTAAGTGGGTTAAAATCTTCCTAGAATGACAGGGTTGATAGAGGGACATGTCAAAATGCAGAATTATGGCACTTTAGCAAGCCTTTATTCATATAAAAATGTGATTTATTGAACTCTCCATGTGGTAGATTAAAGAGCACTTAATTTAATATAACAGGCTTTATAAAATTCAATATTGGTGCACAATTTCTACTTAAAATATCAAAGGCATACAAAATCACTCTTTTGAATTCGAGGACGTGCATGATAGAATGTCTGCATGTCTACAACGTATGTACAATATGTGTGTTTAAGCGAACTATGGTTGTCGGTGAGTGTGTGAGCGCGTGTGAGCGTGTGTGTGTTAGTACCGTTTCACAGCCAGGGCCAGGTTCTCCATCTCAGCATTGTGCTGCTTGATCTCTCTGGTGAAGCTCATGATGACTCTCTCGTACTGAGGCACCATCCTGGGCTCTGTCATACTGATGTTCTGGTACAGCGTGGCTGCCTGCTCATTCCTACGGACACAACACAGACAGGCAGGCAAACAGACAGACAGACGAACGGACTGACAGACCAACAGACAGACAGGCAGACAGACACACAGACAGATACGCAGACACACAGACAGAAACACACAGCACAGACAGACAGGAGACAGTGGAATGTTAATGCAAGTTACAACAGCACAAGGCCTTTCATTTAAAACACATTTGGAACAGCTACAGTATATATCCGGACAACAGGCCCTCCAATTTGACACACTGTAGTTGGTGAACCAGGCGAGGCAGTCATTTGAGAAACCAAGGCTATTGAGTCTGCCGATAAGAATGCGGTGATTGACAGAGTCGAAAGCCTTGGCCAGGTCGATGAAGACGGCTGCACAGTACTGTCTTTTATCGATGGCGGTTATGATATCGTTTAGGACCTTGAGCGTGGCTGAGGTGCACCCATGACCAGCTCGGAAACCAGATTGCATAGCGGTGAAGGTACGGTGGGATTCGAAATGGTCGGTGATCTGTTTGTTAACTTGGCTTTCGAAGACTTTAGAATGGCAGGGCAGGATGGATATAGGTCTGTAACAGTTTGGGTCTAGAGTGTCTCCCCCTTTGAAGAGGGGGATGACCGCGGCAGCTTTCCAATCTCTAGGTATCTCAGACAATACGAAAGAGAGGTTGAAAAGGCTAGTAATAGGGGTTGCAACAATTGCGGCGGATAATTTTAGAAAGAAAGGGTCCATATTGTCTAGCCCAGCTGATTTGTAGGGGTCCAGATTTTGCAGCTCTTTCAGAACATCAGTTATCTGGATTTGGGTGAAGGAGAAGTGTGTGTGGGGGGGGGGGGCTTAGGCAATTTGCTGCGGGGGGTGCAGAGCTGTTGGCCGGGGTAGCATGGAAAGCATGGCCAGCCGTAGCAAAATGCTTATTGAAATTCTCGATTATCGTAGATTTATCGGTGGTGAAAGTGTTTCCTAGCCTCAGTGGACACCTGGGAGGAGTTCTGTGTCCGTGTGTGTGTGTACAGTGGGGAGAACAAGTATTTGATACACTGCCGATTTTGCAGGTTTTCCTACTTACAAAGCATGTAGAGGTCTGTAATTTTTATCATAGGTACACTTCAACTGTGAGAGATGGAATCTAAAACAAAAATGCAGAAAATCACATTTGATCACCTACCAACCAGTAAGAATTACGGCTCTCACAGACCTGTTAGTTTTTCTTTAAGAAGCCCTCCTGTTCTCCACTCATTACCTGTATTAACTGCACCTGTTTGAACTCGTTACCTGTATAAAAGACACCTGTCCACACACTCAATCAAACAGACTCCAACCTCTCCAGAATGGCCAATACCAGAGAGCTGTGTAAGGACATCAGGGATAAAATTGTAGACCTGCACAAGGCTGGGATGGGCTACAGGACAATAGGCAAGCAGCTTGGTGAGAAGGCAACAACTGTTGGAGCAATTATTAGAAAATGGAAGAAGTTCAAGATGACGGTCAATCTCCCTCGGTCTGGGGCACCATGCAAGATCTCACCTCGTGGGGCATCAATGATCATGAGGAAGGTGAGAGATCAGCCCAGAACTACACGGCAGGACCTGGTCAATGACCTGAAGAGAGCTGGGACCACAGTCTCAAAGAAAACCATTAGTAACACACTACGTCGTCATGGATTAAAATCCTGCAGCGCACGCAAGGTCCCCCTGCTCAAGCCAGCGCATGTCCAGGCCTGTCTGAAGTTTGCCAATGATCATCTGGATGATCCAGAGGAGGAATGGGAGAAGGTCATGTGATCTGATGAGACAAAAATAGAGCTTTTTGGTCTAAACTCCACTCGCCGTGTTTGGAGGAAGAAGAAGGATGAGTACAACCCCAAGAACACCATCCCAACCGTGAAGCATGGAGGTGGAAACATCATTCTTTGGGGATGCTTTTCTGCAAAGGGGACAGGACGACTGCACCGTATTGAGGGGAGGATGGATGGGGCCATGTTTCGCGAGATCTTGGCCAACAACCTCCTTCCCTCAGTAAGAGCATTGAAGATGGGTCGTGGCTGGTTCTTCCAGCATGACAACGACCCGAAACACACAGCCAGGGCAACTAAGGAGTGGCTCTGTAAGAAGCATCTCAAGGTCCTGGAGTGGCCTAGCCAGTCTCCAGACCTGAACCCAATAGAAAATCTTTGGAGGGAGCTGAAAGTCCGTATTGCCCAGCGATAGCCCCGAAACCTGAAGGATCTGTATGGAGGAGTGGGCCAAAATCCCTGCTGCAGTGTGTGCAAACCTGGTCAAGAACTACAGGAAACATATGATCTCTGTAATTGCAAACAAAGGTTTCTGTACCAAATATTAAGTTCTGCTTTTCTGATGTATCAAATACTTATGTCATGCAATAAAATGCTAATTAATTACTTAAAAATCATACAATGTGATTTTCTGGATCGGCAGTGTATCAAATAATTGTTCTCCCCACTGTATGTGTGTGTGTGTGTGTGTGTCCGTGTGTCCGTGTGTCCTCCATGGATTTTACAGTGTTCGAAAATATTTTGGGAATTAGTGCTACAGGATGCACATTTTTGTTTGAAAAAGCTAGCCTTTACCTTCCTAACTGACTGTGTATATTGGTTCCTGACTTCCCTGAAAAGTTGCATATCGCGGGGCTATTCGATGCTAATGCAGTTTGCCACAGGATGTTTTTGTGCTGGTCAAGGGCAGTCAAGTCTGGAGTGAACCAAGGGCTATATCTGTTCTTAGTTCAACATTTTTTGAATGGGGCATGCTTATTTAAGATGGTGAGGAAAGCACTTTTAAAAAACAACCAGGCATCCTCTACTGACGGGATGAGGTCAATGTCCTTCCAGGATACCCGGGCCAGGTCGATTAGAAAGGCCTGCTTGCTGAAGTGTTTTAGGGAGCGTTTGACAGTGATGAGGGGTGGTCGTTTGACCGCGGACCCATTACGGACGCAGGCAATGAGGCAGTGATCGCTGGGATCCTGGTTGAAGACAGCAGAGGTGCATTTGGAAGGCAAGTTAGTCAGGATGATATCTATGAGGGTGCCCATGTTTACGGATTTAGGGTTGTACCTGGCAGGTTCCTTGATAATTTGTGTGAGATTGAGGGCATCTAGCTTAGACTGTAGGACGGCCGGGGTGTTAAGCATATCCCAGTTTAGGTCACCTAACAGTACGAACTCTGAAGATAGATGGGGGGCAATCAATTCACATATGGTGTCCAGGGCACAGCTGGGGGCTGAGGTGGGTCTGTGGCAACAGTGAGAGACTTATTTCTGGAAAGGTGGATTTTTAAAAGTAGAAGCTCAAACTATTTGGGCACAGACCTGGATAGTATGACAGAACTCTTCAGGCTATCTCTGCAATAGATTGCAACTCTGCCTCCTTTGGCTGTTCTATCTTGACGGAAAATGTTGTAGTTGGGGATGGACATTTCAGAGTTTTTGTTGGCCTTCCTAAGCCAGGATTCAGACACAGCTAGGACATTAGGGTTGGCGGAGTGTGCTAAAGCAGTGAATAAACCAAACTTAGGGAGGAGGCTTCTGATGTTAACATGCATGAAACCAAGGCTTTTACGGTTACAGAAGTCAACAAATGAGAGTGCCTGGGGAATAGGTGTAGTACTGGGGGCTACAGGGCCTGGATTTACATCTACATCACCAGAAGAACAGAGGAGGAGTAGGATAAGGGTACAGCTAAAGGCTTTAAGAACTGGTCGTCTAGTGCGTTGGGTACAGAGAATAAAAGGAGCAGATTTCTGGGCGTGGTAAAATAGATACGGCACAGTAAAGAAACTTTTACGGCACAGTAACATCAATGCAACGCTTTGGCAAAGTTCCAATGCTATCATTATGCTGCTGCAACAATATCATTCCATTTCAACAGTGTTGAAAGTGTTGTTGTACTTTGAAATGGTATCTTACTCATCGTGGACTGGGTCCAGGTATCTAGACTATTTATTAAACTGGAGAATAGGTAGGTATACCACTGAAAGACACCTGTTCATCTGTATACCTATGTATGCTACAGTATTTACCTGATATCTATTCAGGTACTTACATTTAAATTATTTAATTTAATTTAATAATTATTGTAGAGCTTTTTACATGTTAATCTATGCCTAATTAAGAAAGTAACTCATTCATGGCTAATTTCAACTGGGTCAGATGGGTAGATGTATCTAAAGTGTGTGTGTGTGTATGTGTTTTCCTTCGACAAAGTGACCAGATTATAATCCCTGAGCATATAGACTCACTGTCCTACTCTCAACAGCACTGTCAAGACAGGCAGCGTCACTGGTAGTCATGGGTCTTAAGGTCCAGGGCTTACAGAGGGAACACCTTCTTCAATGCAATGTTTCAAGTTAAGAAATGCAAAATACTTTTGTTAGTACTACTACATTATGATAGTAATCAAAAGTGTCTGAAATGCCTGGTTGGGTTAGCTTGCGTGGGATCGAACCCCAGCCTTCTCACTTCTGTATCTCCCTTAATTCACATCTGACACAATCAAAAACCAATACAATCCCAATAAACGTAATATTTTAAACTGAGAGGATTTTAAAAAGGTGGTTGTTTGTCTATGACTGTAGAGTATTTGCTATATACCTGGGCGTCCAGCGCTACCAATGGGTGACTTCCAATGGGTGTACCCAAGAAGGCAAAGGTAACGTAACTTAATGACTATCGCCCCGTAGCACTTACTTCTGTCATCATGAAGTGCTTTGAGAGACTAGTCAAGGATCATATCACCTCTACCTTACCTGCCACCCTAGACCCACTTCAATTTGCTTAACGCCCCAATAGATCCACAGATGATGCAATCGCCATCACTCTGCACACTGCCCTATCCCATCTGGAGAAGATGATTTGTGTGTATTGGGTATATGTTGTGTAATTGTGTGTAATTGTTTGATATTACTTGTTAGATATTAGGGCCTGCTCTCTCAGCTCTCTCAATTGGCCCAGCATCATCTGAGTTTGGCCGGTGTAGGCCGTCATTGTAAATAAGAATTTGTTCTTAACTGACTTGCCTAGTTAAATAAAGGTTAAAAAAATATATTACTGCACTGTCAGAGCTAGAAGTACAAGCATTTCGCTACACCCGCATTAAAATCTGCTAAACACGTGTATGTGACCAATAAAATCCGATTTGATTTACCCTAGCCTGGTTGCCTGAGTTTTTTGCTTTAGCTAACCTCACTCCTCTGTTGCTTAGTAACACATCGAGTTACCTGCTTAGAATATATTCTTAAACTAGAACTACTTAGGAGTGGTACCATTACTGACCTCTGCTCTACTCCACCCATGGCTCTTCTATGGGCAGGGGAATAGACAATAGTATGGGGACCTTGGTCTCTGGGTCTGAGTGTTGACTGTTGTATCACACAATAATGAGAACATTAGATCCACAGCACCGGAATACCCTCTGTCTCCATCACTAATGGAGTGCCCCAGGAGTGGCCCTTTTTCAAAGAAACAGGCTAAGATGTTAGTTCCAATGGGTGACTTTCTACAGCTGGTGAAGCTTGTGATCAAACAGTCATAATGAGGTCTATTTATGACATGATGGGGCACATGGAATCACTGTGTTAATCAATGTCCCCTCCATGGTAGCGTGTCAGGGCACGGCTCAGTCCCATGCCAGCCCTAGGGGGGCTCTCTCTCTGACTGCTCAATGGGACCTCATTTCAAAACCTGTCATAGGATACCGATACTTTCCCTTCCTTCTTTCCTTTCTCTTGCTCATTCTCTCAGGGTTAGGTTGCAGCAAGTATTTCTATTGGTGCTCTTAGAGATATTTGATATATGTAATCCAAAAGCTAGACTGACCTGAGCAACACACACTCACAAATGCACGTTCACACACATAGTGGTGTAAACCACATCTGGCTAATACAAGTGGGAGAAGTTTTGACACTGGAATAACAGTTTGAATTAAAACACTACAATAGTACACACATATTTGGTATACTTATATTATTAATATATTATAAGGGGAGAACCTGTTGCCTATTGGTTACACTGAAAATGTACATTGAAACTGTTTTACGCACGCATTCCTATATGACGTTTGGACAATATGCGCATACCAGTGCCTTCTTTGCCATTTCGGGGGATTTTAACCATACATCTCTCTCTTCAATGCTAGCCACGTTCAAACAGTTTGTGAAGTGCCCAACCAGGAATAATACAACTCTGGACTATGCTAATGTGAAGGATGCATACAACTCCACTGCACTCTACAGGCCTATGGTCCAACAGCAGCCAGAGACCACTAGGACCATTAGGAGATGGTCCCCGGAGGTGAATGAGGCCCTACAGGACTGCTTTGAAACCACAGACTGGGATGTGCTCTGTGAGGCTCATGGGGAGGACATTGATGGTCTTACAGACTGCATAACGGACTATATCAATTTTTGTGTAGACAACACTGCACCCACCAGGAATGTACGCTGTTTTCCAAATAATAAACCCTGGGTCACCAGCGACCTGAAGGCCCTGCTGAATGAGAAGAAGAGGGCCTTCAAAGGAGGGGGACAGGGACAAATTTAAATGTGTCCAGAGGGAGCTGAAGTTGCGGATTGATGAGGGGAAGAGAGGGTATAGGAGAAGATGGAGGACAAGCTGAGGCAGAGCCAGGTGAGAGAGGTGTGGAATGGTAAGAGAAATATCACTGGCTTCAAAAAGTCAAACAGTGGGCAGACGGAGAGGACCCAGGACAGAGCCAATGAGCTGAACCAATTTTTTAACAGGTTCAATACTGGCCCTGTCCACCCCCCCTCCTGCTTTCTAGGCCACACCCTCACGTCTGTCCCAACCCCACTTTGCTCACAACACCTCCGTTGAGACAATCAGCTACCCTCTCCCAACCTCCACCCCCGCTCCCTCTCTTCCACCCACCTCCCCACCTTGGCTGGCCTTCACCACCAACCAAGTAAAGAGAGAGCTGGAGAGACTACATCAGTGGAAAGCGGCAGGCCCTGATGGCATCAGCCCAAGGGTGCTTAGGGTCTGTGCTGACCAATTGTGTGGAATACTCCAGCGACTATTCAACCTTAGCCTGAGCCTGGAAAGGGTCCCTGTGCTGTGGAAAACATCCTGCCTGGTCCCAGTGCCCAAGAAGGCGCACCCCACTGTCCTGAATGACTTCAGACCTGTAGCGCTAACATCCCACATCATGAAGACCCTAGAAAGGTTAGTCCTCGCTCACCTCAGACCTCTGGTTTGTACATCACTGGACCCCCTGCAGTTCGCATACCAGCGCAACGTTGGGGTGGATGATGCAATCATCTATCTTAAGCAGAGGGCCTACTCTCACCTGGACAACACAGGTTACACAGTGAGGGCTATGTTTTTTTACTTCTCCAGTGCCTTCAACACCATTCAGCCCCTGCTACTGGGTGAAAAGATGAAGAGGATGAAAGTGGAAGCACCCTTAGTTTCCTGGGTTACGGACTACCTGACCGGTAGGCCACAATTTGTGCGGCTACAGAGCTGTGTGTCAGAACGGGCAGTGAGCAACACAGAGGCCCCCCAGGGAGAACCAAGGCTTCAGGAGAACCAAGGCCCAATACAGAGGATGGATGTGGAAATGGTTGGGTCATACAAGTTCCTGGGAGTCCATATGGACAACAGGCTGGTAACACCGGGGCTCTGTACAAAAAGGTCCAGAGCCGACTCTACTTTCTGTGGAGGCTCAGGTCCTTCAACGTGTGCAGTAAACTACTGCATACTTTCTACCGGTCTGTGGTGGACAGTGCCATATTTTATGCAGTGGTGTGCTGGGGCGCCAACATAAAGGCTGGTGATGCTTCTCGAATAAATAAGCTGATCAGGAAGGCTAGCTCTGTTCTGGGGATTAGCCTTAACACTCTAGAGGAGGTGGCGGAGAGACGGATCCTGGCCAAACTGCTGGCCATCATGGACAACGTCACCCACCCTCTGCATGCCATGGTTATGATGCAGAGGAACACTTTCAGTCACAGACTGATCCCACCACGTTGTGCCAGAGAGCGCTTTAGGAGGTCCTTACTTTAATGCCTCTTCGGGGTGCCGTCGGCAACATAGACCTGGAACTGTTGCCGTGTTAGGACCTATTTTAACAATTTGGCATCCATCCGTGAGTAACTCTGGTCTGTAATCACTCATTCACTCAGGACTTATTCATTCAGCACAATGTATAGTTGTTATATCATATCACGTGCAATATTGTAAGTAATTCTTGGACTGAACTTACGTAGTCATTCACTCAGGACTGCATATTAGTATCCTGTCAGTGTTATCTTTTTCATTATTATTATTACCCTAAATTATATCTTACACACATTTAGCTATTTAAGTATCTCTCATTTATCTGTACAGTTAATGTAAACATGCAAATATTCACTTACCTGTACATTTACCTGCACAGTGAATTTAACCATGCAAATATTCACTTACCTGTTCATTTAACCAGACTGTTTATTAAGTAAACTATTATTACCCTCACTTATATCATACGCACATTCAGCTATTTAAGTATTTCTCTACCATCGACCTGTATAGTATAGTTAACCATGCAAATATTCTTTATTTATCTATATCAACTTGCAATATTTTTATCATTTTATTTCACCTAACAATGTATAGCGTACATATTCAGCCATTCACCCATACTATGCAATGCCTTTATATAGCTTTTTGCACTCCAGACTTCTTGTATGTTTATACTTTTTCATACTGCCGCACTATGTATCACGTACCTGTCTTTTGTGTTTTTTCGTTCTGGCATTTTGCACCTGCCCTGTGTTTTTTCGTAGCTGCTTGACGAAGAAATTTCCCCTCGGGGATCAATAAAGTATCTATCTATGTCTGTCTGTCTGTCTGTGTCTGTCTGTCTATCTAAAAGTTTATTAATTAGCCGGTACTATTGTTTTGTAATGTGATCCATACTTGACCTGGGTATGAACTGGGCATGGTCCCCTAGTCGGGTCTGGAAATCTTCCCAGGCCTGAGAGGAGATTCCCCAGCTCTTGCTCTCCATGTCCCCGCCGTAAACTTGCTCAGAGATCCTGTGGAATCCGCTAATGAACTCCGCTAGATTGATTGTCCCGTCTCTGTCTGTGTCCAGTTTAGAGAATATGTGCTCTCTCTCGGTCGGCGGGACAAGAAGCTCTGAGCAGATTTGGACAAACTCGACTTTTTCAATCCGTCCAGAATTATCCACATCACAAGCGTGAAAGAGCGAGCAAAGACTCTCCCTGTCCGTACCCATGGCTGGTAACGCCATGGCTTAGTATGGAGTGGAAAGCCCCGCCAGCCAACCAGACAACCACCGAAACCACCCGGGGAAAAACCGCTATGGCCAACTATAACCTAAAGTTTTCGACCAATTAAATTCCTTTTACCACGATCTTCCGAACTTCAAGTGTTGACGTTTTCTAAGTCTTTCTACACTGTCAAACACCTTATCGAGGTAAAAGAAAGGTAAACAAAAAATTAAGTTGTTATTCATTCTCTCCTGGGCGACTTCGACCGCCTTGGGCTAACAGTATTAATGTGTCGTCCTATAGTGTCGTTTGTCAAGTCTTCTTTACGGTCTCTTGCCAGATGGACCGGTGGAGAGAGATGGGGTGCGCGCGGCTGTTGACGCGGCTCACCTTTACTACTTCAGCTCTCTCTTGTGTCGGCCTCTCGATTTCCAGAGGAACAGGCACAAAACAAACAAGGACCGGGCGTCCAGCCAACCAGTTAGAGAATCACCTGTAATCCAATGAATAAACTAAACACATCTAAACACTGTTAAAAAGCCGCAATTTCCATAGAGATTGTCTTGAAGACCAATCCCCCATTATGTCTAACTGGCTGTCAGAGAATATGGGAAACTTTCAGCAACAAGAAGCATGTAAAAAAAAAAAAGATTTAACAAAATATTTGTATGATACTTAAATAAATAAAGCTTGCCTGGCTATCACATCACCTTGACACCAGTATCGGTTGGTGTGAGATCAATGGTGCCTACAGCATTACAGAGCAGGGAGCAGACCCAGAGCCTGACTGTAAGGATCAATAAGACAGACTATTTCCCTGCCTGGACAGAGATTTCACCACTGTAACAATAGAGCACTAATACTGTACTATAAGACAACAAACTTACTAATGGACCCTAAAAAGAAAATATGTCACACTGCTATGTTGTAAAACACTGTTTTTATCCCAAATGGCACCCAATTCTATATATAGGGCACTGCTTTTGACCAGAGTCATATGAGCCCTGGTCAAAAGTAGCTCTTTGCTTTTACCCATCATGAGATGTGTCTTGTGTGACACCTTGGCAATGAGACCTTTTTGTAGGCCATCAGTTGGGACTGATCCAGCTGATATTAATTTGCACTGACAGGGGGCTGGATTGCTTTTTAATTACTGATAGTTTTCAGCTGTTGTCTTGGCTTTCCATGCCTTTTTGAACCTCCCTTTCTTCATGTGTTCAATACTTTTTCCCTGTGTCATTTCACATTATTACACATAACTTAATTTCTGAACTTATTTGTTTTGGTTTCTTTGTATGTATGGATTACTTGGGTTGTTACCAATATCTGGTGAAACTTTCATGTCAATAGCACCTTTGGAAATATATTTACTGAGAAAAATGGTGACGTGTTCAATACTTATTTCACCCACTGTATGTCCAATGTTACATCATCTACTTGTGAAGTTGGCAGATATGAGGGCAGTGTGAGATCATGGAGTGGCAAAGGGTATAAACTGTTCCAGGAACAGCGGATACTGTGGATCGATGCATGATTAAACCATAAGATACACCTCACTGTATTCAGCAGTCACAGGCACACACACACACACACACACACACACACACACACACACACACACACACTCACCAAGGAAAACAAACAGTTCATGAACCACTAAACTGTTTAATCAATTAAGGATAGAACAAATGTATTGCAAAGATAAGACACAAAAAAGGTAATAACATTTTATATACTTTTTTTCTTAAGTAAATGGAATTGTCACAGAGTGCTCCATGCTATTGGCTGGGGATTGTCAAACTAAATGGTCTAGCACACCAACACCTAAGAGCAGTCCCATAATTACTCAAACAGTCAAATCAAATTAACCAAAGCCGGAGGAGAACCGCACAACAACCACAGGAGCGAAGAATAGAGAGGTTCTTAGAGGTCTGGGGAATATGAGGAGGTGTGTGTGTGTGTGTAAATATACTTGTGGGGACCAAAAGACATCACAAGAATAGTCAACCAATAGAAGAAATGACCAACTGGGGACATTTTGTTGGTCCTCACAAGGTCAAATTCTATTTCTAGGGAGTGTATGGTTAAGGTTAGAATTATTGTTTAGGGTTAGGGTTAGGAGCAAGGGTTAGGTTTAGGGTTAAGGTTAGGTTTTTGGGTTAAGGTTAGGGTTCGGGTAAGGGTTATGGTTAGGTTTAGTGTTAGGGGTTAGGGAAAATAGGATTTTCAATAGAACTGAATTGTAGAGCACACTAAGACCTTTCTGTCATTTCAACAGTAAACACACTAAGAATGCACAGTAAAATACCTTAAATGTGTTATACAGTATTAATTATGGTGCATTGTGGGAAAATGTGGTAGGGGGGTGAGGAAAGAGTGTCTGGCTCATTAACATATTTTAAGGCCTGCCTTTTAAGAGACCACATTTGTTGCACCTGTGAGTGAGAATGCTTTACCCAATCAGAATAAGGTAATACTGTAACCGGGTGGTATGGGCTTAGATCACACCCCTAGCTACCAACAGGTGTTTAATGGTGAGTGATTGGGGAGGGCAGCACATTCAATGGTTTGCTGTGCAGTCAACCGGTCCTTTGAATGAGCAGCTAGCAACACGGTATGTGGTTAGGTTTATTTGTCTGTTATGTTCGTTTGTTACGATGTAGTTTTTATATAATATCTTTGTACACTGTATAGCAGTGCGCTGCTAGCTACGAGAGGCTGCATCAGTCGGAGTTGTGAACGCGTGTGACAACGATGTGAGGTAGCGTGTGCAAACAGAGGACATGGTGCGACATTTTAGTAGGTACGTGTTTGTGTGCGTGCTTTGTGTTTTAAGTAATGGGTATAATGTATTGTTTGGAAATGCTAATATTGCTGTGCTGGTGTTGTTGCAGAGATTGGCCTATGTCATGTTCTAAAGTACTGACTGATTCTGATATTCTGTAAAAAATCCAGACCCTTTATAGTATTTGCACTTCTGATATTTTGTATAGGCTACAATAAACTAATTTTGTATAGAGTTATTACTGGTCTGTGCCTCTGTAAAGGAGGGAGAACAGGGTAGCAGGGTACTTAGTAACAGATCAAGTCTATGGTCAGAATATTAGTAGAACAGTGACATAGGCTGAAGAGAAGGCGGCCTACGGGAAGAAGGTGTGCTGGTCCCAAGAGTGGAGTTTACAAGGAGCGTTGGACTTTGTGTTTTTTGTTTTTTTCCTTCATCTTTCTGCTCTACGTTGGTTATCCTTCTATTAGACTCTGTCATGTCAGTGGCGGAACTAGAAGAGGAACTCCGAGGCCTCAAGGAGAGGCTAGTCCTGGAAAAGACTGAGACGGACAAACTCAAATGTGACAATGATGAATTGACTAACCTTTTGCTTAATGCAGGAAAAACACTGCCCTCAGCTGCATCTTCTGCTCCTTCGACTCCCCCGCCAATGGCTTCACCCAGATCCCAATCTACAGCTTCAGGCAGAGGGGCTGTATACATGGTTGAAGTAATGTATATGCCCAGAGAGACAAAAATGTGTGTGTTCTCTGGACAGAAAGGTACTGTTTCATTCTATGATTGGTTTGATGAAGTGCAAAATGTATTGAGCTTAAAACGCTACAAGGACCAGGAAGCTGCTAGTTATATTTTTGATCACTTGGATGGGGAAGCAAAGCAAGAAATAAAACTTTGTACAAAGACTGTTAGAAAGGATCCCAAAAGAGTGCTGCATGTATTACATGTATTACAGAGGCATATGGGCAGACTCTGTCTCTCACACAGGTACAGTGTCAGTTCTATGATAGGAAGCAGAGAGAGGGGGAGAGCCTGAGGGAATACTCACATGCTTTGATGACACTGTCTACTGAAATTAATCGATGTAACGGGGGTGAAGTACTGTGTGGGGATAAAACTGTCCGTAGCCAATTTGTAGAAAATGTCAAAGATGTTGCTCTTCGTAGGGAACTTAAACGACAAGTGAGACAGGATTCAAACATGTTATTTGTGGATTTGCGAAGGGAAGCCATTTTGTTTTGGGAGGAGGACAGTGCAGTGGGGAAAAGGGCATATGTATGTGAAGTTGAATCAGGTCTGGCTGAATGCTCTAGTGTTACCCCTACTAATGCATCCCTTCAAGATGATGCTTTGTTGATAGAACTTAGGAATGCAATTAGGGAGCAGACAGCTAAGCTAGATATCTTGTCACAGGAGGTTTCAAGGTTTCAGTGGCAAGGAGAGAGACTCTATCAAAGACAGGAGCCAAGATACGACCCCACCGGTCAACCAATTTGTTTTAAGTGCCAGGGGGTGGGCCACATAGCCAGGTTCTGCCGGGGTAATTTTGCCACACCCAACCAAAACACCAGTGGCTCTGCACAGCCAGGCGGGGACGGGAAAGTGGCTAGTCAAGGTCGGGAGCAACAGGGAAACTCTCACCCCATGTAGTCAGGTACCGAACTACAGAGGAAGCTATGACTAATTTGGTGGCGCCAAGCCCCATTGTAAACATACTGATGGGAGGTATTCAAGTTCCATGTTTATTGGATACCGAGACATTTTTTAGGGAACATTTTGAGTCCAAAGGACAAGCTGTATTGAAGAAGTGTGGGTGGCTGACCTTATAGGCGGCAAATGGTTTGTCAATTCCTTAACTTGGATATATGCAGCTTGAGGCTATGGGGAAAGTTCTCCCCCAGAAGGGTGTGTTAGTTGTTAAGGATCCTACTGACCTTGTCACTAGAATACTAGAATAAAAAAAACAGCAATCCCAGGTTTAGTTGGTACGAACATAATAAAAGAATGCAATGAGCTGTTGTCATTTCAACTTTGTGCCATG
This sequence comes from Thymallus thymallus, assembly GCA_023634145.1. NCBI lineage: Eukaryota > Metazoa > Chordata > Actinopteri > Salmoniformes > Salmonidae > Thymallus > Thymallus thymallus. The sequence continues at coordinate 25,443,291 of CM042402.1, read as the reverse complement.
TCAGAAAATCAAGAAGCCAAACCAGTCGCAGGGTTTGCAAAGGTCCTTTCCTCGGCAATTTTGGTGCCTGCAGGGTCTATGGCATTAGTCTCTGCCACCGGGCCTCAGGGTACATCCACCACAGGATATGCAGCTCTGGTGGAGGGGTACTTCCAAATAATTGATTGGTGCCTGCGGCATATGTTTGGGCAGAGCAAGGCCAGTTACTGATCCCAGTGGTGAATGTAGGCATTTCTGATGTATGGCTCAAGCCCCATACTCGTATAGCCTGGGTGCAGCCAGCTGAGAGAGTGGCAGGGGGAGAACAGACAGTAATTTTCCAGAATACGGGCCCTCAGGAAGTGCAGGTATCAGTGTGCTCTCATGAGGTTAGCCCTAAATGCCAGGCCCCAGTTTTAATGCTGGAACTCCTAAAGTTTGAGTGTGCTAATCTTTCTGAGCACCAGGTAGTGCAAGTGAAGGAACTGTTAAATAAATATGCTGATGTCTTTACCTTAGATGGTAATGAGCTGGGCTGTACTGATATTATCCAGCATGAAATTCCTGTGACGGATGAGTCTCCTGTGCGTCAGAGGTATCGCAGGTTGCCCCCTAGCCAATATGAGGAGGTGAAAGCACATATTAAGCAACAGTTACAACGTGGCCATTTATTTTATTTTTAACCTTTATTTTACTAGGCAAGTCAGTTAAGAACAAATTCTTATTTACAATGACGGCCTAGGAACAGTGGGTTAACTGCCTTGTTCAGGGGCAGAACGATTTTTACCTTGTCAGCTTGGGGATTCGATCCGGCAACCTTTCAGTTATGGGCCCAACACTCTAACCACTAGGCTACCTGCCGCCCCATTAGTGAGAGCTGTAGCCCCTACTCCTCCCCTCTGGACATTGTTTAAAAAAAAGGATGGAAGTGTGTTGACTATAGGCAGCTGAATGCGAAGACAAGAAAGGATGCCTATCCGCTTCCACGGATTGAAGAATCCCTGGATGCTCTTTGCGGAGCAGAGTGGTTTTCCACACTTGACTTGGCCAGTGGCTACAACCAAGTAATGATGGCTGAAAAAGACACCGTTCGGGCTGTACGAGTATAATAGGATGCCTTTTGGTCTTTGTAATGCGCCAGGGACCTTCCAGAGACTCATGGAAAGAATTCTGGGAGATGAGCGGTTTAAGTCTGTTGCTTTACCTGGATGATGTGGTCATATTCTCATCCTCGTTTGAGCAGCACCTTGTTCGTCTTCAGCTCGTTTTATCCCAGTTTCGGAAGTATGGTCTCAAGGTAAAATGGAGTAAGTGTTCGTTCTTCCAGCAACAAGTATTATACTTGGGACATATCATCTCAGCAGAAGGAGTAGCTACCGACCCGGAGAAAATCAGCGCAGTTGCAGAATGGCGGCGGCCTAGTAACCTAACGGAGTTGCAGTCATTTCTAGGGTTTGCAAGCTATTACAGACGATTTGTAAAAAACTTTTCCCAGATTGCGGCCCCCTTACATGCACTGTCCGCTCTTTCCCCAACAAAAATACATAATCGGAAAGGGGCGACCCTCCCCATTGCTCAAGTGTGGAACCCCAACTGTGAGTTTGCTTTTGAAACCCTCAAGCAGAAGCTAATTACGGCCCCAGTACTTGGCTATGCAGATTTCTCCAAGCCTTTTGTGATAGAGATTGATGCTAGCCATCAGGGTCTTGGAGCCGTCTTGTCACAGAACTGTGGGGAGGGGAGGAGGCCAGTTGCCTACGCAAGCCGTGGTCTTCGGGCATCTGAACGAAATATGGAGAACTACAGTGCAATGAAGTTGGAGTTGCTGGCATTGAAGTGGGCTGTTACGGACAAGTATCGGGAGTACTTGATGGGGAATAAGTTCACGATATTTACCGATAACAACCCCTTGAGCCTGCTAAGTTGAGACTGCTATGTTGGGAGCTATTGAGCAGAGGTGGGTGTCGGATTTTGACATCGTGTATCAACCAGGGAGGCAGAATGGAAATGTGGATGCCCTTTCCAGGCAGTATTCCGAGAATCGGAATCTCCTGATTTCAGTGGACGCCAGGGAAGCGCCGAACAAGGTAGAGGGCTCACTCACAGTTGAAATTAATGCTGGGGACGCGAGTGAGCAGGGCTCCTCGTCCAGTTTTCCTGTCTATGCCACTGTTATGTTGGCAGCTAAGCAGCAAGCAGATCCAGTGATCATAGACTTTTTGAAGAACTGGAAAAGGGGCCAAAGGCCTAGAAGAGTCGAGCGGGCAGGAGAGGATGTTAAGACCGTGGAGCTTCTGCGTCAGTGGGACAAAATGGAGGAGTGTAATGGCGTCCTGTATCGTAAGTTCTTGGACGCAAGGCATGGTCAGGTGAAGCAGATGCTTTTGCCCCAGGACCTTCAGAGGGAGGTCTTACAGCGCATGGGCATGGGCATCAGGGGATTGAGAGGACATTTTAAACTGATTAGAGCAAGGGGTTACTGGCCTGGGATGTACCAGGATGTAGAACACTATTGTAAGCAATGTGAGCGGTGCATAGTGGCCAAAGCCCCTTTGCCTAAGGTCGTGACTGAGATGGGGAGCTTATTGGCATCAAGGCCGTTTGAATGGACTTCAGTGTTAGAGCGATCAAGTGGCTATATTTGTTACTGAGGGCTGTACGAATGTGATGTGGTAGTGGTTCCCTAACAATTACATTTATAGTGGACAGATCAGAGTGGCAGCAAGTCTCTTTTCTCTTCATTACCCACAATCCTGTGTGGTGGGGATTTTCTGGGGTTGTGTCCCTCTCGCTACTCTCTCTACCCCCTCTCTTACTATCCTTTTCTTTGACCGGACCAGGAAGTAGCAACGGTAACAATGGCTTGGTTCTGTCTCTCTGGTCCAGTGGACAAATCCAGAATCTTCGGAAGGAAGATAACAGTGGTGTGGTGTGACGGAAAGGTAACAGTGGTGTGACAACGGCCCAACTTGACTCCCCAGTCCACGGACCACCCCAGCATAATTAACCAGCACCTGACCAACTGCCTCAAAAGGAGACGACGGACTGCAGGTCTTGAAGTGAGTAGAGTGCTGCCCTCTACCCTTCTTTTTTTTTTCTCCACTCCTCAGGCCACCACCAACCAGACCGGGACCAGCAGACCACACAGCATTACCACACAGCTTTACCACCAGCGTGGAGGAAGGACCAAAAACACGGACTGCATACATTGACCTACGGGTCACATGCTTCTAGGTGTGTCTGCTCACTCTGAGGTTGGTCCTGCCTCCCCCTGCAGGATCGGACCTGACCAACGACCAGACCAGACATCAAGACCAAAAACAACCACCCCCCACCTGAACAAGATGACCGGGATTTACCCAGAAGCAATGTACAACGCAGTGAGGCTGACGCTAATCCCCAGTGAGGAGTCTGCCGAGGACAGAGCCGCCAATCACCGGGGAGCAGCAGGAGCAGCAACAGCAACCGCCAGACCAGAAACCCATGACCCGCCTGGAATTCAGCAGGGCAGTTCTCCAGAGAGGTATGGGCTTTATGCCGTCTGTCCTGCTGAACGTTTTGGTGAAACCCCTAGGGTCACAGGAATAATTTGAAGCCAGTTTCAAGACCCACCGGTTACTAGAACAGTTTTGGTCAAAATTCAGAAATTGCAAAGTTTCAGCACTGTTTAACAGACTCAGAGCATACCCCCTTTCCGACATAAAATCCACAATAGTTACAGTGCAGCTTCACAATAAATGCATCCAGGACTATGACATACAAGTTTGGTTGAGAAGGTTTGCCACCCTAAAGTCAGCGGCTAGGAGGGTCCTGGGCGAAGACGACGTCTGGACTGGGTTACGAAAATGGCTGGTCCTGTTATGACCGGACCCAACCGGACTGGGTTGTCCACTACTATGGCATGCCCAAACTCTGCAGGAACTGCATCCATCTGGCAGCAGCCTGCACAGCCATCATCTGTAAGATCTGTAAAGCATCCCACCTAAGACTGTACCTCCACACACCCCTGCATCCTGTGCGGGAAAGGGGGGGCACTTCTTCAGTTCCTACGTCGGCAGGGAAAGGGCCAAAACCCAAACCCACCAACTGCTCACCCCCTCCACCAGACAACAATAACGAAGACCCAGAACCAGACCTGTCCACAGGCACTGTCCAACCCACCACCCAATATGTCCCAGAAATCGACCCCACCCGTCAGCCCATTCACCTTAAATGTAAGCACGAATGCACGCACATGGATACACATACACGCACGTATAAATGTAAGCTCATGCCAAAACATTCAGGAGATTGAGGTGCTCAAAGTTGACCCATTTTATATACCCCACCATACCATGAAACATCCATGTCTTCATCATTGAAAAACATAAACGTTTGACTGATATCATTTGAAACTGTTTGATGATTTCTTGAAGAAAATGTTTTGTAATAAAAGCTTTAATGTCAATGTCAATTATTTTTTGTTCATATACATGTTGTGGCTTAGACCCTATTTTACATCATCTGTGTTATGCTTGCCATCAGTTGAGACACAGCATACTCTTAAATACAGGGTGAGTGTCATGTTTTGGCTGATACATTTACAAAAGTTTAACCTTCAAATGGTACAACAAAGATGGTTGGAGGTCCACACTTCAGAGAATGTTGACTTGAGTGGGAATATTCATTATTATAAATTAAACTGTCAATCTTCCATAGGAAAGCTATTGAAATTATAGAAATATAGTTCATAGAATTTACATTCCTATTCAACTTGACATTTGACAATGGGTGGACCAGCAGCCAAAGTTTAAATTCAATTTAAACGTTAATGGTGTACCAGCTAAATTGCAGGGGTCTGAAAGGATAGGTCCATCCTATTCATTATATTTCTATGATTTAAATTACACCCACCCTGCATTCATGAGTACGCTGTGCCTAAACCGATGACGGGCACAACACAAACACTTCAGATGATGTAAAATAGGGTCTAAGCTACAACATTTCTGAAAATCACAAATCAGAGAGACCGGCCCATTCAACATCACTAGCTATCATCATTGGCAGCTCTATGGTGAGAAAGCAAAAACCCTGTGCTACCCAGGAGCGCGAGTAAAGGACATCACAAAGCAGCTTCCAACTGTTCTACGACAGATGCCGGGAGCTGACGCTGTTGTAGTCCATGTGGGGTCAAACGACAGGGTCAGGAGGGCTAGCTCTGAACATCTGAAAATTTTTAAGAACTGATTTTAACATTAAAATAAAACTGCCAATCATTCAGGTCCAGTACCATCGTTGGGCGGTGGGTGTGAAAGATTCAGCACGCTACTGGCATTCTACATCTGGCTAAAAGATTACTGTAGCTCTGCTGGAATCACTTTTATAGATAATTTTGACACCTTCTGGAAACAGAAGATACTCTACAGGAAGGACGGAGTCCATCCAAATCATCTTGGCTCCTGGACTCCGTCCATGAATTTCAAGGCTGCGTTAAAACAATGACTTATTAATGACCCAAGACCAGCTCAGTTAATCCCTACCATTGTGACAATGTGTCGTCATAATGCTGCATGAAATGTACACTACCCTAGCAGACACAATGAAAGTAACTTAATTTATATCCCCCTAATACCTCTGTTGATCCTACAACTATTGTTTGCAGTAATTTGTATTATGGATCCCCATTAGCTGCTACTCATCCTGGGGTACAGCAAAATTAAGGCAGTTCATACAATTTTAAAAACAATACATTCACAGTATACTTCTCTGTTGATATCACATACGATATCAAGCATTTCACACATATTATCCATTTACTGACTGTTAGCACTTGGTGGTCTATAGCAGCTTCCTTCCTAGTAGAATGGGCTTTATGTGAGACAGATTAAACTGTAGCCATATTATTTCAACAGTATTTAACATGAGATCTTCTCTGAGCTTTACAAGAATATATCAACAAGGCAGGTCCTACAGGCCCTAGTTTTGTCGCACCTCGACTACTATTCAGTAGTGTGGTCAGGTGCCACAAAGGGGGACTTGGGAAAATTGCAGTTGGCTCAGAACAGGGCAGCACGGCTGGCCCTTAAAAGTACACAGAGTGCTAACATTAATGACATGCATGTCAATCTCTCATGGCTCAAAGTGGAAGAGAGCTTGACTACTTGTTTTTGTAAGAGGTGTTGACAAGCTGAATGTATCGTGTCTGTTTAAGCTGAATGTGTCTGTTTAAAATACTAGCACACAGCTCGGAGACCCACACTTACCCCACAAGACAGGCCACCAGAGGTCTCTTCACAGTCCCCAAGAACAGACAATGGGAGGCGCAAAGTACTACATAGAGCCAAGACTACATGGAACTCTATTCCACATCAGGTAACTGATGCAAGCAGTAGAATCAGATTTTTAAAAAACTGGTAAAAATACACCTTATGGAACAGCGGTACTGTGAAAAGACACACAAAGGTACAGACATATGCATATGCACACATTGTGATATTGTTGTATGGTGGTATTAAACATTTTGTATTATATGTAGTGGTGTAATAAAGTTATATGATGTACTGTTTTATCTTTAGTTTTATATGTAATTTAAGTGTTTTAATGTGTTTGACCCCAGGAAGGGTTAATGGGGATCCCTAATAAATACAAATACAAATACTGCAATGATCCCGAAGCTGATCTTGACTTAGTTTTGGTGCCTTGTTTCGTGTTTCCTGGTATCTGTTGTAAGATCCAAGGCCTTGTTGTAATTGCAGGAATCTGTCTGGTACGGCTAAGCCTCTCTCTTTTAACTTCTCTAGATGGGGGTCCATGTACCAGAGTGCTTTTGATAATCAGGTAACAAATGTCCAAGCTATATGGACATGAAAAATAGGATAAATATTACATTTCAGCCTGATTGTCAGATTATTATTAATACACAAATGAACATTAATGAACATTATTCACATGTCATATTCAAACATTAAAAGTAATGTATGAATGCAGTTCATTAATCTACTTAATTGTATAGCCTTTAACAAGCTCAGATCAAACGCCTATCATAGACAAATATTATATTGTTAATAAAAGGCAATCATTCGAATTAGGTCAAATGAATGTAACACTGGAAAAAGGGCAATTCAATCTCGTAATTTAATGTGATGTACAGTATAGGGTAATAGAGTAGACTATTTAAAAAAAAGTTATAATTCAAGAATGGTTGACAATAAATAATTGTAATCAAATGCATCTCTATAGCCTATAGGCGTTAACAAAATTGACAAGGCCTTGTAGAAAGAGAGATATTAAGCCATAAAGTATAAAGAATGTTGTTTATAACATGCACAACTATAATTATCAATCTATATAGAGCAAGCTTCGAGGCCAGTGACTTTGCTCACCACATCCTCCTTCTGTCATGACTTCCGTCTGATCTGCTGTGTTTTGTGTTTTTTGAGCACGTGCCTTGTTTTGACAGCTGGCCATGTGCTCCGCTGTCATTGTAGTGTCTCCCCTCCCACTCGTTATCCTTAACTATCCTTGTTCTCTTTACACCTGCTGTCAATTAATCCCTCATTACCTCCCCTATTTTAGGTCTTCTTGTGTTCAGTCTTTTGTCAGACCGTTGTTGTGAGTATGCTTTTCCTGTGACCTACTTATCCTTGTCTTGTCTTACTGTTTTTCTTCAGACTCCAAGTGTTGTTTTGTTTTTGTTTTGGCATTTTGATTTTTGTCCTGCTTCCACTGTTTCCTGCCAGGCCTGGTTTCCTAGTCTGCCTGCCCAGGTGTTTTCTCTGTTGGGACTTGGATGTACCACCCCAGACCCTCTCTGTCTGCTCATCACCGTCCCCAGGGAACGGACACTGCGTCGGATGACGCTATAATTTGTTTCTTTTGAGAAGTACTCTCCTGGCCCAGAGGACATTTATTTGGACTTCCTCTTTTCTTTTGTGTTCCTGTTTATTTTTTCCTGGGCTCATTTGAGAGCAAAATAAACACTGTTGCCTGCAACTGAATCCGTGTCTCTCCCTGACAGAACGGTCTGACCATAAAATGGATTCAGCCGGTGCAGACCAAGTCAGAAATGCAGTGAGTCAACAGGGCACTCTTTTGGGACAGCATTCCAGCCAGTTAACTGCCACTTCACGGGAGGTTGAGTGCCTGACCGCCCAAGTAGCGGATCTCAATCTCCAGATCCAAGAACTCCAGCGGGAAGCCTTGGCCAGCAGATCAGCTGCAGCGTACGGCCGTCCTCTACCTCATGCTGAACCTGAACCCCATGCCAATAGTCCGCCACCCTACGACGGGGATCCCAATTCCTGCCGTGCGTTCCTGTCTCAGTGCTCCCTTTCTTCGCACTCCAGCCTCGACGTTATGTTACGGAAGAGTCCCAGGTGGCCTTTGTCATCACACTCCTGAAAGGAAGGGCCCGCGACTGGGCAATGGCTGTGTGGGATGCTCGTGCTCCATTCTGTGCCACATTCGAGGACTTCAGAGCGGAGATGATTAAGCTGTTTGACCGCTCTGCTCAAGGTGATGAGGCGGCCTCCCAGCTGCTGCGGTTAAATCAGGGCGGCAGTTCTGTTACGGAATACTCCATCCAGTTCAGAACTCTGGCGGCCACATGTGACTGGAACGAGGCAGCGTTACGCGCTAGGTTTCGGGATGGGCTGGCTGACGACATCCAGGATGAGATTGTCACTCACGAGCTGCCTCACAACTTAGACACCCTTGTGGAACTGGCGCTTCGTGTGGAGGGGCGTCTTCAACGTCGACGTCAGAGGTGGACAGCTCGATTCTCCTGGGTGCTGGATGAAGGTGCCTCCAGTGCTGTTCCCACCTCCTCGTCTTCTTCATTAGACCCTGAGCTCATGCAAGTGGGGCGTGTTCGTCTCACCCCTAAGGAGAAGCAGGATCGTTTGACTCGGGCCTTTACTGCGGGAAGCCAGGGCATCGTGCTATCCGGTGTCCTTTAAAAGCCGGAGCCCATCAGTAATCCGGGGAATCCTGGTGGGTGCTACTCCTTGTCTCGACTCCCCCATCTCACGTTCCCTGCTAAATGATTCTGTTCAATATCAAGACACTGTTCACTCCTGTTCAGCCCTGATTGACTCGGGTGCTGAGGGCAACTTCGTGGATGTCTCTGTTGCTGTGCTGTGGGGCATTCCTGCCATTCCTCTCCCTTCTCCTATCTCTGTCCGCTCCCTTAATGGTCTCCTCATTACCTCCATCACCCATTCCACTCCTTCCGTAAGTCTTCTTGTCTCCGGCAATCACCGTGAGGTGATTGAGCTGTACCTCCTAGATTCCCCAAGTGCCCCAATTGTCCTAGGGCATCCGTGGCTGGTGCAGCACAACCCTCACGTGGATTGGTCAGGCAATTCTGTGTTCTCTTGGAGTCCGTCTTGTCTTGCGTCATGTTTAGGTTCTGCCTTGTCTCCTGGCTCTGTGTCTTCTGTTTTTCAGGTTGAGGAGGCCGATCTCACCGGAGTCCCGGTGAAGTACCACGATCTCTGTCAGGTCTTCAGTAAGTCCCGGGCCACATCCTTGCCTCCTCATTGGCCGTATGACTGCGCCATCGATCACTTCTCCGCCCAAGGATCGTCTGTATTCCCTTTCTGGTCCTGAGAGAGAGGCCATGGACAAGTATATTCAGGAATCCTTAAATGCCGGCCTCATCCGTCCCTCTTCCTCGCCCGCTGGGGCTGGGTTCTTCTTCGTTAAGAAGAAGGATGGCTCCCTGTGACCCTGCATTGACTACCGGAAAGAACAGGTATCCTCTGCCTCTGATGTCATCAGCTTTTGAGTTGTTACAGGGAGCCAGGGTCTTTACCAAGCTAGACCTCCGCAATGCCTACCATTTGATCCGGATACGTGAGGGGGATGAGTGGAAGACAGCCTTCAACACCCCAACGGGACACTTTGAATACCGGGTCTTACCCTTTGGGCTCACCAACGCCCCAGCTGTCTTCCAGGCCCTGGTGAACGATGTGTTGAGGGACATGGTAAACAGATTTGTCTTTGTGTACCTGGATGATATTCTCATCTTCTCTCCCTCCTTGCAGGTACACACTCAACACGTCCGTCAACACGTTTGGGCGGTTTAACTTCTCCCTCTCGTATCGGCCGGGCTCCAAAAATGTTAAGCCTGACGCCCTCTCTCGTCTGTTCGAGGGTCCTGGTGGGGAGGCGACCCCCAAAACCATTCTCTCCAGGGAGTTGGTGGTGGGGTCCCTTTCCTGGGACGTCAAGCGGCGGGTGAGGGAGGTCATCGAGGGCGGGGAGCCCCCGAGGGGGTGCCCAGGGGGTCGGTTGTTTGTGCCGGCTGCGCTGCGTCCTGAGGTCCTTCGGTGGGGACATGAATCCAGAGTAGCCTGTCATCCGGGGGTTCGGAGGCCGCTGGCTGTCATCAGTCAGCGATTTTGGTGGCCATCCATGGCCCAAGATGTCAGGCAGTTTGTGTTGGCTTGCTCGGTATGCGCTCAAAATAAGACGTCTAACCGTTCTCCTGTTGGTCTGTTGCAGCCTTTGCCCATTCCCTCTCGCCCTTGGTCACACCTCGCCCTTGATTTTGTCACTGGCCTTCCCCCATCGAGAGGTAACACCGTGATTCTGACGGTGGTGGACCGCTTCTCCAAGGCGGCCCATTATATCCCCTTACCCAAGCTCCCCTCCGCCAGGGAGACAGCACAGGTGGTGGTGGACCACGTCTTCCGGATCCATGGACTTCCGGTGGACGTGGTCTCCGACAGAGGACCCCAATTTGTCTCCCGGTTTTGGAAAGAGTTCTGTAGACAGATCGGGGCCTCAACGAGTCTGTCTTCAGGTTTTCACCCTCAGACCAATGGGCAGGCCGAGCGAGCCAACCAGGATCTCGAGCGAGCTCTCCGCTGCCTGGCGTCACATAGTCCGAGCTCCTGGAGTCAGCAGCTATCGTGGGTGGAATATTCCCACAACTCCCTGCCGGTAGCGTCTACGGGTATGTCTCCTTTTCAATGTTCTGTGGGTTATCAACCGCCCCTTTTCCCCACACAGGAACCCGAAGCCGCGGCCCCGTCTGCCTTGGCCTTTGGCCGTCGTGTCGTCGCACCTGGAGGAGGGCTGAGGAGGCCTTGGCCCGGGCTTCCAGACGGACCAAAGCGGCGGCTGACCGTCACCGGACTCCAGCTCCCCAGTATGTGTGCGGTCAGAAGGTGTGGCTATCCACCAAGGACCTGCCTCTCCGGGTGCCTTCTCGTAAGCTGGCACCCAGGTTCATTGGGCCATACCGCATCACCAAGGTCCTGAGTCCGGCGGTAGTGCGGCTCAAGCTTCCCCCCACTCTTGGTCGGGTTCACCCTGTCTTTCATGTGTCCAGGGTCAAGCCTGTGTTTCGGTTCCCCCTTAATCCTGTTGTTTCTTCCCCGACACCCCCCCCCCCCCCCCTCCTCGTCTAGTGGATGGTACTCCAGTGTACACTGTGAGAAAGCTTTTGGACGTTAGACGCCGTGGTCGGGGATTCCAGTATTTGGCGGACTGGGAGGGCTACGGTCCGGAGGAGCGGGAGTAAGGTCTAACCACAGCCAAACCGCCCCAGTACTCCGCCCTTTCTCCCCTAGTATTGTGTATAATTTTTTTTGAGAGGGGGGATTATTTTGCGGTCAGGAGTCCGCACCTTAGGGCGGGTACTGTGAGGGTTTGGCTGTGGTTAGACCTTACTCCCAATAAGGGGAGTGGTAGAACCACAGTCGAGCCCTCACACCCTAACTAGGGGAGGTATGATCCTCAATCAGAGACAGCTGTACAGGGTTGTCTCTGATTGGGGATTGCATTTAGCACCCCACACATCCACCTGTGTGTGGGTCATTATTTCGTCCTGTTCTGCGGAGCAAGAGATGTAGTCCATTCTCCTACTTTATTACCAGCATTCAATGACTGTATGCAGCAATACAGCCTGACAGACATAGATACTAAATTGGCGTGCTCCCAAATGTTTTCCTATACAGATACAGTGCATTCGGAAAGTATTCAGACCACTTGACTTTTTCCACATTTTGTTATGTTACAGCCTTATTCTAAAATTGATTCAATTGTTGTTTTTGCTTCAATCTACACACAATACCTCGTAATTATGAAGCAAAAACTGTTTTTTATTTTTAATTTTGGGAAAATAATACCATACAATTAACAAATAAAATCAAGACCCTTTAATCAGTACTTTGTTGAAGCACCTTTGGCAGTGATAACAGCCTTGTGTCTTCTTGAGTATGACGCTACAAGCTTGGCACACTTGTATTTGGGGAGTTTCTCCCACTCTGCTCAAACAGATCCTCTCAAGCTCTGTCAGGTTGGATGAGGAGCGTCGCTGCACAGCTATTTTCAGGTCGCTCCAGAGATGTGACATTCTGGAGCAGTTTTTCATCAAGGATCTCTCTGTACTTGGCTCAGTTAATTTTTACCTCGATCCTGATTAGTCTCCCAGTCCCTGCCGCTGAAACAAATCCCCACAGCATGATGCTGCCACCACCATGCTTCACCGTAGGCAGTGTTGTAAAATACTTTCAATTACTACTTAAGTAGTTTGTTTTGGTATCTGTATTTAACGACTTTTACTTGTCCTTCAAAATAACATTGTGGCTGCTACAAGTTAGCTAGTCTTGGCTGTAGCCAAGTAGCATGTCTCTCTCTGCCTCCGTCTGCTCGCTCCTATCTCACCGGCACCTCTGCTGCTGCAGCAATTGAGCACCAGCCTCTCCCTTGCGCAGCAGTGCTCAGTATGTTTAAAAAAAACATGTATGGGGCTCTCGAGTGGCGCAGCGGTCTGAGGCACTGCATCTCTGTTGTAGATTCGTCACTACAGACCCTGGTTCGTTCCTGGGCTGTATCACCACCGGCCCTGATACGGAGTCAGATAGGGCGGTGCATAATTAGTCGAGCGTCATCTGGGTTAGGGGAGGGTTTGGCCGGGGGGGCTTTACTTGGCTCATCACACTCTAGCGATGGGACGGGCTCCTGAAGCTGGCGTAGGTCGACAGGTGAACAGCGTTTCCTCCGACACATTGGTGCGGTTGGCTTCCGGGTTAAGCGGGCGGGTGTTAAGGAGCGTGTGCACTTGACTGGGTAACGGCACTGTGGGGGAGCGGGTCTGAGGAGTTAAGGTCTGTCCCTAGGTTCATCGCCCAGTTCCGAGCTGTTTTTGACCATCCTGCGGAGGGACGAGATGCGGGCGAGCGGATTATGCGCCTTGAACAGGGTCGGGGCACGGCCTCGGAGTATGCGCTGTTGTTTCCGGACGTTGGCGGCGTCCAGTGGGTGGAACGAGCCGGCTCTTAGGACCGCATTCCGCAGGGGTCTGCGGACTGAGGTCCAGATGGAGCTGGCTTGTGTGAGTCAGTCGATGACGCTGGACGCCTACATCGCCCTGGGCCATTGACCGGACCTTGGTTGACGCTCTCCGACTGCTGCTGCGCCGTTTCACGCTATTGAACACGTCACCATTTGTCTCAGTAAATATATTTCCAAAGGTGCTATTGACATGAAATTTTCACCAGACGTTGGTAACAACCCAAGTAATCCATACATACAAAACCAAAACAAATAAGTTCAGAAATTAGGTTGTGTGTAATAATGTGAAATGACACAGGGAAAAAGTATTGAACACACTTACTGATATGTATTTAATACTTTGTACAAAAGCCTTTGTTGGTAATGACAGCTTCAAGACGCCTTCTGTATCGAGAAACTAGTCGCATGCATTGCTCTGGTGTGATTTTGGCCCATTCTTCCACACAAACACTTCAAATCTTGAAGGTTCCGTGGGCCTCTTCTATGAATCTTGATCTTCAGTTCTTTCCATAGATTTTCAATGGGATTTAAGTCAGGTGATTGGCTGGGCCATTCTAGCAGCTTTATTTTCTTTCTTTGAAACCAATTGAGAGTTTCCTTGGCTGTGTGTTTGGGATTATTGTCTTGCTGAAATGTCCACCCTCGTTTCATCTTCATCATCCTGGTAGATGGCAGCAGATTTTTGTCAAGAATGTCTCTGTAAATTTGCCCATTCATCCTTCCTTCAATTATGTGAAGTTTGCCAGTACCATTTGCTGAAAAGCAGCCCCACACCATGATGTTACCGCCTCCAAACTTCACTGTTGGTATGGTGTTTTTAGGGTGATGTGCAGTGCCATTTCTCCTCCAAACATGGTGTGTATTATGACATCCAAACAGTTCAATTTTGCTCTCATCTGACCACACTATATTCTCACAGTATTTCACTGGCTTTTCCAAATGGTGTGCAGCTGTCACGAAATGGGGTTTGGAGAGACCAAGACGCAGCGCAGGGATAGTAGTTCGACATTTTCTTATTTATTGTATATGTATAAATCGAAAATAAACGGCGAACTACAGGATACAAAACTGAAACTATAAACTAACGTCCCATTCACAAAAACCACACGGAATGAACGGACGTAACAAAAGAACACTTACTTCACCCGTGACTGCGACATATACCTCGACATGTACGATAACAACCCACACCCGCGTGAGGGACAGACTCAACATATATTGGATCCCTAATTAGAGACAACGGGTAGCAGCTGCCTCTAATTAGAGATCCACCCAAAACCCACAAAGAAACAGAAAAAAACGACACTGTCAGACTCTGACCATAGCTACATAGAGAAGCCTATTGCTTCTCTATGGCCAGAGCCTGACAGCAGCAAACTTTAAACGAGCTTCAACATGCTTTTTTTTCAGCAATGGAGTCTTGCGTGGTGAGCATGCATACAGGCCATGGCGGTGAAGTGCATTACTTACTGTTTTCTTTGAGACAACAGTACCTGCTAATTGCAGGTCTTTTTGAAGCTCTCCACAAGTGGTTGTAAGGGCTGATCTATGTTTTAGCTAATGAATATGTTAATCTACAACAAGAGTTATTAAGTGAATGTATTGTGTGATCATAGATCTTTAGAACTGCTGTAGGTTTGGGTAAGGGGGAGCTATGTGGAATGAATGTGCTAGCTGGGGGTTTTATGATAGAACTGTGTCTTGTTGTAATATGGAGCTTGGACATCTACTGAGAAGACCACTACTTCCGTCAACTGGATTGCGTCACGAGGCTGGGACCAGCCTGCACGCCAACGATAGGCTGAGTAAGTTTAAACCACACTCAGCCTCTACTCCGACAGATCAGCAGGGAGCGGAAATTATCCTGTCGGAGTATTTAAGGAAGAACAAAGGATAGGACTCGCTCTCTTCTCTAGGCTATGCGCTTCTATAGCGCTGCTCGCTGATTCTCTCTCGCGCTCTCTTGCGCTCTCTCTTTCTCTCTCTCTCTCTCTCTCTCGCTCTTCTCATGCGCTGTTTGCCCTGCGTGGTGTCACAGTGAGCCTGTATATACGAACTTCATATTTACCATTTAAGGGTTTGCTAGAATAAAATACATAGATGATTTAAATGGCGTAGTAATCCTTTTGTTCCAATACCAGATTTGAATTGATGCAACCCAACATGGTCCTTGGCTCTTGGACAACTCTTCTGATTATTCTTTTCACTCCTCTGTCAGAAATCTTGCGAGGAGCACCTGGTCGAGGCAAATGTATGTTGAAATGATTGTCTTTCCACTTCCGTATTATGGCCCCAACAGTGCTCACTGGAACATTCAGAAGCTTAGAAATGCGCCTATAACCAATGCCATTATTATGTTTTGCAACAATTAGGTTGCGAATGTCTTGAGACAGCTGTTTGCTTTTACCCATCATGAGATGTGTCTTGTGTGACACCTTAGCAATGAGACCTTTTTGTAGGCCATCAGTTGGGACTGAACCAGCTGATATAAATTTGCACTGACAGGGGACTGGATTGCTTTTTAATTACTGATAGTTTTCAGCTGTTGTCTTGGCTTTCGTTGCCTTTTTGCACCTCCCTTTCTTCATGTGTTCAATACTTTTCCCCTGTGTCATTTCACATTATTACACAACTTATTTGTTTTGGTTTCTTTGTATGTATGGATTACTTGGGTTGTTACCAACATCTGGTGAAAAGTTCATGTCAATAGCACCTTTGGAAATATATTTACTGAGAAAAATGGTGACGTGTTTAATTCTTATTTCACCCGCTGTATATCCGAGAGACACTGGAGCAGGGGCATATTTGCCATTCCACCTCCCCTGCTTCAGCCAGTTTCTTCTTTGTGAAGGAGAGGGACGGGGGTTTAAGGCCGTGCATTGATTATCGAGGACTGAATGAGGTAACCACGAAGTTCCGATATCCAATGCCCCTCGTTCCTGCGGACATAGAGCAGCTAAGGGGGAGCGTTTCTTCACCAAGCTAGACCTCCGGAGCGCATACAACCTCGTGCGGATCCGGGAAGGAGACGAGTGGAAGACCACATTTAGCACGGCGTCAGGTCACTATGAATACCTAGTGATGCCATACGGACTAGCCCATGCCCCAGCGGTATTCCAGTCGTTTCTGAATGAGGTATTTCGGGATATGTCGGGGAGGTATGTGGTGGTATATATTGACGACATTCTGGTCTACTCCCCGACATTCCCAGAACACGTGACTCACGTTCATGCTGTCCTCCAACGTTTGTTACAGAATAA
Source organism: Thymallus thymallus (assembly GCA_023634145.1). NCBI lineage: Eukaryota > Metazoa > Chordata > Actinopteri > Salmoniformes > Salmonidae > Thymallus > Thymallus thymallus. The sequence continues at coordinate 25,426,768 of CM042402.1, read as the reverse complement.
TCTGTATGTAAAGTTGGGAAAAATGCGCCTTCCACCAAACGTCCATTTCCTTCCTGGGGTACCGTATTGCTCCGGAGGGGGTGAAGATGGAGGTCAGGTCATGGCAAGTCCCCAAGACCATCAAGGCACTACAGAGCTTCCTGGGATTTGCCAACTTTTACCGCCGGTTCATCAAAGGTTTTAGCTCCATCACTGCGCCACTCACGTCGTTGTTGAAAGGACACCCTCAACGCCTCAACTGGACCTCTGGTGCCGAGAAGGCATTTCTCGACCTGAAGGGCCGGTTCACTACAGGGCCATTATTATGTCACCCGGACCCTCTCAAGCCCTTCACGGTCGAGGTTGACGCGTCAGATGTCGGGGTAGGGGCGGTCCTCTCCCAGCTACAGGGGAACCCGCCACTGCTGTACCCCTGTGCCTATTACTCAAAGAAGCTGAGTGCTGCGGAGAGGAACTACGACGTGGGTGATCGAGAACTACTGGCGGTAAAGTTGGCATTGGAGGAGTGGAGACATTGGCTGGAGGGTGCTCATGAGCCGTTCACTGTCCTGACGGATCATCGAAACCTGGAGTACGTCAGGGCAGCCCGGCATCTTAAACCCCGTTAGGCCCGCTGGACCTTGTTTTTTGAGCGCTTCCGGTTCACCCTGACCTACCGTCCAGGAACGAAGAATGGCAGGGCGGACGCACTCTCCCGCATCCACGACCGGGGGGTGGAATTGAGGAGAGACGTTCCCATATTACCTCCATCATACATTGTGGGCCCCAGCAACTTGCCCCCTAGGGAAGATCTATGTGCCTAGGAGAGTGCGGGGAAGGTTGGTAACCTGGGTGCACACTACACCTGCCACACACAGGCCATCCGGGTATCAGCCGGACCCTGGAGGCACTCCGGGACAAATATTGGTGGCCAGGCATGGGGAGGACTGTGCGGCACTATGTACTGTCCTGTGTTGTGTGCGCACAGTCTAAGGCGCCAAGCTCAATCCCCTACCAGTACCTCAGCGGCCTTGGTCTCACATCGCGGTGGATTTCTACCGCCTGCAGAGGGGAAAACGACCATCGCCGTAGTAGTGGACAGATTCTCGAAGATGCTCTCCAGTTCACTGAGGTGCTGTTTCAGCAGGTCTTCAGACTGTATTGACTTCCGGAGGATATCGTGTCTGACTGAGGTCCCCAGTTCACATCACGTGTCTGGAGGGCTTTTATGTCCAAGCTGGGGGTCGCGTCAGTCTCACATCCGGGTACCACCCTGAGGCTAATGGGCAGGCGGAGCGCACGAACCAAGAACTTGGGAGGTTCCTCCGGGCATACTGTATGGAACAGCCAGGAGAGTGGACCCGTTTGCTCCCCTGGGCGGAGTACGCTCAGAATTCCCTGTGCCATTCCTCCACCGGGCTAACCCCTTTCCAGGTGGTACTGGGTTTCCAGCCACCGTTGTGCCCCTGGAGGAGGGGTTCTAGTGAGGTACAAGCAGTGGGGGAGTGGTTTGGGAAGGCTGAGGGGGTCTGGTCCGCAGTCAACGTCCGCCTGCGGGAAGCAGTACAACGACAAAAGACGCAGGCGGACAGGCGGCTGAGCGAGGCTCCAGTATTCCACCCAGGGGATAAGGTCTGGCTGTCCACGAGGAACCTCCAGCTCCGCTTGCCCTGCCATAAGCTTGAGCCCCGGTATGTGGGACCGTTCACGGTCCTCCGGAGAGTGAATGAGGTCACCTATAGGTTGAGATTGACACCACCTTACACTAACCTATCTCCCTCTTTCCATGTCTCTCTCCTCAGGCCGGTGGTTCCTGGTCCACTAGGGGGTCCGGTCCTGCAGTGGTTCCTCCACCCCCAACGGAGGTAGCTGGGGGTCTGGCGTATAGGGTGGAGAAAGTGCTGGACTCTCGGCTACGGCAGGGTCGGATCCAGTACCTGGTGGACTGGGTGGGATACGGTCCTGAGGAGCGCAGCTGGGTTCGGGCGGTGGAGATCCATCCCTAACTACAGAGTTCCATGCACGCTGTCCGGATCGGCCAGCTCCTCGCCCTCGGGGTCGTCCGGGGGCCGCGCCTAGGGAGGGGGGGTACTGTAACGAATGCCCGCGCAGAGCTGCGGTCCCTCCTCCTCTCCAGCGCTCATCCTCGCCGGCGTTCTAACCGGCGGTCCTGGGAAGATGGTAGCAACACTATTTAGCACTGCCTGTTTTGGTTCACCCCTCGCGGGTTATTGTTCTTTCCTTGTGTATTGCTGTTATTATTAAATCTTTCATTTTCGCTAAATACCTTTTGACTCTTTCGCCTCCTCTCTCACTTTCACACCTCGCAATATCACAGTGGGCGGGTATTAAAGAGGAAGTGGTCAAACTAGGAAGAGAGGAGAGTAAAATGAGGTTAATTTTCTTTTTTTTATCCACTCCTAGGGGTTATTTTCTCACTTTTGGGTGTGATGCATTGTTGCTCTGTCTCACGAACAGTAATGGTTGGTTTTCAGACCAAAGGTCAACTGATGTGTCTTGCCCCACATTTGAAACCCTGATAATGCTTTGGTACTTATTTATTCCAAGAATGAAGGCCTCCTCATTGGATCTCAAGCCATATTTTTGGGGTCGTTCGCTGGTTTCAGAAAAATCCCATCTGTGAAACACGCTTGAAATAAAGACGACCTGGAAAGTGTAAGGGCTGATATATGTTTAGCTAATTAATATGTTAATCTACAACAAGAGTTATTAACTGAATGTATTGTGTGATAGATAGATAGATAGATAGATAGATAGATAGATAGATAGATAGATAGATAGATAGATAGATAGATAGATAGATAGGTACTGCTGTAGGCTTGTGTGTGGGGGAGCCATGTGGAAAGAATGTGCTAGCTTAAGGGTTTCCCAATAGAACTGTGTCTTGTGGTAAACACGAGATAAGGACATCTGCTGAGAGGGAACTGCTTCCGTCAACTGGATTGCGTCACGATAGGCTGAGTAAGTTTAAACCACACTCAGCCTCTACTCCGACAGGTCAGCAAGGAGCGGAAACGATTCTGTCGGAGTATTTAAGGAAGAACAAAGGATAGGGGCGCTCTTCTCTTCTCAAGCGCTGCTGACTGTTTGCTCTCTCTCTCTCTCTCTCTCTCTCTCTGCTTGCTGTTTGCCCTGCGTGGTGTCACAGTGAGCATATTTACCATTTAAGAGTTTGCTAGAATAAAATACATAGATGATTTAAACGGCGTAGTAATCCTTTTGTTCCAATACCAGATTTGAATTGACGCGACCATAACAAAAGTGCCCAAAATGTTGTGTTGATGCTGACATTATGTGACAGTGTGTCGTGAAGAATCAGGATGGACGTGGCTATGAGAACTGTTGCAAAGGCCTGACAGAAGAGATTGTGTGAAAGAAACGTTGTTCACAAGATGTAAAATTTGACAGAGCAGAGTGGGTAAATTCTCAATGCAATTTGTTTCGCTTTTGAACACAGAAGTTCTGCTGGATGATCTTAACTAAGTAGCTAGCTAACGTTTACTATCCCCTCTCTCCTACCTTGCTAGCTAGCAAACATTAGCTAGCTAGCATTAGGTAAAACTGAAAATGTATTTTTGAATATAGAAATTCTGCTAATGTTCTGATTTAGTGAAACAATCTTTGGCATGATATACACTGAACAATGTTCCCATATTTCATGAGTTGAAATAAAAGATCCCAGAAATGTTCAATATCCACAAAAAGCTTATTTCTCAAAAATGTTTTGTTTACATGCCTGTTACTGAGCATTTCTAAGGTATCCCTGACCAACAGATGTATATCTGTATTCCCAATCATGTGAAATCCATAGATTAGGGCCTAATTAATTTATTTAAATTGACTGAATTCCTTGTAACTCAGTAAAATGTTTGAAATTGTTACATGTTGCGTTTTATATTTTTGTTCAGTGTACATTTTGTTCTTAATATGTATTGCACGTTCAAGGAGATTATATACTGTTTGCAACTCATTAATAAACGGCCAGAAGGTTTCAACTTTCTTTTAAGGTATCTTTTCAGCAGTTATGTTGGTAAGGCCGGACAAAGATGAATTACTGTTTAACGGATGCCCCGCCTTACTTTTCTCCACACCCCACAAAAAAAAATCCCTGACTGCTCCAAATTAACTCCAATTACTGCTGGTAAAAGTTTTGTTTTTGCGATTGTCTTTTTTTACTAATACAGTTGAAGACGTAACATGGTAAGGGCCAAACGGCAAACCAAACCAAAATCGTTACCTAATCCACTGTGCCTTTTCAACTGGCAACTGACACATCGAGGCTCACAGAATGTGTGGAATGTTACGCAAACTCCAAGGTAAATGTTTTTACTTGTGATGTTATGTGAATATTTCCCAGCACAAAACATGCAGTTATCAACGTTATGTCGTAAACAAGCTGAGGCAGAGCCAGGTGAGAGAGGTGTGGAAGGGTATGAGAAATATCACTGGCTTTAAAAAGTCAAACAGTGGGCAGATGGAGGGGACCCAGGACAGAGCCAATGAGCTGAACCAATTTTTTAACAGGTTTGATACTGGCCCTGTCCACCTCCCCTCCAGCTCCCCAGACCACACACCCTCACGGCTGTCCCACCCCCACTTTGCTCACAGCACCTCTGCTGAGACAATCAGTGACCCCACCTCCGCCCCTGCTCCCCCTGGACTGATCCTCAACACCCCCCTTCCCCCCACCTCCCCACCTGGGCTGGCTTTCACCACCAACCAAGTGAAGAGAGAGCTGGAGAGACTACACCAGTGGAAAGCGGCGGGCCCTGATGGCATCAGCCCAAGGGTGCTGAGGGTCTGTGCTGACCAACTGTGTGGAATACTCCAGTGTCTTTTCAACCTTAGCCTGAGCCTAGAAAGGGTCCCTGTGCTGTGGAAAACATCCTGCCTCGTCCCAGTGCCCAAGAAGGCACACCCCACTGTCCTGAATGACTTCAGACCTGTAGCGCTAACATCCCACATCATGAAGACCCTGGAAAGGTTAGTCCTCGCTCACCTCAGACCCCTGGTGTGTTCATCAATGGACCCCCTGCAGTTTGCATACCAGCGCAACATCGGGGTGGATGATGCAATCATCTACCTTCTGCAGAGGGCCTACTCTCACCTGGACAACGCAGGTTGCACTGTGAGGGTTATGTTTTTTGACTTCTCCAGTGCCTTCAATACCATTCAGCCCCTGCTACTGGGTGAGAAGATGAGGAGGATGAAAGTGGAAGCACCCTTAGTCTCCTGGGTCACGGACTACCTGACCGGTAGGCCACAATTTGTGCGACTACAGAGCTGTGTGTCAGAACGGGCAGTTAGCAACACAGGGGCCCCCCAGGGTACGGTCCTGTCCCCCTTCCTGTTCACCCTCTACACCTCAGACTTCAGATATAACTCTGAAACATGCCACCTACAGAAGTTCTCGGATGACTCTGCTATTGTAGGGTGCATCAAGGGTGGGCAGGAGGAGGAGTACAGGAGCACAATCAGTGACTTTGTGTTGTGGTGTGAGCAGAACCACCTTCAGCTCAACATCAGCAAAACAAAGGAGATGGTGGTGGACTTCAGGAGAACCAAGGCACAACTGACTGCAGTCCCTATACAGGGGATGGATGTGGAAATGGTTGGGTCATACAAGTTCCTGGGAGTCCATATGGACAACAGGCTGGAATGGGCCGGTAACACCGGGGCCCTGTACAAAAAGGGCCAGAGCCGACTCTACTTTCTGAGGAGGCTCAGGTCCTTCAACGTGTGCAGTAAACTACTGCATACCTTCTACCAGTCTGTGGTGGCCAGTGCCATCTTTTTTGCAGTGGTGTGCTGGGGAGCAAACATCAAAGCCGGTGATGCTTCTCGGGTAAATAAGCTGATCAGGAAGGCTAGCTCTGTCCTGGGGATGAGCCTTGACACTAGAGGAGGTGGCGGAGAGACGGATCCTGGCCAAACTGCTGGCCATCATGGACAACGTCACCCACCCTCTGCACGCTATGGTTATGACGCAGAGGAGCACTTTCAGTCACAGACTGATCCCACCACGGTGTGCCAGAGAGCGCTACAGGAGGTCCTTCCTGCCGGCGGCTATTAGACTATATAGTGCCGTCGGCAACATAGATCTGGAACTGTTGGGGTGCTAGGACCTAGTTTAAACAATTATGCATCCATCCGTGAGTAACTCTGGTCCATCAGCACTCATCCACTCAGGACCTATTTATTCATACAGGTCTGTATATACATACTCATGTACAGTTGTTATATTATATCACATGTAATATTGTAAGTAATTATTGGACTTAACCTACGTAGGCATTCACTCAGGAATGCACATTAGTATCCTGCCAGCTGCACCTTTTCTCATTGCTTTTAGTATATTGAATGTGCAATACGTGCAGTTGTCTGTAATTAAACCCTGCGCACTAAGGACTGTATTTTAAGGGAATTACTATTATTATCCCAAATGATATCATACACACATTTAGCTATTAAAGTATCTCTTCCTGTCATTTACCTGTACAGTTTGTGTAAACATGCAAGTATTCACTTATCTGTAAATATAACTGTATACCTAACTGTACAGCTAATTTAACCATGCAAAATTTTCACTTACCTGTTCATTTACCCAGTCTGTCTATTAAGTAAACTATTATTACCCTCGCTCATATCATACGCATTTTTAGCTACTGAAGTATTTCTCTGCCATCGACCTGTATAGTATAGTTAACCATCCAACATCCACCAATGTATAGTGTACATATTCAGCCAACCACTCATACTATGCAATGTCTTTTTATAGCTTTTTTTTGCACTCCAGATATCTTGTATTTCTATACTTTTTCATACTGCCGCTCTATGTATCATGTACCGTGTATCTGTCTTTTGTGTACTTTCGTTGTGGCATTTTGCACCTGTCCTGTGTTTTGTTGTAGCTGCTTGACAATGAAATTTCCCCCCCGGGGGATCAATAAAGTACCTATCTATCTATCTATCTATCTATCTATCTATCTATCTATCTATCTATCTATCTATCTATCTATCTATCTATCTATCTATCTACTTGTTATGTTTTCCCCACACATTTAAATAATCTCATTACGTAACGTTTCTCACCAAGCAACTAAGGAGTGGCTCCGTAAGAAGCATCTCAAGGTCCTGGACTGGCCTAGCCAGTCTCCAGACCTGAACCCAATAGAAAATCTTTGGAGGGAGCTGAAAGTCCGTATTGCCCAGCGACAGCCCCGAAACCTGAAGGATCTGGATGGAGGAGTGGGCCAAAATCCCTGCTGCAGTGTGTGCAAACCTGGTCAAGAACTACAGGAAACATTTTATCTCTGCAATTGCAAACAAAGGTTTCTGTACCAAATATTAAGTTCTGCTTTTCTGATGTATCAAATACTTATGTCATGCAATAAAATGCAAATTAATTACTTAAAAATCATACAATGTGATTTTCTGGATTTTTGTTTTAGATTCCGTCACTCACAGTTTAAGAGTACCTATGATAAAAATTACAGACTTCTACATGTGGGCATATTTTGTTTTTTTCTGATGCTCCCATCACTCCACTTCTCAGGTCATCCTGAGGTATATTCTGTCTTGAATGCAGAGGGACACTGAGACGGACTTTGGATTGGCCTGAGGCAGGGGGACTCTGGAAGGTTAAGTCCTTGTTCCACTGTGGTCTGAAGATGAGCCATGCCAAAATCCTGCAGTACAGCAATAGAAGTAGAAACAAATGGAATTTCCCTTGTAACTTGTGTGTTGAGGCTGCAATACTGTGAGGAGCACTGTTTTGTGAAGTAAACACTTGCAAGTTCTCATTGTCTTTTCAATGATAGCAGAGATGTGGCACTGTGCATCGATTTGGAGAGCACCAGACTTCAATTGGACAGCTTTGAATATTCCACTTAGCAGCTCTGCCCTCTGAATGTAGGCTTGTGGGGTAGCTTTTCACTAGCTGGAGGAGGTTGTTGGAGTCTTCACTGCGAACAATATTTCCAAAAGTGTTACTGTCGCAGAAAGCACAACATAAGCATTGACAAAAAGCATCAAATGCACATGTGTTAAGCACAGAGACTCTTGACTTGCTGAGTTTAACAGGCTGTTGATGGTTTCCATTTTTTAACAGTTCCATTTTCATTTTTTTCCCCCTCACAGATGGATCTGCATGGAGCCATTCAGGACAAGGAGAAAGGTATGAATTACTCTTCCTCTTTTTTGGTGGAACAGCTAGGCCTCTCCAGTTTTCAACAACGTCTTCGTGTGTTGAATGGATGTTTGTGACAGTGTCAGACGACTCCCCAGAACAGGAGGCATCAATTTTTTTTTTTTCATCTACACTGCAGGTCGCAGTGGGTAGTGGATTGGGTCCTGTGACCATCACTGTTTCAACATGAGCATTTTCTGTACCTTTTTGTTTTGCAGAACAAATGCGCATGTTGCCTTCAGGAAAGATGTCGAGCAATGAATCGATCCACCCGAATAGGTAAGTTTTCATGCTTGAAAAGGCCGTGTTTGATGTTTTTAAACTCTGCTTCAACATTGGCTGAACTTGCGGTGATGTTGGTGCTACGGAAGTGAGGGATCATTACCCCTGTCCAGAGTGGTAAGTAACTTGCAAGTCTGATAATATTGGGAACAATCTCTGGGAGGAAGTGCATGTTGTTATCTCGATCACCGTTGGCCACGGCAAGTGACCTGCTCTCATCACATATGTCTGTCACCCACTGCCGTAGGTCAGTGTGTATTTCTTCACATGGATCCACTCCTTCCATGTCCTCACCCTCTTCATCTGGAACGATGACACACTCTTCTGCAATTTGGGCTTTCAGGTAGTTCTTGCAACATTCTGATATGAGGGGGGCTCCAGAGCTGTCATTGCCCTCTGCTTCGCTGAGAGCCACAATTTCTTTGATATTGACTTGTACATGTACATTTGTGTTTGACTCCAGTAGTGACAGAAAAACTTGTCCAGTCCAATATCTTTAATGCTACCATTGTGAGGTGCACTGTATTTTAGCATCTGCAGTGATAAAATAGGATCCTTGTCACCTAATTCTAAGTCATTTCTCTCTTGCTTTGCTTTGCGCAGGGTGGCCAAATTAGGCAGATGGCTTGGCTCAGGATCTCCAAAATCCATCAACTTTGTTGCCTCCGATGCCCTCCATACATGTGGTTCCATTCTACCCTCACACAGTTCCTTGGCTATCTGCACACGCATGTTTCCAGATATGGCACGCTTGGAAAGGCCAATGTGCAGGGAGTCAATGTTTTTAATAAAACATTTCAGCACCATTGGGTTGTTCATTTCAGGCTCTCTGTCACATTTGATGTAAAGGTCGCCATGACACTCCTTACAGTTGCTTCTGATTTCAATGTATTTTGTTGTGGCTGATGGATAGACTTTGGCTCTTTTAAATACAAATGTGCAGGTGCTTTTCACTTCTTTCCAAATTTGGTGATTTATTACATGAGTCCAGATGCCAGGCTTCAAAACTGTGTATTTCCTTTTTTGTGTTTTAGAGAACTTGTCTTTGTATTGAACTGTTTCAGGTATAAATTCAATCCATTTCTCAAATGGAACTTCAAGCTCAAAAGCCTTGCCGTCTTCTGGTCTGGGAGGAAAGGACTGTGGCTCAAAATCTGTGTCATCACTACTGACACTGGTTTCATGATCACATTCATGATTAAACCCTAAAGCAGACCAGATATTGTGTCTGTTTAATTTAACAAAAGTGTACAGGGCCTTTGCAGTGATCTTGTTTCCTAGCTGCTCACTCAGCTCTGTCCAGATGCTGTTATTAGGAGTAGCTATGTTACCATTTTTTACTATGGCCTCCTTTGATGAACACAGGACTGTGAAAATGGAATCCCTGTCTACTGCTGGCTTTTTGGGCATCTGGCATAAGAAAGTAAAACATAATTACTTCAATAATTATGACTTATTTTGGGTCAAGTGTTTCATCTACAGTATAAACATGTTTTCATGTATTGATATTGACCCCTACATGTAATTGGCATTTCATAGTTACATTGGCAATATTAACATTAGCAATGGGCTTTGTTGCCAAACACATTGCCAATCGTAGCTTGTGTTGTACCATTAATCAAAAAGTAAACGTTTTACTAACTGACAGTAACATTTGACTTACATTTGCCAGGAATATGATTTATGTAAGGCTATTCTATGACGAGATATGGTTAAATTGTTCCTCTACTAAACGCTACTATACACTCTACAAAAGCATGCTTACGAAGCATAAACGATTGACAATATTTTGGGTTCATTCTGGGCATGTGGGGGCGCTGAGTGACCTCAGAATGACCTATGAAAGATTATTTAATATAATATAAAAATGAAAGCATCACAAACGAAAATAATTGCAGCACAAACCAGCACAAACGGAGCACAAACGATTAAGACTATCCCCAGTTAATTTGGAGTAGGTGGGGGGCTGGTGACGTCATCGCCCATAAATAAATGGCTAATATAAACAATACCGCAGCAGCACAAACAAAACTTGTAACGGCACAAACGGAGCACCAACGATCGACACTATAGTGGGTTAATTCTGAGCTTGTGGGGGGCTGAGTGACCTCTGAATGACCTATAAAGTATTCTTTAATATCTAAAAAATGAAAACAGCACAAACGAAAATAATTGCAGCACAAACCAGCACAAACGATTAAGACTATTTTCCCGACGTTTTGCGTTGGGTGGGGGGCCAACTTCACGCAGGTAAGAGACCAAGGCCTCAGATTACATGCTCAGATCATATTCGTGCCTCGGATTGCAGGGGACGTGCAGATGTTTAATTTCACTCTCATGCCGTCATGGCTGAAGCCAGCGAAAATTCCAACTATTTATGTGTCCAGGTTAAACGTTTATAAACAATCAGTCGGTTCAATTCATGGTTAATGCATCATTTTTAGATCTATTAGACGCGATTAATAGACAAAACAATGCCATTGAACCAATTGACTGGCCAGAGATCAGGTTATTCATCAGCAAAGACATAGTACAGGCTGATAGTATTTTGGACAACCAAATTGAAATCAAAATGATTGATGAAATTGAAGTGTGTCCGCTGAATGGTGATTTGCGATTCATAATTTACATTTTACCGGTACTATTAGTAGTAGTAGTAGGCCAACCGATAACACCTGGACGGAATGCATTTGAAGTGACTGTGCACACCGAAAACAGCTAGCATGTCCAGCAAAGTACATCGCCAGTGGCACGCACACACTTCGTGGAGATCAGCAGCTCCACAATGATGTGATCGACTGTCTCCAAGGTGGGGGTTTTTCGTGGCAGCCAGACGAGACAATCGAAGGAGGACGCGGTGAGCAAAGTTACTGGCCTCGAAGCTTGCTCTATATAGATTGATGCTTCTAGTTGTGCATGTTATAAACAACATTCTTTATACTCTATTGCTTGATTTCTCTCTTTTCTACACAAACTATACAAATAAAACACGATCCAACAAACGTAAGACACTTACTTGTACTGTGACACGAAGATAATGACCCACACCTAGGATGTTGGACCTACAAACATATGTAGTGACCTACAAACACAAAACACCACACAGAAACTATGACCATGGATACATAGAGAAGCAATAGGCTTCTCTATGGCCAGAGCCTGACAGTCTATGATAGGCGTTTATATTTGTATTGTCTTAATTTGTTAAAGCCTTGATAGGCTATACAATTAAGTAGATTAATTAACTGCATTCATACATTACTTTTTTTAATTTGTATGTTTGAATATGACATCCTATGTGAATAATGTTCATTAATATTCATTTGTGTATTAATAATAATCTGAAATGTAATATTTCTCCTATTTTTCATGTCATTTGTTACCCAATTATCAAAAGCACTCTGGTATATGGACCCCCATATAGAGAAGTTAAAAGAGAGAGGCTTAGCCATACCAGACAGATTCCTGCAATTACCACAAGGCCTTGGATCTTACAACAGATACCAGGAAACACGAAACAAGGCACCAAAACTTCGGGATCAATGCCGTATTTGTATTTATTAGGGATCCCCATTAACCCTTCCTGGGGTCCAACACATTAAAGCACTTATATTACATATAACACTAAAGATAACACAGTACATCATATAACATTATTACACCACTACATATCCACAATACAAAATGTTTAATACCACCATAAAACAATATCACAATGTGTGCGTATGTATATGTCTGTACCTTTGTGTGTGTCTTTTCACAGTCCCTGTTGTTCCATAAGGTGTATTTTTAAGGTGTAAATCCAAAACACATATGTTTTTCCAGCAGCAGAGTATGATCGATAATGTCAAAAGCTGCACTGAAGTCTAACAAGACAGCCCCCACAATAATTTTATTATCAATTTCTCTCAGCCAATCAGTAATTTGTGTAAGTGCTGTGCTTGTTGAGTGTCCTTCCCTATAAGCGTGCTGAAAGTCTGTTGTCAATTTGTTTACTGTGAAATAGCATTGTATATGGTCAAACACCATATACAATGCAGTTTACTAAGGGTTGGTAACAGGCTGATTGGTCGGCTATTTGAGCCAGTAAAGGGGGCTTTACTATTCTTGGGTAGCGGAATGACCAGGCCTGAGGGCACACACTTTCTAGTAGGCTTAAATTGAAGATGGGGCAAATAGGAGTGGCAATATCCTCCTCTGTTATCCTCAGTATTTTTCCATTCAGATTGTCAGACCCCAGTGGCTTGTCATTATTGATAGACAACAATATTTCTCACCTCTTCCACACTGACTTTAGGGAATTCAAAAGTACAATTCTTGTCTTTCATAATTTGGTCAGATATACTTGGATGTGTAGTGTCAACGTTTGTTGCTGGCATGTCATACCCAAGTTTGTTTTTAGATCTGGCATGTCATACCCATATTTAAGGTGTTCATTTTCCCACCTGCGATGTGGGTCATCGTTTTGAGTTTAGTGCCTGTGTGCCAAACCTTCAGTTACGTTCGTGTCTCTCTCTTTATTGTTTTCGTTGAAAGTTCACATTAATAAATTCATGTCGAACTACAACTGCGCTGCGTTTTGGTCTGCCACTCACCACGTTCGTGACAGAATGACGCACCAAACAAGGACCAAGCAGTGTGGTATGGAGGAGAAGGAGTCCCAGCAGGAGAGAGGAGGAGAGCGATGTCATCGGGGCCCGAGACGACGCGAAGACCGAAGGCAACCCCAAGTAAACTTTTTTTGGGGGGCTAAGGGGGTGGTCTGGTGAAGAGGAAGAGGCACCAGTACCACTCTCCATGTGGTATGAAGAGGAGCCAGAGCACAACTGGGGGTCGAAGTCGGTGGAACAGGAGGAATATTTAAAGGAGATGTTTTTGGGGATAATGGAGCAATGTAGGCAGAGTTGGGAGGAGGGCGAAAACGAAAAGGCAGAGCTGGAGTTTATGATGCCTGATGTGTGCATCCCCAGACCAGATCGTAGAGTGCCAGCCTCCCGCACCGGATCTCCAACCCTCATCTCCAATCTGGTACGTCCTGTGTCCGCTTCCCGCACCAGACCTCCAGTAAGCAGCTCCAGCCCAGTCCGTCCCATGCCAGCCTCCAGCACTCGCCCTGATGTGGTGTCACCAGCAAGGTGCAACCTGTGTTGGCTCCACGCACCAGGCCACCAGTGCGTCTCCCCAGCCCGGTACGACCTGTGCATGCTCCTCGCACTCGCTCTGAAGTCCGTGTCACCAGCCTGTTGCAACCTGTAAGTCCGGGACTGGTCTCCAGCTCCACTCCTGAGCCAGAGCTCCTCGTCATACCGGTGTCCAGTCCGGAACCGGTGGCTAGCCCGGCTACATGGCAGGAGGTCTTCTCTACACCTCCAGCACTTGCCCTGAAGTGCGTCTCACCAGCCCATTGCAACCTGTAACGGCTCCACGCACCAGACCTCCGGTGCCCCTCCCCAGCCCGGTGCGCCCTGTGCCGGCTCCCCGCACCCGGCCTCCAGTGCGTGTGCCTAGAAATAAAGTAGATTTTGGTTGCATATGGCTTCGACTATACACCACTAGTTTTTTATACTAACATTTATGAAGTCAAGAAGCTACTACTAGCTACATTGACTAGCTAGGTTCACAATGTTAACAAAAGCTACTTGTGGAATTAGAGAATCATTTAGTACAACCACTAGCAACAATTGTATTAGTACCTGCGAAAAACTGGACCAAAGCTATTGTATTTAAGCATAATTGATGAATATGGTACTGCCAGGCTCTGGCCATAGGGAGACCTTTTGCTCACCTAGTTGGCCATGGTCAGAGCCTGACAGGATCTAGGTTTCTAGATCTATGTGTTTGCATTTTGTGTTGAATCCCCAATTAGAGACAGCTGCGAGATGTCTCTGATTGGGGATTCTATTTAAGTTGCCATATCCCACACCTGTGTGTGGGTCATTGTTTGGATGTCATCATTCGAGTAAGTGTGTGCTCTTCCATTTGTGTATATCGTTTGTTATTTTGTATAGTTCCGACTAAGTATAGTTTTATGTTTAAATAAACATTGTCGAACTATGAATACACTTCGCCTTGGTCTCTGAACAAACCCGATCATGACAGAATGACCCACCCCCGTGAGACCAAGCAGCGTAAATGGGGAGAACAACGAGAGCAGCGAGGAGGCAAGCGTCAGAATCGGGGCTCAGGAGGGCGAATAGCCCGAAGGCAACCCCAAGAAGACTTTTTGGTGGGGCTATGGGGGTGGTCTGGCAGAGAGGAGGAGGCGCCAATACCACTCTCCAGGTGGAATGACGAGGAGGAAGAGGTACAAGGCTGGTCGGCATTGATAGATAGATAGATAGATAGATAGATAGATAGATAGATAGATAGATAGATAGATAGATAGATAGATAGATAGATAGATAGATAGATAGATAGATAGATAGATAGATAGATAGATAGATAGATAGATAGATAGATAGATAGATTGGTACTTTAGTGATCCCCCGGCGGGGAAATTTCATCATAATTTCATCATTGGATGAGGAGGCGCGATACCGGGCTGGAATATTCTGGAGGATCCTGTAGCTGAGTAGGCAGAATTGGAAGGAATGCGAGAGCGAGAAGACGGAGCTGAGGGGAAAGAGGCCCATGAGGGGCATTCCCAATCCGGGTCGTTCGGGGGCAACCTTCCAAGCCGAGTCTCCAGTAAGCCTCTCCAGTTCAGTACGGCCCGCACCTACTCTCCGCACTCGCACGGAGGGGCGTGTCACCAGTCCGGTGCCATCTGTGCCGGATCCACGCACCAGGCCTCCAGGTCGCCTCTCCAGTCCGGTAAGTCCCGTGCCTACTCTCCCGCACTCGCCCTGAAGAGCGTGTCACCATTCCGATGCCATCGGAGCCGTATCCACGCACCAGGCCTCCAGGTCGACTCTCCAGTCCGGTACGTCCCGTGCCTACTCTCCGCACTCGCACGGAGGGGCGTGTCACCAGTCCGGTGCCTCCAGAAAAAAAGTATTGTACCTTTATTTAACTAGACAAGTCAGTTAAAAACAAATTATTATTTACAATGGTGGCCTACACCGGCCAAACTCAGACGACACTTGGCCAATTGTGCGCTGTCCTATGGGACTCCCAAACACGGCTGGTTGTGATACAGCCTGGATCTGAGCCAGGGTGTCTGTAGTGACGCCTCTAGCACTGAGATTCAGTGCCTTAGACCGCTGCGCAACTTGGGAGCCTATACTATATAAACAGTAGCTGTGATCTTTCTCCCTACTCAAATTAACGTCTTCATTATTATATTGCTGAAATTCTAACTTGAATCAGTTGATTAAGTTTTTATTGCCTACTTATATATATTAGTGTCATATTCGTGTCATAAGCCCTACTACTAGAAAGTTGTAATTATTAGGGTGAACCGGGACAAAAGTAACCCTTCTAGATTTTTTCCTAATTACTCAGAGTTCGTTAGAGCTAAAGACACTATATTTTATGACAAACAACTTGTATATGTCCTCTACCATTAGCAACTGTAATTTAATTTCTAGGGTAAATTAGTTTAAATTAAATAGACCGAGAACAGAACTAACGCAATGTTACTTTTATACCTGCCGGCAGGGCGGGAGTAACACAGCCTTGGGACAGAAGTAACAGCTAGCGAAAAGTGCTCAATATCTGTCTCATACAGTATGTTTCTGTTTTTTAATGCTCATAACTTTCAAGAAATGTACTATCAGCCATAATTGTATGTTTGTGTCAAGTTGAATAATAAATGCTATAGGTTCGAAGTTTATGAAAATGAACCATGCGTCAACATTGCAATGTTGCGCAACCACACTATTTTCCGATATTAATCGGACTAAAATGGATCGCATAATAGCTACATTAACCATCATTAGTAGATTATTTTCACATTACTGCTTAGCCCTACCAATCAGGTGCGCTCCAGCTGTCCTTGTCATGCTCGCTCCTCGTGTCTTGATAGAAAAAATATATATATTCTCTTCACAAACGGCAAACTCATCATGCTGACTAACTGGCTAGAGCTAGCTACCATAGCTGTCAGTTGAACAAGTATAGTGACAGGGTGGCTCTCTTGAGGATTCTCACTGACTTGTAGTTATTAATATAAACACAGTTGGGCGCTGGTGAGTAGCCAGTTGCTTTTGAGCACTTAGCACACAGTACTTATACCATAAAAGAAGAAGCTCATGAATTGAGAGAGTGGTGGGAAAGTGTAAGAAAGTGCTAAATGTGATGCGCTGTCTGACAGGGAAGGAGTGGAGGGCTGGGCGTTCCTCATTGAGGACCATGTATGTTGCATTAATACGATCTGTAATAGGTTATGGCAGTATAGCGTATGGTTAGGCAGCCCGGACCTCACTGGAAAGGCTAAATGTCATACGGGGCAAGGACTCGAGAATATGTAGTGGGGCGTTTCGGACCTCCCCAGTGTCTGCCATTGCAGATTAGAGTCAGCTGGCAACTAATTATTGGGTCAAACTACAGGGACATGAGGTGTCTCATCCTGCGAAAGGGATTCTACAGGCATGCTGGGAACATGAGCAATGACAGAACATGAGTTTTGGGTGGGTGGGTAATAACCAGGTGAGGGAGATGGGACTGTGTGGAAGGGAGTTCATCCCTATGGTAGCTATTCCTGTGAACCCACCATGGCTACTCCTGCTCCAGTAGTTGATCTAGAAGTGTTGGAGAGACTACGGAAAGATAGGGAGGGGGTTAGGGTTAGGGTTATCCATCTGATTTATTTAATAGACTGGATACTGTATATCAGGATTGTGTGGCCATTTACACAGATGGTTCAAAAGACAGGACGTACTGGGTCAGCATTTCTAGTGCAGGAATGTAGGGTAGCAGTCAGGAAATGTATTACAAATCACCTGGCTGTATACAGACCCCTTTACTTTCCACATTTTGTTACATTACAGACTTATTCTGAAATGGATTAAATCGTTTTTTTCCCTCATCAATCTACACAAAATACCCCATAATGACAAAGTGAAAACATGTTTTTAGAAATGTTTGCAAATTGTGTGGTATAGTATTTAGATTAATGAGGGAAAAATACATTTAGTCAATTTTAGGCTGTAACGTAACAAAATCCATGGCAGGGTTAGACAGATGGGTATTCAGACAATATTTCCTTGGGTCCCAGCCCATGTGGAGGTGTAGGGGAACGAGGCAGCTGATATACTGGCTAAACAAGCACTTAGTTTGGGGATGTGGATGCTGTAGTTTCAATGAGCAAGGCAAAAAGCCTGATATGGACATTTGTGGTGCAGAGATGGCAGGAGCAGTGGAATAGAGACACTTAAGGGCAGGCATCTATTCCAAGTACATAGGAAAGTCGGGGAGGGGAGGACGGCAGGAAGAGACAGAAGAGAGGAGACCATTTTTACAAGATTAAGGGTGGGACACAGCCGGTTGAATAAGACTGTGATAGGAAAGCATCCAACAGGAAAGTATTATTATTGCCAGGAAACAGAGACAGTGGAGCATGTACTAATACAGTGTGGGCAGTATGAGATGGAAAGAGAGGCTATCACCCAGTATGAGGGAGGAGGGATACAGGAAATTAGTTTAAAGAGCATACTGAGTAGAATGTCATTAGATACAGTCTCATATAATGTATATTTTTTTAAGAGAAACGAGGCTGGTAGGTAGGATGGATTTTCTCCGTCTCTGGTCCTGTCTTGGATACTAATTGCTGATAAACCTCACCGATGAAGAAGAATGGCACATTATTTTTGTTCGGGGAGAGGCTGTTGTTTTAAACCTCAATGGAAGAGACAGGGCAGGATTTGGTAGGTATGTTTTATTGAAAGCTAAGGTAGTTATTTAATTAGATGTCAATACATTTAAGTGGCAGTGCTAGCATTAATTATCTGTAGAAAAGACAATGCCATGAGTGTGCAAAGCTGTCATCAAGGCAAAGGGTGCCTTCTTTGAAGAATCTCAAATAAAAATATATTTTGATTTGTTTAAACACTTTTTGGGTAACTATATGATTCCATGTGTTCTTTCGTAGTTGATGTCTTCACTATTATTCTACAATGTATAAATAGTTTTTAGATCAAACCGTTTGGATGATACAGATGTTTTTGAGAGAAGACCGATTTTCGGGGTGTCTCATGGTCTGACATACACGCTCTAGCTCTGCCCCTGCGATACTAAAAAGCAGCATCTGTGTGCTTTAGGACCACACGGACACCACAGAGCATGTGGACAGTTAGCTAGCTAACTCACTAAGTTTAGGTATAATTTTTTCTTAAAACTAGACCTGAATCAAACAATAAAAACCAGTGGCCAAATGATTGAAGACCGATATTCTGTTTTTTGACAGTGCAATGTGAGTTTTATTAGTCAGTATAGCAATGAAACGGTATTGATCTGTCAGTTTTCCTAGCTAATTCCCTACTTTTCACACTGACACGGTATAAACAGTTCAGATGGTGACAGGTGTCCCACCAATGTCAGACAGCCAGGGAAGACCAGTCTACGGAGCTCAGGTGAATTTTGTGGTATATTATAATAACCAGTGAATGGATATAAAGTTCCATTTTGAGTTGATGGGTAGGCTACAGTCTGGGACATGGGAATAATGGTAATTTCAATTATATACTTGGATAATATTGTCACGGTTCATAAATTCACTGACTCGCTCTGTGTGTGTGTGTGTGTGTGTGGCCGCTGATTACCACTCTGCTGATTATCAGCGCCAGCTGCCGTTCATCATCTGTGTATTTATACTCACTGTCATTCGTCTTGTGTTTGTCAGATCGTTTGGTTTGTTCCTGTGAGTTTGTCTGTTTCTCCTGGCCGATTCTCCAGTCTCCCAAGGAATTCCGATTGAGTTCGCGATCGCTCTGCCTGTCTTCTCCGAGGATTGTACATTTACTTCCTTGTTCTGTGGCGGGTTGGATCCCCTTCGCTCCACTCACCACCACGGAGGATCGGGTTACCTATTCAGTCTCTGCGCTACCCAGGCTCCGGTGGTAACAGACATTATCCACTTCTGACCCCGTTTCACTACTCTCTCTTTGGCTTTGTCAATAAAGAATCTAAGCTTGCAATTGAATCTTCATTTTATTCCGACGTGACAGAACGATCTGACCAAGATGGATTCAGCAAGTGCACCAGGATTGACTGAGTTTCTGTCTAGAAGCATGTCTCGTATGGACCAGCAGGAGGAGCAGATGTCCGCCACAGGTCGTGCGGTGCAAGCTTTGGTAGCGCAGGTGTCAGAGCTCACCCAACAGATCCAACATCTAAGCGGTCCCACGGCGCCACAACCACCACCGCTTCCCCCCGTTCCTACACTGCCTTACCATCAACCTGAGCCGCGTATGCCTACCCCAGAGGCTTATTCTGGTGAGCCCAATTTTTGCAGACCTTTCATTAATAAGTGCTCGTTGTTCTTCTCGCTCCAGACACAGACTTTCGCCTCAGAACAGTCCAAGGTGGCTTTTGTACTAACTTTGTTGACAGGACGCGCGGCTCAGTGGGGAACAGCGGTGTGGGAGAACCGTCACCCATGCTGCGCTTCATTGACCGTGCAGTGACGGGACGCGAGGCGGCCCGTATATTCGCGGATCTTCGCCAAGGGAATCGACCAGTGTCGGACTATTCTATCGAATTTAGGACCTTAGCAGCAGAGTGCCAATGGAACGAAGAGGCGCAGTGGGACATGTTCCTGCATGGGTTGGCTGACCATATACAAGGGGAGATCTACGCGCTGGACCTGCCCAGGAACCTGGACGGACTCATCGAATTGGCCCTACGGGTCGACGCTCGCTTAAACCGGTTGGAACGCACCAGACCTCAGCTCCCGCGAGGTTCGAGAGTCAGTTGTCCACCAGCTGCGATACGGTCAGCCCCGTCTTCCATCACGAACCGATGCAGGTGGGAAGAGCTCGGCTTTCCCGGGAGGAAAGGCAACGATGGAGAACCAGGGGACTTTGTTTGTATTGCGGAGGGACTGGACATTTTCTGAACGACTGTCCGGTAAAAGGTCAAGCCCGATAGTAAGTAAGAGGCTACTATCGGGCGGGCTGTCAGTGGGCAAGCCCTCTTCTTCAACCCTCCTCCCGGTAAGACTACAATGGGCCACCCATTCACACCACTGCCAGGCCTTGTTGGACTCTGGGGCAGAAGGTAATTTCATGGACCTGAACCTTGCCCAGAAACTTCACATTCCCATCACTTCTCTCACACGTCAGATTACTGTTAATGTACTCAACGGACAAGAACTCCCTAACATCCGTCTCTGCACTGAACTCATAACACTCATCACTTCTGGTAACCATTCGGAGGAGATCTCATTTCTGCTCATGGACTCCCCACTCACCCCTATTGTACTTGGCCATCCCTGGCTAGTGAAACATAGTCCCAGGGTGGACTGGGGCCACAGTTCTATCTCGGCCTGGAGTAATGAGTGTTACGCGTCTTGTCTTGTGTCTGCTGGTTCGTCTGTGTCTGTGTCTGGTTCTGTTTTGCAGGAGGAGTCAGTGAGTTTGTCAAACGTGCCCGCCGAGTACCTCGACCTGAAGGAAGTGTTCAGTAAGTCCCGTGCTGCTTCGCTACCTCCGCACCGTCCCTATGACTGTGCTATAGAGTTACTGCCAGGTACGTCTCCGCCTAAGGGCAAGTTATACTCACTTTCAGCTCCAGAGAGAGAGGCCATGGAGAAATACATTTCTGATTCTCTAGCAACCGGGTTCATCCGTCCCTCCTCTTCTCCTGCGGGGGCGGGATTCTTTTTTGTGGGGAAGAAGGATGGGTCCCTGCGACCTTGTATTGATTACCGAGGGCTAAACAACATCACGGTAAAGAATACTTATCCTTTGCCGTTGATGTCTTCAGCCTTCGAGAGGTTACAGGGAGCATCCATCTTCACAAAACTGGATTCACGCAATGCTTATCATTTGGTTCGCATAAGGGAGGGGGATGAATGGAAGACCGCGTTTAATACCCCCAGGGGCCATTTTGAATATTTGGTCATGCCTTTCGGCCTGTCTAATTCCCCTGCGGTCTTCCAGGCACTCATCAATGACGTGCTGAGAGACATGGTAGATCAGTTCATTTATGTCTATCTGGATGACATACTGATATTTTCATCTTCCCTCCAGCAACACGTTCAGCACGTCAGACGAGTGCTTCAGAGGTTACGAGAGAATGGGCTTTTTGTCAAGGCGGAGAAATGCGAATTTCATGCACAGTCTGTTCCTTTCTTAGGTTACATCATCTCGTCCGAGGGAATGCGCATGGATCCCGACAAGGTTAAGGCTGTGGTAGATTGGCCAAGTCCAGATTCCCGTAAGGCCCTACAGAGGTTTCTGGGGTTCGCCAATTTTTACCGACGTTTTATTCGCAATTTCAGCCAACTAGCCGCGCCTCTGACTGCCTTGACCTCCCCCAGGATGACGTTCAGGTGGTCCGGTGCAGCCGAAACGGCATTTTCCAACCTAAAGAGCCGCTTTGTTTCGGCTCCCATTCTCATAGCCCCTGATCCTTCACGTCAGTTTGTGGTGGAGGTCGATGCGTCAGAGGTGGGGGTATGTGCGGTTCTTTCCCGGCGCTCGTCCTCGGACGACAAGATGCATCCTTGCGCGTTTCTTTCA
This sequence comes from Thymallus thymallus, assembly GCA_023634145.1. NCBI lineage: Eukaryota > Metazoa > Chordata > Actinopteri > Salmoniformes > Salmonidae > Thymallus > Thymallus thymallus. Next base: position 25,404,676 of record CM042402.1, on the reverse strand, counting down.
CATCGTTTATCGCCCGCCGAAAGTAATTATGACATTGGTAACAGAGAATTGTTGGCAGTCAAACTAGCACTGGAAGAATGGCGTCATTGGTTAGAAGGGTCGGGGGTACCTTTTATCGTCTGGACCGATCACAAGAACTTGGAATATATCAGATCCGCCAAAAGACTCAACTCCAGGCAGGCTCGGTGGGCTCTTTTTTTCGGCCGTTTAGATTTTTCGCTCTCGTACCGCCCGGGTTCTAAAAACATCAAACCCGATGCTTTGTCTCGCGTTTTTGACCGCTCCGAACGCCCATCCACTCCCGAGTGCATTATACCTGAGAGACTCTGTTTCCACACTCACATGGGAGATCGAGTCGAAGGTCAAATCGGCCTTAGAAGGGGTAACGCCTCCGCACGGTTGCCCACCGAGTCGGTTATTCATGCCGGACGTCATTCGATGGGGTCATTGTTCCAAAGTAGCTTGTCATCCAGGAGTAAACCGTACCAGTTTTTTGGTTAAGCAACGATTCTGGTGGCCAGATATGGCCCACGACATTCAGGGTTTTGTTTTGGCCTGTTCGGATTGTGCCACTGGGAAGACTTCCAATCGACCCCCAGATGGGTTACTCCAACCGCTGTCTGTCCCTTCGAGACCTTGGTCCCATATAGCGCTAGACTTTATCACCGCCCTCCCGCCCTCCCAGGGCAGGACTGTCGTTTTGACGGTTGTGGACCGGTTCTCAAAGGCGGCTCATTTCATCCCCTTGCCTAAATTACCTTCTGCCAAGGAGACAGCGGTAGCTGTCGTAGATCACGTCTTTCGTTTACATGGCCTCCCGAAGGACGTGGTCTCTGACAGGGGGCCCCAATTCGTGTCCAAATTCTGGCGAGAGTTTTGTAAACTACTGGGGGCGACGGTCAGTCTGTCTTCGGGGTTTCATCCCCAAAGCAATGGTCAAACTGAAAGGGCCAACCAAGACTTGGAGAGAGTGTTGCGGTGTTTGGTGTCCAAGAATCCTTCCTCCTGGAGTCAGCAAATCTCTATGGTTGAGTACGCTCATAACTCATTACCAGTGTCATCCACGGGCCTCACTCCGTTCGAATGTAGTTTAGGTTACCAGCCACCGATTTTTCCTAGTCTGGAATCCGAAGTCGCGGTCCCCTCCGCTCACGCATTCATCCAGAGGTGTCACCGCACGTGGACCAGAGCCCGGGAGACTCTCCTCCAGGTGGGGGCGCGCACCAAGGCTAAAGCCGATCGCCACCGGTCGAAGCCTCCCGTCTACGTCGTAGGTCAAAAAGTGTGGCTTTCTACCAAGAACATTCCTCTCTGCTCCGTTAGTAACAAGTTAGCTCCTAAATTCATCGGCCCGTTCCCTGTCACCAAAGTCCTTAGCCCGGTGACAGTCCGCCTCAAACTCCCCCTGGCGTACAGGAGAATTCACCCCGCCTTTCATGTCTCCAAAGTAAAGCCAGTGTTTCATTCACATATTAACCCGCCAGCCCCGGTTCCCCCCCCGCCCCGACTCGTAGATGGGGAACCTACCTATTCGGTCAATCGCATTCTGGACGCGAGACGGAGGGGACGTGGATGTCAGTACTTGGTGGACTGGGAGGGTTACGGTCCGGAGGAGAGAAGTTGGGTTCCTGCTAGGGACATTCTGGATCACTCCCTTATTGATGATTACAATCAACGGGTAGGTTCCTCTGGGAGCGCCAGGAGGCACTCCTAGGGGGGGGGGGTACTGTCACGGTTCATAAATTCACTGACTCGCTCTGTGTGTGTGTGTGTGGGTGTGGCCGCTGATTACCACTCTGCTGATTATCAGCGCCAGCTGCCGTTCATCATCTGTGTATTTATACTCACTGTCATTCGTCTTGTGTTTGTCAGATCGTTTGGTTTGTTCCTGTGAGTTTGTCAGTTTCTCCTGGCCGATTCTCCAGTCTCCCAAGGAATTCCGATTGAGTTCGCGATCGCTCTGCCTGTCTTCTCCGAGGATTGTACATTTACTTCCTTGTTCTGTGGCGGGTTGGATCCCCTTCGCTCCAATCACCACCATGGAGGATCGGGTTACCTATTCAGTCTCTGCGCTACCCAGGTTCCGGTGGTAACAGACATTATCCACTTCTGACCCCGTTTCACTACTCTCTCTTTGGCTTTGTCAATAAAGAATCTAAGCTTGCAATTGAATCTTCATTTTATTCCGACGTGACAAATATAATACGATTGGTGGTAGGCAGGAACCAAGGCACAGCGCTGTAGTACATCAACATACTTTATTGTCGTAATAACAAAAGGAACTGCCGCAGCTATGAACTGTTGTGCGACATGCACAAGCAATAACCCACAAACAGGTGGGAAACTCAACAACTTTAGTAGGGTCCCCAATTAGAGACAATGCAGGGCAGCTGCCTCTAACTGGGGACCAACAAAACCAAACATAGACTTTCCTAGACATCTTCACTCTGTCAGGCCTTGACAATCACCTCCAGACCAACATAAAGAAGGCTAGAGTCCTCCCTATGGTCATGGCCTGACAATGATGATGAATGGATACAGATATATGTTTGAATGCCCAGTCATGTTCATATAATCTCAGATATAAATTACTGCAGTTTAAGACCATCCATAGAACATACTACACTGGGGGCATTCAAGGGTTTTTCGTTATTTGCACTATTAGTGAAGACATCAAAACTATGACATATGGAATCATGTAGTGTGGCGGTCCTCATGAAGCTGGTTGAGAGAATGCCAAGAGTGTGCAAAGCTGTCATCAAGGAAAAGGTTGCTATTTGATATATATTTGGATTTGTTTAACACTTTTTGGGTTACTACATGATTCCATATGTGTTATGTCATCGTTTTGATGTCTTCACTTTTATTCTACAATGTAATATATAGTGCAAATAAAGAAAAACCCTTGAATGAGTAATATTCCAAACTTTTGGCCCCCAGTGTATATGCCACTGAAATGTAATATCATGCAGAGAAGGACTATATTATTTTATCTCAGCATGTCTGCATATTTTTTCTTCTCCCTGTTTTCATTTTATTTGAAATGTTTATAATGGAGACTGTTATCAGAATAAACCTAGCATTTATATTGGCTAAGAAATCCATTGCCATTTTTATTATATTTATTTATAGCTTTAATATTGCAGATAGATGCATCATTTCTAATCCCCCATATATTTTTGGGTAAATATACAGTACCAGTCAAAGGTTTGGACACAATTTTTGTTTTTTTTGTTGACTATTTTCTACATTGTAGAATAATAGTGAAGACATCAAAACTATGAAATAACACATATGGAAACATATAGTAACCAAAAAACGCCATCCCAACCAGATGGAATGGCGTTTGCTTCAGAATGCTGCGGTAGCCATGCTGGTTAAGTGTGCCTTGATTTACCCTAAATAAATCACAGACAGTGTCACCAGCAATGCACCCCCACACCATCACACCTCCTCCTCCATGCTTCATGGTGGGAACCACACATGCGGAGATCATCCGTTCACCTACTCTGCGTCTCACAAAGACACAGCGGTTATAACCAAAAACCTCACATTTTGACTCATCAGACCAAAGGACAGATTTCCACCGGCCTAATGTCCATTGGTCATGTTTCTTGGCCCAATCAAGTCTCTTCTTCTTATTGGTGTCCTTTAGTATTGGTTTCTTGGCAGCAATTCGACCATGAAGGCCTGATTCACAGTCTCCTCTGAACAATTGATGTTGAGATGGGTCTGTTACTTGAACTCGGTGAAGCATTTATTTGGGCTGCAATATGAGGTGCAATTAACTCTAATGAACTTATCCTCTGCAGCAGAGGTAACTCTGGGTCTGCCTTTCCTAATGTGGTTCTCATGAGAGTCAGGTTCATTATAGCGCTTGATGGTTTTTGCAACTGCACTTGAAGAAACTTTCAAAGTTCATTTTCCAGATTGACTGACCTTCATGTCTTAAAGTAATGATGGAATGTTGTTTCTCTTTTAGTATTTGAGCTGTTCTTGCAATAATATGGACTTTTACCAAATACGGCTATCTTCAGTATACCACCCCTACCTTGTCAAACACAACTGATTGGCTTTTAACAAGGCACACCTGTTAATTTAAATGCATTCCAGGTGACTACCACATGAAGCTGGTTGAGAGAATTATAAGTGTGCAAAGCTGTCATCAAGACAAAAGGTGGCTACTTTGAATAATCTCAATATAAAATATATTTTGATTTGTTTAACACTTTTTTGGTTACTACATGATTCCATATGTGTTATTTCATAATTTTAATGTCTTCACTATTATTCTACAATGTAGAAAATAGTAAAAAATAAACGAAAACCCTTGAATGAGTAGCCAAAAACATTTAAACTCAGTTTTTCACAATTCCTGACATTTAATCCTAGTAAAACGTACCTGTTTAAGGTCAGTTAGGATCACCACTTTTATTTTAAGAATGTGAAATGACAGAATAATAGTAGAGAGAATGATTAGTTTCAGCTTTTATTTCTTTCATCACATACTCAGTGGGTCAGAACTTTACATACAATCAATTAGTATTTTGTAGTATTGCCTTTAAATTGTTTAACGTGGTTCAAACATTTCGGGTAGCCTTCCCCAAGCTTCCCACAATAAGTTCGGTGAATTTTGGCCCATTCCTCCAGACAGAACTGGTGTAACTGAGTCAGGTTTATAAGCCTCCTTGCTCGCACACGCTTTTTCAGTTCTGGCCACAAATTTTCTATAGGATTGAGGTCAGGGCTTTGTGATTGCCACTTCAATACCTTGACTTTGTTGTCCTTAAGCCATTATGTCACAACTTTGGAAGTATGCTTGGGGCCATTGTCCATTTGGAAGACCCATTTGCGACCAAGCTTTAACTTCCTGACTGATGTCTTAAGATGTTGCACATAATATTCCTTCCTCATGATGCCATCTATTTTGTCAAGTGCACCAGTCCTTCCTGCAGCAAAGCACCCCCACAACATGATGCTGCCACCCCGTGCTTCACGGTTGGGATGGTGTTCTTCAGCTTGCAAGCCTCCCCCTTTTTCCTCCAAACATAACAATGGTCATTATGGCCAAAAAGTTATATTTTTGTTTCATCAGACCAGAGGACATTTCTCCAAAAAGTACGATCTTTGTACCCATGTGCAGTTGCAAACCGTAGTCTTGCAAACCGTAGTCTGGCTTCTTCCTTGCTGAGAGGCCTTTCTGGTTATGTCGATATAGGACTCTTTTTACTGTGGATATAGACACTTTTGTACATGTTTTCTCCAGCATCTTCACAAGGTCCTTTGCTGTTGTTCTGGAATGATTTGCACTTTTCACACCAAAGTACGTTAATCTCTAGGAGACAGAACGCGTCTCCTTCCTGAGCGGTATGACGCTGCATGGTCCCATGGTGTTTATACTTGCGTACTATTGTTTATACAGATGAACGTGGTACCTTCAGGCATGGCGAGAGCTTTTCTGGTATGATGTGATCATATTGGCTGGTGGTAAAAATGCAATAACAAGGAGTTGCAAGGAGTGGAATGTTAGCAAAAGAGACTCAAATCAAATCAAATTTTATCGGTCACACATGTGGTTAGCAGATGTTAATGCAGGTGTAGCAAAATGCTTGTTAAAATTTGCTTTGTTAAAATCCCCAGCTACAATAAATGCAGACTCAGGATATGTGGTTTCCAGTTTACAAGTCCAATGAAGTTCTTTGAGGGCCGATGATATCAGATTGAGGGGGGATATATATACAGCTGTCGCAATGACGGCCGAAAATTCCCTCGGGAGGTAGAACACTCTGCATTTGGATGTTAGATATTCTAAGTCGGGTGAACAGAAGGACTTGAGTTCCTGTATGTTATCACAGTTACACCATAAGTTGTTAATTATGAAACATACTGTATACCTCCACACTTCTGCTTCCCAGAGAGATGTTTATTTCTGTCGGCGCGATGTACTGAGAACCCAACTGGCTTTACGGAGTCAGATAGAACATTTCCAGAAAGCCATGTTTCTGTGAAGCAGAGTATGTTGCAATCTCTGGTGTATCGCAGGAAAGCAACTCTCGCCCTGAGCTCATCAAACTTCTTATCCAGAGATTGCACATTAGCAAGTAAAATACTTGGGAGCGGTGTGTGGTGTGCACGCATCCTGAGTCAGAACAGAAGGCCGCCTCGAGTACCTCTCCTCCGCCGGCATTGTTATGGGTCGACATCTGGGATAAGTTAAATTGCTCTGGGGAGAGGGAACAAAGGATCTGCTCCGGGGAAGTCGTAATCCTGGTCGTAATGCTGCTGGTTCAGGTGAGTTACCGCTGCTCTAATATCCAATAGTTCTTCCCGGCTGTATGTAATGATACAAAATAATTCCTGAGCTAATAATGTAAAAAATAGTACATAAACAAACAAAATACTGCAGAGTGTGCAAAGCTGTCATCAAGACAAAGGGTGGCTATTTGAAGAATCTCAAATATAACATATATTTTGATTTGTTTAACACTTTTTGGGTTACTACATGATTCCATATGTGTTATGTCATAGTTTTGATGTCTTCACATTTATTCTACAATGTAAAAAATTGTGCAAATAAAGAAAAACCTTGAATGAGTAATATTCCAAACGTCAGTTAAGAACTCATTCTTATTTACAATGACGACCTACACCGCAAGTAGCAAAGAAAACAGGAGCTGCCTCCATTATTCCAACACCATTAATTTAGTCCAATTAACGTAGGCTAAATATGATGTGGCTGGCAATGGTTCCGATTTCTGTGTGCGTGTGTGTTTGTGTGTGCGTGTTCGTGCAAGTAGAAAAACATGCCATCCTCCACTCTTTTGTGTTGATGAAACAGTCTATCACTCTGTCATACTGCTTTTATTTTTTGTTGTCCTAGGCTACCTGGCTAAAATGCTTGTTCACTAGTCCAATTTCCATTCATGGACAACGTTAGCTAGTTAACATTAGCCTACAAATTGAAATTCCACCCTCTCAGGCCTGGGGCACAACAATGTCTGAATTAATGGTTGGATCAGAATTGTCGTTAACATCATTCGCCAGTATGGAGAATTAAGTAAAACCACAAGTCCAAATCCTTATCTCCATCCATGGTTAATTTAGGAAAGGGACACTTTTAACTAGCTGGCTAGCTAGCCACCGCAGGACAACAACACAACGAGATGCAACAATTTAAGTTTTTCTGTCAATGACGTATGCTCTCAATGGGATTTGAAAGGAGTGATGCCATATCCAAACTGGCTTCCGTTTACACTTTTTTTTGGTGCGCCAGGACCATTCACAGTTGAGCTCACTCAGTTTAGCTCAACGCTGATTGGCTAATTTTGTATGCTTATTTTATGAAGTAAGTCCAGACGCTTGCTGGCTTCCCTTGCCTTCAATGCTACAGGCGGCAACAATGACATACTTGTTTGGACCAGACAGCATCAGATAGATGGCCTACACGTAGAGAGACAGAGGGGCGCTTTTTCGCTCGCTCGGATGCTTTATTCTGTGTGATACATTCAGCCTCTTGTGAACACAGACAAAATAAAATGTTTTTGTATTTATTTGCTATTATTATTGGTCAATTATTGGGGAAGCCTGGCTTCCCTTGGCATCCATGAATACACGCTACTGCATACTAGTGCATAAAAATCTCTAGTTGTGTTTTTTAGCATAGGAAAGGGGACTCACATTTATGACAGCTAGTCACCGAGGATGAAAAACCTGGTGACCACTAGATTTCCTTGTATACCCATATTTAGATCAAATGCACTTGATTTGTCATCAGTATTGTGTGAATGACAAGCCATTCAATTTATTTTGAGGTGTCTATAGTCATCTTAATTTTTATAGTCAGCAGGTAGGGGCCTACGTACTTCAAATAATTTGTCTGTGAGCTTGGTTGCATCCCCATCTTAAAGTGTAAGATGGCAATTGATATCACAAAGTATGCTGTATTTCCATTTCTACTGGATTGCCATTTCTCATTTAGAGAAATGGCAATCTACTGCACCCCACCCCAGAAATGCAAATCAGTTGTCATATCAGTTTACAGAGAAAATACATAGATGTTTGTATGTGTCTAACAGATCCAAAATGTCCCAGATATGTTAATATACAAATCATATGCAACAGTGATATTTTCCATCAGTGCAGCAAGCTAGTGGACTTTATCTGTCAAGTACCGTTAAAAATAAAGTGGTCGTATGGTTGATTTATCCCTAACCATCATTTTTATCTCTCCATCGCTGTTCACTGTTTGTTGTTAGTACTATACTACATAATGTTGCCCATGCGCAAAGCGCCATGTTGGAGGAAATTGCTGGGAACGAGAAGCGCTGATACAAATCCGTGATTTGTTATCAAATTTATCTACGTTTATTTTGAAATTCAAATTATTTCCTTATGTTATTTTAAATGATCGAACAAAGAAGCAGGGACTATCAGCCCAATTCCAGCGCAAATGCAAGAGCATCATACCACGTTTGCAGGGTATGTGAATGAGGCCGGGACGGGAGGCTAGCGTAATGGGAGGCTAGTGCAGCCCTCCAGCTAGCCAGCGAAATAGCCTAATCGATGGGCTCAAGATGCTTTTGATTAATATCAGGCAAAATAAAAGTGGACAGTTAGCTAGCTATGTTATCAAGACCAATATAAACATTTGGACTGAGAATGACAGCTCGATCATTTCTGTTGACATCTTCGTTTAGAGAAGCCAAATCTAGTAAATTAGCTAACTGGTTGTAGCAACAATAGCCTCTTAAATTGTGACCGACTATCATGTTTTGTGGAAAGCAGTGAGTTGTATTATTGTGCATTAGGTTACCGTAACTAAACTCCACTCCATAGTGAAGGAAGTTTCCATCCGTTGTCGTGTTTAGTCCGCTGTAATGTTAGACGTGTTTTGACTCATGTGATGCTAGCCGCAATAAGGATTATTCACTGGAATTTGTGGTTTTGTCTTCAACATAAAGGTCCCCCATTTATTTTGATTAATTCTATTTAACCTTTATTTAACTAGGCAAGTCAGTTAAGAACACATTCTTATTTACAATGACATAATTTGAAAGTGATGGAAGTGGATACAAATAGTGGAATCATATTTGATCTAGATATTGCTAAACAAGGTTGGAATATTGCCATATAAATGTAACAAAAGATAATGACTTACTTTGACAAACAAATATAATGGCAATAATAATAATCAGTTGAAATCACACTGTGGGTATATTTGACAGAATTCCCTTACAGAGATTGCACTTAGAGTGCAGTATAACTGCAGTATGTTGCAAATGCTGCATCCTAAATATTTTGACGTGTAACTGAAGTATACTGCAGTTATTCTACAATTACTGCATCCAAAATACCACAGTCGACTGCAGTTACTGAACTTTTACTGCAATCATTTTTGTAAGGGTTGAATTAAGGGCATACTTATATTTCACTGTACAGCCTTACCTATGGATTGTTGCTCCATGAAATGGGGTATGTCTACTCAGTGACACACACAGAACACAACTGTGAAGAGTTTACACAAATATTAGCATTGCAGTTCTTATTATGGGACTTTGACTACCCCATTTCATTGACACAATCCTTAGGTAAGGCTGTGCAGTTAAGTGATAATTCCAGAGAAGCCGGTGTTTGGAGGATAAATTGGCACGGGTGTTGTTTCGTCTCGGGCCGGCAAACTGTGCCAATATATACTCCAAACACTGACATATCACTTTTATACAATGGGTTACCAACATATTCAAATAATGATTTGCATATTTTCATTCAATGTTTTATTTTGATTAACTTATGCTATTTCATGCTATTCATGCTATTTCATCCTTTCATCCTTCCACAAGCTATAGTCCTGACACAAATCTACGGTTGCTACCCAAGCCGGCTGGTCATTCGTTCTATTGTTTCGGTTGCCAGAGACGCAAACTCGACGTTAAGTCTTTTTGTTCTATATCTATCTATGGATGCGACCCAGTCGTTCGTTCTAAATGTTCTATTGCCATACTGGCTGGCAACGTTCTTATCCCTTGCTTGCAAGCTAACCAACTACGCCTAACTTAGTTACTTCAAACAGTGCAGACAGAATAACAACAAAGTAGCATAGAAAATGTGCCCTCTTGTCAGGACACTGTTGTTTAGAGGAGCTAGCCAACAACACAGGCTAACACAATCACTTTAAACTGAAGGTGGGAAAACTAAACTAGCAGCACTTCGTTTTGCTTGAACTCTTTTCTATTGACATTTCATGATTTCGACTGGCTGATAAAAGCTGCCTGCCTGAGTCTCTTCCCGACCCCTACACATTCATTACTATGGGACAGCTGGAGATCGAATGTCTATATTGAAACAGTGTTGCAAATGTCAGAGAGCCAGTTTGCAAGTTTCATACAAATCTCCGCTATTGAAAACCAATTGCTAGTTAAAACTGGCCAGGTCGCAGTTGTAAATGAGAACTTGTTCTCAACTGGCCTACCTGGTTTAATAAAGGTGAAATAAAAAATAAATGGGACATAATGTTTAGATGATTTTTACAGTGGAGATCCAGTTTATAAATTGTCTGACTGGGCTGGATTGCGCAGTGAGATGGAACAGAGTAAATAGGCATTTCAATGTCATAGCTTTAACTTGTGGAATAGACACCATAAATAAGTATGCTCCCAATGCAATTCTGCAAGTCTAATACATCCACAGTGCGATTTATACAATTGCTATTTTTCAATTTAACAAATTATTTTGTTGAATTTATTTAACAACATTCCAAAATTGTTTAGCATTATCTAGTCCAAATATGGCATTTGATTCCGCAATTTGTATCACTTTCTACTAGAGACCTTTATTTTGAAGGCGACACGCAAACCTAGCGAATCCTTATTGTGGCAATCTTCACATACGCCGAGTTTCGCTTTAAGGCACACGTATGCTTCAGTTCGGCTGGTTAGCCGAAGTCGGCTAGCCGAACCAACGAGTGGGCTCGCATACTCCTTAAAATACCTTCGCATGTAAAAATAAGGAAAAAAGCGGCAATATCACTGTTTGTCAAATTTGAGACGCTGTAGCCAGTATAGTCTTCTACAAAATAGTCTGTATTTATCTACGATAACTCAAATGTTACTAGAAGCTAGCTGGCTAGCATTTATGAAGCCAGCAAACGCGTATTTCTTCCAACATTATAATGAAAAGGTGCCTCAGACCCAAAACGCACGTTTTCTGTGGACTTATGGGAGGATTAATGTATGCGCTTTCGGTAGCCTGATTGCGGCCAGACTGAGGAGAAATCCACACACAATGAATCCCTGACCACCACCTGAAATGGTCAGAAAGATCTGAAAACAGTCAGACCACAAAGCGACTATTGTGTGTCTAGACCCGTCTTTTTAATGCGGGATTCGTACTCTGATAGCAGAAGTCGCATGTAAGTGTAGACACGACCTAACTAAGATGTTTGGTGCAGTATTTCACGATGAAAAAATGTGCATGAAAACGAGCCGTCTCTCGTTGATTGACAAAAAATACTTTATTGAAGAAACCCTACTGTTGACCAATCACCAACGAACGGGCGTAGACTTCGGCTCCGAACTTCGGCTTACCGCTAGAAAAAATGTTGTGTGCTTGAACAGCTGAAAAAAAACTCACTGAAGTCCAATACGAACAAAATCAACACAAAATGTAATCCTAATAAATACACAAACTCTTCTGAACTGTTTCGGCTGGGATGCATGCAGACGCCTTACAGTGGCTTTATTTAACTAGGCAAGTCAGTTAAGAACAAATTCTTATTTACAATGAGGACCTACCCCCGCCAAACCCTAACCCGGATGACGCTGGACCAATTCTGCGCTGCCCTATGGGACTCCCAATCAAGGCCGGTTGTGATACAGCCTGGAATCTAGCCAGGGTCTGTAGTGACGCCTCTAACACTGTTGTGCATATTGCTTCTTGATGGATTGCATATTTAGTTAGCATCTTGTTATGACAATATCGTAGTCTTAGGATGAATATCAAAATAAGATCCTCTATTGCGGTGTTTATCATGACATAGATTGTAATAAACCAATACATTTGTATGAGATGTTGGTAAAATACAATGAGCAAAAATATAAATACAACCTGCAAGAATTTCAAAGATTTTACAGTTCATATAAGGAAATGTATTCAATATAAATAAATTAGGCCTGGTACAGTTAAAACTGAGATTTATCCCTGAAGAGCACACTTCTCCAGCGTGCCAGTGACCATCTTAGGTTAGCATTTGCCAACTGAAATTGGTTAAGACGCCGAACTGCAGTCAGGTCAAGACCCTGGTGAGGACGCTGAGCACGAAGATGAGCTTCCCTGAGACTGTTGCTGACAGTTTGTGCAGAAATCCCCACCGTTTCATCAGCTGTCCGGATGGCTGGTCTTAGACCATCCCGCAGGTGAAGAAGCCGGCTTTGGAGGTCCTGGGGTGGCGTGGATACACAGTCTGTGGTTGTGAGGCCTATTGGACATAATTCTCTAAAACGATGTTGTAGGTGGCATATGGTAGAGAAGTCAGCATGCCAATTGCATGCTCCCTCAACTTGAGACGTGTGTTGTCACAAAATGCACATTTTAGAATGGCCTTTTATTGTCCCCAGCACAAGGTGAACCTGTGTAAAGATCATTCTGTTTAATCAGCTTCTTTATATGCCACACCTGTCAGGTGGATGGATTATCTTGGCAAAGCAGAAAAGCACACAGGAAACACACAGGAATGTGTTCAACATTTGAGAGAAATCAGCTCATGTAAAGTGTTGCTCCCATGTTTCATGTTGCGTTTATAATTTTGTTCAGTGTAATAACCCACTCTGTCCTCTCTTTCAGATCCCTTAATCCTAGCCCTTGAAGCGGTGGGTTTTTGGGGGCACAGCAAGTGCGACATTCCATTTCATTTTGTACTGGGATGCCTTGGACTTCAACTTGGACAACCTGAGTGACAGTGACTGGAGGGGAAACACCCTTTCATATCAATCTTTCTTATGTGTTTCTCCACACTATAAACACAACAAAACAGCAACATTTATAGTTGGGACAAAGTATTATTTCCTATACGGAGTAGTATACTCTAGTGGTCCTCAAGATGTCTATCCCCAACATGCCTACGAGTAACGATGCTTGCCTGAGCATTGTCCACAGCTTGATGTGTCATAGGCAAGGGGCAGAGAGTGAGACCTTTGCCAAGCGAGCAATAGAAAGTCTAGTGAAAAAGCTGAAGGAGAAGAAGGATGAGCTTGACTCCCTTATCACAGCCATCACCACCAATGGAGCTCACCCCAGCAAGTGTGTCACCATCCAGCGGACTCTGGATGGCCGCCTGCAGGTAGGGAGTACACCACTGTCTGGGGATCAGGGGTGTATTCACTAGTGCACAGCGTAGCAAAACATGTAGTACTTTGTCATTGTCACAAGTTCAAGTTAGTCCCTCACGTTTTTGGCCCGTTTGCTTTGGTTGCTTGTGAATACACCCCTGATATATGCGGCCAGAGGTAAAAATGGTGAGATGAGATGGTATTATGAGTGGGGATCTTGTTAAGGTGAAAAGTATAGGGTATGACACCTATTAGCACTTTTGGGTGAAGAAAGAAGTATTTAGTTAAATCAATGGGTTTAATCTTATGTTTTCCAAACCTGTTCTTCTCAGGTAGCAGGACGCAAAGGGTTCCCCCACGTGATCTACACTCGGCTGTGGAGATGGCCCGATCTGCATAAAAATGAACTGAAGCATGTCAAATACTGCCAGTTTGCGTTTGATCTGAAGTGTGACAACGTCTGCGTGAACCCATACCACTATGACCGGGTGGTGTCTCCGGGTATTGGTGTGTGCACTGATGCCTCTAGTGTTAGTAAAAAATGTTGTTTAACTCCTCTGAGTGACCGTTTTCAGCTTATCATCTTTCCCGTTTTGTTTCGCAGACCTATCAAGCTTGACTCTTACCAGCACAGGTAAGTGACCTCCATTTTCGTAATTGTATACATTTCAACGGAATTATCTTCTGTTAATGTTTTGTTTGTTGTTGACTTGTATCTTGACTGTTGCTCTCTATGTGCTCTCAGCTCCCAGCCTGGGAATGATGGTTAAAGATGAGTACGACTTTGACGGCCAGCCCCAGCTGCCCACCATGGACGGGGGTCACTCCCTCCAGACCATCCAGCATCCTCCCTCCAGCCAAGTTGGGCCCCTATCGGAGCCCTTCAGCACTGCTGGCCTGCTGCCCCTGGCTGACGCCCGCACCGCCTCCACCTCCACCTTCCCTGTTGGATCAGGAAGTGAGGGCCTACTCCACCACCCTATCCACTCCATGTCCCCTAATTTTATGGTACTTTGTATCCTCACACATCATTAGAGGTCCTGAATTTTTCTTCTCTGGAATAATCCTGGAAAGTAGTTTGTCATAGGCAAGGTTTGGGTGGTTTATTTGGCTACAGCCTACCTACTTGTGGCTTGTTGACAGAAGAGGACAAAACCCCTAAATTGAATGCCAGAATCATCTCCCAGTAATTTGGAACTCATTCTGCGATGTAATGGCTTAGGAAAATTAACCTATTATTTTTCCCACCGGTGGTCACTTTCTCTTTTCCTGGTCATTGGCTATTATTAACATCCAGACTTCCCGCTACCCTCTTTGAAATGTATCACAGCTCATTTACTGGCTGTATGGACAATGTCGAAGTGTGTCTCTTCCTACAGTTCTCATCTGTAAGCATCCACCTGTGCCCTTACAGATGCCAGCTCTACCTGGACGAGAAATAGCAGCTTCACGCCCAACATGCCTCACCATCAAAATGGGCACCTGCAACACCACCCACCCATGCCTCATCCAGGGCACTACTGTGAGTAGTAGAATTACTGTCTGTAGTAGTAGAACATGCGTTTCACTTTTTGAACACTTAATGCCCGTAGCTCAGAACTCACTGATGTGGCCAGGGTTGAAGGAATTACGTTCAAGATTTAACATTGCTGCTTTCATGTCACCCTCGTAGGGCCTGTGCACAACGAGCACGGCTTCCAGCCGCCCATATCCAACCATCCAGGTAAGTGAAGCACAACGCCGACAGTGTTCAGAGTGCCGTGAGTGGGTCCAGAGATGAGAGGACTGACTTTGGGGTGTTGTTGCTGGGGTCTGTTGCAGCGCCCGATTACTGGTGCTCCACCGCTTACTTTGAGATGGACGTGCAAGTAGGCGAGACCTTCAAGGTGCCCTCCACTTGCCCCGTCGTGACCGTGGACGGCTACGTGGACCCGTCGGGAGGAGACCGCTTCTGTCTGGGCCAGCTGAGCAATGTGCACCGGACGGAGGCCATCGAAAGAGCCAGGTACGACGTCCCAGCTTCCTACTCCCTTAACCGTTTAACTGTGTTGAGCTTCTAGCTCTGAATGGAGGTGAATTCATGACATTGCGTATTTGGTCACCCCACTGATAACTGCTGTTATTTTCACTTTCCAAGGCTCCACATTGGGAAGGGGATCCAGCTGGAGTGCAAAGGTGAAGGTGACGTGTGGGTGCGTTGCCTTAGCGACCACGCAGTGTTTGTGCAGAGCTACTACCTGGACAGGGAAGCCGGCCGCGCCCCCGGTGACGCCGTGCACAAGATCTACCCCAGTGCCTACATCAAGGGAGGTCCCAACTACTCCATTTGCTTAGCATTACCAATGTGTTCATTGTGTTGTTATCCACCCCCTGGTGTCCAAGCTGTGAATTGCATGTAGCTGGTACACTAAATGAAATTACCAAACGTATGTGGACACCTGCTCTCCAAAATCATTGGCATTAATATGGAGTTGGTCCCCCCTTTGCTGCTATAACAGCCTCCACTCTTCTGGGAAGGCTTTCCTCTAGGAAACTTTCAGCCAGGAGCATTAGTGAGGTCGGGCACTGATGTTGGGCGATTATGCCTGGCTCGCAGTCAGCATTCCAATTCATCCCAAAGGTGTTTGATGGGGTTGAGGTCAGGGCTCTGTGCAGGCCAGTCAAGTTCTTCCACACTGATCTTGACAAACAATTTCTTTATGGACCTCAACTTTGTGCACAGGGGAACAGGAAAGGGCCTTCCCCAAACTGTTGCCACAAAGTTGGAAGCACAAAATCATCTAGAATGTAATTGTATGCTGTAGCGTTAAGATTTCCCTTCACTGGAACTAAGGGGCCTAGCTCGAAAAATGAAAACCCCAGACCATTATTCCTCCTCCACCAAACTTTACAGTTGGCACTATGTGTTCTCCTGGCTTTCGCCAAACTCAGATTTGTCTGTCGGACTGCCTGATGGTGAAGCATGATTTATCACTTCAGAGAACGCGTTTTCACTGCTTCTGAGTCCAATGTCAGAGAGCTTTACACCACTCCAGCCGATGCTTGGCATTGCGCATGGTGATCTTAGGCTTGTGTGCGGCTGCTCGGCCATGGAAACCCATTTCATGAAGTTCCCGACGAACAGTTGCTTCCAGAGGCAGTTTGGAACTCGGTAGTGAGTGTTGCAACCGAGGACAGACTATTTTTACACTCTACGCCCTTCGGCACTCAGCGGTCACATTCATTGAGCTTGTTGCTCCTAGACATTTGCACTTCACAATAACAGCACTTACAGTTGACCAGGGCAGCTCTAGCAGGGCAGAAATTTGACAAACTGACTTGTTGGAAAGGTGCCACGTTGAAAGTCACTGAGCTCTTCAGTAAGGCCATTCTACTGCCAATGTTTGTCTATGGAGATTGCATGACTGTGATAGATAGATAGATAGATACTTTATTGATCCCCGGGGGGGACATTTCTATGTCAAGCAGCTACAACAAAACACAAGGCAGGTGCAAAATGCCACAACGAAAGTACACAAAAGACAGATACACGGTACATGATACATAGAGCGGCAGTGCTTGATTTTATACACCTGTCAGCATCGAGTGTGGCTAAAATAGCAGAATCCACTAATTTGAAGGGGTTCCCACTTACAAAAAATATATATTTATTGTTTTTTTTGTTCCCCTTCCCAGGTGTTTGACCTGCGTCAGTGCCACAGGCAAATGCAGCAGCAGGCAGCGACGGCGCAGGCGGCAGCTGCAGCTCAGGCTGCCTCTATTGCTGGAAACATCTCTGGGCCGGGCTCCGTGGGAGGCATTGCTCCCGCCATCAGTAAGCAGCACAACACTTCTCTCCTTTGAGCAACACTCACATACTCCCACAGACATGACACTTGGCTATTGACTCACACACAACTTCAAACCTGTTACATCGCTCACGCCACTTTTCCAGTAGATATATCCAATGCTCACATAGCCCATCCTAAAGTAATTGACCAATTATCTCACCAAATTGCAGCATCGTAGCGTAGTAATCCATACCTGTTCTGTAGTTCAGAAACCTCAATCAGTGTGGATGTATAATATTGTTGAGATGGAGGGGAGGTCATTATTGGAACCCAACTCAGGCTCATTCTCTCCTCACTCAGGCCTTTCAGCAGCAGCCGGCATCGGCGTGGACGACCTGAGGAGACTGTGCATCCTGCGCATGAGCTTTGTCAAGGGTTGGGGTCCCGACTACCCCCGGACGAGCATCAAGGAGACCCCCTGCTGGATCGAGATCCACCTACACCGCGCCCTCCAGCTACTGGACGAGGTGCTGCACACCATGCCCATCGCTGACCCGCAACCCTTGGACTGAACCACCAAACAGACCCCTCCCCTCCACTCTGACACTTCAGTATGAAAGAACTTGGAATGAGGCGGGGTAGGGGACAGGAAAGACAGCCTGTTTACCTATTCAAGTAAACAAAGACTTATGTTTCTCTCTCTATGGGTCGTTCCTATTCTCTTTGCCTTCATAGTGTCAAGAATGGCCAGATCAGGAAAGAGGCTCTGATGAAGAAAGGGGGCTACTCCTCAATCGCCCTGGTGCCCTCAGATTGGTCACTTTCACCAGTGATCCCATCTGGGTAACCTTCTATGCACAAGCACATGGCGTATCCAGCCAAATAGAAAAAGTACCCAGCCAGGCTCCCCTGGAATTTGTTTTTGCAGAACAAGCTATATTTTGGTGGCCTCTGGTACATTCTAATGCCTTGATTCCATACGAAATACACAGCATAAGTATTGAATACTTTGAGGTTACCTCCCAGATTGGAAAAGTGTTTACAATTTAAATTACTGAAAATGTATGAATTCAGTGTATTGTTGTTTAGGATATTGATCATATGATCAGGACTATTTTATTAGATTAAAGCATTTTACTGCAAGATATGAATTGCCACAATTGTTTGTTCTTCAGATTATGTATTTTATTAAAACAGAAAAAATGAAATAGCCCAAATTATTTTGAAAAAATATATTAAAGGTTAAATGTAAAATTCAACAAAAATTGTGTGTTGGCCACTTTTTCAAATGACAAAATGGGTCTCTAAAATAAGCATAAGATGCTCAATTAAGTTCTGGGTCCATAGCTGTTAAGAAAAGAGAGACCGACGTCACTGAAAGAATTTCAAGTGTTATTTATATATCTTTGTGAATTGCATGTCATTTATAGTAAAACTCAGTTCACCTAATGTCAGTTTGTGACAAGATAAGCTAGTATAGAGTAGAGAATCATTGGACCATCTGCTGTTTCCATAACCATAAATATTGATATTTCAGCTGTTTGCAGCTAGTGTACAAATCCGAAAGGAAAAGACACAAAAACAAAACTTAGGAATGGGAAGCACACAACCAAGACAACACAGGAGTGTCTTCGGGACAAGTCTCTGAATGTCCTTGAGTGGCCCAGTAGGAGCCCGGACTTGAACCTGATTGAACATCTCTGGAGAGACCTGAAAATAGCTGTGCAGCGACGCACCCCATCCAATATGACAGAGCTTGGGAGGATCTGCAGAGAAACTCCCCAAATACAAGTGTACCAAGCTTGTAGCGTCATACCCAAGAAGACTCGAGGCTGTAACCACTGCCAAAGGTGCTTCAACAAAGTACTGAGTAAAGCGTCTGAATACTTATGTAAATGTGATATTCACATTTTTATTTAGAATACATTTGAAAACATTTCTACAACATTTTTTACTTTGTCATTATGGGGTATTATGTGTAGATTAATGAGGGAGGGGGGGAACAATTTAATCAATTTTAGAATAAGGCTGTAACGTAACAAAATGTGGAAAAAGTCAAGGGCTCTGTATACTTTCTGAATACACTGTATATGTTAATTTAAAATGATACCAGTAGACAAATGGATATGAGCCAAACCATATACAAGATTTTGTATGTTTTTTAAGTGCTGACAAATACAATTGTTTAGTGCAAATCCAACCCTTAATGTAATGTAATTTAGGTACAGTATGAAAAGATGACAAATAGACTATGATGAGCATTACAGGTAACATGAGGTACATTTTATTTATTTAATTCATTTGAGCAATGTTGCTTACAAAAAGGTTGCGATTGTTCCGCTAGTTACAGTACATAGTTGCTTTATGTATCACTGACCCTGGATAGACTAGGCTAACACAGCTAACCTTTCAGGTCAATTATATGCTGTTTTTATTAACATTTTGTCGGTTTTATAATTGTGAGAGATATCTAGGTAGCTTACAAGGGTAGCTGACTTTTCTTAAAACAAATCTCATTGTGGCTAGCTACCTCTTGTCCTTCATGCTAGCCTTTACAGGCAAATATCCCTTCAGAAACATCAAAATAACATATTGATATGGCCAGCATTATAGACAATTTCTCCCCTCTCGCTGTATCTTTAGATCATCTCGAAATAACAGAAACACAGTGAAAACCAGCGCGCTGCAAACGTTCAAAAATGTTTTGTCACCACTGCTTGTTTTGTTGAAATTTTTAGTCCTCACACACTGTTGCTCCTACAGCAATAATCTGATGAGCACCTTTGGAGCTTGCCCAAGCAAGGAATTTGATTGGTTTGACGTGTTGCGAAGCGTCACTGATTTACACTGGGTTTAGACCCCTCTTAAACTGATTTCTGTCATGGAATTTCCCAGCCGGCCTTTTTTAGGAAAGGCTGGTTTGCGACGAGGCTACTGATGAACACTAGTGATTTTGACAAAAAATAAACCTTTTGAAAACTGCAATGTGTGGTTTTACGTTCTAAATTGCACCCTATTCCCAGAGTGCCTTTTGGGACTCAGCCTGGGATTATCATCTGCTGTCAATCACCAGAATGGACCAAACAGGAGCTCTTTGATAATCTGACCTCTCATTGGGTTCAAAGCTCTATTTTCCCCGGTGTCGCCGACTAACAAGCACTCCCATGCTCCTCCAGCTCTTTGCCAAGTTTTCTAAGGTTTATTTAGCCTAAAAGTATTTGAAAGTTGGAGAACTCACCTGAAATTCAGGGGCTCTCAAATAAAACATTGCAGGAACAGCTTCCCTCAAAATGTTTCAGCAATTACGGAATTATCCAATGTACAATGGCTGCCTTGTAAACAGCAGGGCAGCTTCTGTTCCTGACGGTAATTGACCTTAATTATCAAAAACACATTTAGCCTCCAGGCCTCCATGCAGACAAGCTGCATACAAGCCGTGATACGCGTTTTTGGAACATCACCATTTAAAAAATTATAATAAAACAAAATGTAATATACCATCATAATAAATCCATTTATTTTAGGCAGGTCTATAGAAACATATGAAGATGTTTATTTCAGAAGAACAGAATATGAGTTGGCGTACTGTGTTATCTGGCTATGTGCCATGCCATAGGGTGTAGGCTTGTTCATTTAGCAGACAAGATATGCTTATAAATCCTGTGCCATTATTTGATTTTATATTAAGGAGAATATAATTTAGCTGAATAAAATAGAAAGGATATTTTTCCCATTCTGGAGTGAGTGTGCATATGAAGTGGGTGTGTTAAGCGTAAAGGTGATCATTTGAAACAGGTCCTATACGCTAGATTAAGAGTTATTTGGCAACTTTAGTTGTGAAGGATACAAACCTTAGAATGTCTTAGAAATCAAAACACATATGGGCTGCATGATGCAATAGGCTATTGATGATTTGAGAAAGTTGCAAAAAAAGCTTGAGCTCTGTTCCTTGCCTCAGGCTGCACAGCTGTTCCCTCCTCAAGTGATCATATTTTCACCCATCAGACTATTCTCAGTTTAATCTTGTCTTTACTAATATGTAAAATTTGTTTCGATTTAGAATGGCCCATTATGAAATGGGCAGGGGAAAAAGGATGTCATCCGTATGCACTTGAATAGCAAATGGAGGCCGCTTTACTGGGTAGGCTACTTCGGTTTTATAGTGGAGTATGTGCTTTAGCAGCTGAGAAATAAATATAGTAGTAGCTGGGATCCTCCTCTTTTTAAAGGTTCCCAGAATGTTTCATTAGGTTGTGGTAAAAGTCCCCCATCCAGGGGAGAATGACTGCCCACTCACATTGAGGAGTTAAAATTGAAGGCCGACCGCGGGACTGCAGGTATACAGGATCCCCATTATAGTGAATGGGGAAATGGCAATCTTCATGGTCAATATTCGTGGGTATAAGAAATAAATCCAAACACAACCATGGTACCAATAATTGCCTATATTTCACCAGATGTATGTCCTTGAACCGATTACTTTAAAATCACACACAGATGACGTTATAAGTCAAATGTAGTTGCTAACGGTCAGCCTTCAACATGAGATACTCCATGAGATTCAGATTCAGATTGTACAGAGTTGCAGGTGTGATTGCAGGGTATAGTGAAAATCTTAGGCGTCGAGCTCTAACATGCAGGACTTGTAAAATAAACATAAAAATGGTAATAAAAACAATAGAAATAGCACTATTCTAGGGGGGGGTGGAATGTCCATAGGGGGAGTAGCAGGTAAGGAGGTAATGTCCATAAGGGGAGTAGCAGGGGGAGGGGGGAGTAGGTAGCTGACTAGTGGTGGCTATTCAGCAGCCTGATGGTCTGAGGGTAGAAACTATTGGGCAGTCTTTCCGTTTTTGCCATGATGCTCCTGAGTGATTGAAGCAGGGAGAACAGGGCATGGCTTGGGTGGCTGGAGTCCCTGATGATCTTCTTGGTCTTCCTGAGGTTATTTACCTGGCACCACTGTCAGAATGCCTATCTCCTCCCTGTAGGCTGTGTCGTCGTTGTTGGTGATCAGGCCTACTACTGTCGTGTCGTCAGCAAACTTGATGATGGAGTTGGAACTGTGTGTGGACATGCAGTCGTGGGTATACAGAGAGTGCAGGAAGGGACTGAGGACGCACCCTAGTGGGGCCCCTGTGTTGAGGATCAGTGTCGAGGAGGTAATGTTGCCTAACTTCATCATCTGGGGGCAGACCGTCAGAAATTCCAGGACCCAGTTGCATAGGGAGGAGTTCAGATGCAGGGCTGTGAGCTTTATAATGAGTTTATAGGGCACTATGGTATTGAAGGCAGAGCTGTAGTTGATGAACAGCATCCTCACATATGCATTCCTTCTGTCCAGGTGGGTAAGGGGAGTGTGCAGTGCAATGGCGATTGCGTCGTCTGTGGATCTGTCAGGGCAGTAGGCAAATTGGAGAGGATTGTGTTTGTTGGGTAGGGAGGAGGTGATATGGTCTTTGACTAGCCTCTCGAAGCACTTCATGATGACGGAAGTGAGTGCTACTGGTCACTAGCAATTCATGAGGTGGCAGCACCGAGCATTATGCTAAAGTTCACTACAAATCGATATTTAATTAATAGTGATCCATTCTGACTACTACATTTGTCATCACACAGGACCACGGGCCGGCAGGCTACGAGGGTCTCATGGCATAGACATTAAGGTTGACTCTCTCAGGCAGGATGCAAATGACTACATCAACCATGATCCTTTGCTAGTCACAGACACTTTCACTGTGATCCTTAGCGATTTCTTGGAGCCATTCAGCCCCATTCAGCAATATGGTACGCTTCAAATTCTAATACTTCCGGCTTCATGCACCATCGGGAATTTTCCATAGGAAAAGATTGATGAAGTCAGCACTATCACTACAGTATCTACTGGTTTTAATGTCTATGGTCGCACAGTGCTCCTGAAATAATAAAACTGATCACACAGAAAAATATTTTGTTGCATATGCGACCAAATTAGTCCTAGAGCCCTGTTTGTGTCTATACGTGTTTCATAATTTTTCTTCAATTCGCAAGGGTTGAATCTATTTAACCAGAGAAAGTATCCAAGCGAGACAAACAACGCCTCTCTGTATTAGTATCTGTTACCACAACCTAAATAAATCTTAGGAACTATGAAAGAACATAACAAATGTGTTCTGGGAACGTTCTTGTAACACGATGGTGAATATTTTTTGCACCCTAAATTAAATATTGTATTATCATCTGCACAACTGGACAGTTTTTTGTGTTTTGGGAACAACCTAATGAAACATTCTGGGAACCTTTAAAAAACAGATTAAATGTGTTCTGGGAATGTTCTTGCAACGTCAGGCAAATGTTTTATACAAACATTGTATAATCATCAGCACAACTTTGCAGTCCTTTCAACATCTCCAAAGTGTCCGAAAGGGGTAATTCCATTGCTATTACACATTGAATAAGCCTAAAAGGTATTGGTCCCACATTAAGTGTCATGACTTGCTCTGTTGGGGAGTTTATTCCTTTCTCTCTCTCAAACCGTTTGACAGAATGGACTCTGGGAAAGCCCTGTTACCACAGAGAAGGTTTGGTAACATCAATAGGTTGGACAATGAACAACATTTCTGTAAACCAACCAGTTTAATGTGTCAGTTGGTACTTGAAGAATGTGATGTCAGATCAGTTACTGTCTGGGATGATGTTACCAATGATCATTCAACATAAATTGTATCTTTGGAAGTCTACACATTCTATGAATTAACATGTAATTATCATCTGTCCTCAGGTTCATCTCCCTCTGTTGTGCTTGTTCCAATGCTGGTTCCAGTGCTCCTACCTATGCTCCTCCCTGTTCTCTGTTGAGGCCTAGGTGCCCTCCCTGTCCCCGCATCTCTAGATTAACTGGCTGAGAGAGGAGTGGCACCAGGGCCTGCAGTGGGGGTAGTGGAAGTTGTGGAGTGGTGGAGCTTGAACCATCAGTAGAGACAGCATTAGAGACAGCAGTGGTTGTTGGGGGGTGGTTTGTTTCTAAACATCATCATCCTCTCTGTGGGGAATAAAATAAAGTAATATAAACACCATCTCAGCTACCTCTCTCATAGACAAACTCTGTAAATATCTAACTCCTTCAGTAGGCTCCCCTCCCTCTGGACGTGGCAGGCCAGGGGGATTGTAAACTGGCCCTTCACAACTGACCAGGTGAGAGAGAGCAGCAAGCTCAACTCTGTCCACAAAGTATCTCAGAGTAGGAGTGCTGATGTAGGAGCTTTTTAGATCATAATGAATAAGATTATTTGAGAGTACCTCACACAGACGTGTGAAACACAGACACACACACACACACACACACAATGCAAACAGTGGGACAGAAGATACAAAGGAGCAATGGCCACAAGGGTTTGATGGGGGGGATAATAAACCCACCCATGCCTACGCCCCCTGCCTCCCAGTGGAAAACTAATTTGAAATATTGCACAAACAGCACACAGTTACATGGGCCTATACTGGTGTAAGCTATACATACAGTCCAAAAAAGCAGACCAGAACTATAACAAAATGACATTACTGTAATGTAAAAGCAATATACTAGCCTATACAATGTAGACAGTGGGACACAGGTAGCCTACTTTTAGAGACAAATTATCAATGGCCATGAGAATTTGGTGGCCTCTCCAAAGTTACACAGAATATATCCAACTTTTACCAGCAAACTAATGTGAAATATATACAATATGTAACTACTTTGGAATAATACACAGGATATTGGCTACACAGGACAGGTCATCGCTATACTGTAAATACAAAACAAAAAGAAGCAGACCACAAGTATATAAAAAAATACGAAAAATACATATAGTAAACTATAGAAAGTTATACAAAATTATTTAATTACAGATCAAAAATTCTGTCCAATCTTGCTAGAAAACAAAGTCATTTTGGTCTAGGTCGCTCCCAGCATCTGTGTCTGACACACTAAGAATTTTCTCCAAAGCCTCTTTCTCGGTTTACCTTGCTTTTGGCATATTTTAACCCCCCTGTTGGGTAGTTTGCTAATTACATCCTTGTGTCATGACTCCCCTCTTGGTATGGATCAAAGGTGCCAGATCAAAGTGGCAAATGGCTGAATGATTGACAGATAGCCAGACCGTTGGGCCGGTTTTATGACTCTTAGCACGCCTTCTGATCTCTAGAATGGGAAGAACCGAATGCCTTTGTTCCAGAGACCAACTTGCCTCCAAACCGTTTACGTTAATAAAAGGGGACATTGGAACATTATTTCCATTATCCAATTTGTGGGAAATGAGGACAGTTGGACTAGGAAAATGAATGTCTATTTTGTGATGTCATTAAAAAGGTATAAAAAAGTTAATGAAAATATTGTAACTTGAAGAGCTTTCACACTGTGTACCTCAGGTTTACATCCATTGCGTTGTGTATGAGATTTCCAGAATGAAGACAATATTTGCGTATAGAGACCTGAGGGTATAAAAGGATGTGACACAACGACAGAAATACGGGACCCAAAAGCGGACACGGAGGCAGAGATATGATTAAATATTTAATCAGGTATATGGGCAAGACAGTCTCGCAGTGAATGACAGGCAGTGTTCGTAACAGGGAATCAGAAAGGCAATAGTCCGATAAGGAGAGTCAGGCTCGTCGTCGTAATGCAGGCAGCGTTCGGTACCGGGAATCAGAAGGATGGCAGTGCAGAGGAGTAGACAGGCTCGTAATCCGTAACACAGGCAGAGTTCGTTTTAGCAGGAGATCAGAATGTCGAAGGCACAGGAGGGGATAGACAGGCACGTATTCTCTCAGTCCCTTCCGCTGAAAAATATCCCCACAGTATGATGCTGCCACAACCATGCTTCACCGTAGTGCCAGGTTTCCTCCAGACGTGATGCCAAAGAGTTCAATCTTGGTTTCATC
Source organism: Thymallus thymallus (assembly GCA_023634145.1). Classification (NCBI taxonomy): domain Eukaryota; kingdom Metazoa; phylum Chordata; class Actinopteri; order Salmoniformes; family Salmonidae; genus Thymallus; species Thymallus thymallus. The sequence continues at coordinate 25,378,680 of CM042402.1, read as the reverse complement.
GGACTAATCTTGTTTCTCATGGTCTGAGTGTCCTTTAGGTGCCTTTTGGCAAACTCCAAGTTTCTGCCATCTCCACAGAGGATCTCTAGAGGTCTGTCAGAGTGACCATCGTGTTCTTGGTCACCTCCCTGACCAAGGCCCTTCTCCCCAGATTTATCCATTTGTCCTGGCGGCCTGCTCTAGGAAGAGTCTTGGTGGTTCCAAACTTATTCCATTTAAGAATGATGGAGGCCACTGTGTTCTTGGGGACCTTCAATGCTGCAGAAATTGTTTGGTTCCCTTCCCCAGATCTGTGCCTCGACACAATCCTGTCTCGGAGCTCTACAGACAATTCCTTAGACCTCATGGCTTGGTGTTTGCTCTGACATACACTGTAAACTGTGGGACCTTATATAGGCAGGTGTGTGCCTTTCCAAATTACAGTTTACATACACTTAGGTTGAAGTCATTACAACACATTTTTCAACCACTCCACAGATTTCATGTTAACAAACTTGTACATGACACAAGAAATTCTTCCAACAATTGTTTACAGACCGATTATTTCACTTATAAGTCACTATATCAAAATTCAGTGGGCCAGAAGTTTGCATACACTAATTTGGCTGTGCCTTTAAACAGCTTGGAAAATTCCAGAAAATTATGTCATGGCTTTAGAAGCAGCCCAAATAGTGTCAATTGACATAATTTGAGTCAATTGAAGGTGTACCTGTGGATGTATTTCAAGGCCTACCTTCAAACTCAGTGCCTCTTTGCTCGACATCATGGGAAAATCAAAAGAAATCAGCCAAGACCTCAGAAAAACTATTGTAGACCTCTACAAGTCTGGTTCACCCTTGGGAGCAATTTACAAACGCCCGAAGGTACCACGTTCATCTGTACAAACAATAGTATGCAAGTATCAACACCATGGGGCCACACAGCCGTCATAACACTCAGGAAGGAGACGCGTTCTGTCTCCTGAACATACTTTGGTGTGAAAAGTGCAAATCAATCACAGAATAACAGCAAAGGACCTTGTGAAGATGCTGGAGGAAATTGTCTGTATCTATATCCACAGTAACACGAGTCCTATATCGACATAACCTGAAAGGCTGCTCAGCAAGGAAGAAGGCACTGCTCCAAAACCGCCTTAAAAAAGCCAGACTAAGGTTTGCATAAATTGTATAAATGGCCTCTGGTCTGATGAAACAAAAAGAACTGTTTGGCCATAATGACCGTCGTTATGTTTGGAGGAAAAAGGGGGATGCTTGCCGAAGAACACCATCCCAACCGTGAAGCACAGGGGTGGCAGCATCATGTTGTGGGGGTGCTTTGCTGCAGGAGGGGCTGGTGCACTTCACAAAATAGATGGCATCATGAAGAACGAAAATTATGTGGATATATTGAAGCAACATCTCAAGACATCAGTCAGGAAGTTAAAGCTTGGTCGCAAATATGTCTTCCAAATGGACAATGACCCCAAGCATACTTCCAAAATTGTGGCAAAATGGCTTAAGGACAACAAAGTCAAGGTATTGGAGTGGCCATCACAAAGCCCTGACCTCAATCCTATAGAACATTTGTGGGCAGAACTGAAAATGTGTGTGCGAGCAAGGAGACCTACAAACCTGACTCAGTTACACCAGTTGTCAGGAGGCATGGGCCAAAATTCACCCAACTTTTTGTGGGAAGCTTGTGGAAGGCTACCCGAAATGTTTGACCCAAGTCAAACAATTTAAAGGCAATGCACCAAATAATAATTGAGTGTATGTAAACATCTGACCCACTGGGAATGTGATGAAAGAAAGAAAAGCTGAAATAAGTAATTCTCTCTGCTATTATTCTGACATTTCACATTCTTAAAATAATGTGGTGATCCTAACTGACCTAAGACAGGGAATTTTTACTAGGATTAAATGTCAGGAATTGTGAAAAACTGAGTGTAAATGTATTTGGACAAGGTGTATGTAAACTTCCGATTTGAACTGTATGTCCAATCAATTGAATTTACCACAGGTGGACTGCAATCAAGTTGTAGAAACATCTGAAGGATGATCAATGGAAACAGGATCCACAGGAGCTCAATTTCGAGTCCCATAGCAAAGGGTCTGAATACTATATTTCAGTTTTTTATTTTTAATACATTTGCTAAAATTAAAAAAAAAACTGTTTTCACTGTCATATGGGGTATTGTGTGTATATTGATGAGGAAACTAATTAATTTTATCAATTTTTAGAATAAGTCTGTAATGTAACAAAATGTGGAAAACGGGTAGGGTTCTGAATAATTTCCGAATGCACTATATGATACTAAGTCGCACCAAAGATTGTATGGTACGGCTCATTTTAGACAACATTCAATAAAACATTGATTGAAGGTCCCCTATTTAGCGGACCCTACATTTAACTGGTTAACGCCAGATATGTGGCCTTGAAAAGAGTACTAGTTTACATGTCAAAAATATGAAGTATGTTTGACACATCTATACTAGAGATAGATATTTTTCATATTTCTCCTCCTCCATTTATATAAATGCATCCCTTCCTGTCTGGACTTACATTTAGTCTCTTTGCGAATGAGATGAAGAGGTTTTCAAATTGCCACTTTCCTCATCATCACTGACTGTGCAGCCATGCAGACTTGTGTGTTCTGCAGCCTCCTGTGGTGCAGAGCTAGATGTGTAATCCTCATGCCTGTCCTGCTCATACAGATTATCACCACCCATGGCTTTATCCCACACCGCCCACACCACCTACTGTGCCTTTGCTCACTGCTTAGCCCAAGCCCCATATTATCCCTTCCCATAATGGCCTGGCATATTTTCACCATATACAATTGATAAATTATATTTATGATAATTACATTCTCTCATTAGATGTAGCAGCACGTTTCTGTCCAACAAGGATGAGGAGAAATATGCTTGGACTTTGTTCAACGTTTGAAAAAAAGCTGCACAGGCATATTTAACCCTTTTTTAAACATGCAACCTGATTGCACATCAATAGGAACCTTTCCAAATTCATCTAGACAGTTATTGAAGACTCGACAGCTGACAAAATACTTACATTTTTCATTGAGTATTTAACCCCGCTTGATAACCGTACATAATCCAAGATTAAGGAATGTAAGACGCATCATGTAATGTATTCAACAATATGTATTGTGTTTGTGCCAATAAGAGGCTAAGGAATGGGAGCAAAATCCGGGATCTCTCAGAGGGCTATTAAGGCAAGCTGAAATCCCCACTTGGAAAACAACATATTGCTTTATATTTTAAATGGAAAGTAATAGTCCTTGGTAATAGTCCTTGAAGACCCTCTTTATTAGTCATCAAGGCAAACTGTACATTTGCTAATATTCAGTTGAGTAAATAAAATCAAAGCCAAGCTAAGGTATAAGGATTCTTGTTGAACCTAACTTGACTTTCCTCATATTAGATACAGTCAATTGCTCCTGCCATTTTACAACTGAGTGGCCCACACTAACTTAGAGATTTTCCTCCTGAAGAGATGGAAGGGAAAGTGCAGGGAGAATCAGGGCCAGATGTACTAAACGCTTTTGCGCCCACTTCAGGCGTATTTGTTTCGCATAAAACATGGCGAGGTATGTAGGAATGGATGCACCGAGATGAAAGCGCAGACTGCCTGTCACGGGAACTGAAAATGGCAAAATGCGCTTTTCGTGTCATGCATATGCATTCATGGGATGGTCAAGGGGAAAGTGGGAGTGTCACATAAAGAGATGGGATGGGAAGCGTAAACTGCGCCTAATTATGTATTCCGAGTTATGTACAGAAAAAGCCCTCTATTTTGCGCTGAAAATTCTCCGGCTCTTAAAAGCAGGTGTAATTTAGGAAGCAGGTTTCCTGGCATATGCTTCCTGGTGAAATGGCAGCAGTAATCCGAGCAAGACGAAGACATAGGCTAAGGAGACGAGCTGAAAAGATTTTTGCCACAAGAATCACACTTTTTCAGTTGAGTGAAAACGAAATCATTAAGCGTTACAGATTAAGCAGCTACGCAATATTACAGTTACTGGAAGAAATCAAAGATGACATCGAATCTCAAGGAAAACTTAAACTCCTCGCCACATTACAATTATTGGCATCAGGATAATTTCAAACAGTCGTAGCATCAGCAGTGGGAATATCGCTGATCCATGATGGAAAGAGAGGAGGAGGCCCATTCAATTGCCCGTTTAAATATGCGCAATTTACGGTATAGTGGGTGGGGACAGGCGCTGATTACCTGATGAACTGCAGGTTTGGTACATAACACGCTGTCAGGCTCTGGCCATAGATAGAGAAGCAATAGGCTTCTCAATGTAGTTATTCTGTGTGGGGTTTGGGTTGGATCCCTAATTAGAGGCAGCTGCACCGCATTGTCTCTAATTAGGGATCCCATATATGTTGAGTCTGTCCTTCACTCTGGTGTGGGTCGTTGTCGTATTATGTCGCAGTCACGGTGAAGTAAGTGTGCCTTTTTTTACGTCCGTTCATTTCGTGTGTTTTTGTGAACGTGACGTTTAGTCGATTCGTGTTTTCTGTTGTATAGTTCGTTCATTTGCAAGTTTATTATACATAGTATTAATAAATAAATGTCGAACTACTATCCCTGCGCTGCGTCTTGGTCTGTCTCTGCACCCATCTGTGACAGAACGACCCACCACTACCAGACCAAGCAGCGTAACTGGGGAGAGACAGAGAGAGAGGAGGTGCCGCCGCCGCATTATGTGCGACGCGCGAGACGAGGAAACGCCCGCAAACAACCCCAAGGTAATTTTTTTTTGGGGGGGGCTATGGGGGTGGTCTGGCTATAGGCAGGAGGTGCCAATACCACCCCCCATGTGGAGCATGGAGAGGCCGAGGTACCAATGGGGGGCTTAGAGCAAGGAGCAGGAGGATTATTTAGAGGAGTATTATGGAGGAGTTCTGGAGGAATTGAGGGAGATAGAGATAGAGGTCGAGAGGGAGATGGCGGAGTGGTCCAATCCGGGTCCGGTCGTCTACTCCACTCCCGTGCCGGAGCAGTCCGCTCCACCGGTGCCCAGTCCGGGTCCGGTCGTCTACTCCACCCCCATGCCAGAGCAGTCCGCTCCACCGGTGCCCTGTCTGGGTCCGGACCTCTACTCTACTCCCCGCATCCGACCTCCCATGAGTGTGCCCAGCCAGGTGCTTCCAGTGCCGGCTCCACGCCTCCGACCTCCGGTCCGCCTTCCCAGTCCGGTACCTCCCATGCCAGAGCAGTCCGCTTCACCGATGTCCAGTCCGGGTCCGGACCACTGCTCTACTCCCCGCACCCGACCTCCGGTGCGTGTGCCCAGCCAGGTGCTTCCAGTGCCGGCTCCACGCATCCGACCTCCGGTGCGCTTCCCCAGTCCGGTACGACCCGTGCCGGCTCCCCGCACCAGACCTCCAGTGCGTGCGCCTAGCCAGGTGCTTCCTGTGCCAGCTCGACGCACCCGACCTCCGGTGCGTCTCCCCAGCCCGGAACCTCCAGCGAAGGTCAGCCGCCCGGAACCTCCAGCGAAGGCCCGCCGCCCTGAACCTCCAGCGAAGGTCAGCCGCCCGGAACCTCCAGCGAAGGTCAGCCGCCCGGAACCTCCAGCGAAGGTCAGCATCCCGGAACCTCCAGTGAAGGTCAGCCACCCGGAACCTCCAGCGAAGGTCCGCCGCCCGGAACCTCCAACGAAGGTCCGCCGCCCGGAACCTCCAGCGAAGGTCCGCCGCCCGGAACCTCCAGCGAAGGTCCGCCGTCTGGAACCTCCACCGGTACCCATTCCGGGTTCAGCCGTCTTCTCCGCTCCAAAATCAGAGCAGTCCGCTCCACCGGTGCCCATTCCGGGTTCAGCCATCTGCTCCGCCCCATTGCCAGAGCAGTCCGCTCCACCGGTACCCATTCCGGGTCCAGCCGTCTGCTCCGCTCCAGTGCCAGAGCCGGTTGCCTACCGGTGCCCAGTCCAGGCCCGGTTGTTTGCCCCGCTCCATGGCCGGAACCGTTTGCCCCACCGGTGCCCAGTCCGGGCCCGGATAATTGCCCAGATCCATGGCCGGAGCCGTTTACCCCACCGGTGCCCAGTCCGGGCCCGGTTGTTTTCCCCACTCCATGGCCGGAGCCGTTTACCCCACCGGTGCCCAGTCCGGGCCCGGTTAATGGTCCCGCTCCATGGCCGGAGCCGTTTGCCCCACCGGTACCCAGCCCGGGCCCGGTTATAAAGAAGGGGCATGGGAGAAAACTGTCCACTTCGCCGGAGCCAGAGCCACCCCCAATGGACTAGTCTTCCCTCCCATTAACCCCCCCTTGTTTTGTGTGGGTTTTTTTGGCGTCCGGGAGTCCACGCCTCGGGGGGGGGGGGGGCGGTACTGTCAGAGTCTGACAGTGTCGTTCTTTTCTGTTTCTGTGTGGGGTTTGGGTTGGATCCCTAATTAGAGGCAGCTGCACCGCATTGTCTGTAATAAGGGATCCCATATATGTTGAGTCTGTCCTTCACTCTGGTGTGGGTCGTTGTCGTATTATGTCGCAGTCACGGTGAAGTAAGTGTGCCTTTTTTTACGTCCGTTCATTTCGTCTGTTTTTGTGAACGTGACGTTTAGTCGATTCGTGTTTTCTGTTGTATAGTTCGTTCATTTGCAAGTTTATTATACATAGTATTAATAAATAAATGTCGAACTACTATCCCTGCGCTGCGTCTTGGTCTGTCTCTGCACCCATCCGTGACACACGCACACTGCGGTTTCACATCAATCGCTTTCTGCGTCTTGGCCATGGCGCTATTAACGCTGCGTTCGCAAATGTACGTACATCTGGCCCTCAGTGTACATAGAGTCACAGTGCTGGCTGGGTTGGATGTGTTTTGTAACCTAACAACGTATCAATCAATGTCTGTATCCCTCCTCACCATGGTGATGATGTTGTAATAGTTGTGTGAGGTACTTCAGTGAGGAGCGCTAGAATCGAGCCTCTCACTGAAGGAGGCATGCATGGATTCTGAAGGTTCCATCTTCCTCCATCATAACTCAAAAGCCGGGAGGAGGAAACTCCAAAATTGTTCATGATTTGATTCAATTCTGGTCTCCCGTGTGTAATGGTGCTCCTCAATCGTGGATCACCTCAGGGCGCAGTGTGGAGGGTGGAGGAGGACCCAAGAGTATTAATCAGACCTGCGTGAAGTTGGCCCCCACCCAACGCAAAATGTTGGGGAAATAGTCTCAATCGTTAGTGCTCCAATTATTTTTGTTTGTGCTGTTTTCATTTTTTAGATATTAAAGAATACTTTATAGGTCATTCAGAGGTCACTCAGCCTCACACATGCTCAGAATTAACCCACAATAGTGTCAATCGTCGGTGCTCCGTTTGTGGCGTTCAAATTGGGGTTTGTGCTGTTGCAGTATTTTTTATATTAGCCATTTATTTATGGGTGATGACGTCACCAGCCCCCCACTTTCTCCAAATTAACTGGGAATAGTCTCAATCGTTAGTGCTCCGTTTGTGCCGTTACAAGTTTTGTTTGTGCTGTTGCGATAGATAGATAGATAGATATCTCTCTCTATCTCTATTTAACTAATGACTCCAGGAATTAACAAAACATTTGTTTAATTGTGAAATTGAATTACTGTGTGCAATCAAATCCATTTACACAAACAATTAACCTTTTTCAAAGAGGACAATTGCACATTGAACAACATCCACATCAACCACACAATTATGATTTTGTGTATAACACAGCATGTGGGCATATTTTGTTTTTTTCTTTTGCTCCCGTCACTCCACTTCAGGTCATCATACATCTCCCAGACACATGGAGACCTCCTGCAGTAGGCCACGTAATGACCAAGAGCATCCTGGGTTAAGCCTCCTTGGAAAGCAATGACTGCCCTTAAGGTAAATGTCTCTCCTTGCAGCACCAGACTGGAGGGAAATTCACACAATGGAAATTCTCTTGGGCAGGAATTCCTTTGAGTTGGAGTTGCTGTGGAATCGTTTCCAAGGTCAGTATCGATCCTAGACTGTAACTGTGAGAAACTTTCCCTGCACAGAGCACTTTTCCTGACGTAGATTCTGTCTTGAATGCAGAGGGACACTGAGACGGACTTTGAATTGGCCTGAGGCGGGGGGCTCTGGAAGGTTAAGTCCTTGTTCCACTGCGGTCTGAAGATGAGCCATGCCAAAATCCTGCAGTACAGTAATAGAAGTAGAAACAAATGGAATTTCCCTTGTGACTTGTGTGTTGAGGCTGCAATACTGTGAGGAGCACTGTTTTGTGAAGTAAACACTTGCAAGTTCTCATTGTCTTTTCAATGATAGCAGAGATGTGGCACTGTGCATCGATTTGAGAGCACCAGACCTCAATTGGACAGCTTTGAATATTCCACTTAGCAGCTCTGCCCACTGAATGTAGGCCTGTGGGGTAAGACCCTTTGTGGTGATGCTTTTCACTAGCTGGAGGAGGTTGTTGGAGTCTTCACTGCGAACAATATTTCCAGAAGTGTTACTGTCGCAGAAAGCACAACATAAGCATTGACAAAAAGCATCAAATGCACATGTGTTAAGCACAGAGACTCTTGACTTGCTGAGTTTAACAGGCTGTTGATGGTTTCCATTTTTTAACAGTTCCATTTTCATTTCTTTCCCCCTCACAGATGGATCTGCATGGAGCCATTCAGGACAAGGAGAAAGGTATGAATTACTCTTCCTCTTTTTTGGTGGAACAGCTAGGCCTCTCCAGTTTTCAACAAGGTCTTCGTTTGTTGAATGGATGTTTGTGACAGTGTCAGACGACTCCCCAGAACAGGAGGCATCCTTTTTTTTAATCTACATTGCAGGTCGCAGTGGATTGGGTCCTGTGACCATCACTGTTTCAACATGAGCATTTTCTGTACCTTTTTGTTTTGCAGAACAAATGCGCATGTTGCCTTCAATGTAGGAAAGATGTCGAGTAATGAATTGATCCACCTGAATAGGTAAGTTTTCATGCTTGAAAAGGCCGTGTTTGATGTTTTTAAACTCTGCTTCAACATTGGCTGAACTTGCGGTGATGTTGGTGCTACGGAAGTGAGGGATCATTACCCCTGTCCAGAGTGGTAAGTAACTTGCAAGTCTGATAATATTGGGAACAATCTCTGGGAGGAAGTGCATGTTGTTATCTCGATCACCGTTGGCCACGGCAAGTGACCTGCTCTCATCACATATGTCTGTCACCCACTGCTGTAGGTCAGTGTGTATTTCTTCACATGGTTCCACTCCTTCCATGTCCTCACCCTCTTCATCTGGAACGATGACACACTCTTCTGCAATTTGGGCTTTCAAGTAGTTCTTGCAACATTCTGATATGAGGGGGGCTCCAGAGCTGTCATTGCCCTCTGCTTCGCTGAGAGCCACAATAGTAACAGTGCGTAGTAGCTATTGCATTGTTCACATATTGTGACTTGAGCAGCTGTGCCAGTGACCTCACAAAGAAATCTTTAATGCGATGTGGTTTTCTTTTCAAGCAGTCCCATTGGCAGATCATCTTGATGCAGTGTGTAACATCAACCCAGACAAAACAAGTGCAGGTGCTTTTCACTTCTTTCCAAATTTGGTGATTTATTACATGAGTCCAGATGCCAGGCTTCAAAACTGTGTATTTCCTTTTTTGTGTTTTAGAGAACTTGTCTTTGTATTTAACTGTTTCAGACATAAATTCAATCCATTTCTCAAATGGAACTTCAAGCTCAAAAGCCTTGCAGTCTTCTGGTCTGGAAGGAAAGGACTGTGGCTCAATCTGTGTCATCACTACTGCCACTTGTTTCATGATCACGTTCATGATTAAACCCTAAAGCAGACCAGATGTTGTGTCTGTTTAATTTAACAAAAGTGTACAGGGCCTTTGCAGTGATCTTGTTTCCTAGCTGCTCACTCAGCTCTGTCCATATGCTGTTATTAGGAGTAGCTATGTTACCATTTTTTACTATGGCCTCCTTTGATGAACACAGGACTGTGAAAATGGAATCCCTGTCTACTGCTGGCTTTTTGGGCATCTGGCATAAGAAAGTAAAACATAATTACGGATTATCTTGGGTCAAGTGTTTCATCTACAGTATAAACATGTTTTCATGTATTGATATTGACCCTAAATGTAATTAGCATTTCATAGTTACATTGGCAATATTAACATTAGCAATCTGCTTTCTGTTGCCAAAAACATTGCCAATCGTAGCTTTTGTTGTACCATTAATAAATAAAAAAAATCATATTTATTAACTGACAGTAACAAAACATTTGACTTACATTTGCCAGGAATATGATTTATGTAAGGCTATTCTATAACGAGATATGGTTAAATTGGTCCTCTACTAAACGTTACTACTGTCAGGCTATGGTCAGAGTCTGGCAGATCTATAATTCTACATCTGTGTGGTGTTGTGTGTGGGATCCCTAATTAGAGGCAGCTGCTATGCATTACCTCTAATTAGGGATCCTACTTAATTGTCTATGTTCCACTCCCTTGGCGTGGTTCATTGTTATGTTGTACTTGTATGTCCCGTGTTCGTGCTACGTGTGTTTTATATTGCATTTGTTATTTTGTATAGTTCGTCATTTAGTTAAATAAACATGTCGAACTATCGCTACGCTGCGCCTTGGTCTCTCTACACACCCGAATGTGACAACTACACACTCCACAAAAGCATGCTTACGAAGCATAAACGATTGACAATATTTTGGGTTCATTCTGCACATGTGGTGCTGACAGTAACAAAACATTTGACTTACATTTGCCAGGAATATGATTTATGTAAGGCTATTCTATAACGAGATATGGTTAAATTGGTCCTCTACTAAACGCTACTACACACTCCACAAAAGCATGCTTACGAAGCATAAACGATTGACAATATTTTGGGTTCATTCTGCACATGTGGTGGGCTGAGTGACCTCAGAATGACCTATGAAAGATTATTTAATATATAAAAAATGAAAGCAGCACAAACGAAAATAATTGCAGCACAAACGGAGCACTAACGATTGAGACTGTTCCCAGTTAATTTGGAGAAAGTGCGGGGCTGGTGACGTCATCGCCCATAAATAAATGGCTAATATAAAAAATACCGCAACAGCACAAACCCCAATTTGAACGGCACAAACGGAGCACCAACGATCGACACTATTGTGGGTTAATTCTGAGCATATGGGGGGCTGAGTGACCTCTGAATGACCTATAAAGTATTCTTTAATATCTAAAAAATGAAAACAGCACAAACGAAAATAATTGCAGCACAAACGGAGCACTAACGATTGAGACTATTTTCCCGACGTTTTGTGTTGGGTGGGGGGCCAACTTCACGCAGGTATTAATCAGAGGTAAACGAACGTATGGCCTCTGATACTACATCATGCTGTAGAAGGGAGGAGGATGCTGGGAGTACAGCGCATATCTGGTGACTAAAGATCTGTTTGGTGGGAGGATGCTACTGTACAAGACCTGGCCATAATGTCACACCCTGATCTGTTTCACCTGTCTGTGTGCTTGTCTCCATCCCCTCCAGGTGTCGCCCATCTTCCCCATTATCCCCTGTGTATTTATACCTGTGTTCTCTGTCTGTTGCCAGTTCGTTTTTGTTTCGTCAAGCCTACCAGCGTTTTTCCCCTCTGCTCCTGTCCCTCGATTGTTCTTGTTTTTCATAGCCTTTGCCGGTTCCGACCTTTCGGCCTGCCCTGACCTTGCACCTTTGCCCCACCTTTCTGGATTACTGACTTCTGCCTGCTCTGACCCTGAGACTGCCTGCCGTCCTGTACCTTTGCCCCACCTTTCTGGATTACTGACCCCTGCCTGCCCTTGACCCGTCTTGCCTGCCCTGGTTCGATTTAATAAACTGTTGTTACTTCGACGTTGTCTGCATCTGGGTCTTACCTGAAACATGTTACATAGGGTGTTCAATGTGTGGATTGTGAGTTTGATTCCCGCTGGGGCCACCCATACGAAGAATGTCTTTGTGTATCTCTGTATAATTAAAGTACACTACATGACCAAAAGGTATGTGGACACCTGCTCGTCGAATATCTAATTCCAAAATCATGGGCATTAATATGGAGTTGGTCTCCCCTTTGCTGCAATAACAGCCTCCACTCTTCTGAGAAGGCTTTCCACTAGATGTTGGAACATTGTTGCGGGGAATTGCTTCCATTCAGCCACAAGAGCATTAGTGAGGTTGGGCATTGATATTGGGCGATTAAGCCTAGCTTGCAGTCGGCGTTCCAATTCATCCTAAAGGTGTTCGATGGGGTTGAGGGCAGGGCTCTGTACAGGTCAGTCAAGATCTTCCACACAGATCTCGACAAACCATTTCTGTATGGACCTTGCTTTGTGCACAGCGGCATTGTCATACTGAAACAGGAAAGGGCTTTCCCCAAACTGTTGCCACAAAGTTGGAAGCACAGAATCGTCTAGAATGTCATTGTATGCTGTAGCATTAAGATTTCCCCTCACTGGAACTAACTGGCATAGCCCGAACCATGAAAAACAGCCTCAGACAATTATTCGTCCTCCAAACTTTACAGTTAGCGCAATGCGTTTGGGCAGTTAGGGTTCTCATGGCATCCGCCAAACTCAGATAGTGAAACGTGATCCAATGGCGACAACCTTTACACCACTCCAGCCGACGTTTGGCATTCCACATGGTGATCTTAGGCTCGGCCATGGAAACCCATTTCATGAAGCTCCCGACAAACAGTTCTTGTGCTGACATTGCTTCCAGAGGCAGTTTGGAATTTGGTAGTGAGTGTTGCAACCGAGGACAGATCATTTTTATGCACTTCAGCACTCGGTGCATCCCGTTCTGTGAGCTTGTATGGTCTAGCATTGCCCCTACAACAAGCAGAGACCGAACTACAGACGCCAATGGCACAAAGCAGGTGAGATGCCGTTTTTGAAGAGCTGCACAATGCACGACAAACCAATGGACAGATGAGACAACAGAGAAAAACCAGGAGGCAACTGGCAGCGGAAATACAGTACAACACCAGAAACAAACAACAAGCCACATAGGCAACCATCAGAAGTCTTCCTCCTGAATCAAGGTTTGTCTTTTGCTCCTTCTGCACCTAATAATGACTTTAACATCTCTGTACACCTTCAGACATTTTTCAGAACTAGTTTTTTTTCCCAGAAGTGTCCCGAGGTGTCTCAATTTAAACCTAAGAGTACCTTCACCCCTTCCAAACATAAATAACTCTGTAGAAACATACTCCTGCCTTGTGGAAGATGAGGTAAAGGTATGTATGAACAGAATAATAGAATGAAGAACCCAAACCTGAGCAAAGAAGGGCTACAATCTCTGAAAAAGCTACAGTCAAATCAAAGTTTATTGGTCGCGTACACACAGTGGTGGAAAAAGTATCACATTTTCATACATAAGTAAAAGTAAAATTACTCCAGTAAAAGTTAAATTCACCAAGTAAAGTACTACTTAAGTAAAAGTCTAAAAGTATTTGTTTTTAAATATACTTAGTATCAAAAGTATGAATAATTTCCAATTGCTTATATTAAGCAAACCAGACGGCACCATTTAATAATTATTTCACGGATAGCCAGGGGCACACTCAGACATAATTTACAAACAAAGCATGTGTGTTTAATGAATATGCCAGATCATAGGCAGTAGAGATTACCAGAGATGTTCTCTTAATAAGTGTGTGAATTGGACCATTTTCCTGTCCCGCTAAGCATTGAAAATGCAACTTGTACTTTTGGGTGTCAGGGAAAATGTATGGAGTACATTGGTCCCTCAAAGAATTTGGTCTTGAATGGTAGGTGCCAAATCAAGAGTGCATTTTGCAAAGGCATCAGGAATTTCAATCTCAATCTCTATTCTATGACCAGGGAGATGGTACAGGGCCAAGTCATCTACTGTATGTGGACAATTGCTCCTTCCGGCACATTAACAAAGACTGTCTGGTTAGGAATGGCAATTTGGGTGATTGATTCATGGCAGGGGTCATGGTAGCGGAGGTGAATGGTGTGTGAATGCCACTGGTTGTCAATCTTGCATGGCAGCACTCATCGCTGCCTAGGGGCTGATGGGTTCTGACTTCTAAACTTTAAATATCCTTAATCATGTCACTGAAGGAGAGAAGGGAATGCAGAATGTTTGTTAGACCAGGTATCATATGGAAAGGAGAAGGGCCAGTCAACAGGACAGCCTTGAGTTGGGGAGGAGGGAGGAATTTGGGCCGAGGTCAAGTTACATGAAGTGAGAAAGAACAGGCATCACTAAAGTCCTGTCTAGCAACAGAGATGTATTGGCTGTCCAGATGAGTAAGGAGGAGACTCACCATAGGAGGAAAGGTTAAATACCAGTTATTGTGTGAATATGTTTCTGTCTTATGCAGCTGTGTGACCCATTGGGTGAAAAACTTGGTTTGAGCTTTAATAGTCGTCCGTGAGTTCTTACTCTCTTTAATTAGAACCGCTGGCGCTGCGAGCAGGGTTCACCACGATTTACAGTCCGAGCCAGCACCAAAAACAAGGTAGGCACAGTTCCTACACCTGTTACCACTCATTCTGACATCTTGGGGAGTTGTAGGCTGAACCAATTATAGGTTACGGACCTAGAAAGCCTAAACTTATTCAGTAGTCCCATTGTAGTACGACCGGTCGTAGCTTTATGGTATATGGTCCTGGAAGGTAAGCCCGAGCAGGCTGGTACATGCAGAGGCTAAGTCCTAGGGGGTAAATCCAGAGTGGGTTGGTTCCTGAGAGTACCATAAAGTATAGGGTAAGTCCCGGAAGGTAAGCTCGAGTAGGCTGATACCGGCAGAGGGTAAATCCCGAGTGGGGTTAGTTCCCTACTAGACCCATAAAGGGGGAGTCACTAGTCCTTCTCCATGGATAAATTGTTATACTTCTGTACTAGTACGGTAGGTTGTAAAGAAGTAGTCCATGGAGAAGGAGGGGTCAGGAGAGATTAGAGGGGGGTCTTTTTAATTTAATTTGGCTGTAAACTGGGTACGCAGAATGAGGAAATGTTTGAAATGTTTTTAAATGGTTTCTGAAGTACAGGGAAAGAAAAAACTTAATGGTGTTGAATGAACTTTATCATTTCTAGTGAGGTTGATCAAGCCTCACCAGAAAGTCAGGACAGAGACTAAGTATAATATGAATGAGGGACACTGGTCTCTTGTCTACTTTTCAATTACCTTATGCGATACAATTATTTCCTTATGGCGTTATAAAGAGATAATTATCATTTGATTTGTTATTCTAATTTGTTTATTTTTGATTTAACAGGCAGTATTAATGTTGTTTTTTCACACATGAATCACGATGTGAGTCATGTGTCCAAAGGGGAAAATACCAGTTCCCTGGGGCCCTGGCCCTTTGGATAATATGCTAATTGATTTTGTTCAGTCTGCATATAAAAGGTTGATAAGGGTTACTCCAAATGGATTGATGTTTCCCACGCCTCGAGTGATATACAGTTGAAGCCAAATACATTTAAACTCAGTTTCACAATTCTTGACATTTAATCCTAGTAAAAATTCCCTGTCTTAGGTCAGTTAGGATCACCACTTTCTTTTCAGAATGTGAAATGTCAGAATAATAGTAGAGAATTATTTATTTCAGCTTTGATTTCTTTCATCACATTCCCAGTGGGTCAGAAGTTTACATACTCTCAATTAGTATTTGGTAGCATTGCCTTTAAATTGTTTAACTTGGGCCAAACGTTTTGGGTAGCCTTCCACAAGCTTCCCACAATAAGTTGGGTGAATTTTGGCCCATTCCTCCTGACAGAACTGGTGTAACCAGAACTGGTGTAGTCAGGTTTGTAGGCCTCCTTGCGCGCACATGCTTTTTCACTTCTGCCAACAAATTTTCTATAGGATTGAGGTCAGGGCTTTATGATGGCCACTCCAATACCTTGACTTTGTTGTCCTTAAGGCATTTTGCCACAACTTTGTAAGTCCCATTTGCGACCAAGCTTTAACTTCCTGACTGATGTCTTGAGATGTTGCTTCAATATATCCACATAATATTCCTTCCTCATGACGCCATCTATTTTGTGAAGTGCACCAGTACTCCTGGAGCAAAGCACCTCCACAACATGATGCGTACTATTGTTTGTACAGATGAACGTGGTACCTACAGGCGTTTGGAAAATGCTGCCAAGGATGAACCAGACTTGTGGAGGTCTACAATTTTTATTTCTGAGGTCTTGGCTGATTTCTTTTGAAGCCACAGAAAGAGAAACCTTCCCACTAGCCATAATTGGCTGAGATAATGAGTGGGCTGGACATGCCAAGAGAGGAGAGAGGATTGGTCTGCCATATAGAAGGCTTCTGTCTATTTGAGCTGGTTAATATGGGTATGTAATCCTGTCTAACGTGTCTTTTTAAAAAATGTATTGTGTAGTGGAGCTGTATAAGTGTTGCTCTCCACTTTCTGGAGGATCGAGTTTTGAAATCAGTGGAATTAGAGTTTGATAGCTAAAGAGATGAAGAAAACACCTGTCTCCGGATTACATCTTCAAACTAAGGGCAACCATGACACCCGTGACAGCGAGACGTATAAGGGTAAGAAAGTCTAGCAAGCTACATTTTCAGATATTACACGTTTCTAATTTTGACAGAAAGTTGTTTCATTTCAAGTTAAAGTGTACTGTTAGCTAGCTAGCTAACGTTACCTGGCTGGCTTGCTGACTAACATTACGTGTATGATCTTATTATTCCTATTGTAAGGGCTGATCTATGTTTTAGCTAATTAATATGTTAATCTACAACAAGAGTTATTAAGTGAATGTATTGTGTGATCATAGATCTTTAGAACTGCTGTAGGTTTGGGTAAGGGGGAGCTATGTGGAAGGAATGTGCTAGCTGGGGGTTTTATGATAGAACTGTGTCTTGTTGTAATATGGAGCTTGGACATCTACTGAGAAGACCACTACTTCCGTCAACTGGATTGCGTCACGAGGCTGGGACCAGCCTGCACGCCAACGATAGGCTGAGTAAGTTTAAACCACACTCAGCCTCTACTCCGACAGATCAGCAGGGAGCGGAAATTATCCTGTCGGGGTATTTAAGGAAGAACAAAGGATAGGGGCGCTCTCTTTTCCATGCCCTGACTTGCTGTTTGCCCTGCGTGGTGTCACAGTGAGCCTGTATATACGAACTTCATATTTACCATTGAACGGTTTGTTAGAATAAAATACATAGATGATTTAAACGGCGTAGTAATCTCTTTGTTCCAATACCAGATTTGAATTGACGCAACTCAACAATTGGTTACCCCGACGTGATCTGGTAGCGGGACTTTGCGGGAGATTGACCAGCCGATTGGACATCACTATCGTTGAACGGTGTTTCATAAAGAGTCCGGGTCAACTAAAAAAGGTAAGCAGACACCTATTGTGAATAACTAAAGTTCTGCACATTGGCTTTATCCAAATTAATTTTGTGAAACACCTGTTTGATGTAAGTGAACTGAATTATAAATTATTATGAATAGATAAGTAATATGATACCATGCAAGCCGGTGATTTGGTAAATGTGAACGTCAAGCTATGAATAGATAATAATATTATGCAAACCTGTGATTTGGTGAATGTGAATGTCATGCTATGAATAGATAAGTAATACCATGCAACCCTCTGATTTGGTGAATGTCAAGCTATGAATAGATAAGTAATACCATGAAAACCTGTGATTTGGTAAATGTGATTGTGAAGCCCTGATATATTACAGTATTGTTTTATCGGCAAGGTCCGTAACTACGAGTGTACGGCTAGGTTCGAGGAGTATAGGGAATAATTGGTTTAGTAATTAGATTCGGCAAGGTCCGTAATTACGAGTGTACGGCTAGGTTCGAGGAGTATAGGGAATAATTGGTTTAGTAATTAGATTCGGCAAGGTCCGTAATTACGAGTGTACGGCTAGGTTCGAGGAGTATAGTGAATAATTGGTTTAGTAATTAGATTCGGCAAGGTCTGTAACTACAAGGGTACGGCTAGGTTCGGCAAATTTTAGATAAATATTAGCGACCGGCAAGGTTCGTAACTAGGGGGTACGGCTAGGTTCGGCGGAATATTTTTAGATATCAGGGCGGAGTTTAAAGTAAAGTTGAAGGGAGTGTTTAGTAACATAAGGGTTATCATTACAAAGTACAGAATAGAAGTATTTAAAACTGTCCATTTTATAAATCTATAAAATGAAGAGGATAATTAACTGGTTGAAATCTAGTAATAAAATGGCATTAAAAGAATCAGACAGGATATTGGAGACGTTGAAATCCACATTGGAAATCCACGGGGGAAAGGATGGAAAAGAATGGAAACGAAGAGGAGAAAAAGTGTATAGGGAGTGGCTAGAAGATGGCTGGATCCAATCTTCTGATGGCATTCCTATTGAAGGCGAACCAGGTAGAATATTGGAAACATTGAAACGCAGAATCAAAAAAGTAGAGGAGAAATGGAGGAAAGAAGGTGAACCAAATAAAGGCAAACTCAA
Organism: Thymallus thymallus; assembly: GCA_023634145.1. NCBI lineage: Eukaryota > Metazoa > Chordata > Actinopteri > Salmoniformes > Salmonidae > Thymallus > Thymallus thymallus. The sequence goes on along the minus strand of CM042402.1, from coordinate 25,360,224 downwards.
GGGAGTAATGGAAGAAGCCAGACTGGAGGAGAAAATAGTACTGGCCATGTTGGTGAAACTAAAGAACATATGGGAAGAAGGACAGAACACAGACAAGAAAAAAGAAGAGGTCATAAAACTTAAACTATAGCCAGTCCTGCCATCGGCACCTCCCCCGTATGGGACACCAAAAGTGATGGCTCCAGTGTTGGACATTGTGGGAGAGGTCAAATATCACAAGAGGCCAGATGATGAAGAGGAGGAACAATGGGTAAAAGTGAAGGATATGGGAGATCGGAGACAGGAGGTGGCAGTATTATTGGAGGCAGCAAAAGCTATACAGGAGGGGGTTTCCAACTTGACCAGAATATCGAGGGATGCGACCAGTATGAGTTTAACGGGTGGCAGTGAAAGTGGAGAACTGGTGCAGCAGGAATGGACTCAGATGGACCAAGAGGAAGGAGAAAGGGAGAGAATGGTGATAGAAAAGAATAGAAGAAAGCTGAAAGAAATGGAAGAGGAAGTGAGAAGAGGGGCAGAGCAGCTACAGGAAATGGAGAAAACAAGAAGGGACCTGAGTGAGGAGAGAAAGAAGGGAAGTAGAGTTAGTACACCACCAAGGAGGTACAGAACACCCACACCTCCGAGGGGACACTTTATTGACCTGGGGGAACAGGAGGAACCAGTGGAGCAAGAGAGAAGTGATCTCAAAGTGCTTTGTGGAAAATTTGAAGGAAATGTGTGGGACCCATGTGATGCCCCTGCCCACCACACTAGAGCCAGAACCCGGGAGCAAGAAACCAGGGGCCAATACCCAATGAGAGACACACCAGGGGGTGGTGCCATTTACAAGCCATGGGCCCACAGAGACATACAAACCCTGGTGGACGTTCTCCCTACTCCAGAAGAGTCTGGAGATAGGTGGGTCAAAGCTTTTGAAAGCCTTACTGCTGCAGATGAACTTACATTAGGAGACATGGCAGCGGTTATGAACAGATGCATGGGTGATCAAGAATGTCGGGAGATCATGACACAGGGGGGAGTAAGAGGAATGGTGGCATCAGCAACTCGATTTGATCAGCATCGCGGACAAATATGGGATGCCGTAAGATGCAAATATCCGACCCAACCAAGACCTCAGTTGATGAAAACGCTGACACTGGACGGAGAGGAGAGTGTGCCAGTGTATATGAAAAAGGCAAAAAACCTGTGGAGACAGGCCTGGAATGAAGAACCAGGAAAGGAAACCACCAAATATCTATTCCTGGCTAGCTGTTTGGAGGGACTCCCAGAACAGGTGAGGCTGGAATGCGAGAAAATGGTGGGCATCACTGCAAAGAGTGTGTTGGAGTTCACTGATATAGTCCAACACCATGTGGAAAGATGGAGGGAAGGTAAACGAAAAGAAGAGGATGAAATTAAACATCTACAGAAGAAGGTCTTAAAAAAGCAACTGATGGAGGATAAGCCCAGCAAGCAAATGGTGGTGACCAGTACACCTACGAGTGGGGCTACGACACTCACTCCCGATGTGGCAGCGTTAACTACAGCAGTTCAGGCTATGGCAGGGTTGATGGCCCTGGAAAGAGCACCATATCAGCCCCCATCACCACCCACACCCCTGGTGTATGCTGAACCTTTATATCAACAGTCAGCCTACATGCCGCTATCAACCCAGCTACAAGATTTCGGATATGGGAATCAAGGATGTTTCAACTGTGGAAGATCCGGACACATGGCTAGAAACTGCGCTCTGCCAAGACAACCATTCCAGGCTAGAGGAAGAGGGTACATGGGCCAAGCCAGAGGAAGAGGACAGTGGGCACCTCGAGACAGTGGTAACTGGCATGGAGGACGAGGTGGACAGAAGCAATGGCCCCTACAACAGCCATTCCAGCAACAGAGGCAATATCAGCCCGTGCCAAACCCAGGCCTGATCCCCAATATGGCCTGGGCTGGAGAAGGTGGCAACCAATGAAGCTGCCCGGAAACCCCAAATAGCACCACCACCAATATCTACACTTTTCCACCAGATGTGGAACCAGTGGTGAAGTGCGTAATAGGAGGAAGGGAGCATGGTATGCTGATTGACACAGGATGCACCTGGTCTTCTGTGCAGACAGCATATCAACTCACAACGAAAAAACAAGCTTTTTCTGGGGTTTCAGGGACAATTATGAGAAAGCCATACACGGTACCACTGGAAGTGGTATGGGATGACCTTAAAGTAACACATCAGTTCCTACACAACCCAGAATGCTCCGTTGGACTGATGGGCAGGGACTTGCTATCAAAAATGGGATGTAGTATATACTGTAATCAGGCTGGGATGCATATCTCAACCACCCCTATACACCAACTCATGCCGATTATCATGAACAAGCTGTCCGACCCTCCACGTATGTTATATATGGGAGGATGTTCTGAAAATGAGGAGGAAGAAAAGACTTATGTTTATTGGCTTAGGTTGATGGACTCAGACCTAGACACACCCAGAGTTTGTAGAACTTTCCAGCAGTGGAAGGCATGGATACAGACCATAAATGCTTACTACCCACCAGAAGACCCTCCCCATGTGACTATGAACTATTCCAGGGAGTTGGATGAGATATATGATGAAGCATGGGAAACTGAGATGGAGGATCGATGCCCGATTGTGACTAGCAATCATATGTACATACTCAAGGAAGGGGTGGCAACAAGCTGTGTGGTTGTGGATGGTGATGTTAACCTTGATGACAAATGGTTTGCGTTAACGAGCGATTCGGTTCCACATGTGACCTTAATGGTTGGTTTTGGTCATGAGGCTAGGTCACTGGGTCCAGCAGTTAAAACAGCAATCTACCTGAAATGGGAAGAAACACAGCTGCCTAATGTGGAGGCATCCTACATGGATGGTGTGGCAGTCTGGAGAGTCAAACTAAATCTTGATGATGTCTCCCGACCTGAGGTGGTGAGGCGATCGCGTTACCATGGAAGGGAAATGTCAGACCACCCAGACTCTTCTAATCTCCTGGCGCAGGTACCTGCTATCCTGTGGACCACTAGTGCTGAGGACGTGGGTTTGGTTGAGGTTGATCCAGTTCTGATTTCGGTGCGTGAAGACAGTCTACTGACTATCCCTGTGTGGAGATCTCAATATCCATTGAATGAGGAAAAGACGAACGGCATTGAACATACCCTGAAAGGTCTGCTGGGTGGTAATGTACTCTACCCAACTGTGTCACAATGGAACACTCCTATACTTCCTGTGGAAAAGGGGGATACAGGCAAATGGAGGATGGTTCAGGATTTAAGACCAATCAATGAGGTGACTGTTCCGGATGTACGACCAGTACCAGACCCGTATCTCGCCCTACAAAACATCTCTCCAACTCAAGACTGGTTTACAGTAATAGATCTTGCTAATGCTTTCTTCTGCATACCACTACATGTTGACTCCCAGCCATTGTTTGCGTTTACATACGAGAACCAACAGTACACGTACTCTCGTCTTCCGCAGGGGTACAGGGACTCCCCAGGAATCTTCAATTCCATCCTGAAGGAGCATCTCGAGGAGCTCACCCTGCCAGAAGGGGTAACACTGTTGCAATATGTGGATGACCTTCTACTTGCTGCACCTACTGCTGAATCATGTTTACAAGCGACAAAAGCACTGTTGAACCACGTGGCAGACAAAGGCTACAAAGTCAAGAGAGAGAAAGTCCAATGTTGCAGAAGAACGGTTCAGTTTCTTGGAAGGGTCCTGTCAGGCAAAGGACAGGCGGTCTCCATGGCACAAAGGACATCCATTTTGGAACATCCTAAGCCAGACACCGTCCAGCATCTGCTCTCATTCCTTGGACTCACGGGATATAGTAGAACACATGTCCCAGAGTACTGCCTTAAAGTTGAGCCACTCAGAGATATCCTAAGGGAAGCGGGAAATAGGAATCTCACTGCAGTCCTAAAGTGGACTACTGAAGCAGAAACGGCATTCATTCAGCTCAAACAAACCTTAGCACAAGCAGAAGCACTGTCTCTACCTGACTACACGACACCATTCCATCTTGATGTTTCAGAACAAGACGGGTTTGTTCATTCCGTCCTGTATCAGAAACAAAAGGGGGAGAGGAGAGTATTGCATTATTACAGTGCAAAATTGGACAACATTGAAACAGGCCAAACAGACTGTGCCAGACATATGGCTGCACTGGCAAAAGCAGTGGGAAAAACAGCACACATAGTGATGCGACATCTATTGGAAATCAACACAGACCATGGGGTAGCAGCTTTTATCGGTTCCAAGCTTTTTGCCCTGTCTAGCAAGAGGAAATCCGACATAACCAAGACAATTACGGCAAAACACATCACATATGTGACAACAGTCGCCAACATGACCGATGGCATGGGCAAGGGAGAACCACACGTTTGTGAAGACAGGGCAGCCAAGCAAATAAAGGTTCGACTGGATCTCGGAAACACACCACTGGATGGAATGAAGGAAACCCTATTTACGGACGGGTGCTGTTATAGGTCGAAGAATCCGAGTGAAGGAAACATTGCTGCCTATGCTGTGGTGCGCAAGGGAAAGAATGGAGATCATGAAGTGATGGAAGAAGGAAGATTGGAACCAGCAGGAGCCTCGGCACAACTAGCAGAACTGAGAGCATTGCGGAGAGCACTAGAGCTCTGCCAAGGAAGAGAGGTAGACATCTATACCGATTCTGCATACGCCCATGGAATTGCTCACATTGATGGCCCTCAATGGATGAGGAGAGGGTTCCTAACCAGCTCAAACGAACCTATAAAACACAAACAAGAGATCCAGAAATTGATTGAGGCAATCAAGTTGCCAAAACGGGTGTCAATCATGAAATGTAAAGGACACAGTAAAGAAAGCACTAGGGAACGTGAAGGGAATGATCAAGCAGACCTTGCAGCTAAGGAAGCGGGAGGTTACACTGCACAACAGATGGTGCAGAGGACAACCCATAGCCAGGAAGAGCTGACAGAAGATACAGTAAGACAGTTACAAGAGGCTGCTGATGTTTATGAACAGAATGTGTGGAGCAGGCAGGGGGCAAGAAGGGATCACCAAGGAATCTGGAGGGCTACTACGGGAAAAACAGTGGCTCCTGCCAAACTCCTCAGATCTATCATCAGAGAAGAGCATGAGAAAGCACATGGAGGGTGGAAGAGTGTGGGAAAGGCAATTGAGAAGGCATGGTACCACCCCAACATGATGGATATGGCCAGGGAAACATCTGAAAGCTGTGAAATATGCAAAAGATACAACAACAAAGTATCATTAGGAGCAGTGATAGGCAGTTTCCCAATACCTGACGCGCCGTTTCAGGACATCTGCATAGATTACACGGACATGGGACAGGATAACAGAGTGGAGGGGAAAAGATATCTATTAGTAATGGTCGATAGATTCACCAGATGGGTGGAAGCCATCCCCACAGCAAGGGAAGATGCTAAGGCTGTGATTAAATGGCTAAGAAGGGAGCTCATACCAAGGTTCGGGGTCCCCCGTATGGTCCGCTCTGACAACGGAACCCATTTCAAGAATGAGCATCTGAGAGAGGTAGAACAGGCATTAGGGATTACCCACAAGTTTGGGTCGGTGTATCATCCCCAATCGCAAGGTTTAGTGGAAAGGGCGAACCAAACTTTGAAACGAAAAATGGCCAAAATTATGGCAGGGACAAAACTGAAGTGGGTGGATGCGCTGCCGCTAGCCCTAATGTCCATGAGAAACTCCCCAGGCTCTGACACACATCTAACCCCTCATGAACTATTGACAGGGCGTAGGATGCCAGGGCCACCAGCAGATAATCTTAGCATGCCTAGACTAGACATAGCTAAAATCAGATACACAGACTACATGCAGGCGTTAACTTCTCTTGTCGAAAGACTGTCCAAACAGGTGGTGGAGGTCCGAACTCCTGCAGTCGAAACCACAGACGAAAACAGAGATATCCTGGTGGGAGACTGGGTGAGAGTAAAGGTGCATTCCAGAAAGTGGACTGAGCCCAGGTGGGAAGGACCGTACCAGGTGAAAGAGGTATCAAGTCACTCATTGAGAGTGAATTCAAACAAAAGAGATTCGTGGTACCATAGAAATCACTGTGCAAAAGACGAAGGCCCAAATCGCTCATTAGAAGAGACAGGGCGAGACTTGAGCAAGTTGGCAGATTTAGGCTAGAACATGTGGGGGATATGGGTGATATGCATAATGTGGGGGGTAACTCACTCTGCAGGAAGTATAGTTATCACTCTGGAGGAAGGGGAGTCTCAGGTTGTAACTTTAGAGCCTTGTAAAATATGGACATGGAGAAATAGGGCAAGGAGGATAGGGAATATCTGCCCGATACTCCAAAGGGGGGGTTGTAATATATTGGTGTCCTATGCGCGACAACGACCGACTTATCTGTGTGAAGGGAGCTGGTGTCAATACTGGGATTATATGGTTACCAATGTGGGGAACTTCTGGGAGTGGCGAAGGGATTATCCGTATACTCTAAGGGATGTCTCTAAAGTGTCTAGGTTCTCAATGATATGGGGTGTTCCGGGAACTATAAACAAACCATGTAAAGGTGATGAAATCCTACTAACCATAAGGAGTGTTAGGGTCACGGATGCAGGTATTTATACTCTGGGGGCTGAAAGGGCCGGGGCTGATGTTATGGGACTATTTGAACTAAAGGTAAATCCTCGGGTAATACATGAGCATGCCGGGGGGGAGAGGAACAGCACCGAACCCCCTAGAATAGCTGGAGCTGAGGGACAGAACCCAGTAAGGGTCATTAATGTCAAGGACATCTCGGATAGTGATCAGCTGGGAACTGAGACGGGATATGATGGACGGGAAAACATGTGGTTGGCATACATGAGATATACAGCTAGGACGTTAAAGAAAAAGGATTGTGTGGTCTGTGGGCACGCTAGACCTGAATTGGCTACTCACCCTTTTGCTTTAAGTAAAGGTGAGGGATGGAAGTGTATTTTAGATAGGTTCTATCATTCCCAACCTAATACCACCTTATGCATCACTCTGGGTTCAGTATTTCCTGAAGTACCACCTCAAAAAGCACCAGGGGGGGTTAAGGCATATGGGGGAAATTATAGCTGTATCACTAGGACAGGGAAAGGCATAGACTACGGTCAGTTACCTAGGTCTGACTGTGCAAGAAATGTGACCATGAATAGTACCTGGCCAGTTGAGGGAAAGAACCAAACTAGAGGTGTAGCTGATGTATGGTGGATGTGTGGGCCAAATAGAAAATTGACCCCAATTCTTAAAGGAGATTGGCAGGGCACGTGTGCTTTAACTAGTCTAATTATCCCACTGACTATTGTTGATGTTACCGCAGATCAACTCCTGGGATCCCCTCAGTCGATGAGTGAAAAAGGGAGATCAGGAAGGAGACAAAGGCGTAGTGCCCCTTGGTCAGAAGGGGAAGAAATCCACACAAATCTGTTGGGGGTACCTGTGGGGGTCCCAGAGGAGTTCCAGGCCCTTAACAGAAATGATGGTTTTCTGCACCTCCTCCCTATCATTGGTCCAGCAATTGATGCTGCTAAACAGCGCACCTGGATCAACTACATTTTCTACAACCAACAACGATTTGTTAACTATACCCGTACTGCCTCGAAAGGACTAGCTGAGCAGTTAGAAGCCACCACTAGGGTAGCTAGGCAGAATCGATTGGCTCTAGACATGATGTTGGCAAATCAAGGGGGAGTGTGTAAAATGTTTGGAGAACAATGTTGTACTTTTATTCCCAATAACACCAGCCCTGATGGTAGTATCACCAAGGCCCTACTGGGACTAGATAAATTATCAGCTGAAATGAAGGGTGTAGCTGGGGTAGAAGAGTGGAATTGGTTTAAGGCCTTTTTTGGTAAGTACACATATATGGTGGTTACTGGATTTCTGACCCTAATTGCTGTGTTTTTGCTTTTAATGTGTTGTGCTGCCTGTATCATCCCATGTTTAAGAAAGTCTGTTACAGATGTGGTGCAGGCTGTTGGTATGATGCCCCTCCTTGGAGCTCAAGTAGCTGATGCTGATACCGAATCAAGTCTTCATAGGAGGATGAGTCTGACTAAGGATGACCCTTGGTTTGCTATACGGGAGGTGGTTGAATAAAGTGGTGTTGAATAAGGTGTTTTCATAAGTCATTGTTTCCACAGGTTAAAAAATAAATAAAAATGTGTATGTATGTATGTATGTATGTATGTATGTATGTATGTATGTATGTATGTATGTATGTATGTATGTATGTATGTATGTATAAATAATCTTAATATTTCCTAGTATGTTAAGTGTCAGTGCTGTCCTAAACACCTAAGAGGGTTTTAAGTTCTTGGGTGGCTGGTAGCCACTCAGCATTAAGGGTGGAGAAACGAAGGATGAGCGGGTTGGTTGATTTGCTGCTACAGATGTGAGGGTTGTAAGTTTTGGAGTGACTGGTAGTTCTCTTTATATCCAGTAGGTGTAGCTGTAACAGGTTGAGGGTTTTTTACTTTTCTTAATGCATAAGCTTTGTATTTTTTGTATTGGGGTGAGTGACACCCTAGGGGGTGTCAAAAGGGGGACTGTAAGGGCTGATCTATGTTTTAGCTAATGAATATGTTAATCTACAACAAGAGTTATTAAGTGAATGTATTGTGTGATCATAGATCTTTAGAACTGCTGTAGGTTTGGGTAAGGGGGAGCTATGTGGAAGGAATGTGCTAGCTGGGGGTTTTATGATAGAACTGTGTCTTGTTGTAATATGGAGCTTGGACATCTACTGAGAAGACCACTACTTCCGTCAACTGGATTGCGTCACGAGGCTGGGACCAGCCTGCACGCCAACGATAGGCTGAGTAAGTTTAAACCACACTCAGCCTCTACTCCGACAGATCAGCAGGGAGCGGAAATTATCCTGTCGGGGTATTTAAGGAAGAACAAAGGATAGGGGCGCTCTCTTTTCCATGCCCTGACTTGCTGTTTGCCCTGCGTGGTGTCACAGTGAGCCTGTATATACGAACTTCATATTTACCATTGAACGGTTTGTTAGAATAAAATACATAGATGATTTAAACGGCGTAGTAATCTCTTTGTTCCAATACCAGATTTGAATTGACGCAACTCAACACTATATATCAGCGCTATTTGCTTGCTAATATTGAACCTGGTTGGTTAGTTACTTGCAGATTCATGCAGGGTAGTAACGTCATGAGTTGGCACTATGGTTCATTGTTTAACTAGCTAACTTTAGCTGGTTTGCTAGCAAGCGTTACGTGTATGATGTTATTATTCATATCTCAGAGCCTTTTGCTTGGCTAGTTAGAGCCCAATGTTAGCTGGGTAACATTGAACCTGCTTGGTTAGCTACCAACAGATTCATGCAGGGTAGTAACGTCATGAGTTGGGATTATGGTTAATTGTTTTGCTAGCTAACGTTAGCTGGCTGGCTCGCTAGCTAACGTTACGTGTATGATCTTACACATTGTTTACCTAGGTTCATTGTTTATCTAGCTAGCTCGCGACATGTCTTAACAAAAGACTCCACTATGCAAGTAACCATTTCGGGTGTGTTCGTAAATTCAGTAAGAATATGCCAGAGCGCAGAATAACAAATTAATTTACGAACACACAAGACCCGTTGAATATGGCCGGTATCAGTAAACGTCGGCAAATCAAGCGTAATTCAATTGTTGCCAGCATAGCTGGTTAGGCTGTTTTCATGTTATCCAGAGGTAAACAATGAACCATAATCCCAATTTTGTGTCTGAAAGTAAATAGCAAGCTAGCCAATGTTAGCCAGTTAGCTTGGGTACTTGACTGCTGTTGAGGTCAGAACGCTTGGATCAACCCTACTCATTGGCCAGAGCTCTGAACGCTCCGAGAGCGAAATGAGATGGGTGGGGCTAAAGCTTCAGAGCGATGTGAATGATGCTGAATGGGTATAGGCAAAGGAGATCTTCACTAGGTGACAAAACATTCAAAATTCATTTTCTCAAAAGTGAGATTACGGGTCTAAGTTTATCAACTTTCAAAGCAGAATTACTTTCCCATTGTTCCCTTAAATGCAGTGTATGATATACCATTTTGTAGCTCTGTGTCTCTGCTTTTATCCAATGTAAAACTTTTTTTTTTTAAACATTTTTTTAACATTTTGCTACATAAGACCGAATCAAGACGGTCGGTCACATATCAGGTTTTGGTTGAAGATCTGATAAATCAAATCAAATTATATTTTTCACATGCACCAAATATAACAGGTGTAGACCTTACTGTGAAATGCTTACTTAAGCCCTTAACCAACGATGCAGTTCAATAAATAGAGTTAAGAAAATATTTAAAAAATAAACTATAGTAAAAATGTAAATCAAATCAAAAAGAAACAAGAATATTACATAACAATAACGAGTCCGGGTAGTCATTTGATTAATTGTTCAGCAGTCTTCTGGCTTGGGAGTAGAAGCTGTTAAGGAGCCTTTCGGTCCTAGACTTGGTGCTCCGGTTCCGCTTGCCATGCGGTAGCAGAGAGAACAGTCTATGACTTGGATGACTGGAGTCTTTGACAATGTTGTTTGGGGCCTTCCTCTGACAACGCCTAGTATATAGCTCCTGGATATCAGGAAGCTTTGCCCCAGTAATGTACTGTGCCGTACGCACTACCCTCTGTAGCGCCTTATGGTCAGATGCCAAGCAGTTGCCATACCAGGCCATGATGCAACTGGTTAGGATGCTCTCGATGGTGCAGCTGTAGAACTTTTTGAGGATCTGGTGACCCATGCCAAATCTTTTCAGTCTCCTGAGGGGGAAAAGGTGTTGTCTGTCTTGGTTCGCTTATATGGATTTGGCGCCGCCCTGCGTGGGCACCTGTTAAGCAGCTCCCGTTGTTCATGCATAAATTGTTTGTTTTAGTTCGTTTTTTAATCTCTTTTCTTTAGTTTTTTTGCTACAGTTGAACTATAATAGTTCAGGATTATGGAGTGCTACGGTTTTAACGTTCCTTTTTATCACTGAGGGACTTTTTATTTTTCTCGCAGCTGAACGTCGACAGGAGTCTTCAATTATTATTATTTACAACAGAACCCAGCTCCTGGATTTAGCACACGCAGCGCTGCTGCACCCCAGGGAAAAGTTCGATATTCCGGACGAGTTGAAAAGGCGACAGCGCGGACGTGGGGCGGGATTGAAGTCTAAGGCGAAGCTGAGGAAGTACAAGCCGGCTATACCGTCTATCATTATGGGCAACGTGAGATCGCTGCATAACAAAATGGACGAGCTTGAGGCTCTTGTCCGTGGTCAAAGAGACTATCGGGAAGCGAGCCTAATGTTTTTTACTGAGACTTGGATGAACGATAACATCCCCATAGAGAACGTCACTATCGGCGGGTTCCGGACCATCAGAGCAGACGGGGATAGCGTTTCTTCCGGTAAGAACAAGGGTGGTGGGCTGGCTTTATTAGTTAACAACAGATGGTGTAATCCGAGCCATATTACTCTTAAGGAAGAGATTTATAGCCCGGACATTGAGCTGTTAGCCGTTATCTTGAGACCCTACTATTTGCTGAGGGAATTCACGGCGGCCATTGCTGTTATTGTTTACATCCCGCCCTCCGCGGACGCAAACACAGCATGTGACGTCATCCACTCTGTTATGGCGAGGTTACAGACAGCGCATCTCAGTGCTTTCTTTGCCATTTCGGGGGATTTTAACCATGCATCTCTCTTCAACGCTGCCCACGTTCAAACAGTTCGTGAAGTGCCCAACCAGGAATAATAAAAAACTCTGGACTTGTTATATGCTAATGTGAAGGACGCATACAACTCCACTAAACTCCCTCCCCTCGGTAGATCGGATCACAACCTTGTCCACCTCACTCCACTCTACAGGCCTTTGGTCCAACAGCAGCCTGCGACCACTAGGACCATTAGGAGATGGTCCCCGGAGGCGAATGAGAAACTACAGGACTGCTTTGAAACAACAGACTGGGATGTGCTCTGTGAGGCTCATAGGGAGGACATCGATGGACTAACTGACTGCATAACGGACTATATTAATTTTTGTGTAGACAACATTGTACCCACCAGGAATGTACGCTGTTTTCCAAATAATAAACCCTGGGTCACCAGCGACCCTTCAAAAAGTCAAAACAGTGGGCAGACGGAGGGGACCCAGGACAGAGCCAATGAGCGGAACCAATTTTTTTAACAGGTTTGATACTGGCCCTGTCCACCTCCCTTCCAGGCCACACACCCTCACGGCTGTCCCACCCCCACTTTGCTCACAACACGTCTGCTGAGACAATCAGTGACCCCACCTCCACCCCTGCTCCCTCTGGACTGATCCTCAACACCCCCCTTCCCCCCACCTCCCCACCGGGGCTGGCTTTCACCACCAACCAAGTGAAGAGAGAGCTGGAGAGACTACATCAGTGGAAAGCGGCAGGCCCTGATGGCATCAGCCCAAGGGTGCTTAGGGTCTGTGCTGACCAACTGTGTGGAATACTCCAGTGACCCTTCAACCTTAGCCTGAGCCTAGAAAGGGTCCCTGTGCTGTGGAAAATATCCTGCCTCGTCCCAGTGCCCAAGAAGGCACACCCCACTGTCCTGAATGACTTCAGGCCTGTAGCGCTAACATCCCACATCATGAAGACCCTGGAAAGGTTAGTCCTCGCTCACCTCAGACCCCTGGTGTGTACATCACTGGACCCCCTGCAGTTCGCATATCAGCGCAACATTGGGGTGGATGATGCAATCATATACCTTCTGCAGAGGGCCTACTCTCACCTGGACAACGCAGGTTGCACTGTGAGGGTTATGTTTATTGACTTCTCCAGTGCCTTCAATACCATTCAGCCACTGGAACTGGGTGAGAAGATGAAGAGGATGAAAGTGGAAGCACCCTTAGTCTCCTGGGTCACAGCAGACTACCTGACCGGTAGGCCACAATTTGTGCGGCTACAGAGCTGTGTGTCAGAACGGGCAGTGAGCAACACAGGGGCCCCCCAGGGAACGGTCCTGTCCCCTTTCCTGTTCACCCTCTACACCTCAGACATAACTCTGAAACATGCCACCTACAGAAGTTCTCAGATGACTCCGCAATTGTAGGGTGCATCAGGGGTGGGCAGGAGGAAGAGTACAGGAGCACAATCAATGACTTTGTGTTGTGGTGTGAGCAGAACCACATTCAGCTCAACATCAGCAAAACAAAGGAGATGGTGGTGGACTTCAGGAGAACCAAGGCACAACTGACTGCAGTCCCTATACAGGGGATGGATGTGGAAATGGTTGTGTCATACAAGTTCCTGGGTGTCCATATGGACAACAGGCTGGAATGGGCTGGTAACACCGGGGCCCTGTAGAAAAAGGGCCAGAGCCAACTCTAATTTCTGAGGAGGCTCAGGTCCTTCAACGTGTGCAGTAAACTACTGCATACCTTCTACCAGTCTGTGGTGGCCAGTGCCATCTGTTTTGCAGTGGTGTGCTGGGGAGCCAACGTAAAAGCCGGTGATGCTTCTCGGGTAAATAAGCTGATCAGGAAGGCTAGCTCTGTCCTGGGGATGAGCCTTGACACTCTAGAGGAGGTGGCGGAGAGACGGATCCTGGCCAAAATGCTGGCCATCATGGACAACGTCACCCACCCTCTGCATGCCTTGGTTATGACGCAGAGGAGCACCATCAGTCACAGACTGATCCAGGAGGTCCTTCCTGCTGGCGGCTATTAGACTATATAATGCCTCACCGGGGTGCCGTACCGTCGGCAACACAGACGTGAAACTGTTGGGGTGTTAGGACCTAGTTTAACAATTATGCATCCATCCGTGAGTAACTCTGGTCCGTAATCACTCAGGACTTATTTATTCATTCAGGTCTGTATATACATACTCATGTACAGTTGTTATATGATATTACGTGCAATATTGCAAGTAATTCTTGGACTTAACTTACGTAGTCATTCACTCAGGAATGCATATTATTATCCTGTCAGTTGTATCTTTTTTTTCATTGCTTTTAGTATATCGAATGTGCAATACATGCAGTTATCTGTAATTAAACCCTGCGCACTAAGGACTGTATTTTAAGGGAATTACAATTATTACATCATACACACATTTAGCTATTGAAGTATCTCTTCCTGTCATTTACCTGTATAGTTTATGTAACCATGCAAGTATTCACTTACCTGTAAATATAACTGTATATTGACCTGTACAGCTAATTTAACCATGCAAAATATTCACTTACCTGTTCCAGTCTGTCTATTAAGTAAACTATTATTACCCTCACTCATATCATATGCATTTTTAGCTATTGAAGTATTTCTCTGCCATCGACCTGTATAGTATAGTTAACCATCCAACATCCACCAATGTACAGTGTACATATTCAGCCAACCACCCATACTATGCAATGTCTTTTTATAGCTTTTTTGCACTCCAGACATCTTGTATTTCTATACTTTTTCATACTGCCGTTCTATGTATCATGTATCTGTCTTTTGTGTATTTTCGTTCTGGCATTTTGCACCTGCCCTATGTTTTGTTGTAGCTGCTTGACAAAGAAATGTCCCCCTCGGGGATCAATAAAGTATCTATCTATCTATCTATCTATCTATCTATCTATCTATCTATATCTATGGACCATGATAGTTTGCTGGTGATATGGACAACAAGGAACTTGAAACTCTCGACCCGCACCACGATCAGCTCCTTTTTCTTGCTCACATTGAGGGAGAGGTTGATGTCCTGGCACCACACTGCCAGGTCGCTGACCTCCTCCCTATAGGCGGTCTCATAGTTGTCGGTGATCAGGCCTACCACTGTTATGTCGTCAGCAAACCTAATGATGGTGTTGGAGTCGTTCTTGGTCATGCAGTCATTGCCTACCCTTACCACCTGGGGGAGGCCCGTCAGTAATTCCAGGATCCAGTTGGAGGTGTTTAGTACTGGGTCCGTAATGAGCTTTGTGGGCACTATGGTGTTGAACGCTGAGCTTTAGTCAATGAACAGCATTCTCACATAGGTGTTCCTTTTGTCTAGGTGGGAAAGGGCAGTGTGGCGTGCAATTGAGATTGCGTCATCTGTGGATCTGTTGGGGTGGTATGTGAATTGGATTGAGTCTAGGCTTTCCACTGAAAGTACCGGACCACCACGCCGGCTCATCACAGCTAGCTAGCTGCATTCGACTGACCGACGTTTATAGCTAAGCTCCATTGTGTACATGCTTCCAATGCTAGCGTGAGCTAGGCTCATCTCCCGGATAGCCGACGTGTGCTAGCTACTCTCCCGGGCTCCAATACCTTATCAACCTACCTGGACCTTTCTACTGTCGACACGGAGCCCCACCGAGCCACCGTGACTGGTCTGCCGACGTAATTGTCCGACGTGGTCTCAACAGGGTTCTCCTCTGCGACGCCGCCGAAGATTCATCTGCTAGCTCCGGCCTGCTAGCCCAGCCTGCTAGCCCAGCCAGCTAGCACTCTGAACGCCGTGCCATTGAACTGATTCCCCGGCTCACCACTTTGCTTTTTCATCGGATCCCACGCTTGTTCAGCTCCACAGCTGATGCCTGCAGGACTGTTTGGTTTTATGGTATTTATTTATGTTTAACTACCAGGCCTCAGGTCCTGTGTGTAGTACATCACTTTTTTCTAACTGACCCTCTTTGTCCATTCATCGCCTTTACCCGTCGTTGTCTTAGCCCTCTTAATTAACTGTCATTTTATTTATTTTATGTTCTGCCCCTTTCTTATTTCAATATGCCTTGTCTGTTGTTGTTTAGGTTAGCTATTATTGTTTTACTTCATTGCAAAGCCCCCAGTCCTGCTCAACTGGGCTCTGATAGCTTTTTTGTCCCTCCCCCCACACATGCGGAGACTTCATCTGGCTTAACTGGTGTCTCCAGAGATGCAACCTCTCTCTTTATTACCCAACGCCTAGGTTTATCTCCACTGAACTCACACCCTTCTATATCCTTGACTATAAATTATAATCTATTCCACCACGCCCAGAAATCTGCTCCTTTTATTCTATGTACCCAACGTACTAGACGTCCAGTTCTTAAAGTCCTTAGTCGAATACTAATTCTATTACTCCTCTGTTCCTCTGGTGATGTAGAGGTAAACCCAGGTCCTGTAGCCCCCAGTACTACACCTATTCCCCAGGTACTCTCATTTGTTGATTTCTGTAACCGTAAAAGCCTTGGTTTCATGCATGTTAACATTAGAAGCCTCCTCCCTAAGTTTGATTTATTCACTGCATTAGCACACTCCGCCAACCCGGATGTCCTAGCTGTGTCTGAATCCTGGCTTAGGAAGGCCACCAAAAATTCGGAAATTTCCATCCCCAACTACAACATTTCCCGTCAAGATAGAACTGCCAAAGGAGGTGGAGTTGCAATCTACTGCAGAGATAACCTGCAGAGTTCTGTCATACTGTCCAGGTCTGTGCCCAAACAGTTTGAGCTTCTACTTTTAAAAATCCACCTATCCAGAAATAAGTCTCTCACTGTTGCCGCCTGTTACAGACCCCCCTCAGCCCCCAGCTGTGCCCTGGACTCCATATGTGAATTGATTGCCCCCCATCTATCTTCAGAGTTTGTACTGTTAGGTGACTTAAACTGGGATATGCTTAACACCCCGGCTGTCTTTCAATCTAAGATAGATGCCCTCAATCTCACACAAATTATCAAGGAACCCACCAGGTACAACCCAAAATCCGTAAACATGGGTACCATTATTGATATCATCCTGACTAACTTGCCCTCCAAATACACCTCCTCTGTTTTCAACCAGGATCTCAGTGATCACTGCCTCATTGCCTGTGTTCGCAATGGGTCAGCGGCCAAACGACCACCCCTTATCACTGTCAAACGCTCCCTAAAACACTTTTGCGAGCAGGCCTTTCTATTCGATCTGGCCCAGGTATCCTGGAAGGATATTGACCTCATCCCGTCAGTAGAGGACGCCTGGTTGTTCTTTAAAAGTGCTTTCCTCACCATCCTAAATAAGCATGCCCCTTTTAAAAAACGTAGAACTAAGAATAGATATAGCCCTTGGTTCACCCCAGACTTGACTGCACTAGACCAACACAAAAACATCCTGTGGCGCACTGCATTAGCATCGAATAGCCCCCGCGATATGCAGCTATTCAGGGAAGTCAGGAACAAGTACACCCAGTCAGTTAGGAAAGCAAAGGCCAGCTTTTTCAAACAGAAATTTGCTTCCTGTAGTACTAACTCCAAAAAGTTCTGGGACACTGTAAAGTCCATGGAGAATAAGAGCACCTCCTCCCAGTTGCCCACTGCACTGAGGCTCGGAAACACTGTTACCACCGATAAATCCACGATTATTGAAAATTTCAATAAGCATTTTGCTACGGCTGGCCATGCTTTCCATCTGACTACCCCTACCCCGGTCAACAGCTCTGCACCCCCGGCAGCTACTTGCCCAAGCCCCCCCCGCTTCTCCTTCACCCAAATCCTGACAGCTGATGTTCTGAAAGAGCTGCTAAGTCTGGACCCCTACAAATCTGCTGGGCTAGATAATCTGGACCCTCTCTTTCTGAAATTATCAGCCAAAATTGTTGCAACACCTATCACTAGCCTGTTCAACCTCTCTTTCGTATCGTCTGAGATCCCTAGAGATTGGAAAGCTGCCGCGGTCATCCCCCTCTTCAAAGGAGGAGACACTCTAGACCCAAACTGTTATAGACCAATATCCATCCTGCCCTGCCTTTCTAAAGTTTTCGAAAGCCAAGTTAACAAACAGATAACTGACCACTTCGAATCCCACCGTACCTTCTCTGCTATGCAATCTGGTTTCCGAGCTGGTCATGGGTGCACCTCAGCTACGCTCAAGGTACTGAACGATATCATAACCGCCATCGATAAAAGACAGTACTGTGCAGCCGTTTTCATCGACCTGGCTAAGGCTTTCGACTCTGTCAATCACCGCATTCTTATTGGCAGACTCAACAGCCTTGGTTTCTCAAGTGACTGCCTTGCTTGGTTCTCTAACTACTTTGCAGACAGAGTTCAGTGTGTCAAATCGGAGGGCCTATTGTCCGATCCTCTGGCAGTCTCTATGGGGGTGCCACAGGGTTCAATTCTTGGGCCAACCCTTTTCTCTATATATATCAACGATGTTGCTCTCGCTGCTGGTGACTCTCTCATCCATCTCTACGCAGATGACACCATTCTGTATACAACTGGACCCTCTTTGGATACTGTGTTTACTAACCTTCAATCAAGCTTCAATGCCATACAACACTCCTTCCGTGGCCTACAACTGCTCTTAAACGCTAGTAAAACTAAGTGCATGCTTTTCTATCGAACAATGCCAGCACCCGCCCACCGGACTATCATCACTACTCTCGACGGATCCGAATTAGAATACGTGGACACCTACAAATACCTAGGCATCTGGTTAGACTATAAACTCAACTTCCAGACTCACATCAACCATCTCCAATCCAAAATTAAATCCAGAATTGGCTTCCTATTTCGCAACAGAGCCTCCTTCACTCATGCTGCCAAACATGCCCTTGTAAAACTGACTATCCTACCGATCCTTGATTTTGGCGATGTCATTTACAAACTAGCCTCCAACACTCTACTTAGCAAATTGGATGTAGTCTATCATAGTGCCATCCGTTTTGTCACCAAAGCCCCTTACACTACCCACCACTGCGACCTGTATGCTCTCGTTGGCTGGCCTTCACTATACATTCGTCGCCAAACCCACTGGCTCCAGGTCATCTATAAGTCTTTATTAGGTAAATCCCCGCCCTATCTCAGCTCACTGGTCACCATAGCAACACCCACCCGTAGCATGCGCTCCAGCAGGTATATCTCACTGGTCACCCCCAAAGCCAACACCTCCTTTGGCCGCCATTCCTTCCAGTTCGCTGCTGCCAATGACTGGAACGAATTGCAAAAATCATTGAAGCTAGAGGTTCCTATCTCCCTCAATACCTTTAAGCATCAGCTGTCAAAGCTGCTTATCGATCGCTGCACCTGTATATAGCCCTTCTGTAAATAGCCCACACTACTACCTCATCCCCATATTTATTTTTGTTTATTTTTCACTAATCTTGCACTCCAGTATCTCTATTTACACATCATAATTTGCACATCCTTCATTCCTGTGTTAATGATGATAATTCTGTAATGTATTTCTACTCTATAGTCTATTTATTGTCCTACCTCCCAACCTTACTGCATTTTTGCACTACATTTTGCACTCTGTTTATAGATTTTCTATTGTGTTTTTTGACTGTTTGTTTAATGTGTAACTCTGTTGTTATTTGTCGCACTGCTTTGCTTTGTCTTGGCCAGGTCGCAGTTGCAAATGAGAACTTGTTCTCAACTGACCTACCTGGTTAAATAAAGGTGAAATAAAATAAAAATAAAAATGATGGTGCTGATGTGAGCCATGACCAGCCTTTCAAAGCACTTCATGGCTATCGACGTGAGTAGTACGGGGCGCTAACCATTTAGGCAAGTTACCTTCGCTTTCTTGGGCACAGGGACTATGGGTGTCTGTTTGAAATGTAGGTATAACAGACTCGGTCATGGAGAGGTTGAAAATATCAGTGCAGACAGACACTTGTCAGTTGGTCCGCGCATGCTTTGAGTACACATCCTGGTAATCCGTCTGTTCCCGTGGCTTTGTGGATGTTGACCTGTTTAAAGGTCTTGCTCACAACAGCCACGGAGAGCGTGATCACACAGTCGTCCGGAACAGCTGGTGCTCTCATGCATGCTTCAGTGTTGCTTGCATCGAAGTGAGCATAAAAAGGGTTTCTCTCTGTAGTCCGTAATAGTTTTCAAGCCGTGTCACATCTAACGAGAGTCAGAGCCAGTGTAGTAGGATTCAATTTTAGTTCTGTATTGACGCTTTGCCCGTTTTATGGTTAGTCTGAGGGCATAGCAAGATTAGTGTCACGCTCCTTGAAAGCGGTAGCTCTGGCCTTTAGCTCGGTGCGGATGTTGCCTGTAATCCATGGCTTCTGGTTGGGATATGTACGTACGGTCACTGTGGGGACAAAGTCGTCGATGCACTTATTGATGACGTCTCTTCATGCGAATGATAAATAGGATTTGTCTCTGCTCCGGTAGCAGCAGTTAATCCTTCGCATCAGACTCATTAAAGAAAAAATCTTTGTCCAGTTCGAGGTGAGTATTTGCTGTTCTGATATCCAGAAACATTATGTACAAAATAAGTTACAAACAATGAGAAAAAACACACAAAATAGCAGAATTGGTTAGGATTCCGTAAAACGGCAGCCAACCCTTCCGTCTCCATTCGGCGTTGGCTACTCAATCAGCATTGGAAATGACAACCTTCAAGTACTGAGCAAATGTCAAAATTAATGAAATGCCCTTAATTTGCATTGTGAACGTTACTTTGATGGTTGTGATCAACAGTACGAATGAGTGGTAATGAAATGAATTACAGCGGCAGTATTTTTATGATCCAGCTGATGGCAGTCATCAACCTTCAATAACTGATCAGCCCAAATTAGTAGGCGCAGAGAGCAGGGTGCAGGAGGTTTAGGCTTCAGAGCCAAAGGCCTTGAATTCACACAATGTGCCTACAATCCAGGGTTTCCTAATCTCGGTCCTCGGGACCTCAAGGGGTGGAAGTTTAGTTTTTTGCCCTAATACTACACAGCAGATTAAAATAATCAACTATTCATCAAGCTTTGATAACTTTAAATCACTGTGTAGTGTTAGAGTAAAAACCAAAACGTGCACCCCTTGGCGTACCGAGGACAGAGTTTTGGTAAAGCTGCTATGATCCAAATCGAGCAGCTTGAGTGCCATTACTGAGTGTTTAAAATCATTAAACCCACACCAACATTTCTGAAATGTTTTACCTGCTGTGCTCCCCTCACTATACTATCAACCTGAAGTGCAACACATCCTCCTGTTTCGTAAAAAGAAATATGAACAGTTTACAAGCTACATGTAAAATATAACACCAAAATTGAATGACCTTCCCTTATAAATGGTCATAAAAAAAAACACTATAGATTTGGAGAAAAAGTGATTTAGCCAAATATGAGAAAGAGGTCTATCTCTTAACCTGCTTTGGAAACACTTCAGACATACAGTACCAGTCAAAGGTTTGGACACACCTATTCATTCAAGGGTTTTTCTTTATTTTTAAAATTTTCTACATTGTAGAATAATAGTGAAGACATCAAAACTATGAAATAACACATATGGAATCATGTATTAACCAAAAAGAGGGTTAAACAAATCAAGGTATATTTTATATTATTAGCCACCCTTTGTCTTGATGACAGCTTTGCACACTCTTGGCATTCTCTCAACCAGCTTCATGAGGTAGTCACCTGGAATGCATTTCAATTAACAGATGTGCCTTGTTAAAAGTTCATTTCTGGAATTTCTTTCCTTCTTAATGTGTTTGAGCCAATCAGGTAGAGGTGGTATAAATAAGATAGCCCTATTTGGTAAAAGACCAAGTCCATATTATGGCAAGAACAGCTCAAATAAGCAAAGAGAAATGACAGTCCATCATTACTTTAAGACAAGAAGGTCAGTCAATGCTTCAGAGTTCAAGTAGCATACTGATCTCAACATCAACTGTTAAGAGGAGACTGAGTGAATCAGGCCTTCATGGTCGAATTGCTGTAAAGAAACCATTAATAAAAGACTCCTATACAAGATTCCTGTATTTATGTCAAATGTTGGGCTCATTACAATTACTATCACTTCTTAAGACTCATTTGTATTTATCTAAATTGTGCATGGGGTCATTGCATATACTCAAATGCAACACAGAAGATATTGTGTGTGTGTGTGAGTGAGTAATAATAATTATAATTTGGTTAAACTATCCCCAATTCAATGGAATTACAACCCTCTGCATGCACAGTGCACTCTTCCATCACATATACAGCTGATTCTCAAGATCTTGCACACAAATGAGATGCTATTGAGCCCACACTACAACACTGTCTGAGCCAAGGACTACATGCTTTCTGGTAAGTTTTGATAACAATACTGGGTGGGGTGAATATATTTTATATGACATACATTATTTTTTCTTAACTAGTAAATAGTAGCCTACAGCAAAGTGTGTTTAAATCATTTCTAACTTGTTAACAATTTCTGCTAGTTAGTTTTTGCAACCATGTGGGTTTTAGCTTGCTTGAGCCTGCTAACTGAGGAGTGTTAATTCACCTGTTTCATTTTAAAACATTTATCTTACAAAGGACTTGTTTAATCTAACTGCTTAACTATTTATCTGTACATAGAATTGTATTTGTTTATTTTTTTAACTCATTTTTTTACTAAATCTTTACAGGAAAATGTCACGGGCACTATCTGATGTGTGGAGAAATTTCACTGCAGCGAATGTAGAAGGGAAAGCTGTGTACATTTGCAAACACTGCCAAATTATATGTGAAGAATGCAACACAGATGCAGAATCATCTGGCCAAGTGCATAAAGTTCCCTCAGCACTCACAACAAGCAACCTCTGACAAAAGTCCCTCTACAGTCATGGCCAAAAGTTTTGAGAATGACAAGTATTGGTCTCCACAAAGTTTGCTGCTTCAGTGTTCTTAGATCTTTATGTCAGTAGTTACTATGGTACAATGAAGTATAATTACAAGTATTCCATAAGTGTCAAAGGCTTTCATTGACAATGACATTCAGTTTATGCAAAGAGTCAATATTTGCAGTGTTGACCCTTCTTTTTCAAGACCTCTGCAATCCGCCCTGGTATGCTGTAAATTAACTTATGGGCCACATCCTGACTGATGGCAGGCCATTCTTGCATAATCAATGCTTGGAGTTTGTCAGAAGTTGTGGGTTTGTTTGTCCACCCGCCTCTTGAGGATCAACTACAAGTTCTCAACGGGATTAAGATCTGGGGAGTTTCCTGGCCATGGACCCAAAATGTTGATGTTTTGTTCCCCGAACCACTTAGTTATCACTTTTGCCTTATGGCAAGGTGCTCCATCATGCTGGCATTGGTCGTCACCAAACTGTTCTTGGATGGTTGGGAGAAGTTGCTCTCGGAGGATGTGTTTGTACCATTCTTTATTCATGGCTGTGTTCTTAGGCAAAATTGTTAGTGAGCCCACTCCCTTGGCTGAGAAGCAACCCTACACATGAAGGGTCTGAGGATGCTTTACTGTTGGCATGACACAGGACTGATGGTAGCGCTCACCTTGTCTTATCCGGACAAGGTGTTTTCCGGATGGCCCAAACAATCGGAAAGGGGATTCAGAGAAAATGACTACCCCAGTCCTCAGCAGTCCAATCCCTGTACCTTTTGCAGAATATCAGTCTGTCCCTGATGTTTTTCCTGGAGAGAAGTGGCTTCTTTGCTGCCCTTCTTGACACCAGGCCATCCTCCAAAAGTCTTCGCCTCACTGTGCGTGCAGATGCACTCACACCTGCCTGCTGCCATTCCTGAGCAAGCTCTGCACTGGTGGTGGCCCGATCCAGCAGCTGAATCAACTTTAGGAGACGGTCCTGGCGCTTGCTGGACTTTCTTGGGCGCCCTGACGCCTTCTTCACAACAATTGAACCCCTCTCCTTGAAGTTCTTGATGATTCGATAAATGGTTGATTTAGGAGCAAACTTACCAGCAGCAATATCCTTGACTGTGAAGCCCTTTTTGTGCAAAGCAATGATGACGGCATGTGTTTCCTTGCAGGTAACCATGGTTGACAGAGGAAGAACAATGATTTCAAGCACCACCCTCCTTTTAAAGCTTCCAGTCTGTTATTCTGACTCAATCAGCATGAAAGAGTGATCTCCAGCCTTGTCCTCGTCAACACTCTCACCTGTGTTAACGAGAATCACTGACATGATGGCAGCTGGTCCTTTTGTGGCAGGACTGAAATGCAGTGGAAATTTTTTTGGGGATTAAGTTCATTTTCATGGCAAAGAGGGACTTTGCAATTAATTGCAATTCATCTGATCACGCTTCATTACATTTTGGAGTATAACAAATTGCCATCATCAACACTGAGGCAGCAAACTTTGTGGAGACCAATACTTGTGTCATTCTCAACTTTTGGCCACGACTGTACTTCTATTTGAGGTGAAAATGATGAATCAGACCTTATGCAACAGCTCATGGTCCTCCTGGAATCAGACGTTTTTTTGACTCAATGGAGGAACGTAGTCAGAGAAATGCTGATGAATGTCTTGCTCGAGCTGTGTATGCAACTGGTTCACCTCTGATGTTCACAGTCAATGTGTATTGGAAGAGATTTCTTAATGTTCTTCGCCCAGCATACACCCCTCCAACCAGACATGCTTCATCTACTCATTTGCTGGATGCATAGTTCAGAGTTCAAGTGAAGCAAATCATAGAGAAAGCAGACTGTATTGCAAACATCTCTGATGGGTGGTCGAATGTTCATGGGCAAGGAATAATTAACTACATCTCCACAACCTCAACCGGTATTCTACAAGAGCACAGACACAAGGGACAACAGACACACTGGTCTCTACATTGCAGATGAGCTGAAGGCAGTCATCAATGACCTTGGACCACAGAAGGTATTTGCACTGGTGACAGACAATGCTGCGAAGATGAAGGTCTAAAGTGGAGGAGTCCTACACTCACATAACACCCATTGGCTGTGCTGCTCATGCATTGAATCTGCTCCTCAAGGACATAATGGCACTGAAAACAATAGATACACTCTACAAGAGAGCCAAGGAAATGGTTAGGTATGTGAAGGGTCATCAAGTTATAGCAGCAATCTATCTCACCAAGCAAAGTGTGAAGAATAAGAGCACCACATTGAAGCTGCCCAGCAACACCCATTGGGGTGGTGTTGTCATCATGTTTAACAGTCTCTTGGAGGGGAAGGAGTCTCTCCAAGAAATGGCCATATCACAGTCTGCCGACATCGACAGCCCCATCAAGAGGATCCTCCTGGATTATGTATTTTTGGAGAGAGTTGTAAATAGCCTGAAACTACTGAAACCTGTAGCAGTAGCCATTTACGGATTGAGGGAGATGATGTCATCCTGTCTAATGCTTGAGAAGAGAAGAAATCCGTACTGCCCTGCCCACTTCACTGTTGCTCCAAGCAGAGGAAACTGCAGTTCTGAAATACATTTTAAAAAGTGTGAAGACTTCTGCCTGAAACCCATACACGCTGCAGCGTACATGTTGGATCCCAAGTATGCTGGCAAGAGCATCCTGTCTGGTACAGAAATCAACAAGGCCTATGGTGTCATCACTACCGTGTCTCACCACCTTGGCCTGGATGAGGGCAAGGTACTTGGCAGTCTGGCGAAGTACACTTCCAAGCAAGGGCTTTGGGATGGAGATGAGATATGTTGGCACGACTGCCATATTGCATCAGCCACCTGGTGGAAGGGACTTTGTGGATCTGAGACTCTTTCCCCTGTTGCCTCCATCATCCTCCAAATCCCACCAACATCAGCCGCCTCAGAGCGCAACTGGTCTTTGTTTGGGAACACACACACCAAAGCACGCAACAGGCTGACCAATACAAGGGTTGAAAAATTGGTGGCCATCCGGTCAAATTTGAGGCTTTTTGAGCCTGACAACGAGCCATCCTCAACAAGGTTGGAAAGTGACAATGAAGATGAGGCCTCAGAGTCTGATGTTCAAGAGGTGGACATTGAGGAGGTCCAGGGAGAAGACATGGAAGCCTGAGACGAAGACAACCAAAGATTTAGTTTCTAGACTATAATTTTACAGATGTATGTTGAAAATGTTTTTGGGAAATGCGATGGATCATTGGGGATCATTCAATATTCCATTTCTTTTGTTGTTCAGTGAAATCCTCCCATGTGAAGAGTCAACTCATTTAATTAAAGTTCAATTCGTAACTAAATCGTTTTTTTTTATTTCTATTGGAAGGATTTAATAATTTGCAAGGATGTCTACTTATGATAAGGTAAAAGGTTAATGTTTCTGTCTCCATATGTTCTGGTAAATATAGCCAATGCAAAAAGCATCTACATTTAATTGGTATTAATATTAATTTGCATATATTTCCGTTAATTCCCATATATTCTGTTAATTCCCATATATTCCGTTAATTCCCACGTAAAGTTTCCACCTCTGAATATTCCCAAAAATTTGAAACCCTAGAATAGTTTGAGATTAAACTGTCCAGTTTGAGTGTTTGTTGCAGCTCGTTCCAGTCACTAGCTGCAGCGAACTGAAAAGATGAGCGACCCAGGGATGTGTGTACTTTGGGGACCTTTAACAGAATGTGGATTTGCATAGAACTCCTAATTTCTTCCTGAGACCAGCAGAGGCCAGCAGAGTAAAAAAACGAATTCTCAGCTTCCATTCAGTCAGCGCATAAAACCGCTTCGCCAGGTCAAATATATACAATCCTTGAAACAATAATATCTTAACAGCCTTATATCTATTAAAGACATGTTTGCGCAGTAAGTCTTCCATGTGTGACAGGTTTGTGATTCTGAAAGGACAGCAGTCATAATACCAGCACAAAAGGGCCAGTGGTGTAGTGGAGGGTATACGCAGGTATAAGCTGTATACCCACTTTTTTGTCAGTGGGAATTTATACTCACTTCTTTATCCCTACTGATGCATATCAAAGTAGTGTAGTGGAAGTGTACGATTTATCAACTATGTAGTACAATAGAGAAATCATGCACAAAGTAGCCAACATACAGCGGGTGAAATAGGTATTGAACACGTCACCATTTTTCTCAGTAAATATATTTCCAAAGGTTTTATTGACATGAAATTTTCACCAGATAACAACCCAAGTAATCCATACATACAAAGAAACCAAAACAAATAAGTTCAGAAATTAAGTTGTGTATAATAATGTGAAATGACACAGGGAAAAGTATTGAACACATGAAGAAAGGGAGGTGCAAAAAGGTATGGAAAGCCAAGACAACAGCTGAAAACTATCAGTAATTCAAAAGCAATCCAGCCCCGTCAGTGCAAATTAATATCAGCTGGTTCAGTCCCAACTGATGGCCTACAAAAAGATCTCATTGCCAAGGTGTCACACAAGACACATCTCATGATGGGTAAAAGCAAAGAGCTGTCTCAAGACCTTCGCAACCTAATTGTTGCAAAACATAATGATGGCATTGGTTATAGGCGCATTTCTAAGCTTCTGAGTTTTCCAGTGAGCACTGTTGGGGCCATAATACAGAAGTGGAAAGACAATCATTTCACCATAAATTTGCCTCGACCAGGTGCTCCTCGCAAGATTTCTGACAGAGGAGTGAAAATAATAATCAGAAGAGTTGTCCAAGAGCCAAGGACCACTTGTGGAGAGCTTCAAAAAGACCTGCAATTAGCAGGTACTGTTGTCTCAAAGAAAACAGTAAGTAATGCACTCCTATGGCCTATATGCACGCTCACCACGCAAGACTCCATTGCTGAAAAAAAATCATGTTGAAGCTCGTTTAAAGTTTGTTGCACAACATTTGGAAAAGCCAGTTAAATACTGGGAGAATAGTGTGTTCAGATTAGAGCAAAATTGAACTGTTTGGATGTCATAATACACACCATGTTTGGAGGAGAAATGGCACTGCACATCACCCTAAAAACACCATACCAACAGTGAAGTTTGGAGGTGGGAACATCATGGTGTGGGGCTGCTTTTCAGCAAATGGTACTGGCAAACTTCACATAATTGAAGGAAGGATGAATGGGCAAATTTCCCGAGACATTCTTGACAAAAATCTGCTGCCATCTACCAGGATGATGAAGATGAAACGAGGGTGGACATTTCAGCAAGACAATGATCCCAAACACACAGCCAAGGAAACTCAATTGGTTTCAAAGAAAGAAAATAAAGCTGCTAGAATGGCCCAGCCAATAACCTGACTTAAATCCCATTGAAAATCTATGGAAAGAACTGAAGATCAAGATTCATAGAAGAGGCCCACGGAACCTTCAAGATTTGAAGACTGTTTGTGTGGAAGAATGGGCCAAAATCACACCAGAGCAATGCATGCGACTAGTTTCTCCATACAGGAGGCATATTGAAGCTGTCATTACCAACAAAGGCTTTTGTACAAAGTATTAAATAAATATCAGTAAGTGTGTTCAATACTTTTTCCCTGTGTCATTTCACATTATTACACAACTTAATTTCTGAACTTATTTGTTTTGGTTTCTTTGTATGTGTCAGGCTCTGGCCATAGAGAAGCTTTGCTTCTCTATATTTCTATGGTCAGAGTCTGGCAGATCTATTATTTCTACGTCTGTGTGGTGTTGTGTGTGGGATCCCTAATTAGAGGCAGCTGCATTGCATTACCTCTAATTAGGGATCTTACTTATATGTCTGTGTTCCACTCCGTTGGCGTGGTTCATTGTTATGTTGTCTCGTGTTCGTGCTACGTGTGTTATCATTATTATTATTAGTTATATTTGTATAGTTCGCCATTTAGTTAAATAAATATGTCGAACTATCGATACGCTGCGCCTTGGTCTCTCTACACACCCGAACGTGACAGAATGAACCACCACCCGACCAAGCAGCGAAAATCTGGAGAAAAGGAGAAGAAAGGAAGACAGCGGCGTAATCGTGGAAACGGAGCCCGTAGTCAACCCCAGGAAAATTTCGGGGGGGGGGCTATGGGGGTGGTCTGGGTTTGAGGAGGACGCGCCAGTACCACTCTCCATGTGGGATACACTGTGCCCTAAATATAAATGGGGGGCACAAAGTGCAGAAGAAGAGGAGTATTTGGAGAGCCATTTTGGAGACGTTTTGGAGGAGATGTGGGAGATAGCGGAGGAGGTTGAACAGGAAATGTCGGAGTGGAATTATCTGTGTCCAGTCGCCTACTCCAATCCCGTGAAAGAGCAGTCCGCTTTACCGGTGCCCAGTCGGGGTCCGGCCGTCTGCTCTACTCCAGTGCCAGAGCAGTCCGCTCCACCGGTGCCCAGTCTGGGTCCGGCCGTCTGCTACACTCCAGTGCGCCTCTCCAGTCCGGTACGTCATGTGCCTGTTCCTCGCACTCGCCCCGAGGTGCGTGTCACCAGTCCGGTGCCATCAGTGCCGACTCCACGCACCAGGCCTCCAGTGCGCCTCTCCAGTCCGGTACGTCATGTGCCTGTTCCCCGCACTAGCCCTGAGGTGCGTGTTATTAGTCCTGTGCCACATGTGCCGATTCCACGCACCAGGCTTCCAGTGCGCGTCTCCAGTCAGGTACGTCCTGTGCCTGTTCCCCGCACTAGCCCTGAGGTGCGTGTTATTAGTCCTGTGCCACATGTGCCGACTCCACGCACCAGGCTTCCAGTGCGCGTCTCCAGTCAGGTACGTCCCGTGCCGACTCCCCGCACTCGCCCTGAGGTGCGTGTTAGTAGTCCAGTGCCACCAGTGCCGACTCCACGCATCAGGCTTCCAGTGCGCGTCTCTAGTCCGGTACGTCCCGTGCCGACTCCCCGCACTCGACCTCCAGTGCGTGTGCCCAGCCAGGTTCCTCCAGTACCGGCTCCACGCACCAGGCCTCCAGTGCGCTTCTCCAGTCCGGTACGTCCCGTGCCGACTCCCTGCACTCGACCTCCAGTGCGTGTGCCCAGCCAGGTTCCTCCAGTACCGGCTCCCCGCACTCGACCTCCAGTGCGCCTCTCCAGTCTGGTACGTCCCGTGCCGACTCCCCGCACTCGACCTCCAGTGCGTGTGCCCAGCCAGGTACCTCCAGTGCCGGCTACACGCACCAGACCGTCGGTGCGCCTCATCAGCCCGGAGCCTCCCGTGACGCTCGACAGCCCGGAGCCTCCCGTGACGCTCGACAGCCCGGAGCCTCCCGTGACGCTCGACAGCCCGGAGCCTCCCGTGACGCTCGACAGCCCGGAGCCTCCCGTGACGCTCGACAGCCCGGAGCCTCCCGTGACGCTCGACAGCCCGGAGCCTCCCGTGACGCTCGACAGCCCGGAGCCTCCCGTGACGCTCGACAGCCCGGAGCCTCCCGTGACGCTCGACAGCCCGGAGCCTCCCGTGACGCTCGACAGCCCGGAGCCTCCCGTGACGCTCGACAGCCCGGAGCCTCCCGTGACGCTCGACAGCCCGGAGCCTCCCGTGACGCTCGACAGCCCGGAGTCTCCCGTGACGCTCGACAGCCCGGAGCCTCCCGTGATAATTATATGGCCGGAGTCGCCTGCCACACCGGTGCTCAGTCCTGGCACGGTTATTTGCCCCGCTCCATGGCCTGAACTTTTTCCCCACCATTGTTGTTTTCAGGACCGGTGGGTTGCCCCTTTATATGGCCGGAGTCGCCTGCCACACCGGTGCTCAGTCCTGGCCCGGTTATTTGCCCCGCTCCATGGCCTGAACTTTTTTCCCCACCATTGTTGTTACCAGGACCGGTGGGTTGCCCCTTTATATGGCCGGAGTCGCCTGCCACACCGGTGCTCAGTCCTGGCCCGGTTATTTGCCCCGCTCCATGGCCTGAGATTTTTTCCCCACCATTGTTTCCAGGACCGGTGGGTTGCCCCTTTAAATGGCCTGAATCGCCAGCCACACTGGGGCCCAGTCCGGGCCCAGTAGAAATAAGGAGGAGGACATCCACTTCGCCGGGGCCGGAACCGCCACCGACGATGGTTTATGTTTTTCCCTCCCTGACCCTTCCCTCATGTTGTTGTGTTTGTTTTCTTGCGGCCGGGAGTCCGCGCCTTTGGGGGGGGGTACTGTCAGGCTCTGGCCATAGAGAAGCTTTGCTTCTCTATATTTCTATGGTCAGAGTCTGGCAGATCTATTATTTCTACGTCTGTGTGGTGTTGTGTGTGGGATCCCTAATTAGAGGCAGCTGCATTGCATTACCTCTAATTAGGGATCTTACTTATATGTCTGTGTTCCACTCCGTTGGCGTGGTTCATTGTTATGTTGTCTCGTGTTCGTGCTACGTGTGTTATCATTATTATTTGTTATATTTGTATAGTTCGCCATTTAGTTAAATAAATATGTCGAACTATCGATACGCTGCGCCTTGGTCTCTCTACACACCCGAACGTGACAGTATGTATGGATTACTTGGGTTGTTACCAACATCTGGTGAACATTTCATGTCAATAGCACCTTTGTAAATATATTAACTGAGAAAAATGGTGACGTGTTCAATACTTATTTCACCCGATGTATATTCACGTTAAATAGCCACACAGACTAGTTTCAGCGGAAAATCATCTGCAGGTAGCAAGACTGTGCAGCTCTCATCTGGTTTTGTCATGGAGCAGCTCACAGAAGAATGACATCGGTAGCCAGTAGGGTTGGAAAGACATTTCAACTTATAATATCTACCAGTAAATGCTAACTAAGACAACAATGGGTATGCAAACTAGGTATTAGTCCAAAGTGTTGGTTAGTAGGCTATTTGTGATGTGCAATTGCAATCATGTGGTTTGCTTCAGGGGCGTAGACAAGGATGGGCCTGGGTGGACATAGGCCCACCCACTGGGGAGACAGGACCTGACAGGCCTTTCAATCAGATTGATGTGGTTTAAGCATTGATGTGTGATTTTGAGTGAAAATCAGACAAATCTATAGGAAAACTCGGCTGGGCGGACAGTTTGGGAACGTTTTGGCAAAATTAGAATATACCCACTTCTCCAGGCACCACTACACCACTGCATAGGGCCAATGGAAAGCATGATGTTAAAGGATAAGCAGTCCATAAACTCGGGCATAAGCCAGTAGATCCCAATCATAGGAATACAAAAACACAACAATTATGCATTTCCCAATCAAAATGTACAACTGTTACTTCCCATTGGAAAAACAGTTTTCACGTTTAGCACACAATGTAACCGGTGACCTAAAGTTTAAAGTGGAACTGATAGCGTTTTAACTACTACTTTGCAGATATGAAACAAACAGACAATCATAATATAAAATTTTTAATAAGATTTAATGTTGCTAAACTTCTGTCAGTTGCACTTTAAATGCAACAATGTTTCACACACAAGTTATTTTCAAAGAGATGGCTAACAGCAAGCGCATTGCAATAAAAAGCACAGTTCCACTCACCAGATGATGATCATTTGAAACTCATTAGGGAGACCCATTTGCGACCAAGCTTTAATTTCCTGAATGAGGTCTTGAGATGTTGCTTCAATATATCCACATAATTTTCCTTCCTAATGATGCCATCTATTTTGTAAAGTGCACCAGTCCCTCATGCAGCAAAGCACCCCCACATCATGATGCTGCCACCCCCGTGCTTCACGGTTGGGATGTTGTTCTTCGGCTTGCAAGCGTCCCCCTTTTTCCTCCAAACATAATGGTCATTATGGCCAAACAGTTCTATTTTTGTTTCATCAGACCAGAGGACATTTCTCCAAAAAGTACTTTCTTTGTCCCCATGTGCAGTTGCAAACCGTAGTCTGGCTTTTTTTATGGCGGTTTTGGAGCAGTGGCTTCTTCCTTGCTGAGCAGCCTTTCAGGTTATGTAGATATAGGACTCGTTTTACTGTGGATATAGATACTTTTGTACCTGTTTCCTCCAGCATCTTCACAAGGTCCTTTGCTGTTTTTCTGGGATTGAGCGCGTCTCCTTCCTGAGCGGTATGGCGGCTGCGTGGTCCCATGGTGTTTATACTTGCGTACTATTGTTTGTACAGATGAACATGGTACCTTCAGGCGTTTGGAAATTGCTCCCAAGGATGAACCAGACTTGTGGAGGTCAACAATTTTTTTTCTGAGGTCTTGGCTGATTTCTATTGATTTTCCCATGATGTCGAGGAAAGAGGCACTGAGTTTGAAGGTAGGCCTTGAAATACATCCACAGGTACACCTCCAATTGACTCAAATTATGTCAATTAGCCTATCAGAAGCTTCTAAAGCCATGACATTTTCTGGACTTTTCCTAGCTGTTTAAAGGCACAGTCAACTTAGTGTATGTAACATTTTGACCCACTGGAATTGTGATATAGTGAATTATAAGTGAAATAATCTGTCTGTAAACAATTGTTGGAAGAATTACTTTGTCATGCACAAAGTTGATGTCCTAACCGACTTTCCAAAACTATAGTTTGTTAAGATGAAATCTGTGGTGGTTGAAAAATTAGTTTTAATGACGTCAACCTAAGTGTATGTAAACCTCCAACTTCAACTGTAGGGTTAGGTTTAGCATGGGGTTATAGCTCTTGCTCCTCCACGTGGCCATCTGCGGGTACTACATACCTCATTCACAACACTCGCTGAACTCATAATCTGAAGTAGAAACTGTGATCTACAAATCATTGAGCTAGACCCATCCATTTGGTTTGCAACTCAGTGAACCTGTGCAATCAGATCAAATCAGTTATATCGCTAACCAAGTCGTCCTAACCTTTTTAATATTAAGTTACCTGAGGTAAGCCTTCAAAGTTTTCGCGGGTAAACCTCATCCCTGGCATTGTGACACAGAACAATGGGCTGGGAATAGAATGTTCTGATTGCGAGTTGGTGCAATGGTGCTCAATAGAACTAATAGGAGATGGCAGGGTAAAAAATGCCCTAAAATATGGTGTTTTTAACAATTAACTTCAAAACTACAGCTAGTAAACAATTTGTATTTTTTTAAACAGTAATTTAACTAGGCAAGTCAGTTAAGAACAAATTCTTATTTACAATGACGGGGCCTACACCGGCCAACGCTGGGTTAATTGTGCGCCACCCTATGGGACTCCCAATCACGGCCTGTTGTCATACAGTCTGGATTCGAACCTGGTTGTCTGTAGTGATGCCTCTAGCACTGAGATGCAGTGTCTCAGACCACTGGGCCACTTGGGAGCCCCCAAAATGAAACTGGGCTTCATGGATAATGATGCAATTCAAAAAAATCATTGTTAAAAATGTAGTGTGTCCAGTCTAATCTTATCTTGTGTCATGCCTATAATTTTGTCATTTTGAAATGAATCCACTATTTACAGTTGCTGATGTTACACATTTGCTAAAAAGTTAGAAACGGGAGGCCTGTCACATAGTAACAAGTTAGCTAGCCAACTCCAGTCACGTGTTAACGTTTGCTGGTAAACCTAGCTTTAGGTGGCTGGTTGTAACATTGTAGCTTGCTGTTTAGTAGCCATATCTACGACTGAAAAGAGAAGAGGTTTTACAATCGAGATACAATAGGATCTCCAACTGTAAAACCTGTTCTATTTCTAGTCATAGATATGGCAACCTGTAGTTGTTTAGCTAACTTTGCTAGCTAGACTAGCTAGCAAACTTACTTAGCTTGGCACCATAGTTTAGTATGTCATCTGTCCTCTTGGTGCTGGCATTGGCTGTAGCTGAGCTTCTAGCTAAATCCAACTTCTTTCGAATCCTCTTTGCTAAATACCGGATGAAACATGTATGGTTGAATGTCACCATGTAGTAAAAAAAAATGCTCCATTTACATTTACATTTTGGTCATTCAGCAGACACTCTTATCCAGAGCAGCTTACAGTAGTGAGTGTATTTTTTTCATACTTCATCTTTGAATTCATGTTGATTAGAGGAATCACTTGAAGCAATTGTGGTCTGGTCAGTTCTTTCAGTTTTGCCCAAAGGATTGTGTTGCTAAGTGTCCGGCTCCCTTCAAAAAAAGCTTGTCTTGGGAGAGGGACAGGCCCGGAGCACAAAGCACCGGCCCACACCAGTTGTAGTCTTTCGATGAAGTTGATCTACGAACTCTTGTTAACAGGTGACTGCAATTCTGGTCTTTTCTGTGCAGTTTTATTAAATAGAGAACACATCTAAATGCTACATCAAATATATCCTCTAATTGAATTATAGATAATGGTGCATTTCTTTGTTTTATTGATCAGGGATCCCAACCTCACGTGCTGCAGAGTAGACCGGACTTATGAGTTATTTATTTAACTAGGCAAGTCAGTTAAGAACAAATTCATATTTACAATGACGACCTCTATGCATGGATAGGCTGATGAGATATGACTGGACGCTTGTATCTGCTTTTTGTTTTTGCATGTGCTTTTGCTCTCTTTTGTCAAGATATGAGGATAGAAGACATGTCAGCAAATCAACTCAATCAAGGTAAGTGGTCTCCTAGCATATACAAGTGTCACCCAGCAAATACAAGTGACAACACTGTATTGCAAAAAGGAACATGAATGTTAATTTATTCTAATGAGAACAGACAGAGTGCTTAACTGATGCATTCTATTTTCAGACTGGACATACAATAAAGCTGGGGTCCTATCTGGTGTCAAACATTAAGCCCTCATGGACGATAAGGCTTTATGCTTCAGGTGTTCATAATTAAAGTACAAGAAAATAGCAGGCTAGATGTAGTATTGTTATGGCTGTATTTATGATATGATATCGGATGGCATTTTATTTTCCAGTAGGTTAAGGAGCAGCTCTGAGATCTTAGATCCCCATACAAGAGATGACCATCTGGCTTTAAAGACTTGGAGATAGGCGTTGTTTGGAGCCATTTACCAAAAGTAATTTTGTTGCATCTGAAATTGTTATTTTTGTCAATTAATCTTGATTATATTGATTTGCTGTGCTGTACAATTTGTGCTACGAATGTGCATTAGATTTCTAGAGTGAATGATTAGTATCAATAACTAACAAAACACATTTATAAAATGTCTCCAGACGTCCTAAGACGGATGTCTTAAGACACTGGTATTTCCAAGACGTGTCTATAGACTGTCTTAAAGAGGTAATAACACGTCTTAAGACATCTTCATTTATATACTGTATGTCTCAAGACATGGTGATGGCTGGGTATGAAAGCGAGAGGGATAGAGGGGTGAGGAGTGTGAGACAGGGCACTGGGTCTCTTTGCCCCACTACGTTTTAGTCTGTGGACCTACAACAACACTCTCAGACATAACATGTCACACACTACAACAACCTTTCCCTACAGTATCTAAAGCTATGCAAATGTATTCCCTGTGGGCAACAACATAGAGGGACTTATAAATCAAATGTCCCCCAAATGGTGGGTTCTGGTTAGAAACAGTAGATTTGTTGACATGGTCATAAAAACACTTCAAAAGCTTTCGGTGGGTCACATTGGCAACATGGATCATGGTCAGTGTGACTAAGATTAGAGCCCCATGGCCGGGTTAAATAAAGGCTATGTCCTGACAATACCCCGTCACACAGGCACACACTTGCAGATACACAAACAGCTATGTCTGACTGATGCCGTACTCCTTCTTATACCAATACTATGCAGAGTGGTAATCCGGCATCTAAAACACAGAAAGAAAAACTAAAAGTGTGTTAGCTGCCACAAGAGTATGGGAACCAAGTCTGTGAACACACAAGTCTTCAGCCTTAGAATCACAAGTTAACATTTCATTCCAATGAGATACACAATCGTCATCATAATTTATCACTTCAATAATCATTTAAAAGTGTGTACAGTACAAAATGTACAAGTGACAAGGAACAATATAAACGAAATATTACCAATAAAAGTTATACTCATGTCTAGGTGAGTAGATTGTCATGCTAGTCTGTTTGGCAGTTAAACTGAGCACACATGAGTGACTGTCAATGTTTAGATGAACTAAACTAGCTCGAAGCTAAATCACACAGCATCCTTGTTCGATAGAGCATTGTGACTTGCCAAGTTAAATAAAGGTTAAATAAAAATATATTTTTTAAATTGACCGGAATCCAATCATAGGAAAGTAAAGGGTTTTCCCCACTATCTAATTTGATTTTGAAGAATACAAAAAGCTGTCCATACATCCTGTCATAGCCTAGATTCCAAAACTAATTTATTGGTTGTTATTCACAAAAAAGCATGTCAGCAGAGACACTACCTCTCAGAGTAACAATGACAATGTTCCATGATAATAATATTCTCATTTGCATTCTACCAAGGATTGGAACTTTTGGTGACAACATGGTGCCCAACCACATTGTCAATGTCAAATCTACCTTGGTCATAGATAGATGAGCTGGAAACATAAGGATGCTGAGAAGCTAAGGTTACAGAGCTGACTTGAAGGTTCTGGGATGCGCTCGTCCAAGAGTTTGACCTTAGATCTTGGTGAGGACAGGTCCCCCCTGGCATGTAAAGAGCAGAGGAACTAGAACACAGTTCAGGGCGAAGCATCAGACTGATAGAAGACGTAGAAAGGAGAAAGATAGAGGAGATTATCAGAGTTTTGTCAGGGTCTGCTTCTCTCTGGGAGGCAGCACCAATACTTCAGGTCAAACACAACACACACTCTCACACACACCCAGTTTAGCAGCTATCTCATAAGTCCTCTGCGTCGGTGACATTGGCAGGTGAGTCAGGAGAACGTGAAGGGTCTGAATTGGAGGTCATTGGCATGCTAGAGAGAGACGGAGACCGTTCAACCCAGCAGACAGACCCAGGACAGACCTGGCTACCAGACCAGGCATAGTTCCTCTCTGTAAAGCTGAATCACACCCAGTTCCTCCTCATCTCCCCTGGAAGGTGTTTCTGACAGGCAGGAAGAAGTTGAGATCCTTCCTCAATTGGAGCACATGCCACGACTAGAGAGAGTTAGAGGGTGGGGTTAGATTTGGGATGCCTCAAATAAAAACAGTAGATTTACAACGTGAAAGAAAAACAACCTCAGTGAAACGTTCCCTAGTATACCTCAGTGAACTGTGCTTTGATGGCATCAAACTTGACCTTCTCATGGACCGCCCTGGCTGTGTTGGTGCCATCAAAAGGTTCTGAGAACAACAACGATGAGACAACATTTTAGTAGGGACAGATACCGCGTTAAAACATTGAAACTGTGATTAACAAGAGCCAGATGTGTTGAACAATCATGTTTTCCAGCATCCGTTCCTTTCAATATAAAAAGATGATCTAAAAGGGGGGACATTACATCACATCATGGTAATAACACAGTTATTACAGTCACTACACAACTGTGTGGGAGGGGGCTAGGTTTCAGTGCCATGGTTAGCACTGATTTACTAATCAGGTCTAGTCTGGCCTACCTTCCACACAGATGAACTTGTCTCTCCACTCTAGACTATTTGACTTGGGCAGAGCCTTAGCCTCTCGCACTGAGATCACCTGTTTATCCCACCTGGAACAGAAGAAAGGAAGTGTGTGTGAGACTGAGTAGACATCTGTGTGTGTGTGTGTATGTGTATTTTCGTGCGCTGTATGGCATGGTATGGTATGGTATTGTAGGCATAAACATCAGATCAGAGTTTCTCAGAGCTTCCATCTAGCAACGTTGCCAAAAGATTAAAGTTCAGTTTCCACCTGTTGCTGTTGACACCAGAGAGAGAAGGGCCGTGGGAGGGAACATGTGAGAAAAACAGAGAAGAGAGAGGAGCACTTTTCCTATTTACTATATCGTAAAGTGCTCCTCTTCCCTCTTATCTGTCTTACATGTCCCATCCCACACACATTACAACATTCGCGATAAGCTTTCGTTAACAGTATTTATGAGGAATGCTATAAGATATTACAAAGCTACTTATAATGGATGTTCAACCTGTTGTCATGGACTCTTATGTCATGTGCTTTAAGCTGTTGCTATAACACATCCTTTATGACCATTTATGTCATATGAAAATACCTGCTACTTAGGAGTCTACATACCAGATGTTATAACAGGGTGTGACATCAATTTGCTTATACCACAGGTTGATTTGAGAGTATCACAGGTAACACCTTTTTATGAAGTACATACCAATAATACTTTTTATACAACGGGTGGGTCTAATTCTGGATGCTGATTGTTGAAAACCACATTCCAGCTGGTGTCTATTCCACACATTACCACCGGCTAAATCTATGACGTTGAAATGGCTATTTACTATGTTCCATCTTA
This sequence comes from Thymallus thymallus, assembly GCA_023634145.1. Classification (NCBI taxonomy): domain Eukaryota; kingdom Metazoa; phylum Chordata; class Actinopteri; order Salmoniformes; family Salmonidae; genus Thymallus; species Thymallus thymallus. Next base: position 25,321,486 of record CM042402.1, on the reverse strand, counting down.
ATCCACTGTCTCATCAGCTCAGCCAGGCAATTTATATACTAGATCCACACTGTAAAAAGCATCCTCCATTTCTTTTACACTAGCATTTGGTTTTCAATAGCGGAGATTTGCAATAACCTTGCGGTCTGTCTCCGACATTGAATCCCCGAGCTGACAAGGTAACAATATGTCGTTCTGCCCCTGAACAAGGCAGTTAACCTACTCCCGGGCGCCGAAGACGTGGATGTCTGATTCAGAGGGGTTGGGTTAAATGCGGAAGACACATTTCAGTTGAATGCATCCAGTTGTACAACTGACTAATATTCCCCCTTTCCATTGTTTCAATATAAAAATGTGATCTCCAGCTGTCCTATGGTAATGAACGTGTTGGGAGTTGGGACAAGACAGACAGGCTGGCATCTTTTCTCAGCCAGTCGAAATAATTAAATTAGCATAATTTTTATGGATATATACAAAACAATGTCAATAGAAAAACACGAAATGCAGCTAGTTTGCTGTCATTCCAACATCCGTTTGAAGTGATTGTGTTAGCTGTGCAGTTGGCCACCTCTTCTGAACAGTGGCATGGCGAGAAAGCAAATGTTCTATGCCAGGCGAAATCGCACATCATTAGCTCATTGTTATGGATGTATCCCCCCAAAAACAATCACTAGAAAACAGCTAAAACAAATGCAAATGCAGCTACTTTGCTGTTATTTTGGCTTCACTGTTTGGCGTGTGTTAGCCAAAGTTGGCTAGCTCGCAAGCAAGGGATAAGAACATTTCCAGCCATCATGGCAACGGAACATTTAGAACGAACGACTGGGTCGCGTCCATAGAATTAGAACAAAAAGACTTAACGACTGGGTCGCGTCTCTGGCAACCGAACCGATAGAACTTGTAGCAACACTAGATTTGTGTCGGGACTATTTCTCATGGAAGGATTAAATAGTATGGGGAAGAGTTTGGGGAAGGCCCGTTCCTGTTTCAGCATGACAATGCCCATCCACAAAGCAAGTTCCATACAGAAATGGTTTCTCGAGATCGGTGTGGAAGAACTTGACTGGCCTGCACAGAAACTTGACCTCAACTCCATCGAAAACCTTTGGGATGAATTGGAACGCCGACTGCGCCCAACGTCACTAATGCTCGTGGCTGAATGGAAGCAAATCCCTGCAGCAATGTTCCAACATTTAGTGGAAAGCCATCCCAGAAGAGTGGAGGCTGTTATAGCAGCAAAGGGGGGACCAACTCCAGATCTGTGCCTCGACACAATCCTGTCTCGGAGCTCTACGGACAATTCCTTGAACCTCATGGCTTGGTTTTTGCTCTGACATGCACTGTAAACTGTGGGACCTTATATAGACAGGTATGTGCCTTTTAAAATCATGTCAAATCATTTGAATTTACCAAAGATGGACTCCAATCAAGCAGTAGAAACATCAAGGACGATCAATGGAAACAGGACGCACCTTTAGCTCAATTTTGAGTCTCATAGCAAATGGTCTGAATACTTATGTAAATAAAGTATCTGTTTTTTTGTTTCTAATAAATTTGCAAACATTTCTAAAAACCTGTTTTCGCTTTGTCATTATTTGTATTGTGTGTAGATTGATGAGGATTTTTTATTTATTTATCAATTTTTTAATAAAGGCTGTAACGTAACAGAATTTGGAAAAAGTCAACTAATCTGAATACTTTCCGAATGCACTATATAAAAAGGATAATCAACACCGGGCTCTACACATTCTATGGCAATTAATGCAACTCCGTGGAAGGTCAGTTCCACGTCGGTCATTATTTTCCATAGAATGCATAGCCCCTCGTTGATTATCCCTTACATAGTGCATATTGTATTTTAGCTGGCTTAATATACATAGTTATTACGCATATTAGGCCATTTAACGCAATATAACAGAAACTTTATGTAGCCTATTCATCTGTTTTTGTTTGCTTTAAGTCATGTGAATGACTTAATTATAAAACCCTATAATAGGTATTTGTAGGCCTTAAGTCAATTGTGATCATTTTCCAGATAGACAAACGCGCAACAACACATTTCACTACCCTGGTGCAACTATTTGACAAAGTGATATGGTCCTTTTAAGCAAAGCTGTTTAGTATTTCAGTACACAACAAACATAACTAACATTCACAGTGAAGTGCATGGAAAATGCCTGTTTGGCCACAAGTCTGCCAGTGTCTACTGCTGCTATCTAGCGATCTCCCAGCTCTTTCAATCCCCTCCCTCTAACATAGGTAGTTTAAACGTAACATTCTTGTGTAGAGAGGCAAAGTTTTGCCTCTAGCTATCTGGCCATACACACCCAAGTAGGACAAGAGCACGAGCAACCCCACCGACAGCTAGATAGCTTCAGATGGAATTTAAAAGCTTACTTAAGATTATTTTTCACCTAAACTTTAAAACACAAGGACTTTTTACCCAGTTCTTAATACACATGAGTAAACTACGTTATTATCTATATTCTTTGCTGTAGGTTTGCTGGTTTACTACCGACTGGCATTGTGTCTCATCATCTCCCAGGTTGAGACAGAGTCACTGGAGGAAAAAGGAATCAAAATCTCAACTCTGCTTCCCGGCAGTGATGTGGGTATGGAACGGATGGGATTCACAAGCACTGATGAAGCCCTAATACAGCTACAAGAAACCTTCCCAAAAACCATCAATCAATCAAATGTATTTATAAAGCCCTTTTTACATCAGCAGATGTCACAAAGTGCTATACAGAAACCCAGCCTAAAACCCCAAACAGCAAGCCATGCGGATGTCGAGGCACGGTGGCTAGGAAAAATTCCCTAGAAAGGTAGAAACCTAGGAAGAAACCTAGAGAGGAACCAGGCTCTGAGGGGTGGCCAGTCCCCTTCTGGCTGTGCCGGGTGGAGATTATAACAATTTTCTCAAAGATGTTCAAACGTTCATAGATGACCAGCAGGGTCAAATAATAATCACAGTGGTTGTAGAGGTTTCAACAGGTAAGTACATCAGGAGTAAATGTCACTTGGTTTTTCATAGCTGGGCATTTAGAGGTTGAAATAGCAGGTGCGGTAGAGAGTTAGCAGGTCTCAGGTAAACAGGTCAGGGTTCCATAGCCACAGGCAGAAGAGTTGAAACTGGAGCAGCAGCATGACCAGGTGGACTGGGGACAGCAAGGAGTTATTAGGCCAGGTAGTCCTGAGGCATGGTCCTAGGGCTCAGGTCCTTCGGGAGGGGTGAGAAAGAATTAGAGGGAGCATACTTAAATCCACACAGGACACCGGAGAAAACAGGAGAATAACACCAGATATAACAGATTGACCCTAGCCGCCGCCCTCCGGCACATAGATTATTGCAGCATAGATACTGGAGTCTTAGACAGGGGCGGTCGGGAGACACTGTGGCCCCGTTTGACGATACCCCCGGACAGGGCCAACCAGGCAGGATATAACCCCACCGACTTTGCCAAAGCACAGCCCCCACACCACCAGAGGGATATCAGACCACCAACCTACTACCCTGAGACAAGGCTGAGTATAGCTCACAAATATCTCCTCCACTGCACGAGCCTGAGGGGTCGACAAACCGGACAGGAATATCATGTCAGTGACTCAACCCACTCAAGTGACGCACCCCTCCTAGGGATGGCATGGAAAGCACCAGTAAGCCAGTGACTCAGCCCCCGTAATAGTGTCAGAGGCAGAGATTCCCAATGGAAAGACGGGAACCGTCCAGGTTGAGACAGCAAGGGCGGTTCGTGGCTCCAGTGTCTTTCCGTTCACCTTCGCACCCTTAGGCCAGACTACACTCAATTATAGGACCTACTGAAGAGAAGTCATAAAAATTGAGCTCTATAGGAGAAAGCCTTGCCTCCAGCTCTTTGCTTAAAAATTCTAGGGACAATAAGGAGGCCTGCGTCTTGTGACCGTAACGTACGTGTAGGTATGTACGGCAGGACCAAATCAGAGAGATGGGTAAGAGAAAGTCCATGTAATGCTTTGTAGGTTAGCAGTAAAACCTTGATATCAGCCATAGCCTTAACAGGAAGCCAGAGGCTAGTACTGGAGTAATAGGATCCAATTTTGGGGTTCTAGTCAAGATTGTAGCAGCCGTGTTTAGCACTAACTGAAGATTATTTAGTGCTTTATCCGGGTAATCCGGCTAATCTAGAAGTGACAAAAGCATGGATTAGCTTTTCTGCATAGTTTTTGGACAACATATTTCTGATTTTTGCAATGTTACGGAGATGGAAAAAAGCGGTCCTTGAAATATTCTTGATATGTTTGTCAAAAGAGAGATCAGGGTCCAGAGTAATGCCAAGTGAAACAGTTTTTTTGTGGACGACTGTACAACCAAGATTAATTGTCAGATCCAACAGAAGATTGCTTTGTTTCTTGGGACCTAGAACCAGCATCTCTAAGTTGTCCAAGGTAAAATATATAGTGAAAACAATAGTGGTCCTAAAACGGAACCTTGAGGAACACCGAAACTCACAATTGATTTGTCAGAGGACAAACCATCCACATAGACAAACTGATATCTTTCCGACAGATAAGATCTAAGACAGGCAAGAACTTGTCCGTGTAGACCAATTAAGGTTTCCAATCTCTCCAAGATAATGTGGCGATCAATGGTGTCAAAAGCAGCACTAATGTAGCACCTTCAGGAGTGCAGTCTCAGTGCTATGATGGGGTCTAAAACCAGACTGTATACTTTCGTATACATTATTTCTCTTTAGGAATGCAGCGAGTTGCTGCACTACACATTTTTTTAAACATTTGAGAGTAATGGGAGATTCGATATAGGCCGATAGTTAACATTTTCTCGTTCAAGGTTTGGCTTTTTCAAGTGAGGCTTTATTACTGCCACTTTTAGTGAGTTTGGTACACATCCGGTGGATAGGGAGCCATTTATTATTTTCAACATAGGAGGGCCAAGCACAGGAAGTAGCTCTTTCAGTAGTTTATTTGGCAAATTGAAGGTTTAGAGGCCCTGACAACGTTTATGAATGTGTCAAGAGATATAGGATTCAAAAACTTGAGTGACTCCATTGATCCTAGGTCCAGGCAGTTCCATGCAGACTCAGGACAGCTGAACTTTGGTGAAATACGCAGATTCAAAGAGGAGTCCGTAATTTGCTTTCTAACGATCATGCTCTTTTTGTCGAAGAAGTTCATGAATTCATCACTGCTGAAGTGAGAGGTATCCTCTCTTAGGGAATGTTGCTTTTAAGTTAGCTTTGCGACAGTATCAAATAGAACATTTGGATTGTTCTTAATCTCTTCAATTAGGTTGGAAAAATAGGATGATTGAGCAGCAGTGAGGGCTCTTCGATATTACACTGTACTTTCTTTCCAAGCTAGTAGGAAGACTTCCAGTTTAGTGTAGCGCCATTTCCATTCAAATTTTCTGGAAGCTTGCTTCAGGGCTCGGGTATTTTCTGTGTACCAGGGAGCTAGTTTCTTGTTTTTAGGGTTGCGACTGCATCAAGGTTAAATTTAGATCCTCAGTTAGGTCGTTAACTGATTTTTGTACTCCGACATCCTTGGGTAGGTGGAGGGAGTCTGGAAGGGCATCTAGGAATCTTTGGGTTGTCTGAGAATTTATAGCACGGCTTTTGATGATCCTCGGTTGGGGTCTGAGCAGCTTATTTGTTTCGATTGCAAACGTAATAAGATGGTGGTCCGATAGTCCCGGATTATGAGGAAAAACATTTAGATCCAAAATATTTATTCCATGGGACAAAACTATATCCAGGGTATAACTGTGGCAATGAGTAGGTCCGGAGACATGTTGGACCAAACCCACTGAGTCAATGATGGCTGTGGACTTCTCCATGTGAATATTAAAGTCACCAAAAATGTGAATATTATCTGCCATGACTACAAGGTCCGATAGGAATTCAGGGAACTCAGTGAGGCCTGTAAACAGTAGTTTTAAAAAGTGATTGAGTAGGCTGCATAGCTTCCATGACTAGAAGCGCAATAGATGAAAGCGCAGTCATTTTTAGGGTAAGTAAATTGAAAGTTGCTATCGTAAATGTTAGCAACACCTTTGCGGGATGCACGGGTGATATGGTTTTGCGGCCAAGCTTTAACTTCCTGACTAATGTCTTGAGATGTTGCGTCAATATATCCACATCATGTTCCTTCCTCATGATGCCATCTATTTTGTGAAGTGCACCAGTCCCTCCTGCAGAAAAGCACCCCCACAACATGATGCCACCCCCATGTTTCACGGTTGTGATGGTGTTCTTTGGCTTGCAAGCCTCCCTTTTTCCTCCAAACATAACAACGGTCATTATGACCAAACAGTTCTATTTTTGTTTCATCAGACCAGAGGACATTTCTACAAAAAGTACAATCTTTGTCCCCATGTGCAGTTGAAAACCGTAGTCTGGCTTTTTTTATGGCGGTTTTGGAGCAGTGGCTTCTTCCTTGCTGAGCGGCCTTTCATGTTATGTTGATATAGGACTCATTTTACTGTGGATATAGATACTTTTGTACCAGTTTCCTCCAGCATCTTCACAAGTTCCTTGGCTGTTGTTCTGGGATTGAACGCGTCTCCTTCCTGAGCGGTAATATGGTATTTATACTTGCGTACTATTGTTTGTACAGATGAACGTGGTACCTCCAAGCATTTGGAAATTGCTCTCAAGGATGAACCAGACTTGTTGAGGTCTACACATTTTTTTTTTCTGAGGTCTTGGCTGATTTCTTTAGATTTTCCCATGATGTCGAGCAAAGAGGCACTGAGTTTGAAGGTAGGCCTTGAAATACATCCACAGGTACACCTCCAATTGACTCAAATGATGTCAATTAGCCTATCAGAAGCTTCTAAAGCTATTACATTTTCGGGATTTTTCCAAGCTGTTTAAAGGCACAGTCAACTTAGTGTATGTAAACTTCTGACCCACTGGAATTGTGATATAGTGATTTATAAGTGAAATAATCTGACTGTAAACAATTGTTGGAATAATTACTTACAAAGTAGATGTCCTAACCGACTTGCCAAAACTATAGTTTGTGAACATGAAATCTGTGGAGTAGTTGAAAAATGTAGTTTGAATGACTTCAACCTAAGTGTATGTAAACTTCCGACTTCAACTGTATCTGTCAATCAGTATATAAACTCCAGGAGTATGTCATTCTAGGGTCCTCTGACAAGCTACACTCACCTGGTGGTTTGTTGGTGGAAACCAGATGTCTATAATACATTTTTGTGTAAACTTTCTACTTGAGCATTGTATTTCCTCCTCACATCTGAGTTTCTTCAATACCAGAGAAATCATAAAATCAGAAGGGATTAAGTGAATCAGCCCATATGGATCAAATGGTTGAAATTAAAATATTAGTTCTCTACAATCTGTTCTGAGGTGACTAGAACCTCTCTCTAGTAGAATATGAATTTTCTGATATTATCCTTTCAAATAGGTGTCTAGTTTAAACAAAATAGTTATTAAAAGCACCACAAATTTCCATTTTGTCTAGTATGGGACCAGAGGCTGTCAAAACCTGCTCGGGCAACAAGAGGGTGGAGTTTTGTTTCAAAGATTTGACCACTTTCCAGAAATTAGCTGGATTACCACCACTCTGCAATACACAATTCAAGAAATATGCTGATTTTGCTTTTCTAACCAGAGATAGACATTAATTTCTCAATTGTCTGAAGGACTGCAAATCAGACAGTCTAGCTTAACCAAAACATTTTTGTGTGAACCAAGGATTAGATACATTTAGGTATTTTAACATATCTTATGCAGGCAAAAGGACAATGGTCACTGAACTCATTGGCAAATATCCCATTGGCCGTACATTTATGAGGGGTATTTGTTACAATAATATCTAAGAGAGTATATTTTTCACGATGTTTAAAGTTGGGGCGAGTTGGTTTAGTTATAAGTGTATTTAGATTTAGCTTAGTACAATTATCTTTCAGCCCATCAGATACTGGCATCAACCGAACCAGATTAAGATCACCCACTACTAATATTTCGGATTTAGCATAGTTAGACAGGCCGTCATTGTAAATAAGAATTTGTTCTTAACTGATTTGCCTATTTCAATAAAGTTTAAATAAATAAATACAAATAAAAAGACAGGTCAGACAATTTGTTAAAAGCACACATGGAGGCAAAGGGAGGGCAATAAAGTCCCACTAGTGTCAAATGGCCATTATTACCAAGGCCTACATTTAGGACTAGACATTCAAATTGCTTAGGGACAGAGCATCCATTTCTGTATCCATAACCACAAGGGATACAGAAACATTTAAAATGTTGACTCCCCCTCCTCAGCAAACTTTGACATCAGATCTAAAAACATTATAACCAGTCAGAGAGTAAGGTATAGACTTGTTTGGGTGCAAGCCGTCCCTTTTTAAGAATGGAGGACGTTCCCAAAATAAATCAAAATAGTCAAAAGAAAATAATTTTGGGGCAGAGTTTCGACTTCAAAAGAGTCAAATTAAAACAGCTGTGAGAAACTATCTATTCCACGATTGTGTGTAGGAATAGGGCAAGAAAATAATCCCCTTGCCAGTATTCACTAGCCTGTCCCAAAGGAATTAGAAATCCTGTCTCAGCTCCCCAAACTGCCACAGCCTGATGTCTTTAGTACTGGCATGCACAACCACTGTGTGCAGCTCTGGGTTTAGGTCTAGGATGACCATAAGCTCTTGGGTAATGTCACACATCCTGAACTTCCGACGATGGTTACCTTGGGAGGAGGGAGTCGTGGATTCCCAGGTCGCATGGAGCCAGCGACCCTGGATGGCTGAGGTGGTGGGCCTGTGGGGCTTGGTCTGTGGGATGCTCCAGGGAATGGCCGACTCAGTAATCCAGGACAAGAGGCTGAGTTGGAAGGATGGGGGAAGCGACGTAAATCCTCATCAGAGGGCCCTGGTGAGAGCCGCAGGTCTGGACAAGAAGTGAGAGGGAGGATGTTTTGGAATAATCTTTCTGTACTTTGCTTCATTTATCTCTCTCTCTCGATCCTGACGGCAGGGACTGGGAGACTAGTCAGGATCGAGGCAAAGATGAATGAAGCACAGTACAGAGAGATCCTTGATGAAAACCTGCTCCAGAGCACTCAGGACGAAGATTCACCTTCCAACAGGACAAAGATTCACCTTCCAACAGGACGAATATTCATCTTCCAACAGGACAACGACCCTAACAACAAAGCAAAGACAACGCAGGAGTGGCTTCGGGACAAGTCTCTGAATGTCCTTGAGTGGCCCGGCCAGATCCCAGACTTGAACACCTCTGGAGAGACCTGAAAAAAGCTGTGCAGCGACGTTCCTCTTCAAACCTGACAAAGCTTGAGAGGATGGGAGAGACTCCCCAAATACAGGTGTGCCAAGCTTGTGACGTCATACCCAAGAAGTGCTTCAACAAAGTACTGAGTAAAGAGTCTGAATACTAATGTAAATGTGATATTCGTTTTTTTCTTTGTCATTATTGATTGTGTATTTATTATGGATCCCCATTAGCTGATGCCAAAAATACAGCAAAATTAAGGCAGTTATACATTTTTTAAAACATAACAATACATTCACAGATTTCACAACACTGTGTGCCCTCAGGCCCCTACTCCAGCACTACCACATATCTACAATACAAAATCAATGCATACGTGTGTGTATAGTTTGTTATCGTGTGTGTGTGTGTGTGCATGTGTCTATGCCTATGTTTGTGTTGCTTCACAGTCCCTGCTGTTCCATAAGGTGTATTTTTATCTTTTTAAATAAAATAAATCTAATTCTACTACTTGCATCAGTTACTTGATGTGGAATAGAGTTCCATGTAGTCATGGCTCTATGTAGTACTGCACCACGGACCAATACACCACGGACCAATAAATATTCTTTACATCAACAACATAGGAATCACTACAAAACGTATTGTATGACTTCCTATACACTATATTAGGCCCAGCCTTTGGAACTTTGGTTTTCCTAGATATGGCTACTATATTGTGATCAGTACATCCGATGGCTCTGGATACTGCTTTCAAGCTAATTTCTGAAGCATTAGTAAAGATGGGATCAATACATGTTGATGACTTCATTCATTTTAATCCATTTTAGAATAAGGCTGTAATGTAACAAAATGTGGAAAAAGTCAAGGGGTCTGAAATCTTTCCGAATTCAGATCCTTTACTCAGTACTTTGTTGAAGCACCTTCGGCAGTGATGTACTTATTTATTTATTGTCACAATAAGATAGATGGATGGATGGATGGATGGATGGATGGATGGATGGATGGATGGATGGATGGATGGATGGATGGATGGATGGATGGATGGATGGATGGATGGATGGATGGATGGATGGATGGATGGATGGATGGATGGATGGATGGATGGATTAGATAGGATAGATAGATTAGATAGGATAGATAGGATAGATAGGATAGATTAGATAGGATAGATAGATAGGATAGATACTTTATTGATCCCCCGGGGGGGAAATTTCATAATAACGAGACATCCATCAATCTATGTAATTTTTACATCAGCCTATACAGAAACCCAGCCTAAAACAGCAAGCAACGCAGATGTATAAGCATTTATGACCCATTTGTCCATGTTTCTTGGGGCTGTTTCGATCCAATACTTAAAAATGACAAGGTCTTGAGATATTCTGAAATCATCCAGTGGTATAAGCACTGTTTTATGTCTCTTCAAATTGATGTCTGTGTACACTCTATAAGGGCTAATGACATGGTTATGACGTCCATCAGTCCATGTATTGTAATTATGACACAAAGGGTTGTAGTATGCAGACTCCTAAGTAGCATGTTATAGCACATGGCATGAGTGGTCATACAGCATGACAACAAGTTCAACAGTCATCTATAACATCAATTATAACTAGCTTGACATCTGCCATTGCTCATAACTTAAACAGCTTATGAGGAATGTTATGTGTCATGTAGCTGTTATAAAGTCTTTATGAATGCCTTCATAAGGACACGTACAGTTTAATTGTCATGTACAGTAAAGAGGCGGTGACTTTACTTACCTGATGACATTGCCGTAGTACTTGCAGAGTACATGAGTTTGAGGATTATTGTAAGGCTCATACCTGAAGAAAGTACCTCAGGAATATTTTAGAAGTATTACCTAAAGACAGAGGCGTAGTACTTGAGGAAGCCCAGCAGCAGCTCTCCCAGTGAGGCCTGGTTGGACGAGGAGTAGGGGGGAATGTCTCTAGGACCTTCAGGCACCAGGTGGAAGTCCATGGAGGGACTGAAACAATCCTAAAAACAGCAGGGGTGTATTCATCAGACACACCGTTGGAAAATGTTTTGCACCGTAGCAGAAAGTTTTGCAATAAAATCCACAACGGAATTCGGAAATTCAGACATTACAACGAAATTTAACAATATACATTTTTTTTTTTTTTTTTACTTAGGCCGGACAAAGTTGAATTACTGTTTAACGGATTCCTCTCCACACCCCGAAAAAAACAGATGTGTTATTTTTTGGCCATTATATGCGGCTCTTTGTTTATAATACACTGTCCGCTCACTTTCCCAAACAGTCGGTTAAATTAATGGTTATTGCATCATTTTCAGATCTATTAGAAGCGATTTAAAGACAAAATAACAATGTAATTGAACCAGAGATCAAGGCATTCATCAGGAAAGATGCAGTGCAAGCTGATAGTATTTTGGACTACCAAATTGAAGTCAAAAAGGTTGATGAAATCGAAGTGTGTCAGCTGTATGGTGATTTGCGGTTCATAATTTACATTTTACCGGTACTACCAGTAGTAGTAGTAGTAGGCCAACCGATAACACCACGACGGAATGCGTTTGAAGTGATGATGCGCCGCCGAGAACAGCTAGCATGTCCAGCAAAGTACATCGCCAGTGGCACGTACAAACTTCGTGCAGATCAGCAGGGGGGGCTTTTTCGTGACAGCCAGACGAGACAATGGAAGGAAGATGCGGTGAGCAAAGTTACTGGGCTAGAATTTGCTCTACTGTATATAGATTGATGCTTCTAATTGTGCATGTTACAAACAACATTTTTTATTTTGATGATGATAGGTTATACTCTATGGCTGGATTTATGTATTTTTTCCAATGACACATTAACTTGGCAGACCTAACTTGACTGACCCTCTTTCTACAAGGCCTAGTCTATGAGAGGCCTAATCATATTGGTACAAATATTTTGTTAACGCCTACAGGCTATAGAGATAAACTCATTATTATGCATCAACATTTTAATTTGATTACAATTATTTGTCAATCATTCTTGAATTTGTTAGGCTATATAATTAAGTAAATAAATAAACTGATAACACAATCATGCATTACCTTTTTTTTTTATATGATAGGATGTATAATATAATGCAATATTCTATGTGAATAATGTTCATTAATGTTAATTTGTGTATTAAAAATAATAACAATCTGAAATTGAATATTTATCCTATTGTCCATATAGCCTAGGACAATATGGTAAAGTACTGTTATTCCTTATCCACTTATATATATATATATATATATATATATATATATATATATATATATATTTTTTTTTTTTTTTTGCTTGCTTGCCTCACTTTTTTGGGGTGGAAATCCGTTAAACAGTGAATCAATTTTGTCTGGCCTTAGTAGAAAATCTATTAAATATATTAGAAATGTAGCCAAATTCCAATAGTTTCTCATAAAGAAAGCATTAGTAATTCGTATAATCTGCAATTTTTTGAAGAAGTAAAGGCATTGGGAATGTGCTTGTTTGTGTTGTGTAGCCAGTTAGCTTGCTGAAACAGTCATTTATAAAGGCTTTCCCCCAAAACATTTTGAATTAAATGTTGACTGCAAAGTAGGCCTACCTGGCAGAATGATAGCATGATGATCAATCGGGTTGGCATCATGTGTAGTACAGAACCATCGCTAGCCAAACACGTCTTACTTTATTACAACATTTTCCCAGACCTCAAAAGTGGTCTCCTGATGTAGTTTAAGCATTGTTGTGCACTTAGAACATCCAATTTAGTTATGTTTCTATAAAAAGTGTGATTTGGAGAGTGAAACCCTGAAAGAATTGGGGGAAATACAAAACCTTGAAAAACTAAAACAAGGAAAATCTCAGATTTTATTAGGGCCCTACTCATAACCATGTCATAATGTGTCATAACAAGCTGACATAACTTGTCATAATCTGTCATAATATGGCCATAACACATTCATGACCAATATATTTACACCGGTTGTGACATATATTACGTTATTTTATGGAGGGTATTAGGTATTTTTTAGGTATAAAAACTCAGGAGGGGTAACTTAATCTTTTAGGATGAGGACTCTATTTGCAGGAGCAATTGGGTTGACCTGTTCACCTCCAGGTACAACCCTATTTACAGGAATAGTTAGGTTAACTGCTGAGACATACAAATCCTGTTGGGAAGTGATGTAGGGCCAGCAGGTGGCTCTATTTTTATTTTAAGAAGAGAGTTTGGTTGGGCCACTATGGTCTCCAAATAAGGAGAAAACAAGAAATAGCATCAGGGGTTTTGAGACCAGGGTGGAGGAAAATAGAATGGGTGTAACCAAGCAGGAGGGATCTCCTAATAAGGAAGAAGCAAGGGATCTCCTAGTAAGGAAGAAGCAAGGGGTCTCCTAATAAGGAAGAAGCAAGGGAGAGCCTCAGGGTTTGGAGACCCGTGATGAGGGAAAGAATATAACCCAGCGGGTGTGGCCAAATGTGTCCTATGAATAATCATTTGAAAACTGTATAAAAAACAGAACTGGGAGATGGAAAGTTAGTTGATCTGCAGGTCTACTCGGCTTTTGTTGCTCCTGTAATAAAAGTATATCTTGATTCTACAAACTCCAGAAGTGCTTTTATTTTTTAGTAAGAGGGAAGAGTTTTTTCCACCACAATGGTTATGACACACATTGATGTGAACATAGGAGTTAAAATAGCCTTTGTTGTTTATCCAATGAGTCCCACTTCTACGCCGGTGCAATTTGGACTTCTAACCCTTTTAAACATTGTGTGTGTTGACTTCTATTTGTTCTGCATCCGCTGCTACCAACCATTCATCTGTGTGATTAACGAGGGCTGAACTAGAGTGGTGTTTGTGAGAACAGGGCGGATCCCGAAAGGGGCCCGGGGCCGGGTCTTATTACAAAAACGTCTGTAGAGTACGAATGGTTTGAGCTACAAACTATTAAAAGCCATCTATGAAAAGCTGAGACTCTCACAAACACACATTCTGCTCTATGACGCTCACAAGCTACACAAGAGTCGTTAGAAGGTAAGGGGTTCTTTTACATAGAAGATCCAAGGAACTCCAAACCACACAGTTGTCACTGACTAGTTGGATATTATTGAGCCAACAATCTGTACATTCATAGAAATGAATTTATATTGACATTTGTCAATAAAACTCATGAATGGAACCATTTATGTCAAATTATTTTGTGTTCTACTTGTAGACCTGGTTGTCCTTAAAATAAAAAATGTCAAGCACTTCATTGTAAGGCTACATATAAGGGCACACAGATAAATTAAAGTCAAATAAATGAAAAGGCACATTTTGCTGGGGTCTCAGGACTGATAGGGTTAGGAGTCGATGTTAATTCCCTTACCGGATATTCCTTCTGCAGAGAGGGAATGACTGGTTCAGGCAGAGCTGTAAAGACATGGAGACATACACACTGGGTTAAACAGTGTAGTGGTTTCCATGGACAAAGGAATATCGCAGTTAGTGCAGGACCATGAGCACTGTGTGTATGTGTTTGTGTGTTCACTCACTCTGAAGGTAGTGTAGTACCATCAGTACTAGAGTGTAGCTACTGAGTGTTCCTTTGCTGGCATCGTTTATCCCGTGATGTCTGGCCCACCTCTTAATCACCAGAATGATGGGACGCACACGCCGCTCAGCTACAGACACAGAGAGAGAGAGAGAGAGAGAGAGAGAGAGAGAGAGAGAGAGAGAGAGAGAGAGAGAGAGAGAGAGAGAGAAAGAGGCCAGTACAGCAGTTTAACGTAGTGAAACCATGTCCAGCACATTGTAAAAGTGTGTAACAGGGTTAGAAATGCTCCTTATTAAAAAGTGACTTTCATCCAAATGATCGGTTTCTGATATTATTAATGTGTGAGTGGCGTAATGCAGTAGTGCAGTTCTGTGGTTACTCTAGAACAGCATGTGAACAGAAAGGATAATACCCACAGTAAACAGTTTCTATTAGAGAGCTCGCGGGCCCTGACAGATTATTGCGGCGCGGTCTGCATTTTTCATCCTACATGTGGGAGCGGGCGGTCAGACAGACAACTTTGGGATGAAATGTTTTCAGTGTAAAGTTAAACAACTAAAACCAGATATAAAGTATGTAAAAAAGAAAAGAAAATGGAGCTATATACTGTATGTTTAAATGAGATCATATTTGAGAACAAACAATTATCAAAATAAAAACAAAAATTCCCAAAACGTCATAGCATGGAGCCCCCATTGATGTTATGTTTGAGTCACTTAAAGTGCATTCGGAAAGTATTCATACTCCTTCCCTTTTTCCATTTTGTTACGTTACGTCCTGAGCGCTCTGGAGTTGATTTTCGTCAAGGATCTCTCTGTACTTTGCTTCGTTCATATTTTCCTCGATCATGACTAGTCTCCCAGTCCTTGCCACTGAAAATCATCCCCACAGCATGATGCTGCCACCACCATGCTTCACTGTAGGGATGGTGGCAGGTTTCCTCCAGATGTGACGCTTGGCATTCAGGACAAAGACTTCAATCTTGGCTTTATCAGACCAGAGAATCCTGCTCCTCATAGTCTGAGAGTCTTTTGTGCCTTTTGGCAAACTCCAAGCAGGATGTGAAATCAAATCAAATCTTATTTGCCATATGTGCCGAATACAACAGTGAAATGCTTACTTACAAGCTCTTAACACTTGTTCTTCTTGAAACTGCATTTTTGTTTAAGTAAAAAAAAAAAAAAAAAAAAAAAAATAACAAATAATTAAAAAGCAGCAGTAAAATAGAGAACAGTATATGACTAGGGTTACTGGAGTCTGACAATTTTTAGGGCCTTCCTCTGACACTGCCTGGTATAGAGGTCCTGGATGGCAGGAAGCTTGCATCCAGTGATAATGACTACCCTCTGTAGTGCCTTGCGGTCAGAGGCAGAGTAGTTGCCAAACCAGGCAGTGTTGCAACCAGTCAGGATGCTCGATGGTGCAGCTGTAGAACTTTGAGGATCTGAGGACTCATGCCAAATCTTTTAATTCTCCTGAGGGGGAATATGCTTTGTCGTGCCCTCTTCACGACTGTCTTGGTATGTTTAGACCATGATAGTTTGTTGGTGATGTGGACACCAAGGAACTTGAAGCTCTCAACCTGCATGCTCGGCCCTCCTTTTCCTGTAGTCCACAATCATCTCCTTTGTCTTGAACATGTTGAGGGTTGTTATCCTGGAAACACACGGCCAGGTCTCTGACACTCCTCCCTATAGGCGGTCTGATCGTTGTCGGTGATCAGGCCTACCACTGTTGTGTCGTTGGCAATCTTAATGATGGTGTTGGAGTCGTGCCTTGCCATGCAGTCATGGGTGAACAGGGAGTACAGGAGGGAACTGAGCACGCACCCCTGAGGGGCCCCCCATGTTGAGGACCAGCGTGGCAGATGTGTTGTTACCTAGTGTCATGACGCCCTCCTCCTTGCCGGTTAGGCAGAGGTTAACACCCCCTCTCCTGAGGGTGGCAGTTTTATGACTTAACATCATAAATTCTTTGCAGGGACTCCCCCTGGACATGCAGAAAGAGAGAAGTCCCTTTGTTAACACAGACATTCTTCCTGCCAAAACACCAACATCCAAAAATGGATAAATATAACAATATTTCTATAAGAAAGGATGTGAGAATGGTTGGTGGGGAATCAAAGAACGACCATGTCGAATGTTTCATTTTGTGACATCATGAAAGACGGTAGATCCACATTGCTGTACCTCTGTCTACACTTCCCAGTTATCAGGCTTGCATCGAATTGTTGAATAAAACAAATGATTAAGTATAATACAACTTTTGTGAAGAAATCAGTCCCAGGAGAGGGTGAGAAGCGACAGGTTGTGTGTGTGTGTGTGTGTGTGTGTGTGTGTGTGTGTGTGTGTGTGTGTGTGTGTGTGTGTGTGTGTGTGTGTGTGTGTGTGTGTGTGTGTGTGCGCGCGCGTCCTTACCGTCGGCATAACTTCTCAGCAGGAAGGTGTTTCTGATCCCTACAGTGTTGTTTACGTTCAGATCAAACTCAACTCCACTGGAGAGAGAGGGGAAGAGAGAAATAGCTTTTTATAAAGAAAGGTTTGATATACCCCAGGTAGGGTTGCAAAGGGTCGGAAACTTTCCGGTAATTTTCCCGGAAATTTTCCATGGGAAGTTAAGCCCCGGGGAATTTTGCTTAAATTCATTAAAAACGTTAGCTTATAACAGTGAACCTTTTTTGTGGGATACACATAAGGCAATTCTAGGTCTTGTGGCATATTTTGGTGAAACTATCCCCAATTCAATGGAATAGCAACCCTCTGCATGCACAGTGCATTCTTCCATCACATGTACAGCTGATTCTCAAGATTTTGCACACTAATGAGATGCTATTGAGCAGACACTCAGGCACGTATTTTCCCAACATGCAAACCACGCAATTGCTTGGGGCCCCGCCGTGAAGGGGGCCCCCTGCTGCCCGTAAGCAGACATTACAAGCAGAATTACAATAAAATTATATTTCCCATAACAATATATAAAAAAAATATAAAAATATATTACAATTATTTAATTTACATACACTTGCTTTTGCATCTAATTTCAAAGATTTATTAGACCACACACACCATGCCTGCGCATCACAGGGTCTATTAATTAAACGCACTTCGTGACACTTCTGAGCTACCGTAAATAGCCAACTGACAGACAGTACTAGCTAGCTTCAGTCAGTCACAAAAAAATGTAATGCACAAAGAAGCGAACATATCCAAGTGGGGCTCAAAAACGACAAATACTCAACAGGAAAATTTGCTAAAGTTAACCAGTTTCTTCAGAAGCACTACTGAAAAGGAATCGGATGGAGATACTGCTGGTAATTTTGCAACTACAAGTTGTAGCAGCGTGGTTAGCAGCACAGACCTACCCACTAATGCTATAGCGGCTAGCTCGGAGGCTGCACCCGCCACAGAGCTTGACAGATCGCCTGATGACGTACCTGTAAATGCAGGTTTGGTGAGTGAAAGTTGTGAAACTGTCATTCTCTCGGACGACCCAGCGCTTTGGCCAGACAGGCTTACCGACCACAAGAGATGTCAACTTGTCAAAAGGGGTCCAGTTCAAATTAAGGGTTATGACTTCCCACAAAACGATGATAAAGTCCCACGTAATTTTACCGAAAAATATTACCAAACGAAAATGAAAAACGGAGAAGAAATACCCCGTAACTGGTTAGTTTATTCTATGAGCAGTGATTCTGTGTTTTGTTTTTGCTGCAAGCTCTTTGAAAGAGGGACAACATATACACTGAGCAACAGTGGCTTTCGATTGTGGGTGAATATTCATAGCCACTTGAAAGAGCACAAGAAGGGCAGATCGCATCGTGCCAATATGGAACAATGGCGTGAATTTGAAAAACGACTTACAACAGGCAAAACCATTGACAGTGCCAGTCAGGAAATGCAGTCTCTGGAAGAACAGCACTGGAGGGCTGTATTAAGCAGAATAATTGCTATTGTTTGCTATTTAGCAGAAAGAAACCAGGCATTAAGAAGACACTGAACATCTTTTTGAGCCACATAATGGCAATTTTCTGGGACAGATAGAGCTGTTAGCACAGTTTGATCCTATAATGAGAGAACATCTTCGAAGGATTGACAAAAAATAAATAAAAGATCACTACTTGAGTAACGCAATCCAAAACAAGCTTATTGCATTAGTTGGACAGAAAACATCTGATGCAATTGTGCACAATGTGAAAAGGGCCAAGTATTTTTCAGTCATAATGGATTGTACCCCTGATATTAGCCACACAGAACAACTATCATTGGTGCTACGTATTGTGAACTGTGAGTCATCTGTAGGGGCCTCCATCTTACAGCACTTTGTTGGCTTCATCAGCGTTGCTGATACCACAGGAAAAGGCCTGTGTAATACTCTCCTTGAACAGCTTAATGACATGACATTGAACATCGCAGACTGTCGTGGGCAATCCTATGTTAATGGGAATAACATGATGGGACACAAGCAGGGTGTCCAGGCAAGAGTGCTTGAACTGAACAAGAAGGCAATGTGTGTTCCCTGCAGCAGTCACACACTCAACCTCGTCGTGGCTGATGCAGCCAAGTCATCAGTTCTCTCTGTGAGCATGTTTGGCATTCTTCAGCGCCTTTACAACCTCTTCAGCTCTTCAATACAGCGCTGGTCAACACTACTACGTAATGTAAAGCTGACAGTGAAAAGACTGTCAACAACAAGATGGGAGTGTCGCATTGACAGTGTAAAAGCACTTCGCTACCAAATGCCAGAAGTTGTGGAGGCCTTAACAGACCTCAGTGAACATGCAGCAGAGAAGAAGGATGGAGAGACATTGTCTTTATCACAAAGCCTTTGCAAGGAGCTGACAACATGGCGGTTCATACTCTGTGTTGTGATCTGGTACAATGTTTTATATCAGGTAAATCGTGTCAGTAAACTCCTTCAAAGCCCCAGTGTTTCAATTGAAACAGTTAAGAGGGAAACTGATGGTGTTAAACAGTTTCTCCAGGAATACAGAGAAAGTGGACTTGCCTCAGCCCAGACAGATGCCAGAGAAATAGCAGAGAAAATGCAGGTAGATATGGCATTCCCAGTGGAGATAGAAAGAGCATCTCGCCAGTTCTTCTATGAGGGCACAGAGGAAACTAAATTCACACCAGAACAGCGCTTTAAGCAAGATTTCTTCCTTCCCCTAGTTGATTCAGCGCTGACTAGTGTCAGTGAGAGGTTCACACAGGTGGAACATTTTTTTTTCTATTTTGGGATTTTTATATTCACTAGATAACATGAAGAAAGCAATTCGGGAAGACACACTTGAGGAGTCATGCAAGAACCTGGAAAATACATTAGGGGACATTGACAGCCAAGACTAAATCCTTGAAGGAAGGGCAGCTGTTGTTGTTTTTCCAGAACACATTTCCTCTCCAGCAGAAATTCTGGATTACATCTACAAAGAGAATCTGTCGGAGTTGTATGGTAATCTGAGTATCAGCCTGCGTTTACTCTTGACTTTACCTGTCACTGTTGCTTCAGGTGAGAGGAGTTTCTGCTCATTGAAGCTCATAAAAACGTACTTGCGGTCAACCATGTCACAAGAAAGACTTAATGGCTTAGCAATGATCTCCATTGAGCAGAGGGTCCGTAGATCCTTGAACATGGAGGACATAATTAAAGCTTTTGCCGAGGCCAAAGCCAGGATGGTTAGATTCTGATTGCAGCCAGAACTACTATAAGGTAAGAAAACTGTCTTTCACTGTCCTATTTTAACTGACAAGAGAACACTTTAGTTCAAGGGAAATGATAATACTAGCTAATCAAAAGTATAATGACAGGATTTTGGCATTGGTTTGTGCTATCAAAGAAATTGTCATGATATACAAGGGGCCCCTAAAGCAAGCTTTGAATGGGGCCACAAAATTGGCAAACACGCCCCTGACGACACTACAACACTATCTGAGCCAAGGACTACATGCTTTCTGGTAAGTTTTAATAACAATACTGGGTGGGGTGAATATATTTTATATGGCATACATTATTTTTACAGCAAAGTGTGTTTAAATAATTTCTAACTTGTTAACAATTTCTGCTAGTTAGTTTTTGCTACCATGTGGGTTCTCGCTTGCTTGAACCTGCTAACTGAGGAGTGTTTCCATACGTTTCATTTTAAAACATTTATTTTACAAAGGAGTTGTTTAATCTAACTGTTTAACTATTTATCTGTACATGGAATTGTATTTGTCGTTTTTTTTTTTTTTTCTAATCTTTACAGGAAAATGCCACGGGCACTATCTGATGTGTGGAGACGTTTCACTGCAGCTAATGTAGAAGGAAAAGCTGTGTACATTTGCAAATACTGAGCCAAATCATATGTGAAGAATGCAACAAAGATGCAGTCATCTGGCCAAGTGCATAAAGTTCCCTCAGCGCTCACAACAAGCAACCTGTGACAAAGTCCCTCTACTTCTATTCAAGGTGAAAATTATTAACCAGACACCTTATCGATAGCAACAGCTCATGATCTTCCTGGAATCAAAAGTTAGGACTCAATGGAGGAACGTAGTCAGAGAAATGCTGATGGAATGTCTTGCTCGAGCTGTGTATGCAACTGGTTCACCTCTGAAGCGCACATTAACATTTCTGAATGTTCTTTTCCCAGTATACACCCCTCCAACCAGACATGCTTCATCTACTAATTTGGTGGATGCAGATTTCAGAGTTCATGCAAATCATAGAGAAAGCAGACTGTATTGCAATAATCTGATGGGTGGTCGAATGTTTGTGGGCAAGGAATAATTAACTACATCATCTCCACCCCTCAACCAGTATTCTACAAGAGCACAAACACAAGGGACAACAGACACACCGCCTCTACATTGCCGATGAGCTGAAGGCAGACATTAATGACCTTGGACCACAGAAAGTATTTGCACTGGTGACAGACAATGCTGTAAACATGAAGGCTGCTTGGTCTAAAGTGGAGGAGTTCTACCCTCACGTCACACCAATTGGCTGTGCTGCTCATGCATTGAATCTGCTCCTCAAGGACATCATGGCACTGGAAACAATGGATACACTCTACAAGAGAGCCTAGGAAATGGTTAGGTATGTGAAGGGTCATCAAGTTATAGCGGAAATCTACATCAGCAAGTAAAGTGAGAAGAATAAGAGCACCGTATTGAAGCTGCCCAGCAACACCCGTTGGGGTGGCGTTGTAATCATGTTTGACAGTCTCCTGAAGGGAAGGAGTCTCTCCAAGAAATGGCCATATCACATTCTGCCGATATGGACAGCCCCATCAAGATGATCCTCCTGGATGATGTATTTTGGGAGAGAGTGGTAAGCAGCCTGAAACCTATAACAGTAGCCATAGCACAGATTGAGGGAGTCAATGCCATCCTGTCTGAAATCCGTACTGCCCTGCCCACTTCACTGTTGATCCAAGCAGATTGAAATGGTCCTTGAAGCATTTGTTTGGGTTGCAATTTGAACTTATCCTCTGCAGCAGAGGTATTTCTGGGTCTTCTATTCCTGTGGAGGTCCTCATGAAGCTGGTTGAGAGAATGCCAAGAGTGTGCAAAGCTGTCATCAAGGCAAAGGTGGCTATTTGAAGAATCTCAAATATGATGTATTAAAATATACACTTTTTTGGTTACTACATGATTCCATATGTGTTATGTCATAGTTTTGATATCTTCACTATTATTCTACAATGTAAAAAATAGTGCAAATAAAGAAAAACCCTTGAATGAGTAATATTCCAAACTTTTGGCCCCCAGTGTATAAAATATTTTTTAAAAACATAACATTTAAATGGCATTAATATTAATTCCCATATATTCCCGTTAATTCCCACGGAAAGTTTCCACCTCTGAATATTCCTCAAAATGTGCAACCCTAATCCCAGGGATAGGCAACTGGCGGCTCCTCCTTTTGAACGCCCTCGGATCAATTTCTCCCGCCAAAAAATTACAACACGTATATATATAATTTTTTACTCCGCTGTGGTCGCAACTTACTGTTGCAAGTTAGAATAGTAACATAAACAACGCGCAATTTGGTTGTGCATCAGCAGTTTCCTCTTGTATTGTCAGTCACTGATAGTCAATTAACCCATGTCAGTTAATTTTATAGATTGCTAAATTTGTTTAGCAGCCAGTCTCACTCAGATATATTAAAAACGGCAACTTCTCTCCACCCTATGGCAAAATGGGTATAATTGCAGGAAATTAGCTGTAAAACAGCTAATTTTCCTCTCCACCACAAAACGTTTAGAATTGTAGGAAATTAACTCTAAAACATAAAAATGTCTCTCCACTGTCAAGACGGGGATCACAAAAATGTTTTGCTGGCAATGGGGGGGTGGTATGGATGTGGGTACGTCGACCAGCAAACTACTGCAGCCCTCAGATTTTGTGGCTCCACCCCCATCAAAGTTGCCCATCCCTGATATACACAGTTCATTACCCATGCACTGTACTACTGTGGAAATAGACCATTAGTAACATGTACATATTTATTACGTCTATAAATATATATTTGATAAACAGCAGTTTTCAGGGGTTAAAAAAAAAGTAGAATCTCATGACTGAAATTTAAGTCCATCTCAGATTGATTGTCTGGGGCCAAGTTAACCTCCCCTTTCATGTAATAAAGTCATGACCATCATGCTTTTTGGAAAGAGGACCATTTTGTACACTGCGCCGTATTAAACTACAAGTTTGACGAATTCCAGCTCTTGACCAATTCGCAGTGACGAAGAACTTTAACACCTGAGTATTGTGTGAATTAGAAACCCAGTCAGCTACTGGGTTTGGCTACCCCTCAAGAGTCTGATTCCTCTGAAGTTTTCTTCTCTTCCTCTTTCCCTGCCTGTGTTGCCTCTGCCTGCTAAGCCTAAATGCATTAGGGAAAAGCAAAAATACAAAGAAAGTGATTGATAGAGGTTGACCCACCTGACTTTATCTCTGAATTTGAGGATGGGGACCTTGGCTCGGATCAGTTGAGGTCTCTCCATGTACGCTGAGGACCAGAACACACACATTTCCATCAACACATTGCACATATTTAATTTTTTACTAAGACTGCCCAAACACAACAACATTGCACACTAGGGCTGTCCCCAACTAAAATTAAAAATATTGGTTGACTAAGGGTAGTCTATTCTTTCGAACAATTGAATAGTAAAAAAAATGTTAACGTGTATTTTTCCTTATGTTGACACATCTTACGCGTTTTAATCAAATCAACTATATTCAAAGCTTGTCTAAAGCTTTACGCACACGGTTTGATTAAATAATTAAGACACACAAATGACTAGAGGGCAATTGATTTGATAGTGCCAGGCCGGGCTCATACTTTCTTTTCCCCCCCAAAAAATGTACATGAAGATACAGTATTTTTTTTTATTTCACCTTTATTTAACCAGGTAGGCCAGTTGAGAACAAGTTCTCATTTACAACTGCGACCTGGCCAAGACAAAGCAAAGCAGTGCTACAAAAAAAACAGAGTTACACATGGGATAAACAAACGTACAGTCAATAACACAATAGAAAATCTATGTACAGTGTGTGCAAATGTAGTAAGATTAGAAAGGTAGGGCAATAAATAGGCCATAGTGGCAAAATAATTACAAATTAGCATTAACACTGGAATGATAGCTTTGCAGATGATGTGCCAAGAGAGATACTGGAGTGCAAATTAGCAAAAAATTGTAAATATGGAGATGAGGTAGTAGGGTAGGCTATTTCCAGATGGGCTGTATACAGGTGCAGTGATCGGAAAGCTGCTCTGACAGCTGATGCTTGAGGTAGAAGGTAGTGTCCAGCTTCAAAGATCTTTTCAATTCGTTCCAGTCATTGGCAGCAGAGAACTGGAAGGAATGGCAGCCAAATGAGGTGTTGGCTTTGGGGATGACCAGAGAAATACACCTGCTGGAGCGTATGCTACGGGTGGGTGTTGCTATGGTGACCAGCGAGCTGAGATAAGGCGGGGATTTACCTAGTAAAGACTTGTAGATGACCTGGAGCCAGTGGGTTTGGCAACGAATATGTATTGAGGGCGTACAGGTCGCAATGGTGGGTAGTATATGGGGCTTTGGTAACAAAACGGATGGCACTGTGATAGACTACATCCAATTTGCTGAGTAGAGTGTTAGAGGCTATTTTGTAAATGACATCGGCGAAGTCAAGGATTGGTAGGATAGTCAGTTTTACGAGGGCATGTTTGGCAGCATGAGTGAAGGAGGCTATTTCAACATGTCCAGGTGATAGGGCCACACTGATAGATCAAGCTTAGTTTCCAAGTTTCTAAAACATATTTCCTATAGTGTCGCCATATTTTAATTGAGGATGTGTGATCATAATCATTAGGATATTTTAGTGATCTGCAGTTCGTCTTAAATTGCCCCCCAGCCTTCAGATGTGAGCTAAACAGTGCAATTGCACCTGAGATCCATTTTAAGGCTATGGATAAGAAAGTTAACTTATAATTTCCAAACGTTTAGGTCAGTTGTATGCTGCTGCTTTGTGATCTATTAAACAGCAAGGGTTGCATTAAATAGGCTGATGCATTTAGCAATATTCAATTCATACGCACAAAACATTTAAACAAAAGCATTCACTGTCAGTTTCCATGGAGGGCCACATTAGAATATATTTTTTGCCATCGTGGGCCAGAATCATATTACAGGATTATACATCATGTGTATGACTGTGTTGACATAGATCTACTGTAAATCACATCTAGATATGCTACTTATTTTACTTTAACATGAACAGAAATAAACCACATGCATGTTCT
The DNA here is from genome assembly GCA_023634145.1 of Thymallus thymallus. Taxonomy (NCBI): domain Eukaryota; kingdom Metazoa; phylum Chordata; class Actinopteri; order Salmoniformes; family Salmonidae; genus Thymallus; species Thymallus thymallus. Next base: position 25,295,960 of record CM042402.1, on the reverse strand, counting down.
CCTTTTGGTAGGCATTTTCATTATTAAACATGCAATGAACTACACGAAGGGAAAAGGACACTGTGCATTCAGCACCACGGACAGAACTCTTGTTAACGGGTATGCACAAAAACGAGAGAGAGCTCAACATTACATTTAAACTACTCAATCAGTGTGAGGAGTGAAGTCTCTGATGGGCATTGACTAGAGCAGTGAAGTCCGGTATAGTTTCTGACGTCGCTATGCGCAGGATTGCTGAGGTGAGAGTCAGTAAGAGATGATCTGTGCCTTGGCGTGTTATATTTAAGTCTGTTCACATACATAGGTTGACCCAAACAGTACAAACATCTTCTGAGCATGACTCCTAATCTTTGGAAAGTTTTGTTCATCGAAAGAGATGAATAGAACCTCGTCAGTGACATTGTTTTGAATAGTTCTCCAATCACTGCATCAGACTGAAGATCGAGAAGCTCAAGTTGCAGGTCAGTGGGAGCATTATCCACATTGGTGGATAAGAGAGGAAACAGCATGTCATTTTCCAACACTTTGAAATCCTCAAAAACGACAAGAAAACTCACTGTTCAAAGCACACAGGAGCGATGTATACTTCTCCCGCTGGTCATCTGAGTCGTGTCAGAAGGTGGGTGAGATTGTTGGCTGCAACTTGGCGGGTCAGGAAGAATAATTTTCCCTTGAAGGCTTTGACAAGGCTGTACATTTGATGTACAAAAAGGCTCTTCCTTTATAGTTTGGAATTCAGTTCATTCATGAGGGCCATGATCTCCACGGTGAAGGCAAAATCAGCCAACCATTATTTATCTTGCAGTTGAGGGAAATCCAGATATTTTCCTTTCATTTCCAACTCAGCAATCTCCGTCTTCATGTTCCACACCCTTTTAAGCACCTTCCCCAAACTCAGCCATCTCACGTTTGTGTGGTAGGGGAGATCTGCATGACCCGACTCGGTCTCTTCCAACAGTGAGACAAACTGCCTGTATTTTGTTCTTATGAAGTTTACCACTTTAGTGACTGTATCCACAACATGGCTCATTTACAGAGCACCTCCTGATGAATAATGCAATGCAGGAAATTAATTTTCAGCTCAGCTACTTGATCTTGTATTCTTTTCAAAAGGACAAAGTTTTTTCCTGTCAAGTTTGGGCACCCATCAGTGGTCACAGTGGATAACTTTTCAAAACTTAGTCCCAGCTTTGCCACACACTTATTAACCTCCACCAATATATATTTCCCTGAGGTTGTGCTCTTCATTGACTGCACCTCTGTAATAAGTCTGGGGTTATGCCTCGCAAGAATATCAACAACTGTGCTGTGTCACATGCCTCACTGCTCTCATCCAGGGCAAAGGAGAAATAGGTGAAATCTTTTACCTTGTCTTCAACTGTTGTTCCATATTCTCTGCGATATCCTCAACACGCTGTGTCACTGTTCATCTTGACAGGGAAACATTTTCAAACAGCTCTTTCTTGTCGGGGCAAAGTACTGCTGCAATTATTTAATGAATTCGCCCTCAGTGAATGGCATGCTATGTTTAGCAATTTTGTGGGACAGTACATAGCTAGCTCTCGCAATTCTGTTTGCTGAATGCAGGTTTGTGAAAAGTCCTTGCTGCTTTTGCAACTGAGAAAGCAACTCTTTCGATGCACTTGCCCTCTGCTCAGGAGACTTATTCCAAATTTCTCTGCATGCTTCGGGACAAGTTGTAGTCTTCCGAGACAGCGATGCTCTCTTTGCACACGAAGCACACAGCTTTCCCTGATACCTCAATAAAATAAATATTTTGATGTCCACTCTTGCTGGAACACCCTACATACATTGTCTACTTTCCTTTTCTTTGAAAAACTAATTTTAGCATAATTTCTAGCTAGCTACTGTTTGTAACTGTTACGTGTGTGAGCCTGTCAATTACTGTCTGTCCTCGTGCAGTTGTTATTTATACGTGCCTTCAAAATAAATGTCTCACAAGTGGTGGGAGTTAAATCATTACACAAAGGCAAGTATTCATTGGGCTTTTAATTTGAATAACAAATACGTTTTTCAAAACTTTACTATTGCAAATTGTGATCTGAGCATGATTCCGCGGGCCGTATTGAATCAGGTCGCGGGCTGCATTTTTGGTTCTGAATAAAAGTTGAAAATAAGTAATTTACAAATGTCCATGATTGGACCAAATCAAGGCTGGTCAAGATTGGACAAAATATACAGGCCCACCGTTTGTAAAACAGGCCATTGCATTGGATTTATTTCTTTATTTGGCATTCAGGCCAAAGAGTTCAATCTTGTTTCATCAGACCAGAAAATCTTGTTTCTCATGGTCAGAGTCTTTAGGTGCCTTTTGGCAAACTCCAAGAGGGCTGTCATGTGTTTTTTACTGAGGAGTGGCTTCCATCTGGCCCCTCTACCATAAAGGCCTAATGTTTGTCCTTCTGGAAGGTTCTCCCATCTCCACAGAGGAACTCTAGAGCTCTGTCAGAGTGACCATCGGGTTCTTGGTCACCAAACATTTCTAAAAACCTGTTTTCGCCTCGTCATTATGGGGTATTGTGTGTAGATTGCTGAGGATATTGTTTTATTTAATCAATTTTAGAAAAAGGCTGTAACGTAACAAAATGTGAAAAAAGTCAAGGGGTCTGAATACTTTCCGAAGGCACTATATCTAGGACTCTGGCTTTACCAGGACACTAGCTCACTCTAGAAGCCACTGAAGAGACATATAGCTTCTCCTTTATCAGAACATCTCCATGTTTCATTATTACTTGATCCCATGCAACAGGATGGGCCAACGATCTGACACGTGAAAGCAATTTGGAGTAACAGTAAGGCAGAACTCTATACAGTCCTTTCACTTACTAGCGCTCATAATGGAGAGGAGAAAGGGAGAAGATACAAGAAAAGGAAGCTGATGAAGAGTATTGAGAGACATTCCAGAAACACATCTGAAATGTGTTTATGTTAATGGAAAATCTGCAGTTTAAACAACACAGCCACAGCCATCACCCTGCCACTGTTTCGGTGGGAAAATGGGCTGGAGAAAATGTAACCACTCAAATTCATAGAAAGAATTGTATTTTTAATCTATAGATTTAACTATGTTTTAAGGCTATACAGTTTTTGTTTACAACTACACAAACAATGGAGAAAATCAAGTTTAAATTTTGGGTTCTGATGATAGTTGAACTAAGCTCATGAGTTATATTCTTCAAGAATTAATAGGTGTATATCATTAATTTAAAAGTATAAAAAATTGATGTTTGCCCGATTGGCAGATTTACCCTTTAAGAAAGTTTGTACTCACAGAGCCTGTAAAAGAGCTGCTGGATGAGACCGAGTACATACACAGCATCATTCCTCTGGTCCACCTGAGACACAGACATGGTCTATGGGCATCGTATTCATATAAAGATATGAGACAATTAAAGAACAATGTAAGTTACTAGTCCATTCAAAATGGTGTGAACAAGAAAATTATGCACTCACCGGTTCCGCTTGGATGACCAGACAGAGGTCAGCATCACTGTTCCTGCTGCCGAATCCATTTAGAGACGAACCAGCCAAGTACAACCTCGCCACTGAGAAGGGAGGTATAGAAAATGATTAATGATAATTCTACGCCATGACAGTATGATGGAACTTTTATTCCTTATTTTAACAGGCAAGTTTTGTGTGTGTGAGTTACATACATGGGAAGAGTCTCTGGATCTCCCTCTGTAGTCGAGCTCTGCACAGCTCCTTCCTCTCCAGGTCAGCGGACTGCTGCTGGCATGCTTCAAACAGCTCCACCATCTGACCACTCAGCTGTGAGACAATACACAACATCCGTGCTGATACACACTGGCTATCCCCATGATCTCTAATATTTGTTTGTGTATATCCATGTGAATGTAATCACACCGGTTGGATAAAAAGAATTGGCAGTAGAATGGCCTTGAAGAGCTCAGTGACTCAACGTGGCACCGTCATAGGATGCCACCTTTCCAACAAGTCAGTTCGTCAAATTTCTGCCCTGCTAGAGCTGCACTGGTCAATTGTAAGTGCTGTTACTGTGAAGTGGAAACGTCTAGGAGCAACATTGGCTTAGCCGCGAAGTGGTAGGCCACACACAAGCTCACAGAACAGGACCGCTAAGTGCTGAAACGTGTAGCCATAAAAACCGTCTGTCCTCGGTTGCAACACTCACTACTGAGTTCCAAAAGAGTGCCTTGGCAGCAGCGAATGGGGATCCCTAATAAATAAATACTCTGGAGCAGTGGAAATGCGTTCTCTTGAGTGATGAATCCCGCTTCATCATCTGGCAGTCCAACAGACATATCTGGGTTTGGCGGATTCTAGGAGAACACTACCTTCCCGAACGCAGAGTGCCAACTGTAGTAAAGTTTGGTGGAGGAGGAATAATGGTCTGGGGTTGTTTTTCATGGTTCAGGCTAGGCCCTTTAGTTACAGTGAAGAGAAACCTTAACCCTACAGCATACAATGACATTCTAGACGATTCTGTGCTTCCAACTTTGTGGAAACAGTTTGGGGAAGACCCTTTCCTGTTTCAGCATGACAATGCCCCCATGCAGAAACCGAGGTCCATACAAAAAATGGTTTGTTGAAATCGGTGTGGAAGAACTTGAATGGCCTGCACGGAGCCCTGACCTCAACCCCATCGAACACCTTTGGGATGAATTGGAAAGGCGACTTCGAGCCAGGCCCAATCGTCCAACATCAGTGCCCGACCTAAGTCCATGCAGCAATGTTCCAACATCTAGTGGAAAGCCTTCCTATAAGAGTGGAGGCTGTTATAGCAGCAAAGGGGGGTACAACTCCATATTAATGATTTTGGAATGAGATGTTCAGGTGTCCGCATACTTGTATTTATATAGTGTATAATATGCATTATTATCATGATCCTGAGGCTTACCTTGGCATAGGCCTGCAGTGGGCTACCATAGCTCTCTCCCCACAGAGGGGGCATCAGGGGGGCAGACGGCTGGGGGCTGAGAGGGGAGTACTGGAACCGGTTAGACTGGGTTTCCCTTGGGCCAGGGTGGGGTACAGCGGGAGAGCAGCAGGCTACAGAAGGACTGCCATGGTGGGGGACAGGGGAACTGAAGCGCTGCCTCTTCAAATTATATGGGCTGTGGTCTACAATGTGCCTCCTAGTAGACATAGGGAGGAGACGTACAAGCACACAAACGCACACAAACAGGGGAGGAAGACATACGTACGCACGTGCACATACGTGAGGAAGACAGAGACACGTTAGACTCAGGTTACACTGCAACCTCACAGGTCTCATGTTGGGAAATGGTGCCTGAACTAATGAAAAGGGGGCAGGCAGAAGAAAGAGAGAAATAACAAACAAGCCTTACTTCTTTCTGATGACCAGTGCAGATGCATGAAGACCAGGTGGAGGAGGAGAAAGAGGTTGGGTGCTGTGACTGAGCTTCCAATCATCGGGAGGAATCAGACCTGCAGGCAGAGGCCGACCATGGAAACTACACACACACACAGTGAGAATAACACACCAGCATGAACTACGTCAGCAGTCAATAACCAGAGCTAAGAGAGGGAGAAGTACATGCAAGTAGCCATTACAGACTAAAGAGAACAACTTTTAATTCTGTATTACTTGCGCATATGATGTATTACTTGCCATATAGCGCAAATGAAGGATTTATTTTGACGTGAGGTGAAGCAAAGCGGTATTGATTTGTAAGGTGAGGAAACTCGTATACAGCAGACCAACATTGGGGAAGTCTTTTCAATAATACTTTATTGTGGATGTTTTCTCAAAGTTTGTCTGCATAAGGACCAATCCCCTAGACACAAAAATTAAATTGTATTTAACATTCTGATGACCTATTCCAAAAAGTGTACGGCATGGATCATCAACTAGATTCAGCCGTGGACCGATTTTTTCTCAGGGAGCCGGAACATAATTTGAAATAATATGTTGTCTACAAATTGACCGCCGCAAGAAGACCAAACTGATATATTTGACTAAAACATAAACATTATTTCTCTCTATTGTGCATGGAAATAGTTTGGAACAGATTTCCAAAATTAAAATCACTTGGAGCTGTTTTACAATATTTTATGACCAACATACAAAAAAACTTGGGGGGGGGACAAATAACAAATCGGCCCGCAGGTCACCAGTTGGGGAACCATGGCCAATGGCAGTGTCACCAACCGGTTGAAATAATGCAGTGTGACTCGAGTCAACTGGAAGACTGTGTCCCTTTTTGGTCAGTGACAATGGAGGAAAGGGAGAGCGGAGGGATGTTGAGAGGCGGACCCTCAAGTCTTCTGCTCTCTCCTTCCGCTGAGACTGACCATCAGATGCAGGCACCATCAGCCCAGTAAAATAAAAATAAATAGCAAATTATTTAAATGTATGCTCACTTAGCTGTGCCTTGCAAATAATACAACAACAGATGTATTACCAGTAAAGCCTACCTCAAATGTTGAAATATATTTTGTTTTAAATGGCCCAAACAACAATGCATTGGCAGGGCAATTCAAGCAAAGCCAATATGAGGTGTTTTTTTTTTTTTTATCAGAGCGGTAGACTTGCATTTTGACTTGGTGACCACTGGTCTATGGCATATTATCTGACTGTGAATAACTAGTTAGCTAAAAAAAAAAAAAGAAACACAGGAAAAAAAGAACACAGGATAAGTACACACCCAGAAAGTATCTAGGCGACATGGACAAAAACGGGAAAAGTATGATTTTTTTGTTTACGTCCGGTATCCTATTTTAAGTCATTGTTATTCTACCCCCTACAATTTGTTGTAGGAAATTGTGCATTGTGTTTAGCCGACAACGAGCAGGCTTGGAACAATGTACGTTACTGGTATGCATCGATACAGTAGCATGTTATCACCTTGAAGGGTGTATCATTTGTATTTGGGGGAAATAAAGGGTGTTGTTTTGTTGTTTTAATTGTCAAATGTATTATCACAAAAATTGCTTTCAGTGTCCTTGTATGTTTTTTCCTTGTATTGGCCAAATCTTTTCACTTTAGCTGAGTTCCATGGAGTTTTTATGTGCCAAATGTTGATTAATGCGAATGTGTTTGCATTTCAATAAAAGTGTTCAAAGTAAAAATATAACTAGTTAGCATGCTAGCTTGCTATCTCAGGAGGATATAGGTCAGTGATGGGCATTCTGGCTCCTTTCAGTGAGCCGTCTCGTTCGGCTCAGCTCACCAAAAATACCCGGCTCTTTTGGCTCCCAACCGGCTCTTTAAAAAAAAGATGTTCTGTATTTTTTCAAGTCAAAACAGTTTGGATTTAAATTATTAAATTAAATCATACTCTACCTTAACCACAATGTATTTAAAAATGCATTGGTTTGTTATGAAAAAGAATGCTATTAAACATTTGCATCTAAATGATAACTTTTTAATCTATATAAACAAAGTGCATATAAATCTAACCATTTACAATCTGAACAGCATAATAATAGAATATTGCAACTTATCAAAGAAAAATAAATAACTATGTGCAAAAATGCAGCATCCCACTTAAAACATTAAACTGGTCCCTCTTTTCTCGCTCTTCTTTATTGCCATGTTATAACCAGCAGCACACAGCAATGCTGACCATATTTTGCTTTTATGAGAGATTTGCATTCAGTAAGCCGTGGGCAGACAGAGGCCTTGTTCTTCCACCAGCTCCTCCAAATAGGATCGGACCTCCATTATGGCATCGGCTGAGGGATTTCTTCACGCTGATCCCCAGTTCCTCTCGTCAAACAGCATCCAAACAGCAGATGTTTGTGGCACTACTGCTGGTGCTTCTGCTCCATCTGATCCCTCTTCTTCCTGTTGCCCTGGTGCCTGAGCCATCTGCTGCTGGAGCTGTCCCTCCCTGCTGCTGAGGTTATTATTTGAAGAGCCTTATCAATCGCTCTGGCATCACTGAAGCCTAACTTCTAAAACTTGGGGTCAAGTGCAGCGGTTTCTGATAGCACGTGATTATATTCCACTCTGTGGAACTTTCTGTCCATTGATGAACGTAGGGTGTCAATAAACTCTGTCACATGTCCTGTGGTTACATTTGCTTCTCTCTGGCGGCTGGCTGTGAATCGCTGCAGACCCTTTCACATGTCTCTGGCGGCTGGCTGTGATTCGCTGCAGACCCTTACACAGGGGCATCATGTTTGAGGCTGTCAGCTGAAAAGAGAGAACAGTAACTTATTAGTTCAGGTTCATGTTTTGTCAACTGATACTACATTATCATCTACTGCTCATATACACATATATAATACTGGAATAAATAATAATGTAGTAATAACTGCTTACTGTACCTCTCTCCACTGATCTCCACAGTGACCTGCTCAAAGGGTTCCAGGACTCTGCACACCTCCTCCACCACCTCCCATTCCTCTTGGGTCAGAGCATCAACAGGTGCATTGACAATGGCCAGGGTAGAGATGATAGCATCCTTTGACTCAAGAAACCGCTTCAACATATAAAATGTTGAATTCCACCTTGTAGTGCAGTCTTGTTTAGGCCCCAGTTCAGACTTCTCCATCTAGGTGCCATTCTCTGGCCACTCTCAACAGTTCCTCTGCCAAGTTCTCTGAGGTGTGTCTGTTGCTGAACTCAAAGCAGTCCAGAAGACAGCTAGACATCGAAAAATCTTCAATGAAGTGACATGTAACCGACAAGTAAGAAGTGGTTACCCTTGATGTCCAGCAGTCAGTGGTAAGGCAAACTGCAGTAGCTTTTTGGACTCTATCCCGCACTGAAGCCTGTGTGCTCTTGTACAGTTGTGGAATAAGTGATTTTGAAAGGGTTTTCCTGCTTGGAATTGTGTACATTGGATTTAGACTATTGCTATCATTTCTAAAACCTCTGTCCTCCAAAATGGATGGAAATCAGTGGCAATCATTTTAGCCAATGCAATATCAATTTGACCTTGTTTTGCTACAGACATTGGCATAAACTGGTCAATAGAAGACTGCGTTGCTGTGGGTGGCGGAGTATGTCTACTTGACTAAGTGGATACGCTGGCTCCACCACTATCTCTAGCAGGCCCGCTAGTTTCTCGAAGCTCTGCTAAAGCTAGCTTCACAGTTGGGTGCACAGTTCGCATATGCCGGTGTAGGATGTGCGTAGAACCCGCTTTATATTAGATTTTGTTTTGGCAAATTCTACACTGCGCTCAAACATTGTCTACATTATTAAAATGCATCCAAATTCTATGGCGCTTCAGACTCATTTTACAGCTGTTGTTTTCACAGCTGTCCTTCCTCGGCAGCTAAGTGTGTGACTGTGAGTGAGTTCGCATCTTTGGTTGACAGTGCGTGTCTGATTGACAGGAGCAACAAGTGAGGCTGTTAGTCTGAGCAGACAGTCAGAACGAATGTGTGCGCGCTTGAGCATTTAGGCCTATATTATTTTATTTCTTCTTTCGTTCTTTGAATTAGTTCATTCTAGTCATTAAAATATTTTGATTATTCATATCTTAATTTTTTTTAAATATTGTTATAAATAGATTCGGCTCCCAACGTTCACTAATATTAGGTTAGAGTTGGATCCGCTAGGGTAAATGAATACAGCATAAAAACCCGTTCTCAATAATCTGTTTAACTATACATACAAACAAAGAAGACTCACCAAGCCACATTGTTCAATGCGGTTGCCTTTTTGTTAGGGATGTTTCGCTGAGCCTCAGCCAGTCGCTGGTGGTGTTGTCGGTACAGTCCATTACTATGCACGCGTTTGGGGTTGTAGGGCGAGCGACCTGCTGGCGCAGCGTTGGGGTACATGATGCTGCTCACGGAGGTCCAACATCAATATTGTATCGGTCTCAGGATAGATTACGAGAAACAACGTCAAGATCTTTGATAGTAGGCTTTAAGATGTTGATCAAGCTAACTAGCGTTACTGGTTTCACCCAGTTTCGCGGTAACGAGTTGCTATTAAGTAGCAAGTTTGTTTTGAGTCTGCTTCAACAACAAATTAAATTGTATTTTTCACATGATTCGCAAACAGGTGTAAACTAATAGTGGCATAGCTAACTAAATGTACGCTAGCTATATTCAGAGCCATGTGGATTGACTAAAAAGAGAAGACGTTTTACAATCGGAATTATTTGGTATATCTTCTTATGCTAGTTAGCTACCTAACGTAACGCGTTAACGTTACCACCTGACGTTTACTATGGCGATTCTCCTTTAAACCCAGGAAGCAGCCATTCACCACATTTTCAATCTTACTAATGACGTCAACATACGTTCGGTACTTACCAAAGAATGGGATTTCGCTGAGCAACTATCGTCATTACTGCCGTTACGGCATCGTATGTACTTACAAAAAATGTCAAAAAAAAAAAATGCCTTTGACTTCTGCACCTCCAATAAAATCACTCATTACTGCCACGCACAGGTCGGCTGATTCAGCATTAGGAAAGGTTTTTGACCATGTTTACATGAGCACAGTATTCCAGATAGTAGCTCAAATTCCGTTAATGTCTTAGTTACATGCAACTGATATAGGAATACACAGAATATTACTAATTTAAGTTCATATGGGTTAAATAGAATTGTAACTGAAATATGGACACTGACTGTAGGCCTATGACCTCTCACATGTAGTATAATAACTCCTGCAGAATTATGCATTTATTGCAATATAATTATACAACAAATGTTAGTTTTGTTGAACAGGAGTGGAGAAATAGGATTTCTTTCTTTCAGCATCTCTTGAGAAAATGCAAATGCATGTGTAATGTGTTATCTTTGTTATGCAAGCAGACAGTATTTCAACAACATAAAATATGCACCCAAGATTAATTGAAGTCTTATCCGGGTTTCTCATAACCGGGATACAAGATTTTACGGGTAATTTTAAATGGGATATGATGTTTATATACTCAAAAACAGAATACTTGAATATCCTGAATAATAAGGGGATATTGATGGGCGTGTAAACATGGTCATTGATTTTATCGCCTACAACAGTGTATGAACATCGTATCAATCTTTTGTTTCACCTGTGATACACAGAATGCAATAATATTTAATTTAAGTCGATTAAATTGACAATATGTACGTTTTTACAGTGATTGTAGAGAGGTTAATACAGGTTTCAAATGAGAGACATGAAAAGTAGGTCTTACTCTTAAAGATCTCGGTAGGGCAAGCTGGTATGCAACAGGGTTGACCCGTCTGGTGATTTTGAATGGGCCAACAAATCTTGGGGCAAGTTTCTTGGATTCAACCTTTAATGGTAAGTCCTTAGCTGAGAGCCAGACTCTTTGTCCGATTCTGAAGTGTGGAGTTGCCCTCCTTCTCTTGTCCGCATACCTCTTTTAGCGGGTGGAAGCACTCTTCAAGGCTACGTGAGCCCTTTTCCATGTCCTCCTACAGCGATCGACAAATCTCTCAGCGTTAGGGACTCCAACCTCTATCTCTTGGCTGAAGAATAATGGTGGCTCGAATCCGAATTGACACTTAAATGGAGATAGACCAGTGGAGGAGCTGCGTAAGGTGTTGTGTGCCAGCTCTGCCCATAGCAAGAAACGACTCCAGGAGGATGGCTGATGAGCCGTGAAGCAGCGAAGGTATTTCTCCAACTCCTGATTTATCCGTTCTGTTTGGCCGTTTGACTGAGGGTGGAAACCTGAGGAGAGACTGACAGAAGAGCCAAACAGAGACAAGAATGCTTTCCAGTAGCGAGACAAACTGGGGGCCTCGATCTGAAACAATGTCCTCTGGAATTCCATGGATTCTTACCACATTCTGAAGAATAAGGTCAGCAGTCTCTTTGGCTGAAGGGAGTTTAGGTAACGGAATGAAGTGTGCAGACTTAGAGAATCGGTCCACCACCACTAGTACAACCGTGTTACCTTCAGATACTGGTAAACCAGTAATAAAATCCATGGAGATGTGAGACCAGGGGCGTTGTGGGATAGGCAAGGGATGTAGAAGGCCGGCAGGGCGCTGATTAGAGGATTTCTGTTGAGCACAGACTGGGCAGGCTTGTACAAAAGATCGGACTTCTCTTGTCATTTCTGGCCACCAGAAGCGTCTCTGAATAAAATCCAATGTCCTCTCAGTTCCTGAATGTCCAGCAATGGCAGAAGCATGACCCCACTGGAGGACCTCGGATCTTGCTTCCTTGGGCACAAACAAGCATCCTGCTGGGACTTCATCAGGAATGTGTACACCTCGTAGAGCCTCACGCACCGTATCCTCAATGGACCGACGAACCGGTGCAAGAATGCAGTCTCTGGGGACGATGAACTCTGGGGAACGGTCCCTCTGGGAACAATCATACTGGCGTGACAAGGCATCAGCCTTAACATTCTTGGATCCAGGTCTGTAAGAGATCACAAAATTAAAACGGGTAAAAAAGAGAGACCACCTGGCCTGCCGGGGGTTAAGGCGCTTTGCCTGCTGTAGGTAGGACAGGTTTTTGTGGTCTGTCCACACAATAAAAGGATGCTTGGCCCCCTCCAGCCAGTGGCGCCACTCTTCCAGTGCAAGTTTCACAGCAAGGAGCTCTCAGTTACCCACATCGTAGTTTCTCTCAGCTGGCGACAGGCGTCTGGAAAAGAAAGAACACGGATGGACCCTGTTATCTGTGATAGACCTTTGGGAGAGCACTGCTCCAACTCCCTCTTCTGATGCATCCACCTCCACGATAAACTGCAATTCAGGGTCTGGGTGTACCAGGATTGGGGCAGAAGAGAACAGTCCCTTTAATCTGTCAAACGCCTGCTTAGCCTCAGCAGTCCAGTGGATACAAGCAGGTGATCCCTTAGTAAGTGAGGAGATGGGTGCTGCAATAGTGCTGAAATTGCGAATAAACTTCCTGTAAAAGTTGGCAAAACCAAGAAATCTTTGTACCTGCTTTAGTGATTTGGGCTGGGGCCAGTTGGTGATGGCAGATACCTTCTTTGATTCCATCTGGATGCCTTCTTGTGAGACAACATAGCCTAGGAATGAGACTTGGGGCACATGGAACTCACATTTTTCGAGCTTTACGAAAAGGTGATTCTCAAGAAGCTTCCTCAGGACCTGTTGGACATGGTGAATGTGTTCCTGTAGAGAGTCTGAGAAAATCAGTATGTCATCTAAATAGACAAACACGAAACGATTCAACATGTCCCTCAAGACGTCATTGATGAAGGCCTGAAACACTGCTGGGGCATTAGCTAACCCAAAAGGCATGACTTGATATTCCCAGTGGCCAGTTGGGGTACTGAAGGCTGTCTTCCATTCGTCTCCCTCCTTTATGTGTATCAAGTTGTATGCACTTCGCAGATCTAACTTCGAAAAGATCTTAGCTTTCTGGAGCAGTTCAAAAGCCGATGACATTAGTGGGAGAGGGTAACGATTCTTAACAGTCACTTTATTGAGCCCACGATAGTCTATACAGGGCCTCAGACTACCGTCTTTCTTGGGGACAAAAAAGAAACCAGCACTAGCTGGTGAAGATGATGGGTGAATAAAGCCAGTACTCAAAGCATCCTGGATATATTCGTTCATGGCCTTAGTCTCTGGGGCAGAGAGGGAATATAGGTGCCCTCTAGGAGGGAGTGCGACAGGAAGAAGGTCAATAGCACAATCATATGGTCTGTGAGAGGGTAGCTTAGTAGCGCGTTGTTTGCTAAACACTTCTCTCAAGTCATAGTAATCAGGGGGCACAAGCGTTAGATCTTGTGGCTTATTCAAGGAACTAGCACTCACCTCCTCAATAGCTGCCCGAATTTCTTTACTCCCCACCACAGTGAAAGCAGGAGAGGTACAAGAATCCTCGCACGCAGAGCCCCAACGAAGGAGAGTTCCAGAGGTCCAGGAAAATTGAGGGTCGTGAAGCCGCAGCCAGGGGTAACCTAGGATAAGGGGTTCTCTGGAAGACTGGATCAGATAAAAAGAGATCTTTTCATGATGGTTAGTATCAATGGTCAAGCATAAAGGAACTGTTCTGAACTTGATTATTCCAGACCCTATTGGTCTGCCATCTAGGGCTTCAACCTTCCAGAACGAAGGGCAAGTTTCATAGGGGATACGCATCTTCTTAGCCAAGTTAATGTCCAAAAAGTTATCCGCAGCACCTGAATCCACAAATGCTTTCAAAGTCACTGTCCTCTCCCTGGTATCCCCCCAAGTAAGCGTAGCTGGCAGCAGTAAACGGGAGTGAGGAGTGTCAAACTGAGCAGTTCCACTCGCTAAGGTCCCCACTCCCCTTAGCGAGCTTTGGCTTTTAAAGCTAACTCGGGGCAAGAAGAGCGCAAATGTTTAGCCACCACAATAGAAGCACAGACCCTCTCTCATGCGTCTCTCTCTCTCCTTAGGTGAAATGTGGGTCCTACCAAGCTGCATAGGCTCTTCCTCTGTCTGTGGAGTTAAATGGGAAACTTCTGGGACGTTGGGAGATGACAACATGGACATGTCTCGGGCAGTACAGCGTTCTCTTCTTCTTTCGCGAATACGGTTATCAATTCGGACAGCTAAAGTTATGAGTTCCTCCAGACTTGTACCCCAATCTCTACTGGCTAATTCATCCTTAACCCCTTCAGAAAGGCCACGATAGAAGGTTGAAATGAGTGCCTCTGAATCCCACTTGCTCTCAGAAGCCAGAGTACGGAACTCAATAGCGTAATCGGCCACAGATTGATGCCCCTGATGTAGGTCTAGTAGTCTCCTTGCCGCCTCACGGCCACTGACTGGATGGTGAATACTTTTACATCAGAACAGATGGGGGAGTGTTGTCTCCAGAGGGTTGAGGCCCAATCCAATGCACGGTCACTCAACAAGGAGATAATGTATGCAATCTTAGCCCTCTCAGAAGCAAAGGTGGCTGGTTGGAGTTCGAAGATGAGTGACACTTGAGTCAGGAAGCCCTTGCAGGTACCAGGCCTCCCACCATAGCGCTGAGGGGTTGGAATCTTTAGTTCTTGGGGCATTGGTACAGTTAATGGTGGGGTTTCTGGTGCTGGTAGTACCACAGGTTCTCGAGGCAAGCATGTTTGTAGTTGTTGCAGCGACTCCCCAATCTGGTTCACAGCGTCTGTCAATCTCTGGAGCTGTGTCTCATGTGTTCCAAGCAAAACTCTCTGTTTGCTAATGGCTCCATGAATCTGTTCAGTATCTGCCAGGTCCATATCTTGTTTGGCTCAGTCTTGCTGTCAGGTCCGGGATTCGAACCCTGAGTGTGTTGCTGGAAAACCCAAGGTTCTATGGGGCAGTGTGGACCCAATTGGCAGATAATCACAAGAGGCAGGTTAGAAGGAAAAAACAGATAGTCTTTACTTAGTATTCCTCCTGAGCAAACACAAAGGATCCAGCATAAGTGCTGGGTTGAGCAAGGTACAAATCCACACTGGATGATGCAGGCAAAAATAGTCCAATAACAATATTTACCAGAGAGGCTGGTCAAAAGGTCTGAGTCAAAGTCTTTCAGGTTAGACCAAACGGGAAAACACAAAAGCATAGGCTAGGCTAGAGAACTTCAAGACTGAGCAAAGATACAAGCAAATGAGAGTCTTTAAATATACACCTGTTAACACTAACTAACTAGGCACAGGTGATTTGATTGAAACAATAATGAGCAGTGAATTAGGAGGAGGATGTGGAAGGTCTTGTGCTCTCAGTCTCCCTCTGCTGGACAGACCGTGGTGTGACACCTATGATCTTTCTCACTCATACGCAACATTCTGTAGCCTACTTGCATGACATAGATGGTTAAATTCACTTGGCAAAGTCTCTAACATGCTGACTTTAATGCGCGTGTGTGTGTCCATGCACGCCATCTCACGCATTGGGGACAAGTCGAAACATATGAAACATTCATGGACATTTAGCTAGCTAGCTTGCTGTTGCTAGCCAATTTGTCCTGGGATATAAACATTGGGAAATGCACAAGGTCGTTTTTTCTGGATCTTTGCAGAATTTTTCTGGATCACACAAAATCGTGTGTTCTCTAGTCCGACAATTCATCCACAGATAAAAGGGGAAACCTAGTTAGTTTCTAGTAGTCTCGCCTCTTTCAGTCTTCTTCTGTGGACTTTATATGGAGGTTGACAACCAAGGTGCATTACCACCACCAACTGGACTGGAGTGTTGACCTCATTTAATCTTTCAATATGCTCCTAAAAAACAATGATGAGATTGGAGAGGTGGGACTAGCATCACCTCACGTGTCTAAAATAGAACCAAGTTCTATTTTAGTGCCTGGTTACACAGACGCTCGTTTGGATGAAATGACTGAATAATATGTATGTGTACATTTATTTTGCAAAGCTCGCGCACGCAACACGGGCGGTGTGGTCAGCATGTAATGTTCCCAATCCATGATACACCCATTAGAAGTTCCCTGATTTATAAATTAATATTTCCAGTCATAATTATCCTTTGTAATGGCTTCCGATCCATATGTGCTAGAGATCTACAGACAAGTGCGGTGGATTCCTTGACTTCTCTTATGAAAGGTACACCTTTTATTTTTCCAACATTCCTCCCCTTTGATTTTATACAAACATCTTGTTTTGTCATTTTAGTATTTTACACAAGCTTCTAGGCAGAAATGGTAGGCAGAAATGAAAAATCTCTTGCCTATGTAAAGTAAGATGGCAAGGTTTTGCAACCTCCTGAAGATTGGTATTCATTAGATTATTCTTGATTGTGTGGTCATTTGTAGAAATCAAATATCTCATGAACATATTCGAACCTTCTTGGAGAGCTACAGTACCTCTAGGCAGGATTTTCTACGGTCCTAGTTCACACAAATTAATTACATTTAAATGTTTGTTTCTTATGGACAAGGAGAGACTGCAATACATTGTATGGTTAGCAACTGCCACAAACTGTTAATATGAGCATATTATAACCAAAAACAAATGTAATTCAACGTCCCTCAGTTAGCATACTCTAAAGCTCATGCCCAAATCATGGCAAAGTATCTTCAAACCAAGTGGTCAGATGTTTTGTGTGTATTCAACTTTAAAAGAATCCTTAATACATCCGACCTGTGATTTTTTAAAATGTTTTATTGCACCCTGATCATGGGGCTAAGCCGTGTGAAAATATGTAGAATTGCAGGAAATTTGCTTTAAAATTGCTTTTTATTTTTTCATGGGGGGGGGAGGAAGCCTAGGGGATGGAGCCACTGACATTCACAATAGAAAATCTCACTCCAAGCTATCTTCAAAAGTTGGCAGCCCTGTATTTATTGATGATAAATGTAATGTCAGGTTACACCAAAGTCTCCCACACTGCCCACTATAAGAGACATGGGTTCTCAATGGGAACCCAGACCAAAGGCAATGCAAGATATGGCCTACTACCTCTGTACAGCTTCCCAAGCAACCAAGTCCACCAAAAATGTGGTAGTTGGCACCACCATGCCAGCTTGCACCACCATGTAGATAACTTTGGCCTAGTATTAGCATAAACTCCTGTGAAAGACGGATCATCCAAACCTCCACCAGCTAAGCGGTCACGGATGTGTGTGGAGAGTGTTGACGACTCCGTAAAGACCTTACCCAATCCAGATGATCCCTCATACCATTCCAGTGTATCAGTTTTGGATGACTCTACAATTCAACAGTAAGTCACTATTCTTACATACAATTCTTGCTCTACCATACTCCAATGGCAGGCATTGTTGTCCCCTTATCTTGCTACATAACTTCTGAATGATATAAGAAGCACAAGCACTATCAGCCTACACCACTGCACACACACCTGTCATTACTGTGACAACTAGCTTGGCCATGTCAGCTAATGACAGCTGTCAGAGCACACACAAATCTGATTTGGTCACTTGCTGTTTGGACAGTCAGTATTACAAACAGATTTTAAAAACAAAACTAATTTGAGCATTAAGGCCTGCAGTGTGAACAAGGATTTAATGTCTCTCAACAGCTTTATTTACTACATAGCCAATCCCTGCTTCCTTCCATCTTTGTCTTCTATTTCTCACCTCTATTGGAAGAGGTCTAAGTGGATAGACTTTTTATATTATTTAGTAAAATGCTTAGGAGGTTGTAAGTATAAGAGACAAGGACGGGAGAATGTGATTGCAATTCGTTAGATTGTTTTCACACTTATGAAGTAAGAATGTCAACAGACATGATCAGAATTTGGTGTGTTTATGTTTACTTCTCCGCAGACCACATCAAGTTTAAATGTATTTATTTATACATTTTTTTATTGGAATTTCACAATTTTCTCTCATATTAAGAGATACAGTAACAAAGATAAAATAACAACAAAGAAACAAAAAAAACGGACAGAAATTAAACACAAAAGCTCAGATTAAATAATGGAATTATGCCCAACACATGGAACGTACAATGTAGTCCTGAGAAGTAAACAACCATCATTCTACGTAAATCCTTGCAGCATAATAGCTGATAAATCAGGTTCTAGGTAATTTAAATAAGGTTCCCACACTTTGTAGAACTGATCTGTTTTAGAATGTAATGTACATGTCAGATATTCTAATGGCACCCATTCAAATAGTATTTTATGCCAATCCTTTATAGAAGGGACCTTGTCATTAATCCACTGTAAGAGGATGTTTTTCCTCGCTGCGAAGGTAAGGATGTTGTAAAGCCTCCTCTTATCCACAGAAGTAGCATGCCTACTAGGGAGACCTAACAGCAAAGAAACTGGGTCCAATTCTAGGTCGACCCCTAGGATTTTTTCAATTTCTTGAAGATCATTAGACCAGTATCTTTGTAATTTGGAACATGACCATAAACCATATGCTACGGTGCCTGTATCAGTTTTACATTTAAGACACAGAGGAGAGGAGGAGGATGGGCTAAAAGCATGTCTGCGATTTGGGGATATATGCAATCTGTGTATTATTGTTAATTGGATTTCTCTAGTACAATTACAGATGGATATTGTTTTTGCATATCTCCAAATGTCCTCCCACATCTCCTCGTCAACAATTATTTCTCCTTTGTGGGAAAAAAGGCATTCTTTCAATGACAGCGTTGCCAATCAAGGTAGTGCTCTTCAAAATATAATGTCTTGTAGAAAGCGGGAAAAGTCCTGCTTTGGCAGTCGATATTTCTCAACCATCTGCTCAAATGACAATAAAATCTTATCAGCGAATAAATCATTTACTCTGCATATGCCCTTATTAAGCCAAATGTGAAAGCCAGCATCCAGCAATCCTGGTACAAAATCTGTGTTGTTAAGAATCGGGGTTAGAGCAGAGAAATGTTTTGACCTTCCCAAAAACGTTGAACTGACCTCCATGCTTTAAGTGTGTTAAGTGTAATAGGATTATTGCTGTGATCTTTTAAAGACTTGAAGCTTCTGCAAATTAAAAGATCCTGTAAGGGGTATTTTGAAAAATAAGTCTCAATGTCTAACTAAATAGAAGAGTCACAATTTGTGATAAAGTCAGAAATATAACATAAGTGTGCACACCACTGATAAAACCTAATATTGGGCAGATCCAAGCCCCCCCCCCCCCCCCCCCCCATAAAACCTGGCAGCTGCAATATTGCCATCTTAAGTCTTGGCTTGGCGTTTACTCCATATGAAGGAACTTATCCAGCCATTTTGATCGTTTATGTAAAAAAAAAAAATATTATTAGCTCAGGAATAGTTTTTTTGTCATTACATACAGCTGGGAAGAACTATTGGATATTAGAGCGGCAGTAACTCACCAAAACTACCAGTATTACGACTTCCCTAGAGCAGATCCTTTGTTTGCTCTCCCCAGAGCAATTTAATTTATTCCAGAGGTTGACCCAAAACAACGTCGGCGGAGGAGAGATACTCGGGGCGGTCTTCTGGTCCGACTTATGAAACGTGCACACGACCCACCACTACCGAGTATTTTACTCACTAATGTCCTATCTCTGGATAATAAAGTTGATTAGCTCAGGACGAGAGCTGCTTTTCAGAGAGACACCAGGGATTGTAACATACTCTGCTTCACGGAAACATGGCTTTCTCGAAATGTATTGTCTGACTCTGTAAAGCCAGTTGGGTTTTCAGTGCATCGCACCGACAGGAATATACATCTCTCTGGGAAGCAGAAAGGTGGAGGTATATGTTTTATGATTAACAACTTTTGGTGTAACTGTGAAAACATAGAGGAATTCAAGTCCTTCTGTTCACCCGACCTAGAATATCTCAATCAAATGCCGACCTGATTATCTCCCGAGAGAATTTTCCCCAATAATAGCCATAGTGGTCTATATCCCCCCTCAAGCTGATACTACGTCGGCCCTCAAAGAACTTCACTGAACTTTATGCAAACTGAAAACCACATATCCTGAGGCTGCATTTATTGAAGCCGGGGATTTTAACAAAGCAAATTTGAGTAAAGGCTCCCAAAATTCTATCAACATATCGATTGTTGTACTCGCGCTGCTAAAAACGCCAGACCATTGTTATATTACCTTCCAAAACGCAAATAAGGCCCTCCCCCGCCCTCCATTTGGCAAATCGGACCACGATTCCATCTTGCTCTTTCCTTCCTATAGGCAGAAACTCAAACAGGAAGCACCCGTGGTAGGGTCTATTCAACGCTGGTCTGACCAATCGGAATCCACACTTCAAGATGGTTTTGATCACGCGGACTGGGATATGTTCCGGTTAGCTTTAGAAAATAATATCGACACATACACAGATACGGTGAATGAGTTTATCAGGAAGTGCAAAAGAGTACCCACTGTGACTATTAAAACCTACCACAACCAGAAACCGTGGATAGATGGGAGCATTCGCGCAAAACTGAGAGTGTGAACCACCACATTTAACCAGGGCAAGAAGACTGGGAATATGGAAGAATACAAACAGTGTAGTTATTCCCTCCGCAATGCAATCAAGCAGGCTAAACGTCGGTATAGGGACAAAGTTGAGTCTCAGTTCAAAGGCTCTGTCACGATTGGGTGCATGGAGAGACCAAGGTGCAGCGCAGAAATAGTTCGACATAGTTTATTTTATAGAATTATTCAACAATGACGAACTATACAAACAAAAACACGAGTTAACAAAAACAACGTAACACACTTACTTGTCGTGACTGGAGATATAACGACCCACACCTAGGTGTGGGACATACATAATAAGTATTGAACATTTTTCTCAGTAAATATATTTCCAAAGGTGCTATTGACATGAAAGTTTCACCAGATGTTGGTAACAACCCAAGTAATCCATACATACAAAGAAACCAAAACAAATAAGTTCAGAAATTAAGTTATGTATAATAATGTGAAATGACACAGGGAAAAAGTATTGAACACATGAAGAAAGGGAGGTTCAAAAAGGCATGGAAAGCCAAGACAACAGCTGAAAACTATCAGTAATATCCCTTTCATTCTCAAAACAAGGTTCTTGGTGTACTGCCAAATTGCAGATACTGATAGTGCACGTTCAATCAGTCTTTTTCCATCACAACTCTCTTACCTGTATACATGGATGAACACTTCTCCTGCTCTGTCACAATGCCATGGTTGCCCTTAGTTTGAAGATGTAATCTGGAGACAGGTGTTTTATACAACAGCCTTCTGTGTGCGCTCTTTTCGACTCCCTCCACACATTTTCAATCAAATGCCAGAATTTTCTCCATCTCTTTAGCTATCATACTCTGCTTCCACCAGGTATTCCACTGATTTCAAAACTCTGTCCTCCAGAAAGTGGAGAGCAACACTTTTGCAGTTACCATGATATCGTTAAAAAAAAAATGTGTTAGAAAGGATTACCTACACGTACTGAGCAGCCCTTTGTTATAGACAGAAGTGTGCTACATGGCAGACCACTCTGAACTCATCTCCCATCCATTATCTCAGCCAATCATGGCTAGCGGCAAGGTCCTTGTCTTTTTCCGTGGCTTAACCAACTAGGCTCGTAATTTAATTTGTATTTACAGATAAGTTTGTTATTAAGGCACATGAAAGTTCACATGTTCCAGAAGGCATTTCTGCCAAAAAACACATTTTGATAAAAAATTAATGCGGAAATAGAAAAATCCAGACAATTGGTGATGCATGGTGGTAAGGTGCTGAGAGAGCCTGAGAGGATGATCAATGCCGTCAACCTGGTGTCCTCCCAATTTAAAGAGATGGAAATGTTAATGATTTTTGTGTATGTTCGGCCACAATCTCAGGGTAAACTGAAAAGGTGAATAAAAAGGGTGTTTTAAACACTTTTGTAACCACAAATGATGTGTTGTCAGATCAATATCTGTTAAAGGGATAGTTTAATGACAATTTGCATCATTTAAAACATTTATTTATTTAACCTTTATTTAACTAATTAAAGTCCATAAGGCAAAAGGCCTTCTGCAGGGATGGGGGCTGGGATTACAAATATAAATACATTAAATAAAAATATAGGACAAAACACATATCATGACAAGAGAGACAACACTACATAAAGACAGACCTAAGATGACAACATAGCATGGTAGCAACACAACATGGTAGCAGCACAAAACAGGGTACAGACATTATTGGGCACAGTCAACAGCACAAAGGGCAAGAAGGTAGAGACAACAATACATCACGCAAAGCAGCCACAACTGTCAGTAAGAGAGTCCATGATTTGAGTCTTTGAATTGATGGGGCGCTGCTCATGTGGCGACCAGCAGCAGGTGTTGAGCGTCTTAGCGTCTTCCTTTGTGTCTTATTGTGTTATAATTTGAGGTTTCTTAAATTTCTCCATTCTAAATTTCACTTTGGGCCTTCACCATTCCCAAACAATCCAAATTCAGTACTCTCGGGAATTCCTCTTGGGGCTACAATGGAATCGATAAGTACCAGATTACTTTATGGACAAATCGTCATTTGGTGTATCGACACCAGATTCGGTGCCTCATGACGAGGATACAAGTCTGGGAAAGTTAATGTCAGGAAACGTGGAAGAAGAGGTGGTGTTCGTAGGCGGATTAGTCAACAATTACGGCCTTCTATGATACTAACAAACGTGCAGTCTTTAAGAAATAAAATCGACGTGTTGCAAGCGAATGTCACTCATTTACGGGAATTCAGAGAAACCTGTATTATGGCGGAGACGAAAACTTGGTTAACAAACATGGAGACGGATTCTTCCCTGGAAATTGATGGCTTAGAGACTCCTATCCGTCTTTATCGTGGCTGTAAGGTAACGGGGAAGGCTCAAGGTGGTGGCGTTTGTTTGTATATAAACCGCAGATGGTGTAGAAACTTTACTGTAAGGAAACGTGTCTGTCTAGTTGACATAGAGTTACTCTCTGTGTCGCTTAGGCCCGGCTACCTTCCAAGGGAATTCCCTCAATTATTTGTTACGGTGGTCTATACACATCCTAAAGCAAACGCCAAAGCAGCAGCTGATGTAATATTTAAAGTGACACAAGAACTGCAATCTATATCTCCAGATTCCCCCAATTTTATTCTGGGAGATTTTAACCATTGTAAACTAAAGGGCACTTTAACAGGTTTTTATCAGTATGTCTCATGCCCCACTCGTTATAGTAAAATTCTTGACTTGTGTTATGGCCCTATCAAGGGGGCTTATAAATCTGTTGTTGGACCCTCGCTTGGATCTTCGGATCACAATGTAGTACACCTTTTCCCAACCTATAGGACTGTGCTTCAATGTGAGTAGGTTGTGAGGCGAAGGGTGAAGGTCTGGACTGAGGATAGTTCCCTTGCCCTTCAGGGCTGCTTCGAGTGTACAGACTGGTCAGTGTTCTTGGACTCCTCGGACGACATACATGAACTTACTGATGTGGTGTGTAACTATATTACGTTCTGTACGGACTGTTCCTCTACCAAGGAAGTAAAAATCTTCCAAATAATAAACCTTGGGTTTCAAAGTCAAAGGACAGCTGCTTTTAATAGAGGAGACATAACCAAGGTGAGAGAGCTGAGGAAAGAGGTAAGGGTTGAAATTAAGAAAGCCAAGATTAACTACAAGGACAAGATAGAGACAGAGTTTAAAAGTAATAATCTAAAAGCTGCTTGGAACGGCTTGATAAAGATGGTTGGATGTCATGTGATGGATAATAAGGCAGCCAATCTACATGGTTTTAATTCTGACAGTCAATTAGCGGATAGTTTGAATGATTTCTACTTAAGGTTTGATAAACAAGATTTTAATAAGCAGATAGACGAGCTGAGGTGCAAGACTAAGTCGAGTCAAACAATTACCATTGATGTCGACTCTGTTGCGAAACTGTTTAGGCACACCCACAGTAGGAAGAGTCCAGGCCCTGATGAGATCTGTGGTAAAGTACATAAGTCTTGTGCTGATCAGCTCTGCAATGTTTTTCAAATAATGTTTATGAAATCTCTGCAGTTACAAAAGATTCTGGAAATCTGGAAACACTCAATTATTGTCCCTGTCGCTAAGTGTACAAACCCAAAGTCCCTAAATGATTTTAGACCGGTAGCACTCACATCTTTACTTATGAAGGTTTTTGAGAAGGTGGTAGGGCAGGCTGTCCGGCGGCAGGTACAGGGTTCTCTGGACCCTCTGCAGTTTGCTTACAGAGCTGGTAGGGGTGTTGAGGATGCCACCTCGAGGGCCCACTAACTCATGCTAGACTTCTGTTCATTGATTTTTCCTCGGCTTTTACCACCATTCAACCAGACTTGCTTGACTTCAATCTCGATATTAATATCATTGGATGGATCTTAGACTTTATGACAGACAGATCACAGTGTGTGAGAGTTAATGGTGTCCTCTCACACAAGCAACACTCATCCACTGGCTCACGGCAAGGTTGTGTACTCTCTCCCCTTCTTTTCTATTCTCTACACAAATAGCTGCCAGAGCAAGTTTGAGAATAGACATATCATAAAGTACGCAGATGACACAGTCATAGTTAGCTTGCTGAAGGGAGGGGAATTGGATCATGGGCCGATTGTCAATGACTTTGTGTCATGGTGTAAGGAGTTTTACCTTGAACTGAATGTGTCAAAGACCAAGGATATGATTATTGACTTCAGGAAGTCAGTGCCTATTCCCAAACTCACAACTATTGAGGGAATTGAGATTGATTTGGTTGAGAATGATATATTTTATTTATTTTTATTTCACCTTTATTTAACGAGGTAGGCCAGTTGAGAACAAGTTCTCATTTACAACTGTGACTTGGCCAAGACAAAGCAAAGCAGTGCGACAAAAAACAACACAGAGGTACACATGAGAATAAAACAAACGTACAGTCAATAACACAATAGAGAATCTATATACCAGAGTGTGCAAATGTAGTGCAAAATGCAGTAAGGTTAGGAAGATAGGACAATAATTAGGCCATAGTGGCGAAATAGGTTACAGATTAGAATTAACACTGGAGTAATAGATGTGCAAATGATGATGTGCAAATAGAGATACTGGAGTGCAAAATTAGCTAAAATAATAAATATGGGGATGAGGTAGTAGGGTGGGCTATTTACAGAAGGGCTATATACAAGTGCAGTGATCGATAAGCAGCTCTGACAGCTGATGCTTAAAGTTATTGAGGGAGATAGGAACCTCTAGCTTCAAGGATTTTTGCAGTTCGTTCCAGTCATTGGCAGCAGAGAACTGGAAGGAATGGTGGCCAAAGGAGGTGTTGGCTTTGGGGGTGACCAGTGAAATATACCTACTGGAGCGCATGCTACGGGTGGGTATTGCTATGGTGACCAGCGAGTTGAGATAAGGCAGGGATTTACCTAGAAAAGACTTATAGATGACCTGGAGCCAGTGGGTTTGGCGACTAATATGTAATGAGGGCCAGCCAACGAGAGAATACAGGTCGCAGTGGTGGGTAGTATATGGGGCTTTGGTAACAAAACGGATGGCACTGTGATAGATTACATCCAATTTGCTGAGTAGAGTGTTGGAGGCTATTTTGTAAATGACATCGCTGAAGTCAAGGATCGGTAGGATAGTCAGTTTTACAATGGCATGTTTGGCAGCATGAGTGAAGGAAGCCCTGTTGCGGAATAGGAAGCCGATTCTAGATCTAATCTTTGATCGGAGATGGTCAATGTGAGTCTGGAAGTTGAGTTTACAGTCTAACCAGACGCCTAGGTATTTGTAGGTGTCGACGTATTCCATGGCAGACCCGTCGAGAGTAGTGATGATAGTCCGGTGGGCAGGTGCGGGTAGCGTTCGATTGAAAAGCATGCACTTAGTTTTACTAGCATTTAAGAGCAGTTGGAGGCCACGGAAGGAGTGTTGTTTGGCATTGAAGCTCGCCTGACAACACAGTGTCCAGAGAGGGGCCAGATGTATACAGAATGGTGTTGTCTGCGTAGAGATGGATCAGAGAGTCACCAGCAGCAAGAGCGACATCGTTGATGTATATAGAGAAAAGTGTTGGCCCAAGAATTGAACCCTGTGGCACCCCATAGAGACTTCCAGAGGCCCGGACAATAGGCCCTCCGATTTGACACACTGAACTCTGTCTGAGAAGTAGTTGGAGAACCATGCAAGGCAGTCACTTCAGAAACCAAGGCTGTTGAGTCTGCCAATAAGAATGCGGTGATTGACAGAGTCGAAAGCCTTGGCCAGGTCGATGAAGACGGTTGCACAGTACTGTCTTCTGTCGATGGCAGTTATGATATCGTTATATATATTTGGGTACTGTGTTTGATAACAGGCTGTGCTTTCAGACCAATACAGATTTCCTGAGAAAAATGAACTCTTTTAAGGTGTGCACCAAAATTATGACTCTGTTTTATAGAACTTTTATTGAGTCGGTGCTGACGTTTTGTGTTGTGGTGTGGTTCGGGAATCTAAATTTGGCTAATAAGAACAGGCTTGATCGGCTTGTCAGAGTGGCCAGTAAAGTTATTGGGGTGAACCAAATTCAGGTCTCCAATCTTTACGTTAGGCAGGTCGCAAGGAAGACCCAGGCCATATTGGCCTGCACTAACCATCCCCTGAAGGGGGAGTTTGAGCTCTTGCCTTCAGGTAGGAGGTATAGAGTTCCTAACCTCAGAACGAAAAGACTTAAGGACTATTTTGTTTGTTTTGCTATTGGGAGGCTAAATTTGCATAAATGAATGCCACTAAGCATTTTTGTATTGAGAAACTTATTCTCCTGCGTTTCAACATGAAGTGATCCTTGTACTGTATTGTATTGTACTGTTGTCTCTGTGTCCTGTCGGGTATGCTGTTTTTTATGTAGTATTTATGATAGATTGAATGTGTTTTAATACCTGTCTGCAACCAAATTTCCCCTAGTGGGATAAATAAATTGACTTGACTTGACTTGACTTGAAGAGATAGCCCACACCGCTACCTCATCCCCATATTTATTTTTGTTATTTTCACAAATCTTGCACTCCAGTATATCTATTTGCACATCCTTCATTCCTGTGTTAATGATGATAATCTGTAATTTATTTCACCACTATGGTCTATTTATTGTCCTACCTCCTAACCTTACTGTATTTTGCACTACATTTTGCACTCTGTATATAGATTTTCTATTGTGTTTTTGACTATGTTTGTTTACTGTGTAACTCTGTGTTGTTTTTGTCGCACTGCTTTGCTTTGTCTTGGCCAGGTCGCAGTTGCAAATGAGAACTTGTTCTCAACTGACCTACCTGGTTAAATAAAGGTGAAATAAAAAAATAAAAATAAAAATTGAGATAATACTGTCCGGTTTGAGTGTTTGTTGCAGCTCGTTCCAGTTGCTAGCTGCAGCGAACTGAAAAGACGAGCGACCCAGGGATGTTTATGCTTTGGGGACCTTTAACAGAATATGACTGGCAGAACAGGTGTTGTATGTGGAGGATGAGGGCTGCAGTAGATATCTCAGATAGCGGGGAGTGAGGCCTAAGAGGGTTTTATAAATAAGCATCAACACAGAGGAGTGTAGAGTGCAGTGATGTGTCCTATAAAAAAACATAGAAAGTTGTCCATGCATGGACCAGGAAAGTTAGTGACCCATTATTTAGGTCAGTTTATTAGCATCCCTGAGTGCAAAACAATGGGAGTGGTAGGGCCCCCTGTTAGCATGCTCTCAATAGCACATGCTAAGTGGATATAAAATTGCCAAAATGATAGCTCTGGAATCACCAGAAAGGTGTTTGAAATTATTTTCCGGGCTATATTAATTACAGTCAGTCATGGAATCTTTGATGTTGCTTAATTTCAAGGCAAAAAATACAATGAAGTGTATACCTACTGATGCTTATAGTCCTGTGTAGCTCAGCTGGCATTCCCACGGGGGACCAGTATGAACATGCATGCACTAACTGTAAGTTGCTCTGGATAAGAGTGTCTGCTAAGTGACTTAAATGTAATAGCTCTACCACAATAACTCTTCATACTATCTGACAGTGCTGTCAGAAGTGTCAATATGATAACAGAGGAGCAGTTGGTGATAATTGTCAGTGTATAACAGGGTGAGACTGTCATTACTAAGAACAATATGGCTGAGAGGAGATCTGTAAATGATTTCAGTCAGAAATCTGTATTGGCACATAAAAATAGATCTTTCAATGGCCTTCTCTCAATTAGTTTATTCAATGCAGTGAAATTAAGCTTAGCCATAAGGACCTTTTACAGGAACTCTGTCACTGTAATACGGAAGGGACATGTATAGTATATAGGTATTTGTATTGCCTGTGTAAGCTTTATGAGGATGAAGACCATGACATAATTTTATCATAGACACATTCATACAGTCAATTCCCCTGCTTTGCTAACTTTTTGGTCCACCAGCCACTGTGGAGGGTACATTGAAAAATCTACCAGCCACTCAGTTTTCCCCCAGCCAAAATATATTTTTTGCTATAATTGCACCAAAAACAAAACAAAAAAACAGATGAGCATGCTTTGTAATGTTTCTAAAACAATAAATGTATTACTATTTATTTTTTGTGAGCTGAGTATTCTGACAAAACAAGTATCATAACGTATATGAATAATTTTCTGAATACGATTATGACACAATGTCTGTAACGGGCGAGGTATTGGCTGATTTTGTCCCCCCACACCAAACGTGATCACAACACGCAGGTTGAAAATATCAAAACAAACTCTGAACCAATTATATTAATTTGGGGACAGGTCAAAAAGCATTCAACATGTATGGCAATTTAGCTAGCTAGCTTGCTGTTGCTTGCTAATTTGTCCTGGGATATAAACATTGAGTTGTTCTTTTACCTGAAATGCACAAAGTCCTCTACTCCAACAATTTAATCCACAGTTAGAATCGTTTCTAGTCATCTCTCCTCCCTTCAGGCTTCTTTTTCTTCTTTGGACTTTGCATGACGCTTGGCAACTAACTTTAATAAGGTGTATTACCACAACCGACCACAGATCATCTTTCAAACTTAAGGAAAGCTTTGACTATGTACAGACTCAGTGAGCATAGCCTTGCTATTGAGAAAGGCCGCCTGCCAAATGTATGACCATATTAGAGACACATATTTCCCTCAGATTAGACAGATCCACAAAGAATTAGAAAACAAACCCAAGTTTGATAAACTCCCGTATCTACTGGGTGAAATACCACAGTGTGCCATCACAGCAGCACAATTTGTGACCTGTTGCCACAAGAAAAAGGCAACCAGTGAAGAACAAACACCATTGTAAATACAACCCATATTTATGTTTTATTTATTTTCCCTTTTGTACTTGAATCATTTTCACATTGTTTCTATACTGTATACATAATATGACATTTGAAATGTCTTTATTTTTTTGGAACTTCTGTGAGTGTAATGCTTACTGTTCATTTTTATTGTTTATTTCACTTTTGTTTATTATCTACTTCACTTGCTTTGGCAATGTTAACATATGTTTCCTATGCCAATAAAGCCCCTTGAATTGAATTGAATTGAAATGATGTTCTGAGAGCAGGTTCGTGTCTCCTCCAGTACATAAAAACTTTATAATACAATAGTGTCTTTGGAAAACTGGTTCATATATCCCAAAGTCAATCGCGAATGTGACTAAGTCTATATTTATGTTGCCGTTAATGTATTTAAAGCCTATTTCGGCAAGTTAATCAAGTGTTTGCTGGCTTAGCTAGCTATGTTAATGACGAGCTAACTAGCACCGTCAGTCAGTGCACTGTAATGTCACGCTAGGTTTATATTAAAAGGTTTGTACTTGTTCTCTGTATTTATGGATTGATGTCACTTCAAATTGAGGGTATGTATCATTACTGTTGCTCCTATCCAGTGGCGACCAGTCATTCAGAGCAGGTGGGGCAGTTTTGAGACCCACATTTTTAGCAAAAAATACAATATACTGTATACAAGTCGGAAGTTTACATACAGGTTGAAGTCATTAAAACTCATTGTTCAACCACTCCACAGATTTCATGTTAACAAACTATAGTTTTGGCAAGTTGGTTAGGACATCTACTTTGTGCATGACACAAGTAATTCTTCCAACAATTGTTTACAGACAGATTATTTCACTTATAATTCACTATTTCACAATTCCAGTGGGTCAGAAGTTTACATACACTAAGTTGACTGTGCCTTTAAAAGGCTTGAAAAAACCCAGAAAATGATGTCATGGCTTTAGAAGCTTCTGATAGGCTAATTGACATCATTTGAATCAATTGGAGGTGTACATGTGGATGTATTTCAAGGCCTACTTTCAAACTCAGTGCCTCTTTGGTCGACATCATGGGAAAAACAAAAGAAATCAGCCAAGACCTCAGAAAAAAATGGTAGACCTCCACAAGTCTGGTTCACCCTTGGGAGCAATTTCCAAACCCCTGAAGGTACTACGTTCATCTGTACAAACAATAGTACGCAAGTATAAACACCATGGGACCACGCAGCCGTCATACCGCTCAAGAAGGAGATGCGTTCTGTCTCCTGGAGATGAACGTACTTTGGTGTAAAAAGCGGAAATCAATCTATGTACAACAGCAAAGGACCTTGTGAAGATGCTGGAGAAAACAGGTACAAAGGTATCTACAGTTTAAGTCGGAAGTTTACATACACCTTCGCCAAATACATTTAAACTCAGTTTTTCACAATTCTTTACATTTAATCCTAGTAAAAATTCCCTGTCTTCGGTCAGTTAGGATCACCACTTTATGTTAAGACTGTGAAATGTCAGATTAATAGTAGAGAGAATTATTTATTTCATCACATTCCCAGTGGGACAATAATATTTGGTAGCATTGCCTTAAAATTGTTTAACTTGGGTCAAACGTTTCGGGTAGCCTTCCACAAGGTTCCCACAATAAGTTGGGTGAATTTTGGCCCATTCCTCCTGGCAGAACTGGTGTAACTGAGTCAGGTTTGTAGGCCTCCTTGCTCGCACACGCTTTTTCAGTTCTGCCCAAAAATTTTCTATAGGATTGAGGTCAGGGCTTTGTAATTTTACCACAACTTTGGAAGTATGCTTGGGGTCATTATCCATTTTGAAGACACATTTGCGACCAAGCTTTAACTTCCTGACTGATGTCTTGAGATGTTGCTTCAATATATCCAAATAATTTTCCTTCCTCATGATGTTATCTATTTTGTGAATTGCACCAGTCCCTCCTGCAGCAAAGCACCCCCACAACATGATGCTGCCACCCCCGTGCTTCACGGTTGGGATGGTGTTCTTCGGCTTGCAAGCCTCCCCCTTTTTCCTCCAAACATAACGATGGTCATTATGGCCAAACAGTTATATTTTTGTTTCATCAGACCAGAGGACATTTCTTCAAAAAGTACGATCTTTGTCCCCATGTGCAGTTGCAAACCGTAGTCTAACTTCTTTATGGCGGTTTTAGAGCAGTGGCTTCTTCCTTGCTGAGCGGTCTTTCAGGTTATGTCGATATAGGACTCGTTTTACTGTGGATATTGATACTTTTGTACCTGTTTCCTCCAGCATCTTCACAAGGTCCTTTGCTGTTGTTCTGGGATTGATTTGCACTTTTCGCACCAAAGTACGTTCATCTCTAGGAGACAGAACGCGTCTCCTTCCTGAGTGGTATGACGGCTGTGTGGTCCCATGTAGTTTATACTTGGGTACTATTGTTTGTACAGATGAACGTGCTACCTTCAGGCGTTTCCTGAGGTCTTGGCTGATTTCTTTTGATTTTCCCATGATGTCGAGCAAAGAGGCACTGAGTTTGAAGGTAGGCCTTGAAATACATCCACAGGTACACCTCCAATTGACTAAAATTATGTCAATTAGCCTATCAGAAGCTTCTAAAGCCATGACATCATTTTCTGGAATTTTCCAAGTTGTTTAAAGGCACAGTCAATTTAGTGTAATTCTGACCCACTGGAATTGTAATATAGTGAATTATAAGTGAAATAATCTGTCTGTAAACAATTGTTGGCAGAATTACTTGTGTCATGCACAAAGGAATGTCCTAACTGACTTGCCAAAACTGTAGTTTGTTAACATGAAATCTGTGGAGTGGTTGAAAAATTATTTTTAATTACTTCAACCTAAGTGTATGTAAACTTCCGACTTCAACTGGGGCTTTCCTGTTTTGCATGTTATTTTGGCATTAATACGTGTCACTCACATATCAGTTTGCAAACAATGTAAAAAAATATATATACATTTGAGTTAATAAAGCCGCATACAAACATGGTCTCTTTTTTTTTTTTCTTGTGTAAGGCAGCCCCAAAATGCAGGTTTCAGCCTAGCAGTGCTTTCTGTGGTGGTGGGGTAGGCCAGCAGAAAATAGGAGCATTGCGCTGTGATTGGCTCAGTGTTCTGTCACTCATGGGGACCTTGCGCAATCGCCTATTTTAAGTCCTTAGTAAAGGTGGACATCCAACATTTCAGCCCTTTGGGTCCAGCCAGAGAGTTACAAGTGCACTTCCAACATACATCGATAACGACCCACACCCGAGTGAAGGACAGACTCAACATATATGGGATCCCTAATTAGATACAATGCGTTGCAGCTGCCTCTAATTAGGGATCCAACCCAAACCCCACACAGAAACAGAAAAGAACGACACTGTCAGACTCTGACCATAGCTACATAGAGAAGCAAATAGGCTTCTCTATAGCCAGAGCCTGACAAGGCGCGGACTCCCGGACGCCAAAAAAAACCAACAACAAACACACAAAACAGGGGTGGTTAATGGGAGGGAAGACTAGTCCCTCGGGGGCGGCTCTGGCTCCGGCGAAGCGGACAGTTTTGTCCCATGCCCCTTCCTTATAAGGTCCCGGGCTGGGCACCGGTGGGGCAAACGGCTCCGGCCATGGAGCGGGGAAAACAACCGGGCCCGGACTGGGCACCGGTGGGGAAAACGGCTCCGGCCATGGAGCGGGGAAAACAACCGGGCCAGGACTGGGCACCGGTGGGGCGGACTGCTCAGGCTCTGAAGCGGAGCAGACGGCTGGACCCGGATTGGGTACCGGTGGAGCGGACTGCTCTGGCACTGAGGCGGAGCAGACGGCTGGACCCGGATTGGGTACCGGTGTAGCGGACTGCTCTGGCACTGAGGCGGAGCAGACGGCTGGACCCGGATTGTGGACCTTCGCCGTAGGTTCCGGGCTATGGACCTTCGCCGTAGGTTCCGGGCTACGGACCTTCGCTGGAGGTTCCGGGCTACGGGCCGTGGATGACGGCTCAGGGCTGCTGACCTTCGCTGGAGGCTCGGGGCTGCTGACCTTCGCTGGAGGCTCAGGGCTGCTGACCTTCGCTGGAGGTGGCGGGCTGCTGACCTTCGCTGGAGGTGGCGGGCTGCTGACCTTCGCTGGAGGTGGCGGGCTGCTGACCTTCGCTGGAGGTGGTGGGCTGCTGACCTTCGCTGGAGGTGGAGGTGGCGGGCTGCTGACCTTCGCTGGAGGTGGCGGGCTGCTGACCTTCGCTGGAGGTGGCGGGCTGCTGACCTTCGCTGGAGGTGGCGGGCTGCGGACCTTCGCTGGAGGTGGCGGGCTGCGGACCTTCGCTGGAGGTGGCGGGCTGCGGACCTTCGCTGGAGGTTGCGGGCTGCGGACCTTCGCTGGAGGTTGCGGGCTGCGGACCTTCGCTGGAGGTTGGGTGCGGGGAGCCGGCACGGGTCGTACCGGACTGGGGAGGCGCACCGGAGGTCGAATGCGTGGAGCTGGCACGGGGGGCACCTGGCTAGACGCACGCACTGGAGGTTGGTGCGGGGAGTAGGGCAGAGGTCCGGACACGGACTGGACATCGGTGAAGCGGATTGCTCTGGCCTGGGAGTGGAGACGACGACCGGACCCGGACTGGGCACCGGTGGAGCGGATTGCTCTGTCAGGGAGGTGGAGTAGATTACCGGACCCAGACTGGGTACCGGTGGAGCGGACTGCTCCGGCCTGGGAGTGGAGTAGATGACCGGACCTGGACTGGACCACTCCGCCATCTCCCTCTCGACCTCCTCCTCTATCTCCACCAATTCCCTCAGAACCTCCCCAAAATGCTCCTCCAGCTCCTCCTCCTGCTCCTTGCTCTGAGCCCCCCATTGGTACCTTGGCTCCTCCAGGAGCCCCCACGGGTGAGGGAACCGAAGCATGTCCTCCTTGTCGTCCTCCTCCGACGAGTCCGACTCGAACCCTCCGAGGAGTTCGGTGTTGGTGAACCGACACGGGGCTATCTCGCTCTCCGTCTCTCCCCATTTGCGCTGCTTGGTCTCGTACGGGTGGGTCGTTCTGTCACGAATGTGTGTGGGGAGAGACCAAGACGCAGCGCAGGGATAGTAGTTCGACATTTCTTTTATTTTATTCTACTATGTATAATAATAAAGAACGAACTACCACAAATAACAAACACGATAAACAAAACGTCACGTTCTCAAACACAAATGAACGGACGTAAACGAAAACACACTTACTTCACCGTGACTGCGACATACATCGATAACGACCCACACCCGAGTGAAGGATAGACTCAACATATATGGGATCCCTAATTAGAGACAATGCGTTGCAGCTGATTCTAATTAGGGATCCAACCCAAACCCCACACAGAAACAGAAAAGAACGACACTGTCAGACTCTGACCATAGCTACATAGAGAAGCAAATAGGCTTCTCTATGGCCAGAGCCTGACAGTAGCTAAGAAAGTAATACTAAGTGAATGTTGCGTAGTAAGCTGTTAGTAGCCCTCACCCTAATAATTTGGTATATTTTTACCTCTTAATTTCGCCTACTGTTCTAACTTGGTGGTGCACATGTAGCTTATAATCTGTTTTAGAGAAATTGAATTATTGAATATTGTAAGAGCTTATATGCCCCCTTTGTTTAGCCTACGGTTCTGACTTGGGAGTACACTGTAAGAACGGCCCATGTTCTGAATTCTATCGCTGTACATTTCAAAAGTGCTGAACAAATTGTTATATTGACTATGTCTGCTGTCGCTCGCTCATTGTCTTAATCGAAATTACGTATTGCCTCTTATCCGCTTGTTGTCCCCTTATGCCACAGTTTGTACATCTCAATTGTCAGTAGAAACCGCATTTGTTAAAGCAAGTCAGCCATATCAAGGCTCTGCTGATTGCCAGGTGAAGCAGTGGTAAGGTGTTGGGACTGCTGTTGGGCAGTGTTGTATATAGGCCGTCATTATAAATAAGAATTTGTTCTTAACTAGTTAAATAAAGGTTAAATAAAAAGTAAAAGTGTAGAAAACATTAGGAACACCTGCTTTTTCCATGACAGACTGGCCAGGTGAATCCAGGTTAAAGTAATGATCCCTGTTAAATCCACTTCAATCAGTGTAGATGAAGGGGAGGAGACCGTTTAAAGAAGGATGTTTAAGCCTTGAGACAATTGAGGCATGGATTGTGTATGTGTGCCATTCAGAGGGTGAATTGTCAAGACAAAGGATTTAAGTACCTTTGAACAGGGTATGGTAATAGGTAACAGGAGCACTGGTTTGAGGGTGTCAAGAACTGCAACGCTATCGACACCTTGTAGTCCATCCCCTGACTAATTGAGACTGTTCTGAGGGCAAAAGGGGGAGCAACTCAATATTAGGAAGGTGTTCATAATGTTTTGTATACTCAGGCAACTTTTAGACTTTATATACAATATCTGGTTTTAAATGTACCTATGTAAAGTATTAGGAAAAGTTCAAAATGTTCCTATTTGAGTAAAAGTTAATGCTCTACATCTAATTCTGTATATATTAAGCAAACCAGATGGCAACAATGTTTTTGATACACTGCCGATTTTGCAGGTTTTCCTACTTACAAAGCATGTAGAGGTCTGTAATTTATATCATAGGTACACTTCAACTGTGAGACGGAATCTAAAACAAAAATCCAGAAAATCACATTGTATGATTTTTAAATAATTAATTTGCATTTTATTGCTTGACATAAGTATTTGATCACCTACCAACCAGTAAGAATTCCGGCTCTCACAGACCTGTTAGTTTTTCTTTAAGAAGCCCTCCTGTTCTCCACTCATTACCTGTATTAATTGCACCTGTTTGAACTCGTTACCTGTATGAAAGACACCTGTCCACACACTCAATCAAACAAACTCCAACCTCTCCACAATGGCCAAGACCAGAGAGCTGTGTAAAGACATCAGGGATAAAATTGTAGACCTGCACAAGGCTCGGATGGGCTACAGGACAATAGGCAAGCAGCTTGGTGAGAAGGCAACAACTGTTGGCGCAATTATTAGAAAATGGAAGAAGTTCAAGATGACGGTCAATCTCCCTCGGTCTGGGGCACCATGCAAGATCTCACCTCGTGGGGCATCAATGATCATGAGGAAGGTGAGGGCAGGACTACACGGCAGGACCTGGTCAATGACCTGAAGAGAGCTGGGACCACAGTCTCAAAGAAAACCATTAGTAACACACTACGCCGTCATGGATTAAAATCCTGCAGCGCACGCAAGGTCCCCCTGCTCAAGCCAGCGCATGTCCAGGCCCATCTGAAGTTTGCCAATGACCATCTGGATGATCCAGAGGAGGAATGGGAGAAGGTCATGTGGTCTGATGAGACAAAAATAGAGCTTTTTGGTCTAAACTCCACTCGCCGTGTTTGGAGGAAGAAGAAGGATGAGTACAACCCCAAGAACACCATCCCAACGGTGAAGCATGGAGGTGGAAACATCATTCTTTGGGGATGCTTTTCTGCAGAGGGGACAGGACGACTGCACCGTATTGAGGGGAGGATGGATGGGGCCATGTATCGCAAGATCTTGGCCAACAACCTCCTTCCCTCAGTAAGAGCTTT
The DNA here is from genome assembly GCA_023634145.1 of Thymallus thymallus. NCBI lineage: Eukaryota > Metazoa > Chordata > Actinopteri > Salmoniformes > Salmonidae > Thymallus > Thymallus thymallus. The sequence continues at coordinate 25,258,917 of CM042402.1, read as the reverse complement.
GAAGATGGGTCGTTGCTGGGTCTTCCAGCATGACAACGACCCGAAACACACAGCCAGGGCAACTAAGGAGTGGCTCCGTAAGAAGCATCTCAAGGTCCTGGAGTGGCCTAGCCAGTCTCCAGACCTGAACCCAATAGAAAATCTTTGGAGGGAGCTGAAAGTCCGTATTGCCCAGCGACAGCCCCGAAACCTGAAGGATCTGGAGAAGGTCTGTATGGAGGAGTGGGCCAAAATCTTATGATGCAAACTTATGTCATGCAATAAAATGCAAATTAATTACTTAAGAATCATACAATGTGATTTTCTGGATTTTTGTTTTAGATTCCGTCACTCACAGTTGAAGAGTACCTATGATAAAAATTACAGACTTCTACATGCTTTGTAAGTGGGAAAACCTGCAAAATCGGCAGTGTATCAAATACTTGTTCTCCCCACTCTATATACGCCTAATGGTGTGTTTGTGTGTTTCATAACTAACTAACTAACTAGCGTATATTAGGGCCCGTCATAATGACGTGCACTGGGGCCCGTGGTAACTAGCTTACGCTTCTGATGTCAATTGTAATTATACAAAAACGCAATATTAAACGCTGGCAAGCTAATGCTACTGGTTTAATCAATTCCCGTGGGGGGCTGCCTCTGACAGCAGCAGATACAGCAACCAGTCGTTTTATTCGAGAACTATCAGTAGAAATCTTTGATACGAATTACACAGTGCGACGCCGCCTGACAAGCAATGTCACAAAAAAGGACATATTCCTCTGGTGCAGAGAAAAGGAAAAAGAAGAAAACCGAGGAAGAGAAAAAGCAGCAAGATAAAGGTATGTTTGCATGACTAATTACAGTATTTTACCATAAACATTAATTGACTGTCTAGATATATGCATCAAACAAGCCTTCGGTTCAGTCAATGTATGTTCAGCTAATGTTAGCTAGCTAATCTAACATTAGCTAACTAAATATAACAGTAGCTAGGTTCACCCCGTTAAAATCCAAATTTCTCTAGCTTTTATACATACACCTAGGATAGCCTGCACTCTCCCTGTGACTCTTTTCTAAACTCAAATTGATCAAACACTACTTGAGATCTTCCATGGCTCAAGACAGACTGAGTGGACTTTCACTAATTAGTATCAATAATAAAATTGTCTGCCAGATCTCTTATAGTGATGTCATAAACGACTTTGCCTCCAGAAAAGCCTGGAAACACAAATTCTAAGGAAAAAGTGAAATATTGAGGTAGTTTGTATTACATTTGAGGAAGTTTGTCTAAATTAAAGTGTTTATTTTGTAATTGTTTGTTGCATTCTTTTCCTAACCTTTTGCACATCTGTAAATAGTTTTAGTCTTGAAGCATTATTGTTATCTTGTTACAGGTTCCTATTTTCAATTCATGCCATTAAGTATCTGTTTAATTTATTTAATATTGTCTGTTTTTTACATTTGCATTAATTTTTTATACATGAAGATACTGTCTACATTTTATTTCATTTGTAGTTGTTATTCAGCTTTATATTTTATTCTTGAACTATTATTGTTATATTGTTACAGGTACATCTGTTCATTTTATGTAATTATTTAAATATTTTAATTTAATATTGTCTGTTTTTTACATTTGCATTTATTGCTTATATAAGAAGATACTGTTTATCTTAGGTTATTTTATTTGTAGTTGATTGTTCTGCACTTTTGCATGATGCTAATTAGTTTTAACCAAAATGATTTGGACCGCATAGTGAAGGAAAAGCAGCCAACAAGTGCTCAGCATATGTGGGAACTCCTTCAAGACTGTTGGACAAGCATTCCTCATGAAGCTGGTTGAGAATGCCAAGACTGTGCAAAGCGGTCATCAAGGCTAAGGGTAGCTATTTTCAAGAATCTAAAATTTTGTTTAACACTTTTTGGTTACTACATGATTCCATATGTGTTATTTCATCGTTTTGGTGTCTACAATGAATAAAAATAGTACAAATAAAGAAAAACCCTTGAATGAGTAGGTGTCCAAACTTTTGACTGGTACTCTATATATTTTCTTTAGGAATGTAATGGAGTAAAATAAAAAGTTGTACAAATTCAAAAAAGTAAAGTACATATACAAAAAACTACGTAGTACTTATCTACCAGCTATTAAACAGAATGAGAAACACTTTGCTATTAATGTGCTCATACTTGGCTTCTAACTAAATTTTTATTTGCAAATGCGAGTTAAATGTATGCACTGTGGAGCCCTGACCACCCATCCACGTGACTGCTGAAATAGACATCTTATGCGCCAATGCCAAAATCCAGTGGCGTCAGTTCAGCTAAACCTAGGGTATGGCCAATTCCAAGGAATATTTTGGAAGTTGAAGCTCATTTACTGCATTTCTGCACAATTTAAAAACTAAAATACTATTTGGAGAACAGCAAAATCAAACAAATAGGACCTCATTAATTATCACCACATTGGTTTAAAGGTCTGTGGAACGTCATATACAATGCCAACCACTACTCAACCTCATCATATTAGTAGCCTTCTCTGCTGACACTAAAAACGACCTTGCCTTGCCTTGCAACCATCTAATCTAGTCCTAAGAAAAAGGGGAGACACAAATTTTAAAATATGACCTCGATCTAGCCTGGAGGAAAAATGTTCCAGTGGTACTGATCCAATGAAAAAGACAGTAAAAATAATGCACACACCGGGTATCCAATGCTCTCTGCTGGTTCCAATAAGATAGGGTATTGTTTGAAAATGTTGATAACTAGACACAGAATATTTTCTTTGTCTTCTCTTTTCAGCAATAGCCATTTGCTTTCTAAACGTATATTTAGCCTAGGATTATATTTTGAAATACTGCGATAAGCGTAGGCTTATTTAACTGCTTTTCACTGACCACTGCAACTCAACAATCAGCTATTTGGTAGGCTGTTTGCCGTGCTTGCTGCCCAAATTGCATGCTTAAAACAATCCACAGCAAAAAAAAATAATAAAAATCAGGAAGATATTGGCGGGGAAGTGCTGCTAGCTAATGTGACTCCGGTGGTTAAAAGAAGGATATGGTCAATAATTTTTCCCTGTGTCATTTCACATTATTACACAACTTAATTTCTGAACTTATTTGTTTTGGTTTCTTTGTATGTATGGATTACTTGGGTTGTTACAACATCTGGTGAAAATGTCATGTCAATAGCACTTTTGGAAATATATTTACTGAGAAAAATGGTGACGTGTTCAATACTTATTTCACCCGCTGTAGCTGTCCTTTAAGTTCCGATATTTTGTTGTTTCTGAGGTTGTTTGTGGCGGATATGTTTTGTCAAAATGGGCATGGTGTGATTGGAAATGTTGCTCTAAATTTCCTTGTTTAAAACAATTGACTGTCTTTTGGCAAATAAGACAGAGTGAGCTGGTCGCATCATGCAGTACAAAAAGAAACATGTCTGTCCATTTCTCTTGGAACTTTCTGTGTTCTTCTTCAATTGACCATATCCTTCTTTTAACCACCGGAGTCACATTAGCTAGCAGCACTTCCCCGCCAATATCTTCCTGATTTTCCCGGTTCCCCGGTGGTTGCTCGTTCACAGCTGTCACGCTGTTCTCCGGCTCTTCCCCCTCATTTTCATTGTCAACAGATTTACGTTTCGTTTTAATAATAAACCTATCCATGTCGACCAGACTGCAAAAGTAGGCCGTAGCTTCATTGCCTTTCTGTTCAACAACTGCTATACTGCCATCTATCTGCCGTCCAGGGAATAATATATATAACGTGACTCAGGCCTGCATTAAACACATTGCTTTGAAATTCTGTCATTGTCATGTATAATTATTGGAAAATTGGAAAGTCACCGCAAGTCGCAAATGGCCCACTGGGCCGCGCCAAGAGTAACACTGTTGTAGATGCAGCTACCATTTGATCAAGAGAGATGCATTTTAATTGAGCTGAAATGGAAAAGTGGGAATATATAGTCGTGGCCAAAGGTTTTGAGAATGGCTCAAGTATTGGTCTCTACAAAGTTTGCTGCCTCAGTGTAGATGATGGCAATTTGCATATACTCCAGAATGTCATGAAGAGTGATCAGATGAATTGCAAAGTCCCTCTTTGCCATGAAATTGAACTTAATCCCCAAAAAGCATTTCCACTGCATTTCAGCCCTGCCACAAAAGGACCAGCTGCCATCATGTCAGTGATTGTCACATTAACACAGGTGAGAGTGTTGACGAGGACAAGGCTGGAGATCACTCTGTCATGCTGATTGAGTCAGAATAACAGACTGGAAGCTTTAAAAGGAGGGTGGTGCTTGAAATCATTGTTCTTCCTCTGTCAACCATGGTTATCTGCAAGGAAACACGTGCCGTCATCATTGCTTTGCACAAAAAGGGCTTCACAGGCAAGGATATTGCTGCTGGTAAGATTGCACCTAAATCAACCATTTATCGGATCATCAAGAACTTCAAGGAGAGAGGTTTAATTGTTGTGAAGAAGGCGTCAGGGCGCCCAAGAAAGTCCAGCAAGCGTCAGGACCGTCTCCTAAAGTCGATTCAGCTGCGGGATCGGGGCACCACCAGTGCAGAGCTTGCTCAGGAATGGCAGCAGGCAGATGTGAGTGAATCTGCAAGCACAGTGAGGCGAAGACTTTTGGAGGATGGCCTGGTGTCAAGAAGGGCAGCAAAGAAGCCACTTCTCTCTAGCTAAAACATCAGGGACAGACTGATATTCTGCAAAAGGAACAGGAATTGGACTGCTGAGGACTGGGGTAGAGTCATTTTCTCTGATGAATACACTTTCCGATTGTTTGGGCCATCCGGAAAACACCTTGTCCGGAGAAGACAAGGTGAGCGCTACCATCAGTCCTGTGTCATGCCAACAGTAAAGCATCCTCAGACCATTCATGTGTGGGGTTCACAAGCCATGAATAAAGAATGGTACCAACACATCCTCCGAGAGCAACTTCTCCCAACCATCCAAGAACAGTTTGGTGACGACCGATGCCTTTTCCAGCATGATGGAGCACCTTGCCATAAGGCAAAAGTGATAACTAAGTGGCTCGGGGAACAAAACAGAAATGTTGGGTCCATGGCCAGGAAACTCCCCAGACCTTAATCCCATTGAGAACTTGTGGTCGATCCTCAAGAGGCGGGTGGACAAACAAAAACCCACAACTTCTGACAAACTCCAAGCATTGATTATGCAAGAATGGCCTGCCATCAGTCAGGATGTGGCCCAGAAGTTAATTGACAGCATTCCAGGGTGCATTGCAGAGGTCTTGAAAAAGAAGGGTCAACACTGCAAATATTGACCCTTTGCATAAACTGAATGTCATTGTCAATGAAAGCCTTTGACACTTATGGAATACTTGTAATTTTACTTCAGTGTACCATAGTAACTACTGACATAAAGCGCTAAGAACACTGAAGCAGCAAACTTTGTGGAGACCAATACTTGTGTAATTCTCAACTTTTGGCCACGACTGTAGACTTTGTGTGTTTTCAGTGTGTGTGGGTATTTAGATAGATAATTGATCCCAGAGGGGGAAAATTCTTTGTCAAGCAGCTACAACAAGAAAAACACAGGGCAGGTGCAAAATGCCACAACGAAAGTACACAAAAGACAGATACACAGTACATGATAAATAGAACGGCAGTATGGAAAAAGTATAGAAATACAAGATATCTGGAGTGCAAAAAAAGCTATAAAAAGACATTGCATAGTATGGGTGGTTGGCTGAATATGTACACTATACATTGTTGGATGGTTAACTATACAGGTCGATGGCAGAGAAATACTTCAGTAGCTAAAAATGCATATGATATGAGCGAGGGTAATAATAGTTTACTTAATAGACAGACTGGTTAAATGAACAAGTAAGTAAATATTTTGCATGGTTAAATTAGCTGTACAGGTAAATATACAGTTATATTTACAGATAAGTGAATACTTGCATGGTTACAAACTGTACAGGTAAATGACAGGAAGAGATACTTAAATAGCTAAATGTGTGTATGATATAATTTGGGGTAATAATAGTGTCACAGGCCGGCTCATAGCCTGTGGCAAAAATGAGGGGACACGAACAACAGGTGTAGGCCAATCAAAAAGGTTCTTTATTGTAATCCAAAAACTATTAACTTTAAACAAAGAAAAAGGAATGAGGTGTGAAAATGTCATAATGTAAGGTGTATGTAAAGTGCAGGGATGAGTGAATCTGTGTGTGTGAACATGACTGAGTGGAAACTAAGTAAAACTACAAAAGAACAAACAAAACAGAATCATACCTGGAGGAGCAGAGAGAGAGGGAAGAGTGGTTAGTGAAGCAGTTTAAATACCCTGAGCCCAGGTGGCTCCAATCACTAACGACCCTCCTCTGCCTGCAAGAGGAACCGCCCCTGCAATGCAGAGGAGGGGCCGTGACAATAGTAATTCCCTTAAAATACAGTCCTTAGTGCGCAGGGTTTAATTACAGACAACTGCACGTATTGCACATTCGATATACTAAAAGCAATGAGAAAAGGTGCAACTGACAGGATACTAATATGCATTCCTGAGTGAATGCCTACGTAAGTTAGGTCCAAGAATTACTAGCAATATTGCACGTGATATGATATAACAACTGTACATGAGTATGTATATACAGACATGCATGAATAAATAGGTCCTGAGTGAATGAGTGATGACGGACCAGAGTTACTCACGGATGGATGCATAATTGTTAAACTAGGTCCTAGCACCCCAACAGTTCCAGGTCTATGTTGCCGACGGCACGGCACCCCGTGAGGCATTATATAGTCTAATAGCCGCCGGCAGGAAGGACCTCCTGTAGCGCTCTCTGGCACACCGTGTTGGGATCAGTCTGTGACTGAAGGTGATCCTCTGCGTCATAACCATGGCGTGCAGAGGGTGGGTGACATTGTCCATGATGGCCAGCAGTTTGGCCAGGATCCGTCTCTCCGCCACCTCCTCTAGAGTGTCAAGGCTCATCCCCAGGACAGAGCTAGCCTTCCTGATCAGCTTATTTACCCGAGAAGCATCACCGGCTTTAATGTTTGCTCCCCAGCACACCACTGCAAAAAAAGATGTCACTGGCCACCACAGACTGGTAGAAGGTATGCAGTAGTTTACAGCACACGTTGAAGGACCTGAGCCTCCTCAGAAAGTAGAGTCGGCTCTGGTCCTTTTTGTACAGGGCCCAGGTGTTACCAGCCCATTCAAGCCTGTTGTCCATATGGACTCCCAGGAACTTGTATGACCCAACCATTTCCACATCCATCCCCTGTATAGGGAATGCAGTCAGTTGTGCCTTGGTTCTCCTGAAGTCCACCACCATCTCCTTTGTTTTGCTGATGATGAGCTGAAGGTGGTTCTGCTCACACCACAACACAAAGTCACTGATTGTGCTCCTGTCCTCCTCCTGCCCACCCTACAGCAGGGCCTTCAGGTCGCTGGTGACCCAGGGCCATCTGTGAACAGCGTACCTTCCTGGTGGGTACAGTGTTGTCTACACAAAAATTCATATAGTCTGTTATGCAGTCAGTAAGTCCATCGATGTCCTCCCCATGAGCCTCACAGAGCACATCCCAGTCTGTTGTTTCAAAGCAGTCCTGTAGGGCCTCATTCGCCTCCGGGGACCATCTCCTAATGGTCCTGGTGGTCGCAGGCTGCTGTTGGACCAAAGGCCTGTAGAGTGGAGTGAGGTGGACAAGGTTGTGATCCGATCTACCGAGGGGAGGGAGTGCAGTGGAGTTGTATGCATCCTTCACATTAGCATATAACAAGTCCAGAGTTGTATTATTCCTGGTTGGGCACTTCACGAACTGTTTGAACGTGGGCAGCGTTGAAGAGAGAGATGCATGGTTAAAATCCCCCGAAATGGCAAAGAAAGCACCGGGATGCGCTGTCTGTAACCTCGCGATAACAGAGTGGATGACGTCACATGCTGTGTTTGCGTCCGCGGAGGGCGGGATGTAAACAATAACAGCAATGGCCGCCGTGAATTCCCTCCGCAAATAGTAGGGTCTCAGGCTAACAGCTAATAGTTCAATGTCCGGGCTACAAAACTTTTTCTTAAGAGTAATATGGTTCGGATTACACCATCTGTTGTTTACTAATAAAGCCAGCCCACCACCCTTGCTCTTACCGGAAGAGACGCGATCCCTGTCCTCTCTGATGGTCTGGAAACTGTCGATAGTGACGTTCTCTATGGGGATGTTATCGTTCAGCCAAGTCTCCGTGAAGAACATTAGGCTCGTTTCCCGATAATCCCTTTGTCCACGGACAAGAGCCTCGAGCTCATCCATCTTGTTATGTAGTGACCTCACGTTGCCCATAATGATAGACGGTATAGCCGGCTTGTACTTCCTCCGCTTCGCCTTACACTTCAATCCCGCCCTGCGTCCACGCCGTCGCCTTTTCAACTCGTCCGGAATATCTAACTTTTCCCTGGGGTGCAGCAGCGCTGCGTGTGCTAAATCCAGGAGCTGGGCTCTGTTGTAAATAATAATAGTTGACGACTCCTGTCGACGTTCAGCTGCGAGAAAATCCATAATCCTGAACTATTATAGTTAAACTGTAGCAAAAAAAACTAAAGAAAAGAGACGCAAAAACGAACTAAAACAACAATTTATGCACGGACAACGGGAGCTGCTTAACAGGCGACCACTCAGTGCGGCGCCAAACATGCGTTCTCATGAGATTTCTGCTCTTGCTCTAACCTTTGTGTCCATGGCTGTTTTTTTCCTCTTACTGGGAGTTCTACTGGCCCCCCACAAGTCATTAGTTTATACATTATACAATATTTAGCCCTCGAATTAATTGATCCCCTAGTGACTCATTGATTTCCTGCAGTATTTCTGCAAGGCAGAATGACCCATTCCTAACTATGCTAACTCGTAATTAAACTGAGTGTGGAAAAATAGCAATGCAAACAAACACTAGAAAATATACTAAAACATAACTTGAGACTGAGGTCGATATGAACAAAATAAGAACCCGTTCAAGCAGACATTCTTACAATAGCATTTTATTGTAGAAAATACACTTGTTGGCACTTTCATTTACTATTATTGCATTGCAAATAATGAATGATATGATTGTATATGATATATGATATGCTTGTGGACATCTCTGAAAGGTGAGCTACTGTTTCTGATAAGATTGATGAATTACTAGGATATTAAAACGACTATCTATTGATGAAATGTTTTAAATAAAAGTATTCATGTTTAATATATTGAATAAAGGGCATTTCCATCAAAAAAGTTCCATGAACACCAACATGTGAAGTTCATAGGAGCATATCAAACTGGGTGTCAAATCAACGCTAAGAGTATATATATTTTTTTATACACATATACATTTTATTTTTATTTTTACAGTTTTCCATCCTAACATATTGGACTACGATTTCTCGTCATGGACAACATTTACCAGAAAAGTACATCAAAACACAATAACTTTGAAGACCCCTTACCCCCCAATGGACATTTATCCTTGTTACTCTATAGACTTGTTTACACACTTCACCACTTTTAACTGCAGCAACTGGATCTTTTTCTATTGTATTATTTTACTTAGAATTGTTACTTTTATTTTATTGTTTCACTCACTTCTCTTTGATCTGCATTGTTGTAGCTCGGAGCATAAGAATTTCACTGTAGCCTGCAATTACATCTGCGACCCTGTGCATGTGACTAATAAACTCTGATTTGATTTATAATGTACTGTATTGTACTGTACTCTGGAGTACTGAACATATCTTCTTTACTGTACTCTAATTATAATAATAGCCAGTGTGTAGAATAAAACCCAACTATGCAAAATAAGGATATTGTATATTTCTACCTTTGTGTACCTATTCAGGATACGTCACCATGAAGTGAATGATATTCATATCCATAATTATGAATTTCTGTATAGTACAGATCTGGGATCTTTCCGTTACCGTAATTTTGTTACCAGAAGTAAATCCACTTCACCTACTATAGTTCAATAACCAAAATACATTATTTTAAATTCAAGGTGTCATGTCATAGCTGACACCCCATTCTTACTGCAGACATCTTTGAATCTTAGCTATTGTAAAACGTGGTTGCATAAAAACCTGAGGGAGATTTGACCGTAGTCCTGTTAACAAACTTTGCATCTGCACAGTTCTTTTAGTAAATGTAAGTGTAAATTGTTCAAAATAGTCCTTGTGCATAGAGTTATATGGTTTGTTCAACTTGGAAATCAATGTTTTTTGTTTGGCATACATTTGAAAGTGAAAAATCTGAGTCAAATCATAATTTAGTTACCATGGAATTGTCCTAAAGTAATCACTAGCAATGTCAAAAAAAAAAGTTGAGTACTGATATCAATAGAGGTATAATTCTTATCTAAACACATTAAGAGGAATGCATTTATTTAATATTTCTGTGCAATAATTTTGCAGCTTGCTACTACATCTTCCGGATTAATTCCCACAATTTCATTACTCATAGATAATAAATAAACATACTAACCACAACCCAACATATTCACAAAGGGAACCTCTAACATATTCAGAAAAATTTAACAACATACAGCTGCTGTGATGACATTTGATGCATAACATATGTGAAAATAAGTATTGTATACTTTGTGTTGTCGTTTCAACATTGTAAAAAACTAAGTTGTTTCAGCTTAGCATTACAAAGTGCTGAGTGGATAGTGCAAATGACATACTGATCATTTTGGCAGTTAATGAGTGTAGGTTAAAAAACTAAATTACAAAGGTTTTAACATATACATTGTAAATGACATCTTCTCATCATGATTGAATTCATTGTATTTCTTTTGTTAAAAGTTAGTATACCCATTAGAGAGCCACGGATATGTTCTAGTATAAGTAAACATAAACAACAACTCTATAATAATTCTCTGAATACAGTAACACATGTAGTGATAACCCTACCAACCCTCCACATCCACAATAAATGGCTCTTTGACTTCGATCTTCCCACTATTGACAATGACACACTCTGTATAGGGCAGGTTCCGGTCATTTGTGTCTTGGAGCTCGATGGTGTGAACCACAGACTGAAAAAAGAAGATTAGAATATGTATTAGTGATAAATTGGACCACTGTGTATAACCTGTGTGTCTGTGTGTGGCATATGTGACCCGATTCAGGAAACTTAGCGCATGTCGCAAGTCACAACTTCACAGAAGAATGTGTTTTTTGGCAGAAATGCCTTCTCGAACATGTGAACTTTCATGTGCCTGAATACCAAACTTGTATGCCATCTGTAAATACGAATAAAGTTGTTAAATTACGAGCCTAGTCGGTTTAGCCACAAAAATAGACAGGAACCTTCCTGCTAGCCATGCTTGTGTCACGATGCGTAATCATGGGACGATAAACAGAGCGTTCGTGGAGTGACATCCTTTTTATTTAAACTTATAATACTCATAAGTTCCCAAAAATAATAAAGGAGAGTAGAACACAAAGTGACTTCCTTGTTTTGTTTGGGCTTCCAAACAAAACAATGATCCACACACAGGTGGATTTGGAGGACAGCTAAATACTCTCCCCAATCAGAGACAACACTAGACAGCTGTCTCTGATTGGGGATCATTAATCCTCCCTCACTGAAGTGAGGACTGGGTTGTGGCTCAATCCACTCCCCCTGATGGGAGTAGCGGCTTCACCACTACCCAGCCCTCACAGTACCCCCCCTCCAAGGTGCGGGCTCCCGACCGCGCTTGATCTCCCCCTCTCCCCCCCCAAAAAATTCACTAAACCAGGAGGGGAAATGGCGGGGTACTGAGGTGGTTGCTGGTGGGGGCTCCGGTTCCGGCCTCGGGCGTGACGCAGGCAGTGACAGCTGCACTCCTCCTACCTCCCTGTTGCACACCCGGTCCGGTCCGGGCCCCGGCGCGATGGTTCCCCCCTCAGTACTCCCGCGATTCACCAAGTCCTGTCTGGACCCTGGTGTGGGAGCCCTCGACCCTGGAGAGGGGCTGATGTCCTTCCCCGGCTCGGACCCCAGTGGAGCGGACTGCTCCGGCACTGGAGCGAAGCAGACGAACGGACCCGTACTGGGCACCGGTGGAGCGGACTGCTCCGGCACTGGAGCAAAGCAGACGACCGGCCCCGGACTGGGCACCGGTGGAGCGGACTGCTCCGGCACTGGAGCGAAGCAGACGAACGGACCCGTACTGGGCACCGGTGGAGCGGACTGCTCCGGCACTGGAGCAAAGCATGGAGTACTGCAAATATGTTGCTGCTGTGCTCAATAACATTGCTGCCCTGAATTTATCAGGCACTATCGACAAATTTCAGTGGGGAAAAGTTGTGATGGACTACTTTCTGGAAGACGATTGTGCCATGCTGACTCTCTCTGACTCTGAAAATGAATCAGACAATGAGGAAATACCTGATTTAGGTAAAAACATTTTAATTGAAGAAGACATAGTAGAGTCTTCTGATGACGGTGATGGGGAAGACTGCGATCAACAGTGTTGTTGTCACCGAAGAATTTGACCGAGTTTTGAAATTAGTGGAACACAACGGTCCAAACAAGCTGTGCAAACTAAACGGAAACGACACAGGACGTCTTATTTCATAAAATTGGTTGCAGTCTGCCGTGAAGCTTTAATCCATGTATACAGGTAAGAATATAGCTACAGTTTCAGATATAAGTTTCTAATTGTCAGAAAAATGTTTTCATTGCAAGTTAAAGCTTGCTGTTAGCTAGCCTGCTGGAGTTCGATGGCTGGCTTGCTAGCTAACATTACGTGTATAAACTGTGTGTAGTGATGTTTACTCAGAATGCCATTTCGCATCTATTGTAAAATAATGCTAAAATATTTGTATCTAGAATTTGTCTCTCAGCATCAGTAGAACATGCCTGACTCTCCTCCACCAGTCATACAAGGAGAATGGTCTAATGCCTCCCATCAAAAAGAGAGCTGGCCCAAACAAGCTATGGCTGGCAACAACACCTGACTCCATACTTCAGGCCGCTGGCACAGATCAAGCAGTACCAGCACTTCAGGTGAAAATCATTTTCATTGGATTGTATGAGGTTATTCCTCTTATCTAAACTTGGGAGATTAATTGATGTTGTGCAGGGTTGTAATGTCTTCAGATTTTTTGTTGTTGTTATTCCCCGTTTTACAGCTTCGATGCTCTGGAGCCTGGTGTTGTTGTCGCCAAGGAGCGTTTGGATTGTCGGGACGAGGTTTCAGTTGCTGCTGATCCTTCCTCCCATAGATGGTCTGCCTGTACAAGCACCACCTGGACTGGACACAGCTAGGCAAACTTATCTTTTTGAGAGGATCAGGGACGTTTATGTACTGTAGATGTGCACCTCACTCAGGTTGCAGGCCTTAACTTATGTATGGAATAAGTGTGTATGTAACAGTATATAAAGTATGCTAATGTACTGGTGTGAGGGTATTTGGGCAGTGGTCAAAAGTACTTAAGTAGAAATACTTTACAACTTAAGTATTTTTTGGCGGTATCTGTACATTACTTTACCATTTATATATGTGGTAACTTTTACTTCTCTACATTCTGAAAGAAAATGTACTTTTTACTCCATGCATTTTCACTGACACCCAAAAGTACTCGTTACATTTTGACAGGAAAATTGTCCAATTCACACACTTATCAAAAGAACATCCCAGCTGCATCTGATCTGGCAGACTCATTAAACACAAATGCTTTGTTTGTAAATTATGTCTGAGTGTTGGAGCGTGCCCCTGGCTATCTATCAATAAAGGAATTAATATAAGGAATTTGAAATGATTGATACTTTTACTCAAGTATGACAATTTGGTTATTTTTCCACCACTGGATGTGGCTGGGGGTTATAGCATTTCTTTCACATGACCCATCAGTTTAGACAAGTGTGTATGGGTAGGCATCATCTAATATTAATAAAATATTTGTATCTGGACACTTTCTGTTTACCTGGAATTTTTCCTTATTGTAGGCTACCACTTTTAGTCTTAATCTTTACTACACTACTCACTGTTTAGCACATGACCTCACATGTGAATCCTTAAAGAGATGGGTGGGGCTAAGGCATAAGAGGGTGTGAACATTGCTGAATGGGTGTAGACAAAGGAGAGCTATCCAGTAGGCACCAAAACTTTCAAAGGGCCTTTTCTCAAAAGTGAGTTTCCAAGTTGATCAACTTTCAAAACAGAAATTCAAATTTTGCTACATAAGACCGAATCCAGGTGGTGAGTCACATATGTGTGTGTGCGTGCGTGCGTGTGTGTGTGTATGTGTGAGTGACAGATGATTTTCCAATGTCTGTGGCCACAAAAACAATTCAAACTCTAACAACAAATTGTGTGCCTCCACTTACCATGCCCTCCAGGATCTTCCCAAACACCACGTGCTTCCCGTCCAGCCAAGGAGCCCTGGACGCAGTGATGAAGAACTGGGAGCCGTTGGTGTCTGGGCCCCTGTTGGCCATGCTGACCCAACCTGCTCCCAGGTGCTTCAGCTTGAAGTTTTCATCAGCAAATTGGTTTCCGTAAATGCTTCTACCTGTGCCAGCAAATGAGTAAACAGCATTCAGAAATTATTATTATTGTTACTATTCCCATCCTTCAACATGAGATCAAATGTCTAAGACAGGTCAAACTCTTTAAATATTTCTTACCTCCATTTCCATCTCCAGCTGTGAAGTCACCCCCTTGGATCATGAAGTCCTTGATCACCCGGTGAAACGTACTTCCTTTGTAGCCATATCCTTTCTGCAAAAACAACCATTTTGGAAATTCAAATGATTGCATCGCTTATCCATTTGCAAATGTGCAAGAAATACACTGGTGATCTATTAGCTAGCAACCGTGTGTTAGACTAGAATACTGTAAATCGCACCATATTCCCAACATAGGGCTCTTGTCAAAAGTAGTACACTATGGGCCCTGGTCAAAAGTACACAATGTAGGGAATAGGGTGCCATTTGGGATGAAGACAGCATGTTCAATCTACTCTGCCAAAGCAACATCATGTCAACTCTTAAGAACACCTATGATCTATGGATGGTATTCAGATGCTTTCCTCTGTGTTGTTTACTCACACAACAATAACAGGCTTCACACAGACAGAGTACAGCAGGCTTACCTCCCCTGTGGCAAGAGCCACAAAGTTATTCACAGTCAGGGGAACAACATCTCCAAACAGGCCAATCACGATGCGGCCAACTTCATGGCCTGCTACAGTAATGTCAAAAAACACCTGGGATAGGGAGACAAAAACAAAACATACAAGCTTCAATTATGGATTCATATACTGTAGTTTATAGAGTAGAGTTTGTTAAATTTGATCATATTTGAGTCCTATGACATTTGATATATTGGTGAGCTGGTCTAGTTGCACAGGCTTAAAGTCACTTTAGCGTAATGGTGGTGGGCACTGATGGCATATGAGAGTAGAGAAATCAGAACCTTCAAAGTTTGCCTAAATTGGCCCACTTTATATTTATATACTTATGGATTGTAATTACTTATTATAAACATTTGAATGGCTGAGATATCCCATAAACATAGGCCTACAATCTGCATTTATAAAGGATATTTTCCTAAATGGTGCAATGGCTCTGGCTCCCAAGTGGCGCAGTGGTCTATGGCACTGCATCTCAGTGCTAGACACGTCACTACAGACGCCCTGGTTCGAATCTAGTCTGTATCACAACCGGACGTGATTGGGAGTCCCATAGGGCTGCGCACAATTCGCCTAGCGTCGCGCAAGTATGCCCGGTGTAGGCTGTCATTGTAAAAAATAATTTGTTCTTAACTGAATAGCCTAGTTAAATAAAGGTTCCATTTAAAATACAAAAATGGGGAATGAGTGTAGCATATTATAAGGAATATCTAGGCTATTATAGTCCGATTCCTTCCATTCAATGCCTTGGCCATTTGGCCTACTTGTATAAAACAAAATGTAATTATGTTCAGTTTAATCTCCGGTTAACTAATCCTGGCTCGTGAAATGGTATGCCTAGGCTACTATGTCAATACATGTAGGCTACCAAGACGTTTAACGTTAGAATGGGATAAATGCAGTGTGCTGTTATTGCGCTATACCTGTTATAAACGCTTAGGCTCTCGTGCTATGTATTCAACGCCGCAGCTGTTAATTGAAGGCTTCCATCGAATTCCCCCGTGAGGCAAGCCTGTGTTTGTGTATGCTACGACGTCGCATAAAATAACATGTTAGCACGATGCTCTACTAACCTTTTCGGTCACTTTAGGTCCAACCCTTCCTCTAGAACATCCGACGTTTTTTGAAAACGCAAGAGCCAAGAAAACGAAGCAGGACATCATTTGCGGCTCCATCTTGCAGAAACAAACAAAAAATGAATAACCTCTGCGCGTCAAATATGCTATAAAAAAGCGATTTTTACCTCCCGTCCTTCCTGTATGATAAAACCCTACTCCAAATTGGGTAGAGTTTTAGCGGCGAAATTGGCTTTAGAATGAAGCCCAACCTATGCTTCAACTCAGTGAGAAATGGCAGCGATAGACGCCCCGGAACGCTCCCCAAGTAGCCTACCACCCGACAGTGCATTCTTTATAATTTCGCGTTAAAACAGCTTTATCAATCCTACAAAGCCGTTTAGGGTCCTCGTGTGTCTCGATCAGGGACTGCGCCCTCTGGCAATTTTGGAGTCATTACAATTGCGGTTTGAGGTTAGGCTACACATCCAACATCTGCATCTCTTGTATTGAGACTAGGCTTTGCTCTTGTTGTCGTTGGCCATTGTTTTATTTGCCTGTATACAAACAAATTGAGAGTTGTGTTGATGTGAAGAAACTGCGAAAATAATTCATGACATGGGTAGGCTATTTATTATATATTGAATACATACTATCATCGGGGTATTTAGTGTTGGAGTGGCAGCAGAGAGAGAGAGAGAGAGCACAGTGTCAGTGGCAGCTGACTAGAGATGACATGGGAGATAATGACACAGGTCCTAAGCAAGTGAAACTACAATACTATCCCCAAGAGTGCTTTGGCATGCAGAAAAGAGCCTTTCAGGAAAAGTGGTTTGACACTTTTAAATGGTTAGAATACTCTGCGGAAAAAAAGACATCCTTCTGCTTTGCATGTCGAATATTCTGTAGAAACCTGAAACGACACATTTGTAAAAAAAATTGGAAAAAAGCTCTGAATGTGTTCCAAAAACATGAAGCAACTCAATATCACAAGGAAAGTGTTGTCTCCTGGAAGAGCTACAAGGCTAGTGCCTCACAAGGAAATGTTGTACAGCAGATAGAAGCAGCATATGTAAACAAAATAACTGAGAGAAGAGAGTACATACACCGTGTTGTGGCAGTTACCTCCATGTTAGGAAAGCAAGGAATACCTTTTAGAGGTCACATCGAAAGTGTTGAAAGCCATAATAGAGGGAACTTCCTTGAGTGCATGGCCCTTTTAAAGCAGTTTGATCCTTTCCTGCAGATGTACACAGCCCCATCGAACAGCACTTACCTCTCACCAGCGTGCCAGAATGAGATGATCGAGTGCTGTGCACAAGAGGTGACTGCAACTATTTTCAATGAAATGAAGGAGTCGAAGATGTATGCCGTTATGGCTGATGAGGCCAGAGACGGACACTCTGAACAGCAGGTTTACACAAGTATCTACAAAAGGAGAATGTTGACCTTGCTCAAGCATTGACATACAAAGAGGCTGTGTATGATACTCTCAAGGAGAAACGCAGTGATGCTACAGCTGCCGATCTGTATGACAGAACAATAAACCTGTGTGAGGCTAATCAGATCCCAGTACCAGAACCATCTTCTGGACAAAGGCGGAAACATAGGCGGATGGATGATTTTGTTATGGAATCAACTTGCGGGGCAGGTATTGAACTTAGTGGTTCAGACTCAGAGCAATTTAAAAGGAAATTATTATTTACTTACCTGGATAGAATGACAGTTGAGCTGGAGAAGCGTTTTTCAGGTGTAAATGCTGAACTACTGAAAGGCATTCAGGCATGCAGTCCAGCCTCGGATCACTTCCTATCAGTGCCACATTTGGCAGAGATGGCAATGCATTACAACATTGAGCTGAAATCAGAGGAAGTCATGGTAGCCAAAAACATTCTGACTCGTAAGTCACAGGCAGGTGCTGCTTCTCTGGACATGATCACAGTGTACAACCTTCTGGATGCTGATATGTTTCCATCATTGAAGGTTGTTATTCAGGTTGCCCTGACTATACCGGTCAGCAGCTGTAGCTGTGAAAGATCAGTGTATTACATCGTCTCCACACCTGGCTCAGGAGCACCATGGATCAAAACCGACTGAATCATCAGGCTATAATGTCCGTAGAAAAGGATGTCCTTGAAAGGTTAAGTCAGTATACAATTGTTGACAGATTTGCTACACTCAAACAGAGACAACACAGTCTGATGCTCCCACCAAAGAAGTGAAATGGGATGGCAACAAGAAACATTTCTCAATGTAATTTAAAGCAGACTTTTTTTCTGCTGTACTTTGGAGTGCTTGGTACCATGTACCCTGCACCTGAACCCCTGGACTGAAGGAGCTCACAATTTGTTTCAGTGAATAAAGGTCCTATTTTGACAGACCATGCAGTGTTTTTTATATTATAGTATGGTATTGTATTAATGCATTGTATTAAATGATTAGAGATTAGGGTAGGGTACAAAACCAGACTTTCCCAGGTATTTTTTAGATCATAATCTCAAATGTATATTTTTTGAGTAAAACTCCAATGTGACTATTGTCCTTAAATACAAACACACGGGTGAGATTATGAACACATTATAGGCTACTGTAATGAATTTTTCAGAGTCCAGTCAAATTAAGGACAATTATACTGTAATTAATGAATCAATAAAAAATTATGCGCCTCAACCACGTGATATTGGGTGAACGGTGCATCGTTTGGAGCAAGCAACTTAATGTAAAGTGAAACACATAATGGTATAACCTTTTTAAATACTATGTACGTTCCTTTGAAAAGGGATTTCGGGTTTATTACCCTGGCTTCGAAGGTGTAATGTTGTTCATAATGTATAATGTTCATGTACTGTAGGTCTCAAGAGCAAGCAGCTTCAAGTAAAGTGAATCACAGTAGGGTAAACCTTTTTATTATAATCATTGGGAAAATAAACTTCAATGTAGAATACATTTTGTTACAGCACCTGTAAGTGTTATTACAATGTACTTTCAATATTATTAAATATTTCGCAGGGTACAGTTGTGGCCAAAAGTTTTGAGAATGACACAAGTATTGATCTCCACAAAGTTTGCTGCCTCAGTGTTGATGGAACTGGACTGGAAGCTTTAAAAGGAGGGTGGTGCTTGAAATCATTGTTCTTCCTCTGTCAACCATGGTTACCTGCAAGGAAACACGTGCCTTCATCATTGCTTTGCACAAAAAGGGCTTCACAGGCAAGGATATTGCTGCTGGTAAGATTGCACCTAAATCAACCATTTATCGGCTCATCAAGAACTTCAAGGAGAGAGGTTCAATTGTTGTGAAGAAGGCGTCAGGGCGCCCAAGAAAGTCCAGCAAGTGCCAGAAAGTTAATTCAGCTGCGGGATCGGGGCACCACCAGTGCAGAGCTTGCTCAGGAATGGCAGCAGGCAGGTGTGAGTGCATCTGCATGCACAGTGAGGTGAAGACTTTTGGAGGATGGCCTGGTGTCAAGAAGGGCAGCAAAGAAGCCACTTCTCTCTAGCTAAAACATCAGGGACAGACTGATATTCTGCTAAAGGTACAGGGATTGGACTGCTGAGGACTGGGTGAGGTGAGCGCTACCATCAGTCCTGTGTCATGCCAACAGTAAAGCATCCTCAGACGATTCATGTGTGGGGTTGCTTCTCAGCCAAGGGAGTGGGCTCACAATTTTGCCTAAGAACACAGCCATGAATAAAGAATGGTACCAACAGAATGGTCCTCCGAGAGCAACTTCTCCCAACCATCCAAGAACAGTTTGGTGACGACCAATGCCTTTTCCAGCATGATGGAGCACCTTGCCATAAGGCAAAAGTGATAACTAAGTGGCTCGGGGAACAAAACATCGATATTTTGGGTCCATGGCCAGGAAACTCCCCAGACCTTAATCCCATTGAGAACTTGTGGTCGATCCTCAAGAGGCGGATGGACTAAGAAAAACCCACAACTTCTGACAAACTCCAAGCATTGATTATGCAAGAATGGCCTGCCATCAGTCAGGATGTGGCCCAGAAGTTAATTGACAGCATGCCAGGGCGGATTGCAGAGGTCTTGAAAAAGAAGGGTCAACACTGCAAATATTGATTCTTTGCATAAACTGAATGTCATTGTCAATGAAAGCCTTTGACACTTATGGAATACTTCATTGTACCATTGTAACTACTGACATAAAGATCAATGAAGCAGCAAACGTTATGGAGACCAATACTTGTGGCCACGACTGTATATCAAAAGTTATTACAATGTAGTTATAAATAAAAGTATTGTAAATACAATGTTTCTATGCAGGAACAAGCAACTTAATGTAAAGTGAAACATACTGTGAATTACTCATACAATTACAATGTCATTACTACTGTATGTTACAACGATGGCAGACACCAATACAGTACTTTGGAATCCTTTAATTAGTGGTTGGCATTTAGTTGTTTTTTGCAGTTTCCAATATGTGACCCATTTCAGGAAACTAGGCGTATGTCGCAAGTCACGACTTCACAGGAGAGCCATTTTAACATTAAAAAAAAAATGTTGATCAAAATGCGTTTTTGGCAGAAATGCCTTCTGGAACATGTGAACTTTCATGTCCCTTAATAACAAACTTGTATGCCATCTGTAAATATGAATATAATTTTTTAATTACGAGCCTTGTTGGTAAACCACAGAAAAAGATAGCAACCTTCCCACTAGCCATGATTGGCTGAGATAATGAGTGGGCTGGACATGCCGAGAGAGGAGTTCAGATTGGTCTGCCAAATAGAAGGCTTCTGTCTATTTGAGCTCAATCTGTGTTGGTAATCCTGCCGAATGCGGCTTTTAAAAAAATGTATTGTGTAGTGGAGCTGCATAAGTGTTGCTCTCCACTTTATGGAGGATCAGTGGAATTGCTAAAGAGATGGCGAAAACACCCGTTTCCCGATTATGTCTTCAATCTAAGGGCATTTGTGGCATGGGATCCGTGACAGGGAGATGTGTCCATCATGCATGATGATGTATACGGGTAAGATAGTCTAGCTAGCTACATTTTCAGATATTACACGTTTCTAATGTTGACAGAAAGTGGTTTCAGTTGAAGCTAAAGTGTACTGTTAGCTAGCTAGCTAACGTTAGCTGGCTGGCTCCCTAGCTAATGCTACGTGTATTCATTGTTGTTTAACTAGCTAACGTTAGCTCGCTGGCTCGTGATGTGTGTGATATTACACGTTGTTTACCTCGATTGGTTCATTGTTTACCTAGCTAGCTATGTACATGTATTAAGCTAACATGTACTGTTAGCTAGCGTTATTATTTGCATCCCAGATCTGTTAGTTTTGCTAGTTATAGCCTAATGTTATCTAGCTAACATTGAACCTGGTTGGTTAGCTCCCAGCAGATACATGCAGGGTAGTAATTACATGTTTTGGCACTGTTCATTGTTGTTTAACTAGCTGACGTTAGGTGGCTGGCTCGTTAACTAACATTACGTGACGTGTGTGATCTTACATGTGGTTTACCTAGCTAGGTTCATTGTTTACCTAGGTAGCTAGCTACATGTGTTAAGCTAAAGTGTACAACACCCGTTGAATATGGCCGGTGTCAGTAAACGTTGGCAAAAAAGCATAATGAAATTGTTGCCAGCAGAGCAACGCTCCGAGAGCAAAACGAGATGGGTGGGGCTAGACCTTAAGAGGGTGTGAACATCGCTGAATGAGTGTAGACAAAGAAGAGGTCCTCAGTAGATACCAAAACACTAAAATGCAATTTTATCAAAAGTGAGTTTACAAGTTTATCAACTTTCAAAGCAGAATTATTTCCCCATTGTTCCTCAAATGCAGTGTATGATATACCATTTTGTAGCTCTGAGTCTCTACTTTTATCCAATGTAAAAAAACAGAAATTCAAATTTTGCTACATAAGACCGAATCCAGGTGGTGTCAGGCTCTGGCCATAGAGAAGCCTATTGCTTCTCTATGTAGCCATGGTCAGAGTCTGACAGGTCTATTATTTCTGTTTCTGGTGGTGGTTTGTGTTGGATCTCTAATTAGAGGCAGCTGCAGTGCATTGTCTCTAATTAGGGATCCTACTTATGTTTGTCTGTTCCACACCTGGCTGTGGGTCGTTATATCATCAAGTCACTGTGAAAGTAAGTGTGTTACGTTTTGTTGAATCGTGTTTTGTTTGTATAGTTCGTTATTGGGAATATTTATCTGTAGTATAATTAAAATGTCGAACTATACCTGCGCTGCGACTTGGTCTGTGTATGCACCCTCTCGTGACAGAACGACCCACCAGAACGAGACCAAGCAGCGCAACTGGGGAGAGACGGAGAGAGAGGTAGTGCCACGTTACGAACAGGGCTCGAGACGGCGAAAAGCCCGAAGGCATCCCCAATAATTTTTTTGTGGGGGGCTATGGGGGTGGTCTGGTGTCGAGGTAGAAGCGCCAGTACCACTCTCCAGGTCGAAGTGCCGTGAGGAGGGGAGCATAGCGGAAT
Organism: Thymallus thymallus; assembly: GCA_023634145.1. NCBI lineage: Eukaryota > Metazoa > Chordata > Actinopteri > Salmoniformes > Salmonidae > Thymallus > Thymallus thymallus. The sequence goes on along the minus strand of CM042402.1, from coordinate 25,236,272 downwards.
TCCGGAGGGGAGTTGGGAGGTGTGAGAGCGAGAGGAGGGAGCTGGAGTTAGTGGGGCCCAAAGTGAGCATCCCCAATCCGGTACCGGTCGTATGCTCCACTCCCATGTCAGAGCAGTCTGCTCCACCGGTGCCCAGTGTGGGTCCGGTCGTATGCTTCGCTACCATGCCAGAGCAGTCCGCTCCACCGGTGCCCAGTGTGAGTCCGGTCGTATGCCCCGCTCCCATGACAGAGCAGTCCGCTTCACCGATGTCCAGTCCGGGTCCGGACCTCTGCTCTACTCCCCGCACCCGACCTCCAGTGCGTGCCGGCTCTCCGCAGCCCGGAACCTCCAACGAAGGTCCGCAGCCCGGAACCTCCAGCGAATGTCCGCAGCCCGGAACCTCCAGCGAAGGTCCACAACCCGGAAACCTCCAGCGAAGGTCCGCAGCCCGGAACCCTCATCGAAGGTCCGCAGCCCGGAACCCTCAGCGAAGGTCCGCAGCCCGGAGCCTCCAGCGAAGGTCCGCAGCCCGGAGCCTCCAGCGAAGGTCCGCAGCCCGGAGCCTCCAGCGAAGGTCCGCAGCCCGGAGCCTCCAGCGAAGGTCCGCAGCCCGGAGCCTCCAGCGAAGGTCCGCAGCCCGGAGCCTCCAGCGAAGGTCCGCAGCCCGGAATCCCCAGCGAAGGTCCGTAGCCCGGAACCTCCAGCGAAGGTCCGCAGCCCCGTAGCCCGGAACCTCCAGCGAAGGTCCGTAGCCCGGAATCCCCAGCGAAGGTCCGCAGCCCGGAACCTCCAGCGAAGGTCCGCAGCCCGGAACCTCCAGCGAAGGGCCGCAGCCCGGAGCCTACAGCGAAGGCCCGTAGCCCGGAACCTCCAGCGAGGGTCAGCAACCCGGAATCCCCAGCGAAGGTCCGCAACCCGGAACCTCCAGCGAAGGTCCCAGTCCGGGCCCGGTTATTTGCCCCGCTCCATGGCCAGAGCTGTTTACCCCACCGGTGCCCAGTCCGGGCCCAGTTATTTGCCCAGCTCCATGGCCGGAGCCGTTTACCCCACCGGTACCCAGTCCTGGCCCGGTCATAAGGAAGGGGCATGGGAGGAAACTGTCTACTTCGCCAGAGCCGTAACAGCCACCGACGAACTAATCTTCCCTCCCTAAACCCCCCCCCCCCATGTATTTGTGTTTTTAGTTGGCGAGCAGACAGCTGGACACGGAATGGGCACCAGTGGAGCGGACTTCTCTGGCACTGGAGTTGGAGCAGACGGCTGGACCCGGAATGGGCACTGGTGGAGCGGACTGCTCAGGCCCTGGAGCGGAGCAGACGGCTGGACCCGGATTGGGCACTGGTGGAGCGGTATGTTCCAACCACCGAGCGGTGTTGACTTCGGGAGGTTTCGGGCTGCGGACCTTCGCTGGAGGTTCCGGGCTGCGGACCTTTGCTGGAGGTTCCGGGCTGCAGACCTTCGTTGGAGGTTCCGGGCTGCGGACCTTCGCTGGAGGTTCCGGGCTACGGGCCTTCGCTGTAGGTTCCGGGCTGCGGACCTTAGCTATAGGCTTTGGGCTGCGGGCCTTCGCTGGGGGTTCCGGGCTGCGGGCCTTCGCTGGAGATTCCGGGCTGCGGACCTTTGTTGGAGGTTCCGGGCTATTGAGGGCTGGCACGGGACGTACCGGACTGGGGAGGCGCACTGGTTGTCGGGTGCGTGGAGCCGGCACAGGAAGCACCTGACTGTGCGCACGCACTGGAGGTCGGGTGCGGGGAGTAGAGCGGAGGTCCGGACCCGGACTGGACATCGGTGAAGCGGATTGCTCTGGCATGGGAATGGAGACGACGACCGGACCCAGACTGGGCACCGGTGGAGTGGACTGCTCTGGCATGGGGGTGGAGTAGACAATCGGATCCAGACTGGGCACTGGAGGAGCGGACTGCTCTGGCAGGGAGGTGGAGTAGACAACCGGACCCGGACTGGGCACCGGTGGAGCGGACTGCTCCGGCCCGGGAGTGGAGTAGACGACCGGACCTGGACTGGAACACTCCGCCATCTTCCTCGCAACCTCTTCCTCTATCTCCCTCAGTTCTTCCAGAACCTCTCCAAAATGCTCCTCCAAATACACCTCCTGCTCTTTGCTCTGTGCCCCCCATTTGTACCTCGGCATCTCCATGCTCCACGGGGGGGTGGTATTGGCTCCTCCTGCCTGTAGCCAGACCACCCCCATAGCCCCCCCTCAAAATTACCTTCCGGGCGGCACTTCCTCTCTCTCCGTCTCTCCCCAGTTACGCTGCTTGGTCTCGTTGTGGTGGGTCGTTCTGTCACGAGAGGGTGCAAGACGCAGCGCAGGGAGAGTAGTTTGACATTTTATTTCTACTATGTATTAACCAACACACGTGCGAACTAACAAAACCAACAAACACACAATGTACAAACGTCACGTTACAAAACAAACACGAAATGAACGGACTTATCAAATGTGCACACTTACTGTCACCGTGACTTGCGAAATATACATATAACGATAACGACCCACAACCCAGTGTGAACATACCCACCTATGTAGGATCCCTAATTAGAGACGATGCGCTACAGCTGCCTCTAATTAGGGATCCCACACAAACCACCACCAGAAACAGAAAGAATAGAACTGTCAGACTGACCATGGCTACATAGAGAAGCAAATGGGCTTCTCTATGGCCAGAGCCGGACAGGAAGAGACCAATCGCTATGCCTTAGAGCTACAGGAGAAGAGAGAGCCAAGAGTTTTTATTTAACCTTTATTTAACTAGGAAAGTCAGTTAAGAACAAATTCTAATTTACAATGACGGCCTACACCGGCCTAACTCAAACGACACTGGGCCAATTGTGCACCGCCCTATGGGACTTCCAATCACGGCCGGTTGTGATACAGTCTGTATTTGAACCAGGTTGTCTGTAGTGATGCCTCTAGCACTGAGATGCAGTGTCTTAGACCACTGCGCCACTTGGAATCCCAAAGTAAGAGGGAAACTCCCTAAATGGGTTACAACCACAATTAGTGAAATGTATACCTTCCTGTTGACAGTCCTTCTCATGGGAATGGTAAAGAAGAACTCCCTAAGAGAATACTGAAGCACAGATCCTATGTTTGTAACTCCCTTCTTGCCACCCTCTTTTCCCAAGACCTCTTCCTAGTTCTGCTGCGATGTCTGCATTTCATCAACAATGCTACTGCCAACCTAAATGATCCATTACACAAAATAAGAAATGTTCTTACCAGCCGGCCATCAGTATTTGGTTGTGTCTTTGTGTCATACAAGGACCTATGCATTGATGAGTCCCTGATGTTATGGAAGGGTAGGCTGGTGTTCCGTCAATATATTCCCTCCAAAAGGCACAGGTTTGGGGTCAAGTTCTTTGTTATGTGCGACGTGAAGACAGGATTTCTCCAGGACATTATAGTCTACACAGGTTTCCACCACTGACATCCAACATTATGAGGGGCTTGGGGTGTCCGGGTCCATGGTGATGACCATGCTGGCTCCTCATCTGAGCAAGGGACACACTTTGTATGTGGACAATTGGTACAGCAGTCCCACACTCTTTCAGCATCTGCTCTACAACAGCACAGGGGCCTGTGGCACACTCAGGTCGAACAGGAAGGGTATTATATATTATGCTCCATACATACAGTGAGCTGCAGTAGAAACGACATACAGGGACTATTATAACGTAATAAGGTACTTATTTTGAAACATGTCCAAAGTTATTACCATGTAATAAAGAAAACAACAATGATGGCAGTGAACGGAAAATGTGAAGAAGTTTGTGCAGGTCCTGTTCCAACTGGAGATGCGCAAATGTCTGCATACTTGATCTGCGGAAACACTGGAAAAGTGCTTGGGGAAGTTTGTCCGGCTCAGTAAAGGCCAAAAAATGAATTGTCCGCCAACGTGAAATGGGCTACTTATATGTGAATTAATGAGGAGGCAGAACACACCTCAAGTCAAACTGTTGTTAGAAAATAAAACTAATTTGAAATTGACAAGTTGAATAAAAGCAGGCAACTTAAATAAAAGCAGGCAGCGTGTTTTGGTTTGAGGGCAGCGCAGATTAACTGTCCTGTTGCGTAACAATCACATTTTGGATCTGTCACACCCTGATCTGTTTCACCTGTCTGTGTGCTTGGCTCCACCCCCCTCCAGGTGTCGCCCATCTTCCTCATTATCCCCTGTGTACTGTCGTGGCCAAAAGTTTTGAGAATTGGTCTCCACAAAGTTTGCTGCTTCAGTGTTCTTAGATCTTTATGTCAGTAGTTACTATGGTACACTGAAGTATAATTACAAGTATTCCGTAAGTGTCAAAGGCTTTCATTGACAATGACATTCAGTTTATGCAAAGAGTCAATATTTGCAGTGTTGACCCTTCTTTTTCAAGACCTCTGCAATCCGCCCTGGCATGCTGTCAATTAACTTCTGGCTCACATCCTGACTGATGGCAGGCCATTCTTGCATAATCAATGCTTGGAGTTTGTCAGAAGTTGTGGGTTTTTGTTTGTCCACCCGCCTCTTGAGGATCGACCACAAGTTCTCAATGGGATTAAGGTCTGGGGAGTTTCCTGGCCATGGACTCAAAATGTTGATGTTTTGTTCCCCGAGCCACTTAGTTATCACTTTTGCCTTATGGCAAGTTGCTCCATCATGCTAGAAAAGGCATTGGTCGTCACCAAACTGTTCTTGGATGGTTGGGAGAAGTTGCTCTCGGAGGATGTGTTGGTACCATTCTTTATTCATGGCTGTGTTCTTAGGCAAAATTGTGAGTGAGCCCACTCCCTTGGCTGAGAAGCAACCCCACACATGAATGGTCTCAGGATGCTTTACTGTTGGCATGACACAGGACTGATGGTAGCGCTCACCTTGTCTTCTCCGGACAAGGTGTTTTCCGGATGGCCCAAACAATTGGAAAGGGGATTCATCAGAAATGACTCTACCCCAGTCCTCAGCAGTCCAATCCCTGTACCTTTAGCAGAATATCAGTCTGTCCCTGATGTTTTTTCTGGAGAGAAGTGGCTTCGTTGCTGCCCTTCTTGACACCAGGCCATCCTCCAAAAGTCTTCGCCTCACTGTGCGTGCAGATGCACTCACACCTGCCTGCTGCCATTCCTGAGCAAGCTCTGCACTGGTGGTTCCCAGATCCCGCAGCTGAATCAACTTTAGGAGACGGTCCTGGCGCTTGCTGGACTTTCTTGGGCACCCTGACGCCTTCTTCACAACAATTGAACCTCTCTCCTTGAAGTTCTTTATGATCCGATAAATGGTTGATTTAGGTGCAATCTTACTAGCAGAAATATCCTTGCCTTTGAAGCCCTTTTTGTGCAAAGCAATGATGACGGCACGTATTTCCTTGCAGGTAACCATGGTTGACAGAGGAAGAACAATGATTTCAAGCACCACCCTCCTTTTAAAGCTTCCAGTCTGTTATTCTGACTCAATCAGCATGACAGAGTGATCTCCAGCCTTGTCCTCGTCAACACATCACCTGTGTTAACGAGACAATCACTGACATGATGGCAGCTGGTCCTTTTGTGGCAGGGCTGAAATGCAGTGGACATTTTTTGGGGGGGATTAAGTTCATTTTCATGGCAAAGAGGGACTTTGCAATTAATTGCAATTCATCTGATCACTCTTCATGACATTCTGGAGTATATACAAATTGCCATTATCAACACTGAGGCAGCAAACTTTGTGGAGACCAATACTTGTGTCATTCTCAAACCTTATGGCCACGACTGTATGTATACCTGTGTCCTCTGTTCGGCTTATGCCATTTTCGATTTGTTTGTTCAAGCCTACCAGCGTTTTCCCCCTTTACCTCTCTATTTCTAAAGTGCCTGTCTTCTTGGTCTCCCGGTTTCGACCTTTCCTTGCCTGCCCTGACCCTGAGCCTGCCTGCCGTCTTGTACCTTTGACCCACTACTCTGGATTACCGAACTCTGCTTGCCCCTGACCTGTCTTTTGCCTGCCCACTGATGGGATAATAAACATTTGTTATTCCGACCGGTGTCTGCGCCTGGGTCTCACCTGTACGCTGATAGTACAAACTGTCCATGACTGACACAGCAGACTTGGACCAGCTGCACCACGCCATCTCCTCCCAAAGAGCCTCCATTGGCAGGCACAAGGAATTGCTTCGGGGTCTTATGGAGAAGATCCAGACGTTAGCTGAGCGCCATGAACGAACATTGGACATGTTGCTTGAGCAATGCCGCGGGTTGTCAGGGAGGCAGCCTGCCTTGGTGGTAGCCCCACAGCTCCTCGGTAACGCGGCGGCTAGCAGCACGACCCCACCGGTCACTCCACCTTCCCGGGAGCCCCGCTTACCTCCGCTGGAACGCTTCAATGGAGAACCGAGCACTTGTCGGGCGTTTTTGGCTTAGTGTGCCCTCATTCTTGAGTTTCCTCCTTCCCGCTCCAAGATAGCCTACCTCATCACCCTGATGTTCAGGAGGGCTCTCACCTGGCCGACCATGGTATGGGAACAACAGCCAGTCATATGCGGGAGTCGGGAGAGGTGAGAAAAGTTTTTGATGCCCCGTTTTCCAGGAGAGCCGCTGCCCGGAGGCTAATCCAGCTTCGGCAGAACTCCTGCAGTTAGGCCGATTATGCGGTGGATTTCCGCACGTTCGTAGCGGAGAGTTCTTGGAACCAGGAAGCACTCTTCGACATGTTCTTGCACGGCGTTCCGGAGGAGGTCAAGGACGAGCTTGCTGCTCGGCAGTTGCCCACCGAGCTGGATTCCCTCATCGCCTTGACTATCCGCATTGACAGGCGATTACGGGAACAACGGGGGGAGAGGAAGTCTCAGTTCGCTCACACGTCTCGAGATTCCACCTGACCTCCGAGTCATCCCGGAAGTTCCCGATGGTCTCGTTGCCGAGAGGACCCGAGGGTTCCCGACCATTCTGGAGAATCACTGAAGACTGCTGAGCCACCACTCCCCGAGCTGATGCAGCTAGGCAGAGCGGGGCTGTCACCAGTGGAACGGCAGTACCGGACCGACACTAGGAGGTGTCTGTACTGCAAGACTTTTGGTCATTTTGTGTCCACGTGTCCGGTAAAAGACCAGGCCCACTGGTAGGAGTGAGTACTCTGGTGGGCCATATGGAGACTTTGTCGGACTCCCCCCTTTTCATGCTGTTTTGCGATGGGGAGACCAGTCCAAATTGCTCCGGGTCCTCATTGATTCCGGGGCGGACGAGAGATTTTTGGACGTCACCCTGGCTACCGAGCTGAACATCCCCATTCAGCCCCTCTCCATACCCATGGATGTTAGAGCACTGGACGGACGCTCTATTGGGCGGGTTACCCATAACACCAGTGATTTCTGCTCATCAAATCTCCCCAGATTCACATGGTGTTGGGATTTTCCTGGCTCCAACACCACAACCCCCTCATCAACTGGGCCACAGGGGCCAGTATAGGCTGGAGCCCGTTTTGCCTCGCCCACTGTTTGAAGTCGGCGCAACTTGCCCCGGGACGTCTTCCTGGGGGCTCGGTGGCTACCCCGGACCTCTCCGCCATTCCTGCAGAGTATCAGGACCTCGGGGAGGTGTTCAGGAAGGCCAGGGCCACTTCCCTTCCGCCACATCGCCCCTATGACTGCGGGATTGACCTTCTCCCTAGCACCACACCGCCCTGTGGACGGCTGTACTCGTTGTCGGGACCAGAGACCAAGGCTATGGAGACCTACATTGGGGACTCCCTAGCAGCAGGGTTTATCCGTCCCTCTTCCTCTCCGGGACCTCAAGCACCGCTTCACCACGGCCCCATATTGATTCATCCTGACCCTTCCCGTCAGTTCGTGGTGGAGGCCGATGCTTCAGATATCGAAGTGGGGGCTGTCCTGTCCCAACGTTCTGCCCAGGACCTGAAGCTGCATCTTTGTGCCTTTTTCTCCCACCGCCTCAGCGCCACGGAGCGGAACTACGATGTGGGGAATCGGGAGCTCCTCACTGTGAAGATGGCGTTGGAGGAATGGAGACACTGGCTGGAAGGGGCAGAACATCCGTTCATTGTTTGGACGGACCACAAAAAGCAGGAGTATCTCCGCACCGCCGAGTGCCTCAACTCCAGGCAAGCGTGGTGGGCTCTGACGTTTACACGGTCTCGCCGCTATAGTCCCACGGGGGCCACCCAAAATCCCGAGACCATCCTTCCCACCTCGTGCCTGGTGACAGCACTCAGCTGGGGCATAAGGAAACATGTCTGGGAGGCGCAGCAGTCGCAGCCGAACTCTGGAGGGGGCCCAGACAACCGGATGTTTGTGCCTGACGCTGTCCGCTCTGCGGTCCTGGAGTGGGCCCATTCCTCCAAGCTTGCCTGCCATCCGGGTTCCCAGCGGACCCTGGCCTTTGTGCACCAATGCTTTTGGTGGCCTACCATGGTTCCGGATGTGGCCGCGTTTGTCACCGCCTGCACGGTATGTGCACAGAGCAAGACTCCACGGCAAGCTCCGGCTGGCCTGTTGCAACCACTTCCTGTCCCTCATTGTCCCTGGTCCCATATCTCCCTGGATTTTGTCACCGGTCTCCCCTTGTCAGAGGGCAACATGGCCATCCTGACGGTGGTCGACCGGTTTTCCAAAGCCGCTCACGTCATCCCTCTTCCCAAACTGCCCTCGGCCAAGGAGCGGGCCAACTCATGCACGTCTTCCGGATCCATGGGTCCCCAGTTCTCGTCCCGGTTCTGGAAGGCGTTCTGCATGCTTATTGGGTGGTCGGCCAGCCTGTCCTCCAGGTTCCACCCACAGTCCAACGGTCAGTCAGAACGAGCCAACCAAGACCTTGAGACGACTCTTCGCTGCCTAGTCTCCACCAACCCTACCACCTGGAGTCAGCAGCTGGTATGGGTTGAGTATTCCCGGAACACCCTTCCCTGCTCTGCCATGGGGTTCTCACCCTTCAAGTGCTCCCTGGGCTATCAACCCCCACTCTTCTCAGAGTAGGAGGAGGAGGAGGTCGGCGTACCTTCGGCCCAGATGTTTGTCCGCCGCTGTCGTCGTACCTGGAGGAGAGCCCGGTCGGCCCTTCTCAAGACCACCTCCAGGTATCAACGACAGGCGGACCGTCACCGGACCCCGGCTCCCAGGTATCGGGTAGGGCAGAAGTTATGTCTGTCCACCCGGGAAACCGCCAAAGAGACAGCCCAGCTCATGGTGCAGCACGTCCTCCGGTCCATGGACTCCCTGTGGACATGGTGTCTGACCGGGGGTCCTCAGTTCTCGTCCCGGTTCTGGAAGGCGTTCTGCACGACAGGTTGGGACCGAGAACTGAGGGTCAATGTCAGCCCGGAACCGGGACGAGAACTGAGACGTCACATTAAATCCACCGATTATCAAGACAAATTAAATTCTAAATGTTTACTACATTAATATCTAACTACTTATTTACCTTCTTGGTCAACGTTGACTGTCAATGCATTTTGTGCTCGATGACGCTCAACAACATGTGAACCAGTGAAGGTCTTTTTTTTTGCTGAGTAACGTTACGACAATTTCTACAATTTCCAGCTGGATACAAATTTTAACTCTTAAAGTGCGCGACCCAAATTGTCCCGACTGGGTGTGTAAATAGACCAAGGCGCAGCGCAGTAGTAGTTCGACATAATATTTAATATAATAAATATACTTAATGACGAACTACACCAAAACAAGAACAACGTATAACAAGAACGTAAATACACTTACACTTCTTCTCCAAGACTGACATAGAACAATGAACCACACAACAGTGTGGGACAGGACAACTAATGTAGGATCCCCAATCAGAGACAACGCATAGCAGCTGCCTCTTCTTCTTCTTCGGATTAATGGCGGATCGCAACCATCTGAAAGGTGCATACACCGCCACCTACTGTATCGGAGTGTGAGGCCGGTCACGGACTCCCACACCTTTATTCTCGCACCCACACGTCACCACTTCCTCCTCCCAGCACCCCACCCATTCCCCAACTCCTCCCTTCCCTCCTGACCCGGTCATACAACCTTTCCCTTTCCTCATCATACCGCTCGCAATACAGCAATACATGGTCCACTGTTTCCTCCACCATACACCCCTCGCACTATCCGGTCTCATGTCATCTTCAGCGTCGCATTCAGACCTGTATGACCAAACCTCAGCCTACTCCGGATTACTTCATCCCTCCTACAGCCCCTGTTCCCAACTTCCACCCTTACCGTTTTCTGTACACCATAATATCCCCTCCCTGTTCTGCACTCATCCCACTGTTTCTGCCAGAATTCCAACCCCACCCTCTTTATCATCGCTTTCACCTCCCCCCCGTCCATACGGTATCCTCACATCCACGCCCTCCTTCAGTGGCGCACTCTTTGCCACCCTATCCACCTCTTCATTACCATCAACCCCTACATGCGCTGGAACCCAACAGAACCAGACCACCACCCCCTAGCTGCCTCTAATTGGGGACCCAACACAAAACACACAGAACTAGAATATCTAGATCTTTCAGGCTCTGCCCATGGCTAAATACAGTAGAGTAGCAAAAGGCTTCTCTATGGCCAGAGCCTGACACAAATCTAATACTGTTTTTACCTGCTGTTTTTTAAAGGATTTTGAATTGAACATGGTTCATGTGCTAAGTGTTATATTGTCTGCAAAAGAAAAAAGAAGGTTATCAAATACCTCCAGAAGAAAGGCCTGCTCAAGAAATCTGTGAGGTGGCCTATCTGTGGCCACAAGCAAAAAATGATCTGGAATGCGTGCAAAGATGCATACATATGGTAAGTTAACGTTACAACTGATATTGATTGGCCTAGAGAACTTTGGGAAAGTTTGAAATTAGGAGTACTGTACTGTAAGAAATGTTGGAATATGTAAATGTACAGTGAATCTAACTTTAATCTTAAACTGGTATGTAGCCTAGTTAGCTAGTCTCGTAGGTTTTAGGACTGTACACTGCCGGGCGGAGCTAACCCGGGCTGACATTGACCCACATATTATTTCACCAGCCAGAAGACATTTTTTTTTATGTTGCTATGAACATGCACTGAAGAGAAGAATCTAAGCTTTCCACTTCATTCCAACTCTGGACACTTAGGACTGCAAACCGTAAAGAGTGAGCCGCACACCCTTCTGGTCTATCTTTGGCCTGTAGCCTACCACTCAAGATGTTTCATGTCTGTCTAGAAAGCTTTTGTTCTCCTATTTCCAACAATGTGTATGTATTCCTACTGCTACTGAAAAAGTTAATTGGTAATCATAATAGAATTAATGTAATAAGAATTACTTAGCCTACGTTTCAATTATCACTTAGTGTCAGTATCTAAAACATGCACCTGTGTCTGAGTTAAATGTGCAGGTTTCCTTGCAGGATTTGTCTAAACAAGCGGAGGCATCATCAAACTCCCTCCCGCTCTATCCGGAAGGATTCAATATAGCCATTCTCGGGTTCCGGAATGTCTTTTCACTCCAGCTCTGCCCCTTGTTCCCTCACCCGAGACCGTGACACAGGGGCTCCATTAACACAAAGGGCTTCCGAAGGTTTTTTGTTTTGCTTTTACACTAGGATGGCTTCATTGATGATTAAATAGTTGGGCTAGTGGTAGACCTGCGAAGGTCAGAAAATACATAATTTTGACCACTTTGTTTGTTAATAGCTGCCACTCACAGAAAGTATATGCTCTTTTAGCCCCAAATAAAATTAAGCATAACAACCATACACAAGGTACTGGTGAGTGTGGGGCTCTCTGCTAAGAAGTTACATGTTAGTTAATGTTCCGTGGCATAGGTTAGTACAGAAGTGGAACAGGGTATGGCGAGCAGGTCTCTCCAGGCTGAAGAGAATGTGGTTTAAGGGCAAGTTAAGGTTGTGTTACCAAAAGCTGGGTCTCAATGGGTTGAGTCTGGGGCCTATTGTTGGTGTCATTTATCGTGGGTTTCTATTGTCATATACTACTATTGATCTGATTTATTAATTTCTTTGTTGCAGATTTGCACAGGGGCTACACTTGATGCAAGTTGATATGATCGAGGATGGCATTACACAGAGCTCAAGAACTCTGACAAGAATGATGAAAAGCCTGAGAAAGGTGAGAGTTGCGTTGGCATTGTTACAGTTGTCGATCAACGCAGAATTATGAGCTATTTTGACTCTGAAAATGTTTACCTATATTCACTCTGAGGACATTTTAGCTCACTTACAACCTGTATGTAAAAGGTGTTTTTAATAGTCAGCCTTTTGGGATATTTCATGCATTATTTACTGAACAGCTTAAAGGGGCACTACAAGATTTTCAACATTTAGCTTGCTTTGCCACCATTCCCGACCAGTGTTTCCCACAGGTATTTAGTTTTCTTATCATGGTGGCTGGCCGGGAAGTTTAATTTATTATTCTTGTTAGCCTACACTATTCAGGCAAATGAAGCAAAAGCTGTTACAAATGTGTTTTGAGTACTGCATTTAGACCTACAACTAACAACTATTTTGATAATCAATCTGTCAATTATTACTTTGACTTCTCAATTTGTTAGAATTTTAGGCTGACTGTTTTATCAAATATTAAAATGTTTACAATGCATTACAGTGCAAATAGTAACAACGGAAAAACTCAAACTCAGTTATTTTGTGACAACTTAAAATAAAGTGTATTTCCACATGAGACAGGTGCAGTGTCACCTCAAAATGATTCAGGACCCTAAGTGAGATTTGATTTCGGTGCCTCTCCTATAGAAGTTGAGGGTCATGCTTCCCTGGGACACTAAATTCTTCTCATATCACTAACATTTCTCTTACCTCTCATTATTGAAGTTATGCAATAAAGCCCTGAGAAGGTTTAAGAAGAGGAAGGGTTTCCAAATTGGGTCAAGTTCTCTACGGAGATGGGTGGTGATAGATTAATCCAAGTTCTCGCACAAGAGAAAGGTATAGCATTATCCATTTGATGTAGTAACATTCAATATTTGGGCTTGGGAACTGAGAGATAATTTGTTGATATTTCACTTATGGTAATCAGTTGCCTTTTTTAAAGTACTCCTCAGTAGATCTACAGTACCAGTCAAAGGTTTAGACACACCTACTCATTCCAGAGTTTTAATTTATTTTTACTATTTTCTACATTGTAGAATAATAGTGAAGGCAGCAAAACTATGAAATAACACATATGGAAACATGTAGTAACCAAAAAAGTGTTAAACAAAATATATTTTAGATTTTAGATTCTTCAAAGTCTCCACCCTTTGCCTTGATGACAGCTTTGCACACTCTTGACATTCTCTCAACCAGCTTCACCTTAAATGCTTTTCCAACAGTCTTGAGGGAGTACCTACAAATGCTGGGCGCTTGATGGCTGCTTTTCCTTCACTCTGCGGTCCAATTCATCCCAAACCATCTTAGTTGGGTTGAGGTCGGGTGATAGTGGAGGCCAGGTCATCTGATGCAGCACTCCATCACTCTCCTTCTTGGTCAAATAGCCCTTACACAGCCTGGAGGTGTGTTGGGTCATTGTCCTGTTGAAAAACAAATGATAGTCCCACTAAGCGCAAACAAGATGGGATGGCGTATCGCTGCAGAATGCTGTGTGAGCAATGCTGGTTAAGTGTGCCTTCAATTCTAAATAAATCACAGACAGTGTCACCAGAAAAGCACCATCACACCTCTTCACATGTGTGAGGGTTTGGCTGTGGTTAGACCTTACTCCCAATAAGGGGAGTGGTAGAACCACAGTCGAGCCCTCACACCCTAACTAGGGGAGGTATGATCCTCAATCAGAGACAGCTGTACAGGGTTGTCTCTGATTGGGGATTGCATTTAGGCACCCCACACATTCACCTGTGTGTGGGTCATTAATTCAACAGTCACTGTGACAGTAAGTGTGTTTCTGATCTTTGTTATTGCTTCGTTGTTTTTTTTGTTTGCATAGTTCGTGACATTTGTGTTTATCATTTAAAATAAACGATGTCGAACTATCGCTGCGCTGCTCCTTGGTCTCTCTCTACACCCACTCGTGACAACATGCTTCATGGTGGGAACCACACATGCGGAGATAATCCGTTCACATACTCTGCATCTCAATCTCACAAAGACACGGCGGTTGGAACCAAAAATCTCACATTTGGACTTTCCACCGGTCTAATGTCCATTGCTCGTGTTTCTTGGCCCAAGCAAGTCTCTTCTTCATATTGATGTCCTTTAGTAGTGGTTTCTTTGCAGCAATTCGACCATGAAGGCCTGATTCATGCAGTCTACTCTGAACAGTTGATGTTGAGATTTATCTGTTATTGCACATTTATTTGGGCTGCAATTTCTGAGGCTGGTAACTCTGATTAACTGCAGCAGAGGTAACTCTGGGTCTTCCTTTCCTGTGGCGGTCCTCATGAGAGCCAGTCATCATAGCGCTTGATTTGTTTTTGCGACTGCACTTGAAGAAACTTTCAAACTTCTTGAAATGTTCCGGATTGACTGACCTTCATGTTTTAAAGTAATGATGGACTGTCATTTATCTTTGCATATTTGAGCTGTTCTTGCCATAGTATATTTCTGCTAGACCAACAATGCGAAGGTTATGATTTCTGGACCGGCCCTCTAAGTCGACCACTTTCACGGAAAGCCTCTGCAGACGTCCATAGCTTCTCTAACTCGTCAATCCTACCAGTGTTGAATTCAGCAGCCTTCTCAAGATCCACAATACTCACAATAGTATAGTGCTCATGATTTTGCGTCCAGTTCAGCAATAACAACCTTGAAATCCTCAGCTATAGCAACACGTAATTCTCCCAGAGCCAGGGTAAGTTCTGAAAGTGTCACGTTATTACATTTGACTTCCGCCATGAAAATATAGAAATGTGATTTTAGCTTTTTTATGAGATAAAGGTTTTCTATGTCTGTTTGCCCACTAACTAAGTCACGCCCCTAATGAGTTCAGAAGAGCGTGTCAGTGTGATGGGACTGCCTCTCTGACCCGAGTCTTTAAGAGTACTCGCTAAGAATTTAAATATCAGTTCCCAATAACCAGAGGACTTGTTCCCGCGTTTAAAAGGGCTAATTTAATTTCAACTATACAGGCCAGAAAACGAGGGAGCTTGCTCCCTACGTGAGATTGTATGAACACTGAACTATTTCACTAAAGAAGACTGAGCAAACCAGAGCCTCACACCACCAGCTCAATCGTAAATACTGATTACAATCCTTTGTCCGAACGAGCGATTCTTAAAGTGCATATGTAGTCAGATTTATATGTAATTATCTTCCCACGTCCGATAGAGGCCAAATTCCGTGTCTTCCTCCACCCAACCCCCCCCTCACCTTCCTCTCGGAATCTGTCGTGTTATAACCAAACTGTCATTGTTTTGTTTAGTCTACTAGGGACGGTATTTACTGTATAATGTTATTATGTATTGTATATTCTGTAATTGTTTAATTAGCTAGTAAATAAATAATTGATCCAATTTGTGTATGGATGATTCAACGTAAATGCTTGGTTTGTGCAAACTAGGATTTTATGACTTTCAAAAATGAGACTGATCGAGTTAAAATTCATTAATGAGCGACTGTTATTTTCTGGAATTGGTAACTCTGTAAACGACAGATTCCAGTGGTGCTCCGACTTACTAGTTTAATTAATTAATGTTTAGATGGTTAGTTTAATCACATAATCATTAAGCCTAGAGAATCGATTTGATAAAATAACAGTCTTAACCTTTAATGAGTCAGAGACACAACATATTAAAAAGAGACTTATGGTGCAAAAAGTGCAGTAAAGTAGGTTAAGTTAGGTTGTTTCATAAAAAGTTGCGGGAGCCTCTCTAAAACACATGTTTACTCCGACATGCTAGCGCTGCCACCCGGGATGCCACGTATAAGGGGGGGTCCAGATTTAGGTCAACCGTTACCTGAAAGGGGCCTCTGATTGTGAAGGTGGGAGGCGGCGGTGCAGGGGAGAGGGATCCGCTGCAGTGAGGGTCAACATCAAGTCTCAGACCATCTGTCTCCAAGCCAGCCTCAGCCTACCACACACTTACCATTTATTTATATTCTGTACACACTGAAATAACCTTTGTCTACCGGACCAATGCAATAGTTGTCACCTTACTGCACTACTAATGTACTGTATATACTTTCATATAATTATATGCTGCTACTGCACTGTAACTTATTCCACTCACTATGCACGTCGGCAAACAATGTCCATATTTCTATAGGCATTTCAAAAAAATCTTATTTTAATTTGTATTTTATTTTATCTTATCTGCATGCCTCTTGATTAATTTGTTATATATTTGATTGCTTTCCTATGTTACTTATTGGATTACTATATCACTTTTGTCGCACTATGTGAGAAGTCTGCAAGTACATGACAATAACATTTGATTTAACTGGATTTGGATTTGTCGTCATCAGTGGATCCCGGAGACCAGGACTGGCCTTCGTTATCTTATATATTCAGCACACACATAATCATTTACAGTACTATTCCACAATCGTTTTTCAAATGGGATCCAATGTATCTTAAATAATACAAATCAATAAATATATACAAATAAGTGGCGACGGACAGGGAGTAGGAAAGCCTGTGGCTTAATGCTGAAAAAAGTGTATTGTCTCTAACTGGCAGCTGTATTTAGTGTCGTGGGTCGGGAGAATGGCGGGTGGGCTGTGTGAGGAAAAGGCACGTGAACAGAAGGAGCACGGCTACGGCTTGAGATAGTGGCCTATAGCGGGCGCCCTGTGAATTCGGCCAATGGACAAAAAAGCAGGCGCTCGGCGCTCAACCACTCTGGAGGGGCGCCGGCCTCCCGAGTGCTTATTGCTAACTGGGTTTCTGTCATCCGTTCATTGCTGCTCGCAACTATATTTATTATTGGAATGTGGCCTGCTAAAATATGATTTATTATACTGCATTTCCCCTTTATTTCGCTGGCTGTTGGACAGGGATCCACCTAATAATGCATTTTTGTATTCGTATGTTTTGTTGCAATTAAAATAATAAAACCCGAGCCCTTCGATGCTTACTCTATGGCTGGCGAATTTCATGGATGCAGGCTTTTATTTTGAAAGTTCGTGTACGCCAACAAAACCACAGAAGAAGAAGAAGAAGAAGAAAAAAAACCCGGAAAATCTATTTTATTTGTTGCTGTTCAGAGATAGCGGTAGTGAGGACAACCTGCTAGATAGCTTGTACAGTGGTCCCAGAGAATTGCGCTAACTTGCTAAATTCGCAGATAACATAATCTGCATTTTTGATTTCTCGAAGAGGCTGTTTACACCATATTTCCACGGGAAAAGACCTATGGTCTCTGGAGAAGTCGCATGGTCACTCGAGAAGATGCGAGCTGTGCGTCAATTTCTACCGAACACAATGACCAACTACAGAGCTTTTCATACACAGCTGTCGTCCATCATGGATGCATTGACCAAAGCGGCGGTGGCAGAAATCTGCGAGCTCGTAGATGAGAGTTATGCTGTTTTACAGTTGGAAATATCTCAAAGTCACAAAGAGAATGAGGCATTGAGAAGGAAACTCGAGTTGATCGAGACCATCATTGCGCGTGGGCAGAGAGGGAATATGGCTGAAACGAACCACGAAGTTAACGTTGATTCCGTCAATGCCGGTAAGTGTGTGTGTGTGTGTGTGTGTGTGTGTGTGTGTGTGTGTAAGGGTTGCCAGCTCTACTAAAATCTGTACACAATGAGGACTCAAAACCTGCCCGCAAGGCCTGAAAACTAACCATCAATTCGCAGCTAGAGGTGTTGCCACATGTATCCAATAGGTGTCTCCATAATGACAATCTAAATACAACTGGTAAACTTGCTTTACCTTGTTCTCTGCATTTCTCCCTTTGTTATTGATTCATCACACCAACTGACGAGTTTCAGAAGAAAGTTATTTGTTTCTGGCCGTTTCGAGCCTGTAAACGAACCCACAAATGCTGATGCCCCAGATACTCAACTAGTCTAAAGAAGGCCACAACAGTTTTCAGTTGTGCTAACATAATTGCAAAAGGGATTTCTAATGATCAATTAGCCTTTTAAAATGATAAACTTGGATTAGCTAACACAACGTGCATTGGAACACAGGAGTGACGGTTGATAATAATGGGCCTTTGTACGCCTATGTAGATATTCCATTTTAAAAAATCAGCCGTTTCCAGCTACAATAGTAATTTACAACATTAACAACGTCTATACTGTATTTCTTTCAAAAACAAGGACATTTCTAAGTGACCCCAAACTTTTGAACGGTAGTGTACGTATATAGTTGAAGTCGGAAGTTTACATACACCTTAGCCAAATACATAAAAAAATACTGTGTCTTAGGTCAGTTAGGATCACAACTTTATTTTAAGAATGTGAAATGTCAGAATAATAGTAGAGATTATTTATTTCAGCTTTTATTTCTTTCATCACATTCCCAGTGGGTCAGAAGTTTACATACACTCAATTAGTATTTGGTAGCATTGCCTTTAAATTGTTTAACTTGGTTCAAACGTTTCAGGTAGCCTTCCACAAACTTCCCACAATAAGTTGGGTGAATTTTGGCCCATTCCTCCTGACAGAACTGGTGTAACTGAGTCAGGTTTGTAGGTCTCCTTGCTCGCACACGCTTTTTCAGTTCTGCCCACAAATTTTCTATAGGATTGAGGTCAGGGCTTTGATGGCCACTCCAATACCTTGACTTTATCCTTAAGCCATTTTGCCACAACTTTGGAAGGATGCTTGGGGTCATTGTCCATTTGGAAGACCCATTTGCGACCAAGCTTTAACTTCCTGACTGATGTCTTGAGATGTTGCTTCAATATTTCCACATAGTTTTTCTTCCTCATTATGCCATCTATTTTGTGAAGTGCACCAGTCCCTCATTCAGCAAAGCACCCCCACAACATGATGCTGCCACCCCCGTGCTTCACGGTTGGGATGGTGTTCTTTTCATCAGACCAGAGGACATTTCTCCAAAAAGTACGATCTTTGTCCCCATGTGCAGTTGCAAACCGTAGTCTGGCTTTTTTATGGCGGTTTTGGAGCAGTGGCTTCTTCCTTGCTGAGCTGCCTTTCAGGTTATGTCGCAGCAGGTAGTTATGTTGCGGCAGGTAGTCGAGTGGTTAGAGCGTTGGGCCTGTAATCAAAAGGTTGCTGGATCAAATCCCCGAGCTGACAAGGTAAAAATATGTCGTTCTGCCTCTGAACAAGGCAGTTAACCCACTTCTTAGGCAGTCATTGTAAATAAGAATTTGTTCTTAACTGACTTGCCTAGTTAAATAAAATAACAAATATAGGATTTGTTTTACATTGGATATAGATACTTTTGTACCTGTTTCCTCAAGCATCTTCACAAGGTCCTTTGCTGTTGTTCTGGGATTGATTTGCACGTTTCGCACCAAAGTACGTTCATCTCTAGGAGACCGAACGCGTCTCCTTCCTGAGCGGTATGGTGTTTATACTTGCGAACTATTGTTTGTACAGATGAACGTGGTACCTTCAGGTGTTTGGAAATTTCTCCCAAGGATGAACCAGACTTGTGGAGGTCTACAATGTTTTTTCTGAGGTCTTGGCTGATTTATTTTTATTTTCCCATGATGTCCAGCAAATAGGCACTAAGTTTGAAGGTAGGCCTTGAAATACCTCCACAGGTACACCTCCAATTGACTCAAATTATGTCAATTAGCCTATCAGAAGTTTCTAAAGCCATGAGATTTGGCTTATTTTCCAAGCTGTTTAAAGGCACAGTCAACTTAGTGTATGCAAACTTCTGACCCACTGGAATTGTGATATAGTGAATTATAAGTGAAATAATCTGTCAGTAAACAATTGTTGGAAGAATTACTTGTCATGCACAAAGTAGATGTCCTAACCGACTTGCCAAAACTATAGTTTGTTAACATGAAATCTGTGGAGTGGTTGAAAAATGAGTTTTAATGACTTAAACCTAAGTGTATGTAAACTTCTGACTTCAACTGTATGGTGACAATGTTTGCATCCCGCAACTGTTAGGGGGTGATCTCCCGGTCTCAAACCTCAGTGATGTACTGGTGAAGCGTTCTGGTGCAGAAGTAACCTCCCTCCTTCAGTAGCTCTGCCGGGAGGCTGCCAGCACCAGGAGTCTTGTTGTTCTTGAGGGAATGGATAGCTGATAACTCCTCTTGGAAGGTTTGGCGAATGGTAGAGGTCTTGAATGGGTGGACGCCAGGCAGTTCTTCCAGGGTGGAGTGGTCTGTTGGAGAGCTCTGGTTGAGTAGTGCTTCAAAGTGGTCAGCCCACCTCCACAGAATCTGGTTTTGGTCAGACCATCAGCTGTTTTCAGGGGGGTGATGGAGCAACTTCTAGGGCCATAGATATTGTGCGTGTTGTTTTGGTAGGCATACATTTGGATTTCCTGTGCTTTATTCATCCACCATTTGTTTTGCAGAGCACGCAAGGCTGTTTGCACTTCCTTGCGTGATGCTTTCCATTGCTGGCGGAGGGTAGCAGATGTGGGGCTGTTGAGTAGCCCTGTGTGCTTTCTACATATTGTCCAGTAAGGTTGTGATGGTGTCCAAGTTCTCATTGCACCAGTCCTTATGTTTCCTACCTCTCTAATCAATGTAGTTTGATTAGACTACATTTGATTATTCTCACCTGGAGTTTAACCACTGTTATACGGTGATCTGTCCATCATTCTGCACCCCTAATGGCACATGTCAGCAGGACATCATTGGTGTCAGAACGTCTCACTATGACTTAGTCGATCAGGTGCCAGTGTTTGGCGCGTTGGCGCAGCCATGCTGTTTTATATTTGTTCTTCTGCTGGAGCAAGGTGTTAGTGATTGAGATCATGCTAGGCGCATAGAGTTAGCAGTCTCATGCCGTTCTCATTGACAAGGCCAATACCATGCCTACCCAGCACTCCGCTCCATATCCTGTTGTTCTGTCCCATCCTAGCATTGAAGTCACCCAGCAGAAATATCTTGTCATTCCTGGGGATGCGGTGAAGGGCCACATCTAGTGACTGGGTTTAGCATTTTTCGACTGCTGAGTGGAACTCCCAATAGGTGCGGTATACAGAAAGCATTTGTCGGAGTGAGTGGGCAATTCTTTTGGCCGCCTTTTCTAGGCCTCTCCCTAGCTGAAGTAGGGCTGCTCAGTCACACAGTAGTCTGCCGAGAGCAACTGCCCCTCAAGTCCCAGCTGCTGGTGACCATAATAGCCCTGTGCCGCTGGCTTGCAGGGGTCTGATTTAAGGCCTCCCGGTGCATTCACTCCTTCCCCTGTCACCAGACACCCCAACACTGCCAGACTTTAGTCCGGTTGATGGCTTCACCCAGATCACAAGTGGATATCTGCGCAAAGGAGGTTATGTAAAGTGCCTCTGAGGGTGTGCAATCCCCAACAGCACTACTTCACTGTAGGAAGGTGAATTCCAGTGGCAAGGGGGGAAACCCAGGACTACCAGTATCTTCCACAGCTGCATGAGGCTGCGGGATCCCCAGCCTGTCGGCATCCGCCTACCGCGCGCCACCAGTACGCTGCTCTCGGGGTGTGCTCCACTAGCCTTTGTCGGGGCAGTGGTTGATGGGTGCCAGGTCTTGTCCACACAGAGGTGGGCCTGTAGAGACTAATCTCTGGTGTGCTGCCACAAGGAGGCCCGACAGGAGTCTTAGTCATGGAGAGGCTTTGTACCGGCAAGGCTTATGCATGAAGCTGCTCCCCAATTCACAAAAAGGGCTAGAGGCAGTGAGCTGTAAATTTAGAGTATTCAAGCATGTGTTAAGCGCGCATGCAGCTTACCTCTTCCTAGGCACTACTGCACTAGACGCGTCACATACACCCTGCGGGTTGCCCGCCGACACACTCTAAATGACACACATTCTCAATTGTCTCAAGGCTTTAAAATCCTTCTTTAACCTGTCTCTTCCCCTAAGGCACTGCAAACCCTGGTTCGATCCCGGGCTGTATCATAACCAGCCAGGATCGGGAGTCCCATAGGGCGGCGCACAATTGTCCCAGCGTCGTCCGGGTTAGGGGAGGCCAGGGTAGGTCATCATTGTAAATAAGAATTTGTTCTTAACGGACTTGCCTACTTAAATAAAGGGGTAAAAAAAAGAAGAAATCTACACTAATTGAAGTAGATTTAACAGGTGACATCAATAAGAGATTATAGCTATCACCTGGTCAGTATATGTCATGGAAAGAGCAATGATTTGTACACTCAGTGTGTGTGCGTACGTACATGCATACAAGTAAAGATACCTTAATAGAAAATGACTCAAGTGAAAGTCACCCAGTAAAATACTATTTGAGTAAAAGTATTTGTTTTTAAATATACTTAAGTATCAAAACGAAATGTCATTGCTAAAATATACTTAAGTATCTAAAGTAAAAGTATAAATCAATTCAAATTCCAAGCCAGAGGGTGTTTAGTCTGCCAGATCAGATGCAGTAGGGATGACCAGGGATTTTCTCTTTAAGTGAGGGAATTAGACAATTTTCCTGTCCTGCTAAGCATTCAAAATCTAACAAGTACTTTTGGGTTTCAGGAAAAATGTATGGAGTAGAAAGTAAAAGTTGTCAAAAATATAAATAGTAAAGTACAGTACTTAAATACTTTACACCACTGCATACATACATGCACACATATATACATACTTCTGTGTGTATATATAGTGTATGTGCACACTCCTTCAAATTAATTGATTCGGCTATTTCCACCACACCCATTGCTGACAGGTGTTTAAAATCGAGCACACGGCCATGCAATCTCTATAGACAAAAATTGGCATTAGAATGGCCTTACTGAAGAGCTAAGTGACTTAATGTGGCCCTGTTATAGGATGCCACCTTTCCAACAAGTCAGTTTGTCAAATTTCTGCCCTGATCGAGCTGCCTTAGTCAACTGTAAGGGCTGTTATTGTGAAGTGGACACATAGGAGCAACAACGGCTCAGCCGTGAAGTGTTAGGCTGTTTGTTGGGAGCTTCATGAAATGGGTTTCCATGGCAGAGCAGCCACAGACGAGCCTAAGACTACCATGTGCAATGCCAAGTGTCGGCTGGAGTGGTGTAAAGCTCGCTGCCATTGGACTCTGGAGCAGTGGAAATGCGTTCCCCTGGAGTGCTGAATCACGCTTCACCATTTGGCAGTCTGGGGCTGTTTTTCATGGTTCGACTCGGCATGTTAGTTGACGTGAAGGGAAATCTTAATGCTACAGTATACAATAACATTCTAGACGATTCTGTGCTTCCAACTTTGTGGGAACTGTTTGGGGAAGGCCCTTTCCAGTTTTGGCATGACAATAATGCCCCGTGCATAAAGCGAGGTCCATACAGAAAGCGTTTTGTCAAGATCTGTGTGAAAGAACTTGACTGGCCTGCACAAAGTCCTGACCTCAACCCCATCGAACACCTTTGGGATGAATTGGAACGCCTACTGTGAGCCAGGCCTATTCGCCCAACATCAGTGCCAACCTCACTAATGCTCTTGTGGCTGAAAGAAAGCAATGTTCCAACATCTAGTGGAAAGCCTTCCCAGAAGAGTGGAGGCTGTTATAGCAGCAAAGGGTGCACCAACTCCATATTAATGCTCATGATTTTGGAATGAGACGAGCAGTTGTCCACATACTTTTGGTTGTGTGTTTGATGGTCTTGTCCATCATGTGTGATTCATTGATGGCACATACTGTCTTCATTACAATATTGTAGCTTACTTAGTTATCAGGCCTACTTCTCACTTTGTCCTAGAATGTTCCTCTTCATCTGGAAGGGCTGCCAGTACCACGCAGTCAAACGAAAGTCTAAGAAGAGCTGGAAAGATCACAGCTGTTCGGGAAGCCACAGAACAATCTGAAAATAAAGAGGTAATAGAAAAGTCTACATGAAGCTGTATTAGAGATGGTTTATGGCTTTCTCTGTTCTGTTTTGCCAACCATGTTTTAATTATGATACGTTTATCCTGAATGCAGTCCAACTTAAAACACATCTGTGACCACTAGACCGCAATCTAATGGTTTCCACTACAGCCTAACTTAAACCATTACTTGGGGGTTCCATTACATTGAGTGTCTTTGGACATTTTCCATTAGGAAGCAATGGTCTCCACTGGTGAAACCACAATGCCTATACCAGGGGTGTCAAACTAATTTTGCCCTATAGGCCACATTCGATCTTCACCAAGGTCCGGAGGAACGCACTGAAAATGTGTTATATTTCCTTACCTTCAAAATGTGCTAGTCCTCCATTTTTGGAATTTTCATCCTCCCTGACATAACTTTTCTTTTGGTAATTGTTAGCAAGTTGGACAGAGTGAAGAGATTATTAATGTAGTTCCATTATCATGTCTACACAATTTTTGTTTTAGTCATTTCAGTGTAGATTGAAACCAAATGCAGCCCGTGAGCTGTGTGTTTGACACCCCTGGTCTATACAAACATTTTATGCTATTAATGTCTTGTTTGTCTTTTACCTTTTAACATGACTTAGCGTTTTGCTGCCTCTACAACTAATTCCGCAAACCCTGCATGTTCCTGTATTTTCAATTAAATATGCTCTCTCGCTATATCAGGTGGTTTTGCAGGTACCTGACGAGGAGAAGAGCGGACCTGACATAGTCATGATCAAGGAGGAGAAGCTGGGCGGGGACTTGGATAGTAGTAATGACACACAGGATGTTCTGCTATTCAGTGAGAAGGGTAAGAGATTGTTAGCTAGGTGGAATTGAATGTACAATGGAAATTCAATGTCTGTTATTATGTCAACTGCTTTTCTTTCCTCGATGTCAAGTGGTAAAGTGAACTTATTGAATCACACTCCTAACATTATCACACAAAAAATAAAGTGTAGGCCAACACAATCTCCCCCATTACCCTCAATATTGCTCCTCACATCAATGCTGACAATAATTTGTTGTGAGTGTTGTGGCCCAAACTGGTTCATTTGCACCTCCCAGGCATTAGTTGTAGATGGCTGAGCTACAACACTATTTTAAATGTTTTTGAGACATAGGAAAAAGCTTTATAATCTACATTATTATTGCTTGTGTTGGGCAATATGTACCCCCACCCTGTTGCCAGGCACATCTCCTACCTCTCCCCTTACAAAACAATGGAGACAGGTTCTTCGCTGTGTTTGACATCCTTATTTGCTCCAATCTCTTCCCCAAGGTACTGAGGCATCGTATGTCGAAGTGGATGACTGTGAAGAAGGGCCATCCAGAATGACCTCCTCCACCATAACTACGAGGGAGTGGGACAGAAGTGGAGAGGATAGTGGCCACCGATCCGAGCAGGGGAACGAGAGTTCTCAGAGGACCCCCCAGTTTTTGCGCTCTAAGTTCACGGCCGGAAGATGGAACCCCCTGAGCCTTGACTACACGCTGCATGAGACACCCAGTGAAACTGGGTCCTCCAGTCCACTGGGGAGGGATGATGAAATGGAGACAGTGGAACCCATTTATGATTTCCCTTCGGAAACAGACACCAACGTCCCCTCTACTCACCCAACAGTGAAACGGTTTCCCTTTGAACCAGACAGTAGTCCAAATTCTCTTGCTGGGAATTTCGAAATGAAAAGAGAAGTTTCCATGGTCAGCTCTCTACCCTACGATGTGGAACTAGATATGTGTTCTTCATGGAGCAACCAAGGTATGCTGGGAATGGTTTCCATGCAGCACGGGCAATACCTGAAACCGGACCGCAGGGAATTGCTGTTAGACAAGGTTGCAGACTTGAGCTCTGCCCATTATCAAATGACCGCCGCCGGACTTCACGCTGCAGCCAAGTACGACAGCAGAGACAGCAAGCGTTTTATTTGCACTTTCTGCAGCAAGTGTTTTACATCGTCGCGAAATCTGGAGACACACCTCCGGGTTCACACGGGAGAGAGACCATACAGCTGCGCCCAGTGCGGAAAGAGGTTCACCCAGTCTGGCCATCTGAAAACGCACCAGAGCGTACACACCGGAGAGCGGCCATTTGCCTGCGAACAGTGTGGTAAAAGATTTGCAGGGAAACAAAATTTGAGGTTACACCAACAGAAAAACCACCCTAATCTGTGAGGTGTAAGGCTAGTTGAGAGCTCCATGAACACGGTTATGCCTAACATTTTTTGAAGCATTAGACAAGAACCTTGTCACTGTTTGACGTCATGAAGATTAGTCTATTTTGTATTTTCACACTGAGGATATGTTTTGATGGATGAACTCCGCAAGAATGGTGGAGGTGAAAAGCATGGCCTAACATTGCGATGCTCTCATTTCCATTTTTGTTCCATTTAATTGCCTTTGAGAATATACAATTGAGAATATCTAACCCAATGAAACAAAGCTATTTGATGAGACGTTATTACCACTGGAATGTATTTTGAAAAAGGAAGTTGTTACCATAATGGTCACACTTAAAATGTACCACAATTCATAAAGTCTTTGTATAGCATACATAAAGTCTTCATAAGAACTATAGAATGGATTGCCTAATGCATCATATCCTACTATGAACATTCTCAAAATAGCTGTGCTTTATAAAGCGTTGTAATTATACGTAACAATATAACAGTGTGCTTGTAAGAATATAACTCATGTCAGGCCAGTACTGTAAGAGAAAATGTATTCTCCCAGTAAACTCCCTTTTTAAAATACAGACCGCAGGAAAGTTTATTTAAAGGATGAGAAAATTATTTAGGAAGCTAGCAGATTCATTACTTGCCAACAGCTGCAAATCCCAATAAAACGACATCACGTTTTGAAGTACACTTTCCTTGTTTTGTCGAACAACACTATCGTGAATCTACAAAGATGTTTTGTGGGTCAGTAACTAGGTTTCCATCCAATTGGTGATTTTCATGCCAAAATTATTCAAGCTTATAAAATGCTAATTTTCCAACCAGTGGTCTGTTTCCACCAAACTGACTTGTTGCGGATTAAAATCAGTGCCTGATCACGTAGAGCATACAATTAACTTTTTCGTTTAAGTTTTCAGGTACCAAATAAAATGTGTTCAATGTGTTTCCATTGCATTTTAAACTCTACTGATAGCTTTGTCACAAACTGTTGCATTAAATAGCAAATGTGTCTACTCTGGTCTTGGCACGTGCGCTCTAGCCAACAGCATGCAGATACAGTATGCTAGTCTACATGATGAGATTATTAATTATTATGGATAAGAGTGAGAATATTTTTATTTGTCAAATGCCCGTTTGAACAAAATACAATTTCAGCTATACCCTAAAAGTACAGTAACAAAATATCTACATTATGGCATTCACTAACCATAACTATTTACATATCATAGAAATGTGGGTACATTTGTGGATAAAATACTAATTTACTCAACCTGAAATCCAGACTGTATCAGAACTGGCCGTGATTGGGAGTCCCATAGGGCGGAGCACAATTGGCCTAGCGTCGTCTGAGTTTGGCCGGTGTAGGCTGTCATTGTAAATAAGAATTTGTTCTTAACTGACTTGCCTAGTTAAATAAAATAAATAACAAGGCCAGGTTGGCTGTTGCATGTCACATTTTTCAATGTCCCATAACCCATTTATGTCATTTAACACCAAAAATGTACAAAGGGTTACATGGTGTAATGCTTATAGTGACATTACTGTCATGTCTTTGACTCATTAAAAGTGCAGACTATTATATATCAAATCGGTTATCTAATGTTTAATTGATTATGTGATTGAATAAAATCATGTAATTAAATTATTAATAACCTGGGGCACTACTGGTATCTGTCGTTTACAGAGTTACCAATTCCAGAAAATAACTCTATGGATATTTTCATCTCTTTTGATAAGTCGCTTAGTAATGAATTCTTATCTTGATCAGTCTCATTCTGAAAGTCATAAAATTCTAGTTTGCAAGAACCCAGTTTTACTAATGAATCATCCATTAAAATTTTTTTTTTTACCTTTATTTAACTAGGCCAATTGTGCGCCGTGCTATGGGATTCCCAATCACGGCCGGTTGTGATAGTCTGGTTTCGAACTAGGTTGTCTAGTGACACTGAGATGCAGTGTCTTAGACCACCGTGCCACTTGGGAGCCAATAATTGAACAATTACAGAATACACAAATTCAATACTAACATTATACAGGATGATATTGTCCCTAGGGGACTGAATAACAGTTTGGTTATTACACAATAGATTCAGAGAGGGAAGGAAGACACAGAATTTGGCTTCTATCGGACATGGGAAACTAATGACACAAATCTTACTACATATGTACTTTAACAAACGCTCGTTCGGTTAAAGGAATATAATCAGTATTTACATGACGCTGGCTTCGATAGCTCGTTGAGTTCATGGTTTGCCCAGTTGTTGTCGCCATCGTTCCTTGTAGAATCTTCCGGGTCGGTCAATGTTCTTTCTAGATTTGTGCACCTTTCCAGCTGCAGACTGTTAGGCTATAATCTAGGATTCACCTCTTCTTTAGTGAAATAGTTCAGAGTTCATACCATCTAATGTGGGGAGAAAACTCCCCCGTTCTTTGGAACTCCAGGGTTGAATATGAAATTCCCCATTTTAATGTGTGGACAAGTCTGCACATAGGAACTTCGCCCTTATATGCATTCGGACAAAGTCCTTGCATTTCTGGAATATTTAAATTCTTAGCGAGTCCTAAAGACTCGGGTCAGAGAGGCGGTCCCATCACACTGACACGCTCTTCTGAGCCGTGGCTTAGTTAGTGGGCAAACCATGAAAAACCTTTCTCTTTAAAAAGGCTAAAATCACATTGTAATCTTTTCAAAAGCATTCAAACATTTTATACAATAATTAGATGCATGCCTCATAATTGGGAAGTGTATACAAACAAAGATGACGTTATGTTTTGATGCTGTCTTTTCTAAAAGTGTCACAAGAATGAACAAAGTAGACAGGATCGTAGCTGGCTTCTCACAGACTGTTTACACATTCTCCCATTCAGGAATATTGTTTTAATTGTCAATTTTGGGATGTAGTAGTACTCGGCGGGAAAAGTTTCTTTGTCCTGTTCTGAGCTCCTCTCTCTCTCAATACTAAAATGGTCCTGGAGGTCCTAAGCCAGGAATTTATGAGTCATAAAACTGCTCCCCACTCCCAAGAGGAGAAGAGTGGGGGCCTAGCATTATGACATTACACAAGACATTGGTTGTATTGAGGAAAGCCCCCAGATAGGGCAAGGTCATATGTAATACCACCATTTATACAGTAGGAATATGACAATAGCTTATAGATGATTTGTGAAACATCTATGGTGTTCTTGTGAAGACTAGGTACGCTATATAAAGCCTTTATAGATTGTAGTTTGTTGAAAGTGGGAGGAATATAGTTAGCAGGTGATTGTCAATATTTAGGTTTGGCAGTGTGTTGACATTGAAGTTGAGTAACTTCCACAAAATGTCTGAAATTAGTGAGTCAGAACAGTGTTTATTAGTTGTTCATATGCAATATAAAAAGTCAGGAATAAGTCAATTATAGCTCACCATCAGGTAATTGTTGAGAATTTGTGCATTGCAATATATTTATAATATTTATGAATGTGTGTGTAAATTCAGAGTTCCTTTATAATGCATTTACATAACACTTCACAATTGAAAAACAAGACCGGTAAATAATAAAGAGAACATAACCACATTGCTGCTCTTGCCTATGCAGCCTCAGTGGTTCCACCTGCAACATTTGTTTTATGAGAACGCAGGCTGTCAGCAAGGCTGCTGTTTTTATTCTGAAGACTGAGTATGGGGTACAGGAAGTTTCTCTTCTTCTCCCCTTTCCTATTGTTTGTAGCTAGCTATTCTCCAGATAGACAAATCCATAGTACCACCCAAACATAATTTGACACTTTTAAAATGTAAATGTAGGCTGTTTATTTTATTTATTTCACCTTTATTTAACCAGGTAGGTCAGTTCAGAACAAGTTCTCATTTACAACTGCGACCTGGCCAAGACAAAGCAAAGCAGTGCGACAAAAACAACAGTTACACAGTAAACAAACATAGTCAAAAGCACAATAGAAATCTATATACAGAGTGCAAAATGTAGTGCAAAATGCAATAAGGTTAGGAGGTAGGACAATAAATAGACCATAGTGGTGATATAAATTACAGATTAGCATTAACACGGGAATGAAGGATGTGCAAATTATGATGTACAAATTATGATGTGCAAATAGAGATACTGGAGTACAAGATAAGCGAAAAATAATGAGGTAGTAGTGTGGGCTATTTACAGAAGGGCTATGTACAGGTGCAGTGATCGATAAGCAGCTTTGACAGCTGATGCTTAAAGTTAGTGAGGGAGATAGGAACCTCCAGCTTCAATGATTTTTGCAATTCGTTCCAGTCATTGGCAGCAGAGAACTGGAAGGAATGGCGGCCAAAGGAGGTGTTGGCTTTGGGGGTGACCAGTGAGATATACCTGCTGGAGCGCATGCTACGGGTGGGTGTTGCTATGGTGACCAGTGAGCTGAGATAGGGCGGGGATTTACCTAATAAAGACTTATAGATGACCTGGAGCCAGTGGGTTTGGCGACGAATATATAATGAAGGCCAGCCAACGAGAGCATACAGGTCGCAGTGGTGGGTAGTATATGGGGCTTTGGTAACAAAACGGATGGCACTGTGATAGATTACATCCAATTTGCTGAGTAGAGTGTTGGAGGCTAATTTGTAAATGACATCGCCGAAATCAAGGATCGGTAGGATAGTCAGTTTTACAAGGGCAAGTTTGGCAGCATGAGTGAAGGAGGCTTTGTTGCGAAATAGGAAGCCGATTCTGGATTTAATTTTGGATTGGAGATGGTTGATGTGAGTCTGGAAGTTGAGTTTACAGTCTAACCAGACGCCTAGGTATTTGTAGGTGTCCACGTATTCTAAGTCGGACCCGTCGAGAGTAGTGATGATAGTCCGGTGGGCAGGTGCGGGCAGCGTTCGATAGAAAAGCATGCATTTGGTTTTACTAGCATTTAAGAGCAGGCCACGGAAGGAGTGTTGTATGGCATTGAAGCTTGTTTGAAGGTTAGTAAACACAGTGTCCAAATAGGGGCCAGATGTATACAGAATGGTGTCGTCTGCGTAGAGATGGATCAGAGAGTCACCAGCAGCGAGAGCGACATCGTTGATGTATATAGAGAAAAGGGTTGGCCCAAGAATTGAACCCTGTGGCACCCCCATAGAAACTGCCAGAGGATCGGACAACAGGCCCTCAGATTTGACACACTGAACTCTGTCTGCGAAGTAGTTGGAGAACCAGGCAAGGCAATCACTTGAGAAACCAAGGCTGTTGAGTCTGCCAATAAGAATGCGGTGATTGACAGAGTCGAAAGCCTTGGCCAGGTCGATGAAGACGGCTGCACAGTACTGTCTTTACTGCTGTAACATAACAAAATGTGGAAAAAGTCAAGGGGTCTGAATAATTTCCGAATGCACTGTATATATTTTATAATTATTAGATGCTTAACCAGACACACTTGTCTAAATTGATGGGTTCTGTGAATGAAATGCTATAATCACCCCCCAGCCACATCTAGCTAAGTGGATGGGTAACTGTTGTCTATAGACATGTTCATGAAATACAATAGATGGCTGTAATCACCCCCAGACACACCTGGTTAACTTGATGGGTCATGTGATCATCTGGCAAATTGGAGTCTTGTTTAGACATGTAGTTAGCTAGCTAGCTAAACAATTAACCATAATTCCAACTCATACTATTAGCAAGACAAACAGATTGTCATAGCTAGCCACCATGCATGAAATGCTGTAGCATGAATCTGCAGCTAGCTAACATTAGGCTATAACTAGCCATGCAAATGGCTTTCTGAGATTCAAATGATATTACTACACAGATCCTACACGTGACGTTAGCAAGCAAGCAAGCAAACTAATGTTTGCTTGCTAGCTAACAGTACGCTTTAACTTGCAATGAAAGTGTCTGTCTGACAAAATTTGAAACCTTTGATATCTGAAAATGTAGCTAGTCTCTTACCCGTATACATGGATGAATACTTCATGGCAGACAGGAACCGCTTGAAGTAAGTAAGACTTCCTGTGTAATTTCCGTTTTGTTTGTACAGCTTGTTTGGCCCACGTTGTGTTAAGTTCACACTGACCTTGTGCAGAAAGTAGTCCATCACAACTCTTTCCCACTGATTTTTGTTGATAGTGCCTGCTAAATTCAGGGCAGCGATGTTGTTGAGAGCAGTAGCAAGGATTATCTACACATACTGAGCAGCTCATGTTATAGGCAGAAGCATGCTAAATGGCAGACCAATCCGAACTCCTCTCTCGGCATGTCCAGCCCACTCTTTATCTCAGCCAATGATGGCTAGAGGGAAGGTTCCTGTCTTTATGTGGCTAAACCAACTACCCTCATAATTTATCCATTTTATTTGTATTTACAGATGGCATACATATGTAAATACGAGTTCACATGTTCCAGAAAGCATTTCTGCCAAAATAAAACACATTTTGATAAAATAAATGATTATGCTCAAATTCCTCTCCTGTGAAGTACGACTGTAGTAGCAGAATCTTACTGCTTTCTCTTAAAAATAAAGCACTTTCAAAGTTTGGAAAAGTAACATTTTATTACAAAAGCCGAGGAGCCCCCGGAGACTTCTGATCTTCCCAGACTCCTCTGCGCTTCTGTTACGTTCTAGCTCCCAAAGGGAGGGGAGCCTGACAACCCACTGCTCGGGCCCACCGATGCCAACAAGGGAGGTACGGAGTCGTGGTGTGATAAAAGGACACAAACACCAAATACCGTACAAAACAGGGTTTATTTAGTCACGGTTATAATGTGAACAATAATAACTTTCTGGGAAAAGGGGAGGGCTGGACGGACCAAAGCAAAGAAATAAACAAAATTCCCCCACCCCTAATCTGTACTAACCCGGCCCCAAATAGAATATACAATCCCTACACTGGCACACAGTCGAGGCGCCCTAACCAAACTTACAGTTGGTGGTCCGCCCAGGTCTAGCTGGTGTTTCTAGACAAGGAAGTATACCTACGGGTGATGTATACCCCGGGGTAGCTCTAAATCTACTCCCCAACTCCCTGTGAACAAAAGGGGAACAAATAATAATTAACCCAAAATTATTAAGATCCCAAGGATCCACAAACAAACATTTTGGTTACCTGGGTTGCTACCAGTTAAAACCATGGAACAAACTAGTTTTAACACACACACAAAAACAGTTAAAGACCATCAAAACATTTGTATCTAACTGTTATATAATATATCCCCACACAGGGTACAAACCAAAACCAGCAGCAACTCTCTAGCTAGTCCCAATCTGGGCTTTTTAAAGAGAGCAGCCAGCTGTAGCCACTGACGAGTGGGCGGAGTTCCAATTCCCAATCAGCCGTTGAACCACCAATCAGCTGCCGGGACAGTCAAACAGCCATCTTGCCTGATAGGGAAAAAACAAACAATACCAGACCAAAAATGACCCTAAAACGAACCCAGAACTCTGGGGACGTAACAGCTTCTTATACACATTCGTGGTCACATAGCATACATAGCCCCTCCCTCATGGATAGGCTCATTACCACCTCTAACAGTCGTCCACTTTAGTTTCAAAACCTTTCAACTCTGGTTCGTCTACCCCCTCTTCCTGTCAGCAGTTAAACCTTCAAAATGGCAATAAAACTTCAAGATACGAAACTGTGAAACCATAATGGCGACCCCCCTAGTAATGGTAATGGTGCAAAGATAAACACATTCACCCACGAAGGCAGACACACACACTCATCTCAACATACATGGACCCAAATTCTTTGTGCCTGTTACAACCTGGTACAACCACAGCACACTACAGACACTGTTCTATTCAACTATTCTAGTCCTTATATTATAGCTAATGTGTGTCTAAGTGTACCCTATAAAACCATAGGATTATCTTCTCTTGGGCTTTACTGACTGCTCTAACTATTGATTTACTAACTACTCTTAACTATTACTGACTACTCTAACTATTGGCCTTTACTGGCTGCTCTATCTCCATCCTGTTGCTATCCTATGCCATTCTATAGTTCCCTGAGTAACCTACTGTGGTTTCTAACCTTCCAATTCTGTTCTTTGAATCATAGTCCTAAAAATATTAAACAAAAGCTTAAAATATTCATCACGACACACACCTAGCTTCCTGAAACGTGTCACAAATGAGCTAATTATAACCAGTTTTGTTGTCGAGTCATTAAACCTCAAGTGGGAGTCGACTCCCAAGTCCCCTTTGCTCGAGTCCAAGTTGAGTCACGAGTCCCTATGGCTCGTTCAAGTCTGAAGTTCGAGTCCCAGTGCTTGAGTCCTGGTCCAAGTGCTCAATTCTGAGTCACTGGGTCTGAGTTTCACGTCGTTCTGGTCTTCGCTTCTGTTTTTCTGTTACATATTTGACATTGCGACACCTGCTGAAAAACGTTTTAAAGCAAAACTAATTATTTGGTGTTCTTTATACATAATATTAGTATTTTGGTTACTGCCGTTTTATTGCTCGCTCATACTGCCGACTCTATGCTCATCTGTTGCTAGATTCATGCCTCTATTGATTTGGCTTGGATTTGTTTGAAAACAATCTGCCCAGCAACAATTAGTGGTGTGTGCATTGAAGTAACGCAAAAATTGTTTTCCTGTTGCCCCATGGTCATAATTACCCATGAAACAAATAAGTAATTCATATAAAGGCTCACAGACATTTTTATATTAATATAATGTTCTATAGTTACGTCAAATCAGTCATGATGTTTTGAAGGGATGAATGGTCTCTAGATGGAATTGGCTACTGCTCCTATCAGATTGACTGATTTGACTAGATTATTATTTGCAATAATTGTAACAGGCTCTCAGCTACTTATTTTGTAATAGCTCTCTGATGTTTGTGTAGGTTTTTTATTGCAGAGTGAAACTAAAAGGAGACTTGTTAGAACCTGGCTATGGGATGCAGGGGGGAAATTGGGAGGGTAGAGCGAGACGACAAATTCAGCTCACCAGCTGATGTAGGCTATGTGTGCCGGGTGTGGCACAGCCTTCCCCATTGCTAGAGAACAGAACCCTCGCTGCTCTGCGCACCCAGTGCTGCTAATATTCTGCTTATCATAGTAGCCTATCCAGTGCAAATACAAGTCACGAGAAGGCGAGTCCGAGTCACCAATGGTGGAGTCCAAGTCAAGTCACAAGTAATGCAAATCTAGAGACTCGAGTCGGACTCTGGTCCGAGTCCTGGAATTGAGTACCACAACACTGATCATAACCCCCTCCGACTGGTCTAATGTGTCCAATAAAACCTTTCAGAAAGTTAGCTACCACCATGCTGTTATACACTATTTAGTTATTGCTAATCATAATCTTTAACACAATGGTTTTGTTTGAAATTTCCCTCCAGGTTTTAATGTGTCATCCGTTGGAGGAGAGAGTGTGGTTCCCCATACATCTCCCAATGCAAGAAAGGAAGAGTAGTCCAGCACAGTTCAGGAGCAAGAAGAGGGACTGGCAAGTGAATGAAGATAACAGTATCTCCCAGGATGAGCAAACGAAAGAGACATCTAAGCACACTCCCAAACGCCCTGCATCTAGATTAAGCATTGGGAAATGGAGGATCTTGGGTCCTCAATACACATTGCATGAAACCCCCAATCAGCCTGGTTCCTCTGGTCGCCTAGGGAGCGATGGGATGAAGACAGCACAGACGGTTTACTGCTATGCCTCAGAAACAAACTCTGATGTGCTTGTGTATCAGCTGTCACCTCTAACAGTCAAACGGACTCACAGCGATAGGAGGGATATCGACATGATTGACTCTCAGCTGTTTGAAGTAGAGATGGACATGTCCTCTATGTGGACCTAAAGCCAAGGATGACTTGATCCCAGATCCAACAAAACCTCAAATATCTCAGGCATGAGTACCGGTAACTGTCAACTGACACAGGTAATTAACACTGCATTGAATTTTGATGGACCAGACCTAAAGTAAGTTTAGCCAGGTACGAGAAACAGTCGAACCTTCCCCAATGGAGCAATGTCCAAGCTAGTGCTGAAATCAGGGAGAAGTGTTTCATTTGCCCTTCAGAAACTCAAGGTGCACATGCGGATTCACACAGAAAGACCGTTCAGTTGTGCCCAGTCCCGGAAGAGGTTCACCAAGTCAGCTTATTGAAAACTCACCAGAGCATACACAATGGAGAGCGGCCGTTTGCGTGTACACTTTGTGGAGAAAGTTTCATAGTGAAATACAGTCTCAGGTTACATCTGAGGCCTTTGTGAAGTTAAAAGAAATGTGAGGTGCATGAGAGTGCATTCCTAACCATTTACTGTCCGAAAACCTACAAATCATAGGAGAACTGACTGAAATGTATATGGTTTCAAAATTACAAGTATTTCAATCTTTTAGAAAATGTAAAATAGATACGGTGACTACTTTCAGCTGTCATTCTATGAACTACTGTCACTTGTCATCAGCAGGCTAAACATAGGAGAACGTATTGTAAAAAAAAAAAAAAAAAAGGCCTAATGGGCTACTAATAAAAATTTGTAGTTAAAAGGGCGACTGCAATTCCTGATTTGGCCTCGTTTTAGATTTGGTTCATTAAGAATTGCTAGCGGCCATGACTGAATTCAAACGTGAGTTGGTTTCGGGGAGTGGTTTGATGTGGGTGTCTCGTATGTGTGTGTGCAGGTGGGAAGAGTTAGCCAAATTATTTTCGAAAATTAGCTTCAGCCGGCTGGTGTGCGACCGTGGAAAAGTTGGTTTGACTTTGGATAGCCTATCTCCGGGGCTAGTTAGGGACCGTCAATAAATAACAAAATGTAAATAAGACTATTTTCATGTTGCTCACCTTTCTCATTAAATGCTTTCGATATTTTTATTTGAAGTTATACAATTTATAATTGGTTTGACATTTTTTTTTTTTTAAGTAATTCAAATTTGTAGCAGTTGGAATGTTAACATTGTCCCATGTACATTGTGTAATTGACTGATTGTCCCTAACTAGCCCCATATGGATATCCAAAGTAAACCCAATTTTATCACAGGCATTACAATCGGGTCGTGTGCAGCTGCACTCCGAATTGATGATTACTTGTGTGCTGCCAGCTGTGGGCATGTGGGTAGGATTGAAACATTGATTGACATTGCCTAGCATGCATAAGGTCTCATACCGGAAACGTTCATGCAGCACTAAAACTGTTGCTGTGTTCGAATATGTAAACTTCTGACCCACTGGAATTGTGATATAGTGAATTATAAGTGAAATAATCTCTGTAAACAATTGTTGGAAGAATTACTTGTCATGCACAAAGTAGATGTCCTAACCGACTTGCCAAAACTATAGTTTGTTAACATGAAATCTGTGGAGTTGTTGAAAAATTAGATATAATGACTTCAACCTAAGTGTATGTAAACTTCCAACTTTAACTGTACATACCCCAACCAGAAGCCATGGATTACAGGCAACATCCGGACTGTGCTGCCGCTTTCAAGGAGCAGGACTCTAACACGGACGCTTATACGATATCCTGCTATGCCCTCTGACTAACCATCAAACAGGAAAAGCGTTGTCAATACAGGACTAAGATTGAATCTTACTACACCGGCTCCGATGCTCGTAGAATGTGGCAGGGCTTGCAAACTATTACAGACTACAAAGTGAAGCACAGTTGCGAGCTGCCCAGTGACACAAGACTACCAGACGAGCTAAATTACTTCTATGCTCGCTTCGAGGCAAGCAACACTGAAGCATGCATGAGAGCATCAGCTGTTCCGGACGACTGTGTGATCACACTCTCCGTAGCCGATGTGATTAAGATCTTTTAAACAGGTCAGCATTCACAAGGCTGCAGGGCCAGACGGATTACCAGGACGAGTACTCCGAGCATGCGCTGACCAACTGGCAAGTGTCTTCACTGACATTTTCAACCTGTCCCCGACTGGAGTGTAATACCAACATGTTTCAAGCAGATCACCATAGTCCCTGTGCCCAAGAACACTAAGGTAACCTGCCTAAATGACTACCAACCCATGGCTGGTCATGGCTCACATCAACACCATTATCCCAGAAACCCTAGACCCACTCCAATTTGCATACCGACCCAACAGATCCACAGATGATGCAATCTCCATTGTAATCCACACTGTCCTTCCCACCTGGACAAAAGGAACACCTACGTGAGAAAGCTATTCATTGACTACGGCTCAGCGTTCTACACCATAGTGCCCTCAAAGCTCATCACTAAGCCAAGGACCCGGCAACTGGATCCTGGACTTCCTGACGGGCCGCCCCCAGGTGGTAAGGGTAGGTAACACATCTGCCACACTAATCCTCAACACGGGGGCCCCTCAGGGATGCGTGCTCAGTCCCCTCCTGTACTCTCTGTTCACCTGTGTCTGCATGGCCAGGCACGACTCCAACACCATCATTAAGTTTGGCGACAACACAACAGTGGTAGGCTTGATCACCGACAACGATGAGACTATAGGGAGGAGGTCAGAGACCTGGCCATGTGGTGCCAGGATAACAACCTCTCCCTCAACGTGATCAAGACACAGGAGATGATTGTGGACTACAGGAACAGGAGGACCAAGCACGCCCCCATTCTCATCGATAGGGCTGTAGTGAAGCAGGTTGAGACGTTCAAGTTCCTTGGTGTCCACATCACCAACAAACTATCATGGTCCAAACACACCAAGTCGTGAAGAGGGCACGACAAAGCCTATTCCCCCTCAGGAGACTGAAAAGATTTGGCATGGGTCCTCAGATCCTCAAAAAGTTCTACAGCTGCACCATCGAGAGCATCCTGACTGGTTGCATCACTGCCTGGTATGGCAACTGCTCGGCCTCCGACCGCATGGCACTACAGAGCAGAGGTGTGGACTCGAGTCACAAATATGATGACTTCAGACTCAACTGACAAAACTGACTTTAACACCAATGACTTAACTTGGACTTGAGCCTTTTGACTCGAACTGACTTGATATCCTACCCAAGCCCAAATATAAAAAATTATGCTATTAAAAAAAGTGGCGCATCAACTCTTCATTGAACGGATTACAGTTTGAATCGGACAGCAGCCAATCAAATTGTGCCAGCGGAGAAAAAGTTACATGTGGCAGTGCAGAGGAAAGTCGGCGGGTGAATTCAGATGGAGCCCTTGGAAAGATGATACCCCAAATTATTATTTTCGGATATAAAGACAACACTGTAGTCAACAAAAAAACGGATTGCAACTTGCAAAACATGCGGGAAGAAAATTACAGATGGAGGCGCAACATCTTCCAACTTGTTCGACATTTGAAGCTGCACAAAGAACGGTAATTCGTGGCTAACATAGCCGACAGCTATATATAACTCGTGGGTCGAGGCAAATTTATGGTGAAATGATTCTTTCCACTTCCGTATTATGGCCCCAACAGTGCTCACTGGAACATTCAGAAGCTTAGAAATGTGCCTATAACCAATGCCATCATTATGTTTTGCAACAATTAGGTTGTGAATGTCTTGAGACAGCTCTTTGCTTTTACCCATCATGAGATGTGTGTGACACCTTGGCAATGAGACCTTTTTGTAGGCCATCAGTTGGGACTGAACCAGCTGATATTAATTTGCACTGACAGGGGGCTGGATTGCTTTTTAATTACTGATAGTTTTCAGCTGTTGTCTTGGCTTTCCATGCCTTTTTGAACCTCCCTTTCTTCATGTGTTCAATACTTTTTCCCTGTGTCATTTCACATTATTACACATAACTTAATTTCTGAACTCATTTGTTTTGGTTTCTTTGTATGTATGGATTACTTGGGTTGTTACCAACATCTGGTGAAACTTTCATGTCAATAGCACCTTTGGAAATATATTTACTGAGAAAAATGGTGACGTGTTCAATACTTATTTCACCCGCTGTATGTGTCCATTACAATCTATGCAAGATTCGGAATGCATGTCACCAGTACTTGAAAATGTGAATCATACATACATACATACATACATACATACATACATACATACATACATACATACATACATACATACATACATACATACATACATACATACATACATACATACATACATACATACATACACACACACACACATACATACATACATACATACATACATACATACATACATACATACATACATACATACATACATACATACATACATACATACATACATACATACATACAGTGCCTTCGGAAAGTATTCAGACCCCTTGAATTTTTCCACATTTTATGTTACAGCCTTATTCTAAAATTGATTTAATGTTTTTTTCCCTCATCAATCTACACACAATCCCCCATAATGACAAAGCAAAAACTGTTTTTTAGACATTTTTGCTAATTTATTACAAATAAAAAACTAAAAGATAAAATGTACATAAGTATTCAGACCCTTTACTCAGTACTCTGTTGAAGCAACTTTGGCAGCGATTACAGCATCAAGTCTTCTTGGGTATGAAGCTACAAGCTTGGCACATCTGTATTTGAGGAGTTTCTCTAATCACTGCAGATCCTCTCAAGCTATGTCAGGTTGGATGTGGAGCGTCGCTGCACAGCTATTTTCAGGTCTCTCCACAGATTTTAGATTGGGTTTAAGTCCGGGCTCTGGCTGGGCCACTCAAGGACATTGGCTGCGTTGTCTTGGCTGTGTGCTTATGGTCGTGGTCCTGTTGATTGATAGATAGATAGATAGATAGATAGATAGATAGATAGATAGATAGATAGATAGATAGATAGATAGATAGATAGATAGATAGATAGATAGATAGATAGATAGATAGATA
This sequence comes from Thymallus thymallus, assembly GCA_023634145.1. Classification (NCBI taxonomy): domain Eukaryota; kingdom Metazoa; phylum Chordata; class Actinopteri; order Salmoniformes; family Salmonidae; genus Thymallus; species Thymallus thymallus. The sequence goes on along the minus strand of CM042402.1, from coordinate 25,195,593 downwards.
CTTTATTTCTTTGTCAAGCAGCTACAACAAAACATAGGGCAGGTGCAAAATGCCAAAACGAAAATACACAAAAGACAGATAAATGATACATGGAGCGTCAGTATGAAAAAGTATAGAAATACAAAAAGTCTGGAGTGCAAAAAAGCTATAAAAAGACATTGCATAGTATGGGTGGTTGGCTGAATATGTACACTATACATTGGTGGATGGTTCATGGTTAACTATACTATACAGGTCGATGGCTTCAATAGCAAATACTTCAATAGCAAAAAATGCGTATGATATGAGTGAGGGTAATAATAGTTTACTTAATAGACATACTGGTTAAATGAACAGGTAAGTGAATATTTTGCATGGTTAAATTAACTGTACAGGTAAATATACAGTTACATTTACAGGTAAGTGAATATTTGCATGGTTACATTAACTGTACAGGTAAATGACAGGAAGAGATACTTAAATAGCTAATTGTGTGTATGATATAATTTGGGGTAATAATAGTAATTCCCTTAGAATACAGTCCTTAGTGCGAAGGGTTTAATTACAGATAACTGTACATATTGCACATTCGATATACTAACAGCAATGAAAAAAAAGATACAACTGACAGGATACTAAAATGCATTCCTGAGTGAATGACTACGTAAGTTAAGTCCAAGAATTACTTACAATATTGCACGTGATATGATATAACAACTGTACATCAGTATGTATATACAGACCTGAAGTCCTGAGTGAATGAGTGATTACGGACCAGAGTTACTCATGAATGGATGAGATTTAACTCATTGTTAAACTAGGTCCTAACACCCCAACAGTTCCAGGTCTATGTTGCCGACAACACAGCACCCCGGTGAGGCATTAAATAGTCTAATAGCCGCCAGCAGGAAGGACCTCCTGTAGCGCTCTCTGGCACACCGTGGTGGGATCAGTCTGTGACTGAAGGTGCTCCTCTGGGTGACATTGTCCATGATGGCCAGCAGTTTGGCCTTCTCTTCGCCACCTCCTCTAGAGTGTCAAGGCTCATCCCCAGGACAGAGCTAGCCTTCCTGATCAGCTTATTTACCCGAGAAGCATCACTGGCTTTTATGTTGGCGCCCCAGCACACCACTGCAAAAAAGATGGCACTGGCCACCACAGACTGGTAGAAGGTATGCAGTAGTTTACTGCACACGTTGAAGGACCTGAGCCTCCTCAGAAAGTAGAGTCGGCTATGGCCCTTTTTGTACAGGGCCCCGGTGTTACCAGCCCATTCCAGCCTGTTGTCCATATGGACTCCCAGGAACTTGTATGACCCAACCATTTCCACATCCATCCCCTGTATAGGGACTGCAGTCAGTTGTGCCTTGGTTCTCCTGAAGTCCACCACCATATCCTTTGTTTTGCTGATGTTGAGCTGAAGGTGGTTCTGCTCACACCACAACACAAAGTCACTGATTGTGCTCCTGTACTCCTCCTCCTGCCCACCCCTGATGCATCCTACAATTGCAGAGTCATCCGAGAACTTCTGTAGGTGGCATGTTTCAGAGTTATATCTGAAGTCTGAGGTGTAGAGGGTGAACAGGAAGGGGGACAGGACCATTCCCTGGGGTGCCCCTGTGTTGCTCACTGCCCGTTCTGACACACAGCTCTGTAGTCGCACAAATCGTGGCCTACCGTTCAGGTAGTCCGTGACCCAGGAGACTAAGGGTTCTTCCACTTTCATCCTCTTCATCTTCTCACCCAGTAGCAGGGGCTGAATGGTATTGAAGGCACTGGAGAAGTCAAAAAACATAACCCTCACAATGCAACCTGCGTTGTCCAGGTTAGAGTAGGCCCTCTGCAGAAGGTAGATGATTGCATCATCCACCCCGATGTTGCGCTGGTATGCGAACTGCAGGGGGTCCAGTGATGTACACACCAGGGGTCTGAGGTGAGCAAGGACTAACCTTTCCAGGGTCTTCATGTAGTGGGATGTTAACGCTACAGGTCTGAAGTCATTCAGGACAGTGGGGTGTGCCTTCTTGGGCACTGGGACGAGGCAGGATGTTTTCCACAGCACAGGGACCCTTTCTAGGCTCAGGCTAAGGTTGAAGCGACGCTGGAGTATTCCACACAGTTGGTCAGCACAGACCCTAAGCACCCTTGGGCTGATGCCATCAGGGCCCGCCGCTTTCCACTGATGTAGTCTCTTCAGCTCTCTCTTCACTTGGTTGGTGGTGAAAGCCAGTACAGATGGGGAGGTGCGGGAAGGGGGGTGTTGAGGATCAGTCCAGAGGGAGCAGGGGTGGAGGTGGGGTCGCTGATTGTCTCAGCAGAGGTGTTATGAGCAAAGTGGGGGTGGGACAGCCGTGAGGGTGTATGGCCTGGGGAGCTGGAAGGGAGGTGGACACGGCCAGTATCAAACCTGTTAAAAAATTGGTTCAGCTCATTGGCTCTGTCCTGGGTCCCCTCCGTCTGCCCACTGTTTGACTTTTTGAAGCCAGTGATATTTCTCATACCCTTCCACACCAATCTCACCTGGCTCTGCCTCAGCTTGTCCTCCATTTCTCCTTATACGCTCTCTTCCCCTCAGCAATCCGCAACTTCAGCTCCCTCTGGACGCATTTCAATTTGTCCTTGTCCCTCTCCTTGAAGGCCCTCTTCTTCTCATTCAGCAGGGCCTTCAGGTCGCTGGTGACCCAGGGTTTATTATTTGTAAAACAGCGTACCTTCCTGGTGGGTACTGTGTTGTCTACACAAAAAGTGATATAGTCCGTTATGCAGTCAGTAAGTCCATCGATGTCCTCCCCATGAGCCTCATAGAGCACATCCCAGTCTGTTGTTTCAAAGCAGTCCTGTAGGGCCTCATTCGCCTCCGGGGACCATCTCCTAATGGTCCTAGTGGTCGCAGGCTGCTGTTGGACCAAAGGCCTGTAGAGTGGAGTGAGGTGGACAAGGTTGTGATCCGATCTACCGAGGGGAGGGAGTGCAGTGGAGTTGCATGCGTCCTTCCCATTAGCATATAACAAGTCCAGAGTTGTATTATTCCTGGTTGGGCACTTCACGAACTGTTTGAACGTGGGCAGCGTTGAAGAGAGAGATGCATGGTTAAAATCCCCCGAAATGGCAAAGAAAGTACTGGGATGGCGGATGACGTCACATGCTGTGTTTGCTTCAGTGGAGGGCGGGATGTAAACAATAACAGCAATGGCCGCCGTGAATTCCCTCAGCAAATAGTAGGGTCTCAGGCTAACGGCTAACAGCTCAATGTCCGGGCTACAAAACTCTTCCTTAAGAGTAATATGGCTCGGATTACACCATCTGTTGTTAACTAATAAAGCCAGCCCACCACCCTTGCTCTTACCGGAAGAAACGATATCCCTGTCTGCTCTGATGGTCCGGAACCCGCCGATAGTGACGTTCTCTATGGGGATGTTATCGTTCATCCAAGTCTCAGTAAAAAACATTAGGCTCGCTTCCCGATTAGTCTCTTTGACCACGGGCAAGAGCCTCAAGCTTGGAAGGTGAACCTTTGCCCCAATCTGAGGTCCTGAGCGCTATGGAGCAGGTTTTAATCAAGCATCTCTCTGTACTTTGCTCCGTTCATCTTTGCCTTGATCCTAACTAGTCTCCCAGTCCCTGCCACTGAAAAACATCCCCACAGAATGATGCTGCCACCACCATGCTTCACCATAGGGATGGTGCCAGGTTTCATCAGACCAGAGAATCTTGTTTCTCATGGTCTGAGAGTCTTCAGGTGCCTTTTGGCATATTCCAAGCGGGCTGTCATGTGCCTTGTACTGAGGAGTGGCTTCCGTCTGGCCACTCTACCATAAAGGCCTAATTGGTGGAGTGCTGCAGAGAGGGTTCTCCCATCTCCACAGAGGAACTCTGGAGCTCTGTCAGAGTGACTATCGGGTTCTTGGTCACCTCCCAGACCAAGGCCCTTGTGCTACAGTTGAACTAAGCTCGTGAGGCATTTATAAGCATCTCTCTGTACTTTGCTCCATTCATCTTTGCCTTGATCCTAACTAGTCTCCCAGTCCCTGCCACTGAAAAACATCCCCACAGAATGATGCTGCCACCACCATGCTTCACCATAGGGATGGTGCCAGGTTTCATCAGACCAGAGAATCTTGTTTCTCATGGTCTGAGAGTCTTCAGGTGCCTTTTGGCATATTCCAAGCGGGCTGTCATGTGCCTTTTACTGAGGAGTGGCTTCCGTCTGGCCACTCTACCATAAAGGCCTAATTGGTGGAGTGCTGCAGAGAGGGTTCTCCCATCTCCACAGAGGAACTCTGGAGCTCTGTCAGAGTGACCATCGGGTTCTTGGTCACCTCCCAGACCAAGGCCCTTGTGCGACAGTTGAACTAAGCTCGTGAGGAAAATAAGTTATATTCTTCAAGAATCAATGGATATCAATGGAATCAATTCGCCCAGCGTCATCCGGGTTAGGGGAGGCAGGGGTAGGCCGTCATTGTAAATAAGAATTTGTTCTTAACTGACTTGCCTAGTTTTAATAAAGGTTAAATAAATACATTTAAAATATATATATATATAATGTATATGTCCAAAAATGTATGTAGCAACTACAGATTGCCCCTTTAAGTCTATCAAAGTGTGTGGATTTTTGCATGTGTCCGTTTTTATTAGCATCAGTTAGATTTGAGCAATAAAAGCCCACTTTTTTCCATAGGCTGGGATCCGTACTATGCAGCTGTTGCAAGAGTGCATTTTTCACTGGCTGTCCACTGGTTTTAAAAACAATGACTGATAGGCAGCTTGAACTCCTTGAATTCAACCATTATTCGTTTTAAATACACATTTAGATTTGTGAACAGCCTTCCACAACAACCTAAATCCGTAAGGCGCAAATAGCTAAATGAGAACAGCAGTGTGATTCCCATCAATGCGCTATGTACTGTAGATATCAATAATAAGTTATATCCGTATTGCCGTAGACTACACCACTGCTGTCATACTTACCTCCAATCGTTTACTCAAGTTGGATAATCTTTGGACAGCAGTTGCACCATTGGAAGACATAGCTTAGACTGTAGCCTATAAAAGCCTATTCCTGCTCTTTTCCCGCTCCCCATCAAACTTATTTGGTGTGTCATCATAGTGGTCTCTGACTTGTGGTCAGACTCGCTCAGGTGGAACAAACTTAAACTTGCGCCTTTTTAAATGCTGATTTGAATGTCATTGAGAAAACAGAGAAGTGTCAAAGATTTTTTACACAAACATCCCTTCTGAATTTAAAATTCATCCTCAAAGTAATTATCTAGTTTTTCAAAAGTATCTGTAATCTGATTACAATATTTTAGATAGTAAAGTAACGTATTACAGTTACAGTTTTTTTGTAATCCGTTACTCCCCAAACCTGAACACGATTAGTCATGAATAATTCAATTTTTTAAAATGTTGACTGAACACATTTTGTCTGTAGTGGGCTATTTGTAATTTACAGTTGAGGACTAGTCTTGTAACAAAGTAAAATTAATGGAATTAAATCAAATATGTTCATATTTCAAAAGTGCTGCAAGCAATAAATGAAAGGTGCAATACAAACTGTGATTGTTACTACTATTATTTTTGTTCCTACTATTATTACTAAATAAATATGTATAAATAAATACAACCTCTCTTTAGGAAAAACACTCCTCCAAAGCCAATCACTCTAATACATTTTGAAATATATATTCTGTTGCACACAAAATATAATTCTGAATTGCCCCTGACAATTGATGTTTTTGTGAAATAAACAGTTTAAAGAAAAAGACCACCACATTCCTGACTTACTCAACTCTCATCCAGTAGGATCAAGGGGCCAGGGTTCGACTGCTCCTATAGTCTTTCTTTGGTTCTGCAGTTTAACTGACTCCCGATCCAGAAAGACAATTTCCTTAGACGGCCACATAAAGAAGTCGGATTTGAAAATTCCTAATAAGAAACTTTTGTCATCACCTTTGTGCACAAAATATGAATTAAATTATTCAAATAATTGACAGATTCTTTATTTTTCTTTAATCACTCCCAAAGATATGAACATTTTATATTCATCCAATGTCGGACATGTTTTTGGATGGTGCCGCTGCTTGCGTTGCTCCCTGTGCTGACTGAGTGCTAGTGCTCATGTGAAGTTGGGCCGTGTAAACCGGATGCAACCTGGAAGTAGACAATGCATCAGTGTGTGCGAATGTGAGTAAATTATGTTGTAATCTACAGTCTCCGGTTCTTTTATACCTCAGTCAGTAGGATGCAGAGGTGAAATGACCACGCACGCGCAGTGTGAAAGGTATTCAAAACACTTCTTGGTCAACATAGGCACTCTGTTTACATTTTGGTATAATTTTTTGTATTAACAAATCTAATGCAAATGTCACTTGAATATGAATATTTTTTTTTTTTTTTTACATATTATGAATAAATACAGGTTATTGACCCTATTAAGTGGGGGACTTTCATTTAGAAAAAATGATGTGACCTGGAAGTGATTGGTTTGTGTTGCTGACAAGAAACCATTGCTCACGAGATGCTGATAGATGCATTAGCAGAGTTTCTAAACCCAGAGGTGCAACATAGCGAAACTTCTGGCAACACTTGGTAAACAGACCAAACAGACCAGGCCCGGGGTTTGAGAAGTCAATGAGAGAAGTGGATAAATTCTTCTTTAGTGGTTAATATTCTTGAAATCTAAAAGCACAACATAGATTCGAGACAATGTTTTAAGTAGTTGAAGATGTTATTACTTCAACCTCGTGAAAGTGACAAACTTACACGTTTTCATTTCTGTCAAAAAACAACTTAATATCAAAGGAGTGCCTTCGATTTGATGGCCTGCGCAGTTCAGAATGAGTCGACCGTTAGACCCGATGCTAGTCAACCTTGCCATGACATCGCCTACAAGTGTGATCAGGGATTTCTATTGGAGAAGCAGTTTTAGCCTGTGTGCTAGTCAGAACTCGGAAATGTCAGACTTGCTAACTTTAATGTGGCACATGTCTAACTAAAGCAAGATAGACCACAACCTGTCATTTCAAATGGAAACAAATGAGTCATAGTGGGCAGAACACACAAGGAAGTGGGTTCTAGCATACATTTGCATATTTCCGTTATGGAACACCTACTTTGCAGTGCGCGTGTGCAATAACTCAAGTCGCCTTTGCGCTCATCTTAAACAACGCAATTTTAAAAACTTTGGTAAAGGTTTAAGTCTACAAAACTTAGTCCACTCTGTTCGTAATATATTATTTTGGGAACAGAACTGTATTGAGATCAAATGTTTCATCGATGAGAAAATGTGTAGAATGTAAAATCCATCTGTTCCATCTTCTCCCACTGCTGGCCACTGGGCTTCCTCTCACTACCATATTTGGTAGTGAGTGGAAACGCCAAGCGGATGCTTCACATTTATACTTCCGGTGAAATATCTGTGTCATTGTTCTATCTGTGGCAATACTGCACTGTCTTTGGCATTAGCGTCACTGCACAGGTATTGTTGTATTTTTGTTCTCTTGCATAAAGAAATTGCATTGCACAGGAAAAACGATTGGTTGTGTGTCCGTAAAACCATGGTCCTGTATACTCACTAGAGTCACTAGAATACAAAACAGGTGAATTTGAACAAAAAGCTAGGTCATAGCAAGTGTTTCTGGACTTTTACTGTGGTCAAATAGATTGCATGGGCACCTGGACACTATACCACAGGAGGCTGCTTATGCAAATAAACAGAGCAAATGGAAGGGAAACCAATTGTTTGATGTTTTTGATACCATTCCACTAATTCCACTCCAGCCATTACCACAAGCCCATTCTCCCCAATTAATGTGCCACCAACATCCTTTGCACTATTCGGTACAAATCTCTGCTAAAGTGGGGTAGAAAATACTTAGTAGGGTCTCTAACTAACCAAATATGATTTGTTTTTGAGAGGGACTGTGTCGCACAGCCTGCTGTTGGCTTTTCACTCAGCCCCCTCTATTTCCCCAATGCAATACAATACAATACACTGTAATAGACTGTACAAATATAGCACTGTACAGGAACTATCGATAGTGTGGCCATCAGCTCATGAAATACACCAAACAATCTCAGAACCATAGTACATGTGCAGGTTACAACACTTAACAGTGTTATTGTAGCGATCTGGCCGGCATACACTAGCCACTAAAGAGCGCAAGGGGATTGTGGGTAGTTCTTGTTCTGTGTAATCCGTTACTGGTTGTAATTCGTCTTGGTTGTGTTATGTCTTTATGTTTTAGTAGTTAAGCTAATGTTATGTGTTTATGTTTCCTTAAGTTTTCTTAGTTCAGGTTATGGGGTAGGGGGGAATGTTAAAATGCCTACCGTGACCGAGCCTTGCATGGAGGATGTGTTTATTGTTAATAATTGAAGGAGGGTGAATAAAATGTGACGTTCCTGGAGTCGTGCGGTGTATGGGGCACAGGAACTCTCTGGTAAATTAATCTCTGTCTCTTGCCATCTTCTTCTGGCTGAGCTCGCCACATTATGTTTGAGACCACCTAAAGCGAGACTGATTGAAGACCAATACCGGAGCAAATCGAGTCTAAGTCATGACCAAGACCAAAGGGAGGGCGAGACTGAGTCAAGACCTAGACCGGGAGGGGGACAAGGTATCAGAGACCGAGTCAACAAGACCAGAAAAATGCGAGTCAAATTCAAGACCATGATTGTATTTTATTTTAAATGTATAAACCCTCAGCTTTGCCTCACAAGTAATAGAAAAAATGTAATCAAATAAAATTGTATTGGTCACATCCACGTGTTTAGCAGATGTTGCGAGTGTAGCGAAATGCTTGTGCTTCTAGCTCCGTCAGTGCAGTAATATCTAACAAGTAATGTCTAACAGTTTCACAACATGTACCCAAATACACATAAATCTAAGTAAGGAATGAATTAAGAATATATATACACATACTGTACATACAGTATATGGACGAGCGATGTCAGAGTGGCATTGGACTAAGATACAGTGGCATAGTATAGAATACAGTATAAACATATGAGATGGGTGATGCAATATGTAAGCATAATTAAAGGCACTTAACCCAAATATGCTCCAGGGGCACTGTACTACTGTGGCTGACCCTATAGAACAATGTAGGCCGTCATTGTAAATAAGAATTTGTTCTTAACTGACTTGCCTAGTTAAATAAAATAAAATAAAAACTGTCTGTAGACCCTGCCACATACGTCTCGTGTCTGAGCTGTTGAATTAAGACTTGACTTTGTCCCTATACTGATGTTTTGCCTGTTTGATTGGGGAATAACTACACTGTTTGTATTCTGCCATATTCCCAGTCTTCTTGCCCTGGTTAAATGCGGTGGTTTGTGCTTTCAGTTTTGCGCGAATGCTCCCATCTATCCATGGTTTCTGGTTGGGGTAGGTTTTAATAGTCACAGTGGGTACAACATCTCCTATGCACTTTCTGATAAACTCAGTCACAGTATCGGTATATGTGTTGATAGTTTTAGCAGCGCGAGTACAACAATCAATATGTTGATAGAACTAAATGCAGCCTCAGTATAAGTGGTTTCCAGTTTGCATAAAGTCCAGTGAAGTTCTTTGAAGGCCGTTGTGGTGTTGGCTTGATGGGGGATATAGACGACTGTGGCTATTATTGACGAAAATTCTATCGGGAGACAGTACGGTCGGCATTTGATTGTGAGATATTCTAGGTCGGGTGAACCGAAAGACTTGAGTTCCTGTATGTTATCAAAGTTACAACATGAGTCGTTAATCATAAAACATATACAGTGGGGAGAACAAGTATTTGATACACTGCCGATTTTTCAGGTTTTCCCACTTACAAAGCATGTAGAAGTCTGTAATTTTTATCATAGGTACTCTTCAACTGTGAGTGACAGAATCTAAAACAAAAATCCAGAAAATCACATTGTATGATTTTCAAGTAATTAATTTGCATTTTTTGCATGACATAAGTATTTGATACATCAGAAAAGCAGAACTTAATATTTGGTACAGATACCTTTGTTTGCAATTACAGAGATCATACGTTTCCTGTAGTTCTTAACCAGGTTTGCACACACTGCAGCAGGGATTTTGGCCCACTCCTCCATACAGACCTTCTCCAGATCCTTCAGGTTTCGGGGCTGTCGCTGGGCAATACGGACTTTCAGCTCCCTCCAAAGATTTTCTATTGGGTTCAGGTCTGGAGACTGGCTAGGCCACTCCAGGACCTTGAGATGCTTCTTACGGAGCCACTCCTTAGTTGCCCTGGCTGTGTGTTTCGGGTCGTTGTCATGCTGGAAGACCCAGCCACGACCCATCTTCAATGCTCTTACTGAGGGAAGGAGGTTGTTGGCCAAGTTCTCGCGATACATGGCCCCATCCATCCTCCCCTCAATACGGTGCAGTCGTCCTGTCCCCTTTGCAGAAAAGCATCCCCAAAGAATGATGTTTCCACCTCCATGCTTCACGGTTGGGATGGTGTTCTTGGGGTTGTACTCATCCTTCTTCTTCCTCCAAACACGGCGAGTGGAGTTTAGACCAAAAAGCTCTATTTTTGTCTCATCAGACCACATGACCTTCTCACATTCCTCCTCTGGATCATCCAGATTGTCATTGGCAAACTTCAGACGGGCCTGGACATGCACTGACTTGAGCGTGCGCTGCAGGATTTTAATCCATGACGGCGTAGTGTGTTACTAATGGTTTTCTTTGAGACTGTGGTCCCAGCTCTCTTCAGGTTATTGACCAGGTCCTGCCGTGTAGTTCTGGGCTGATCCCTCACCTTCCTCATGATCATTGATGCCCCACGAGGTGAGATCTTGCATGGTGCCCCAGACCGAGGGAGATTGACCGTCATCTTGAACTTCTTCCATTTTCTAATAATTGCGCCAACAGTTGTTGCCTTCTCACCAAGCTGCTTGCCTATTGTCCTGTAGCCCTTCCCAGCCTTGTACAGGTCTACAATTTTATCCCTGATGTCCTTACACAGCTCTCTGGTCTTGGCCATTGTGGAGAGGTTGGAGTCTGTTTGATTGAGTGTGTGGACAGGTGTCTTTTATACAGGTAACGAGTTCAAACAGGTGCAGTTAATACAGGTAATGAGTGGAGAACAGGAGTACTTCTTAAAGAAAAACTAACAGGTCTGTTAGAGCCGGAATTCTTACTGGTTGGTAGGTGATCAAATACTTATGTCATGCAATAAAATGCAAATTAATTATTTAAAAATCATACAATGTGATTTTCTGGATTTTTGTTTTAGATTCCGTCTCTCACAGTTGAAGTGTACCTATGATAAAAATTACAGACCTCTACATGCTTTGTAAGTAGGAAACCCTGCAAAATCGGCAGTGTATCATATACTTGTTCTCCCCACTGTACCTCCGCCCTTCTGCTTCCCAGAGAGGTGATTATTCCTGTCGGTGCGATGCACTGAGATCCCAACTGGCTTTACGGAGTCAGACAATATATCCTGAGAAAGAAATGTTTCCGTGAAGCAGAGTATGTTACAATCCCTGGTGTCTTTCTGGAAAGCAACTCTCGCCTTGAGCTCATCAACTTTATTATTATCCAGAGATTGGACATTAGCAAATAATATACTTGGGAGCGGTGGGTGGTGTGCACGCGTCGGACCAGAAGACCGCCCCGAGTACCTCTCCTCCACCGGCATTGTTTTGAGTCGGCCTCTGGAATAAGTTAAATTGCTCTGTGGAGGGCAAACAAAGGATCTGCTTCAGGGAAGTCGTAATCCTGGTCGTAATCCTGGTAGTTCTGGTGAGTTACAGACGCTCTAATATCCAATAGTTCTTCCCGGCTGTATGTAATGACACAAAACAATTCCTGATTTAATAACGTACATTTTTTTACATTATCAAAAAAAATACTGAAAACGTTTCCTAAAAGCTAGTCGCGATGCTGCCATCTCCGTCGGCGCCATGTTTTTAGTGGGTCCTGGATCTATTACTGGTGTTATCATATAGTCTACCTAAAAATGTTTTATATAATAAAAATAAAGAATTGCCCTAACAACAATGCATTGGCAAGGCAATTCAAGCAAAGCCAATATGCGTTGATAATGTAATGGTCTATAGCTTACTGCACAATCCTCATCGCTACAGTACTGCTTTTATTTGGGGCGGCAGGTAGCCTAGTGGTTAGAGTGTTGGGCCTGTAACTGAAAGGTTGCCAGATCGAATCCCCGAGCCGACAAGGTAAAAATCTGTCGTAATGTCCCTGAACAAGGCAGGCCGTCATTGTAAATAAGAATTTGTTCTTAACTGACTTGCCTAGTAAAATAAAGGTTAAATAAATAAAAATAAATAAAAAATGTGGTTAATGTTGCGTACTGTAGGCTTAACTTTTTAATTCATAAAAGAAAAATCGAAGCAGTAAATCTCGGCTTGCATTTTGACTCAAAAAGAGATCTTGACTCAGAAAAGGTTGGTACCCACCAGAAACCGTGGATAGATGGCAGCATTCGCACTAAACTGAAAGTGCGAAACACTGCAATTAACCATGGCAAGGTGACTGGGAATATAGCAGAATACAAACAGTGTACTTATTCACTCCGCAAGGCAATCAAACAAGCAAAATGTCAGTTTAGAGACAAAGTGGAGTCGCAATTCAGAGGCTCAGACATGAGACGTACAGTATGTGGCAGGGTCTACAGACAATCACGGACTACAAAAGGAAAACCAGCCACGTCGCTGAGACCGACTTCTTGCTTCCGGACAAGCTAAACACCTTCTTCGCCCGCTTTGAGGATAACACAGTGCCACTGACACGGCCAGCTACCAAGGACTGTTGTGTCTCCTTCTCTGTGAGTAAAACATTTAAACATGTTAACCCTCGCAAGGCTGCCTGCGCCAGACGGCATCCCTAGCCACAACCTCAGAGCATGCGCAGACCAGCTGGCTGGTGTATTTACGGGTATATTCAATCTCTCCCTTTCCCAGTTTCCTGTCCCCACATGCTTCAAGATGGCCACCATTGTTCTTGTACCCAAGAAAGCAAACTGAACTAAATTACTATCGCCCCGTAGCACTTACCTCTGTCATCATGAAGTGCTTTGAGAGACTAGTAATGGATCATATCACCTCTACCTTACCTGCCACCCTAGACACACTTCAATTTGCATACTGTCCCAATAGATCCACAGACGATGCAATCGCCATCACTCTGCACACTGCACTATCCCATCTGGACAAGAGGAATACCTATGTAAGAATGCTGTTCATTGACTATAGCTCAGCATTCAACACCAAAGTACCCTCCAAGCTCATCATTAAGCTGGAGGACCTGGGTCTGAACCCCGCCCTGTGCAGCTGGGTCCTGGACTTCCATCCTGGGCACAGGCACAGAGGAGAGCTCCAGCCCTGTAGCCGGCCTGGCTGCCGGTCCCGGACTGGGCACCGGCGGGGTGACGAGCTCTGGCTCAGGGGCGTGACTGGACGCTGTGCTCGGGCTGGGCACCAGTGCAGAGGGGTTTTCCAGCCACGTAGCTGAGCTGGCTGCCGGTCCCGGACTGGGCACCGGCGTGGCGAGGAGCTCTAGCTCAGGAGCGGAGCTGGACACACGCTTCTGGGTTTGGGTATGGGGACACATGCACTGGAGGACGGGTGCGAGGAGCCAGCACGGGTCGTACCGGACTGGGGAGGCACACCGGTGGTCTGGTGCTTGGAACCGGAACTGGAGACGTCGGGCCGGACACATGCACTGGAGGACAAGTGCGAGGAGCCGGCCTGGGCACCGGCGCAGATGATGTCTTCAGCCGTTTTAACTGGGCTGGCTACCGGTCCCGGACTGGGCACCGGCGTGGCAAGGAGCTCCGGCTCCGTAACCTCTTCTTTTTTCCGTTCGTGGAAGAGGAGAGCCAGTCGCTCCTTCCAGATTGCCAGTCTGGCCTCAAAGCTCTTCTCCTCCTCCACCCTCCTAACGCAAGGATCGGGCTCAGCAGCTCACTTCGTCTGTTCCTCCTTCGGCCAATTGAAAAATCCCTCCGGTTCTCAACCGTCGGAGGCGGAAGTGGTGGGCGCTGCTCTACCAGACTGGAGTAGCATACCGGAGGTCTGGTGCATGGAGCTGGCACAGGGAATCCCGGGCTGGGCCCACCCGAAATATCTCCTCAGCTGCTCCTCCTCCTCCTCCAAGGACCCCACAACTCCCCCCCCCCCCCCCCCCCCACACTGTCTATATGTAGGGGCTCTGCTGCCGGTCCTTCCTCGCCTTGAACGCTGATGATTGTAGGGGCTCTGTCCCGAGCAACCCCACGCTGGCCCAGCCACGGGCTCCTCTTCCCAAATGTGGGTCGTGAGCCCCCAGATGCTCCCCACCACCAGTGGCTGTGCTCCCTCCGGTACCTTAGCTCGCCGACGTGTCCTCTGTCGACGTCGGTGCTCTCCAGGCTCCTCCGCGATGCCCGGAGTGCCGAAACAAACGTCCTCCTCCTCCTCCTCCTCCTCCTCCTCCTCCTCCTCCTCCATCAGCTGCGGGTTCCCAAGGTGGTGGATCATTCTGTCACGGTGAGTGATTAGGGAACGAGACGCAGAGTGAGAAGTGCGTGGAAACATGTTTATTAAACTCAAAAGAACAACAACAAACGCACGACACAGAGACAGCACCACTGGTGTAGCATAACACTACAACAGACTACTGTAATGATCCACGCGCAGGTGGAAGCGAAGTGAACATAAATAGAATCCCCAATTAGAGACAACTCAAGACAGCTGCCTCTAATTCGGGATTGATCAAAACCAAAACCAAACTCCCTGTATTATTGTCAGGCCTCAGTTTGCGCTCAGCAGACCTGAAATTTGCTCAGTGCTGAATTTTTTTTGAGGGAATATTGATTACTAACCCAAACACAGTGGGAAACAATGGGCCTTCTATGCCTTCATAGAAGGGCTAAGGATATATTAAATAATAATAATAATAATTATATTATTATTTTCAATTATGTTCTCTCTTCAGTTTTTGTTGGAAAGGAAAGGGTAAACAATCATAATAAACAATCTTTGCTGGTCTCTGGGGAGATAAATCTAGCTAGCTAAGTCAGCCATTGGCTAGGCCATCAGAAGCTAGATATAAGGCATCTTCCATTCAACTGTATTAGGTCAAAACATTTTTGTGACTGTGGAATCAACCAATCTCATTTTGACTTAATGGGTGGGACTGTTGTTACAAAAACGTATGGAAACTTCTGCATTCCCGAAGGCCAACAGGCCACTGCGCAAAATAGCTTGCAGTAGTTTTCCCACGGTCTAGCTAGCTAGCTTTTGTCGTGTCGGCTAGTTTGCAGCGTCTGCAGAAGGTGTTATCAAAGAGGATGTTTTTGCTCATTTATTATCTTCTCCCTTTTTAAGAAGTTTCAAATTATCATTGTGTTTTATTGCAGCGTGTTTGCTGTGGATAGCCATCTCTTTGAAAATAAGTTGTGTGTGAAACATTGTTGCTTTTAAACTTTAGGTCATCGGTTATGTGCTAAACGTGAAATGTGTTTTTGCAATTGGAAGTAATAGTTACACATTTGGATTGGGAAATACTTAATGATTGTGTTTTTGTATTCTTATGATTGGGACTGTGAGGGCTTGGTTGTGGTAAGGCCTCTTACTCCCACCTAGGGGAGGAGAGAGGCACACAACCAAGTCCTCACACCCTAATTAGGGAGATTATGATCCCCAATCAGAGACAGCTGTCTAGCGTTGTCTCTGATTGGGGATAGTATTTAGGATCCACTCTAATCCACCTGTGTGTGGATCATTGTTTGCTTGTGTTTTCTGTGTGTTCTACACAACGCCACGGTCGTGAGTACTTTTGTTGTTTTTGTTTCAGTTATTATTATATTATATATAATAAAAACATGTTCGCAACGTCCTCTCGTGCTGCGCCTCGTTCCCTCTACACTCACCGTGACAGAATGATCCACCACCAAGGGAACCCGCAGCGAGAGGAGGAGGATGAGGATTATCAGTGTTTCGACACTTCGGGCGTAACGGAGGAGCATGGACAGCATCGGCGTCGGCATCGAAGACATCGAGGAGTGAGGACTGTGGAGGTAAAACAACCACTGGTGGTGGGGAGCATCTGGGGCTCATCGACACCTGCGGGAGAAGATGGGCTCGTGACTGGACCAGCGTAGGGGCTTGGGACGGAGCCCTTACCAGCGGAGCATGAGGAGAGGAAGGACCGACAGTGGACAGCCCCGAAGGTCCCCCATATTAACGGTGGAGGGGGGGTTGTGGGGTCCTTGGGACGGGAGGGACAAGGAGGAGGAGAAGCGGCTGAGGAGGTATTTCGGGTGGGCCGAGGAGGACGACGAGTTGATGCGTTCGGTCTCCGGTCCCAGTGCCAGATCTTCAGCGCGCTCCCGGCCTGCCCTACCCACGCACCTTCTCAGCCCGGTATGTCCAGCGACAGCTTCCAGCACCAGAGATCCAGTGCATGTTCCCAGCCCATGGACCTCAGTACCAGCGCCACGCAATCCACCATCGGTTAGCCACCCAAAGTTGAATGAACAGCTCCCACCACTTCCGCCTCCGACGGCCGAAAACAGGAAGACACCGGAGGGTTTCTTCGATCGGTCGAAGGAGGAACAAGCGAAGTGGTGGAGACTCTGGGTGGCCCTTCCTCCCGATACCAAGCCCAACCCTCACGTTCGGAAGATCAAGGAGGCGGACAGTTTTGAGGATAAATTGGCGATCTGGAAGAAGCGTCTGGCTCACCTCTTTCCCGAGGGAAAGGAGGAGGGAGGGTCGGAGCTCCTCGCCAGACCGGTGCCCAGTTCAGGACAGGCAGACAGGTCGATTAAACACCCGGAGCTGTCATCTACACTGCTGCCTGGGCTGGGCATGGGAGCCGATCTAGCCTCTCAACTCGATTCGTCTCCCGGTCGAGGGTCCAGCTCTACATCTCCCGTGCCCGCTCCTCAGCCCAGACCACCGGTTCACCGCCACAGTCAGGTACAGCCGGTGCCTCCTCCTCACCCCAGACAACCGGTTCACCTCCCTAGTCAGGGACAGCCGGTGCCTGCTCCACGCACTCGACCGGCAGTGAAGAGTAGAGGCCTGGAGGCTCCAGTAAAGGTTCGTAACGGCTCAAAGCCCGGAGCCTCCCACGACGGTTCGAAGCCCGGAGCCTCCAGCGACGGCCCGCAGCCCGGAGCCTCCAGCGACGGCCCACTGTCCGGAGCCTCCAGCGACAGCCCACTGCCCGGAGCCTCCAGCGACGGCCCACTGTCCGGAGCCTCCAGCGACGGCCCACTGCCCGGAGCCTCCAGCGACGGCCCACTGGCCGGAGCCTCCAGCGACGGCCCACTGCCCGGAGCCTCCAGCGACGGCCCAATGCCCGGAGTCTCCGGCGGCGGTCGACAGCGCAGAGTCTTCAGCGGCGGCGGTCGACAGCGCAGAGCCTCCAGAGGCCAGCACAGCTCTGTGGTTGGAAACCATCTCTGCGTCGGTGCCTAGGGTGGGCACGACGTTCAGTCCCGCTGTGGAGCAGGAGCTCCATAGCGCGTCGGTGCCCAGTCTGGGGCCGACAGCCAGCCCAACCACAGGGCTGGAAACCATCTCTGCGTCGGTGCCCAGGGTGGGCACGACGTTCAGTCCCGCTGTGGAGCAGGAGCTCCATAGCGTGTCGGTGCCCAGTCTGGGGCCGACAGCCAGCCCAACCAGAGGGCTGGAAACCATCTCTGCGTCGGTGCCCAGGGTGAAGGTCAGCAGCCCGAGACCTCCGGTGAAGGTCAGCAGCCCGAGACCTCCGGTGAAGGTCAGCAGCCGGGGACCTCAGGTGAAGGTGAACAGCCCTGAGCCTCCACCGGAGCCCCATCCGGGTCCAGCAGTCTGCTCCGCTACAGCGCCAGAGCGGTCCGCTCCACCGGTGCCCAGTCCGGGGCCGGTCGTCTGCGTCGCTCCAGTGCCGGAGCAGTCCGCTCCACCGGTGCCCAGTCCGGGGCCGGTCGTCTGTGTCGCTCCAGTGCCAGAGCAGTCCGCTCCACCGGTGCCCAGTCCGGGACCGGTCGTCTGCTTCGCTCCAGTGCCGGAGCAGTCCGCTCCACTGGGGTCCGAGCCAGGGGAGTAAGGCCTCTTACTCCCACCTAGGGGAGGAGAGAAGCACACAACCAAGTCCTCACACCCTAATTAGGGAGATTATGATCCCCAATCAGAGACAGCTGTCTAGCGTTGTCTCTGATTGGGGATAGTATTTAGGATCCACTCTAATCCACCTGTGTGTGGATCATTGTTTGCTTGTGTTTTCTGTGTGTTCTACACAACGCCACGGTCGTGAGTACTTTTGTTGTTTTTGTTTCCGTTATTATTATATTATATATAATAAAAACATGTTCGCAACGTCCTCTCGTGCTGCGCCTCGTTCCCTCTACACTCACCGTGACAGGGACCTACTGGCTTAATATGTCAGAGTGAATTGACTGCTTATCCTTTAACATCATGCTGTGTGTGACTGCTGTCTTTCCATCAGCCCTATGCAGTGGTGTATTGGTGCCTCGAGAAGTGGGTATACTCAAATCTTGCCAAAAAGTTCCCAAACGCTCTGCCTAGCGAAGGAAATGCACTCTGTGTGAAAAATCCTGTGTTATGAGTTTTCCAATTGATTTTTCAGAAGTCCACAACAATGCTTAAACCATCAATCTGATGTCTACGCCCCTGATGCAAACAGCTCATGATGACAACTTTGTATCACAAATAGCCAAAAACAATTGAGAGCTGCACACTCTTGCTGCTATTCAGCTGAAACTAGGATATGTGTGCAGCGTGCATGTGTCACGATGCTGATGATAAGCAGAGCTGTGGTGGAGCGACATTCCTTTTTTACACATAAACAGTGAACTGGCGTGAGACACTATCCCAATGTACAACACACGCAAGAATCCACACCCAAGGTGGAAAACAGTGGAACATAAATGGAATCCCCAATTAGAGACAACTCGAGACAGCTGTCTCTAATTGGGGATTGAAATGAACTCAACATAAAAAAACACCCAGTCCACTGTCAAGCCCCAACTGTGGCCCTACAGCTCCCTCCTAGAGGGAGCCAGAGACCTGGCCACAGCCAGAACCTGACAGCATGTGAATAATTTTTTACATAATTGATAAGTCGTATACCTCCACTACACTACTTTGATACAATAGGCATCAATAGGGATTAAGAAGTGAGTATACACAATGCCCACTGGAAAAAATATAGCTGCTTATACCTTCCACTTCACCACTGGCCCTTTGTGTTTTACATGAGTGCACTGGTATTACGGTTGCTGTCCGTTCAGAACTCACAAACCACACACTTAAAGCCTATAGGTTCACCACTGGGCAAACTATAATGTCTATAATATTTAGATATAAAGACGGTTAAGATATTGTAAGAGTGCGTCAATTCAAATCTGGTATCGGAATAAGAGAAGACATTAGGAGCTGTTTCAAACTAAACTAAGTTTATTAAATGCAAATGTTTAGATGATAAGTATGAAGGTTCGTATACGGGCTCACTGAAACACCACGCAGGGCGGACAGAGAACTGACCACAGTTATACATGCTCTTCTTTAAATACCCCAGACAGAGCTAGTTCCGGTTTCTGAACTGACCAGTCAGGGTAGAGGCTGAGTGTGGTTTAGACTTACTCAGCCTATCAGTTGGCGCACGGGTTGGTCCCAACCCCTTGACGCAATCCAGTTGACGGAAGTAGTGATCCTCTTAGTAGATGTCCAAGCTTCATACACAGTTCTATCATAAAACCCCCAACTAGCACATTCCTTCCACATAGCTCCCCCCTACCCAAACCTACAGCAGTTCTAAAGATCTCTGATCACACAATACATTCACTTAATAACTCTTGTTGTAGATTAACATATTCATTAGCTAAAACATGTATCAGCCCTTACAGTCCCCCTTTTCACACCCTCTGGGTGTGACTTCAAAATGCATTTGGACCCCCATAAAATTGCAGGCGAATTTTAGGATTCCGCCTTTTGACACCATTTAATGGTGTCACTACAAATGACAGTTTAGACAGAACATAAACACAAGAAAGATATCAAAATATAAAACCTGGTATAAGATATGAAAATATAAAACCTCCTACTCCTCCTCTACACCGAACATGTACTAAGTTGACTACCAGTCACCCAGGAATCCTTCACCTTCACATTAGGAGGAGTAAACAATCACATGAATAATAAAACAAAAAGGATAAGCTGTAAAAAGAAATGAATAAAATCTGTAAAGAGAACACACATGTACTTTCCCTTTTAGGCATACCATGGATCATCCAACTTTGTCTCAGAGTCAGTAGCAGAGTCATCTGCATTATCCTGTACCGGCAACAACGGCATCATACCTGACGCCTCCACCACTCCTACCACTGACTTCCTGAGACAAGGGACAAAGCATGCCGCACAACACATTAACAACAAAAACACAAGTACAAGGGTCAGAAACCCGGTAACCACCATAGAAGAATACTTGCCGAACCAGTCACCCAACCAGGAGAACATCCCCCCTTTCTCCACTCCAGCCATGCCCTTCATTTCTGCCGATAATTTATCCAAGCCAACGAGGGCCTTCGTGATGCTCCCGTCAGGGCTAGTATTGTTAGGGATAAAAGTACAACATTGTTCTCCAAACATTTTACACACTCCCTATTGGTTCGCCAACATCATGTCTAGAGCCAACCTATCTTCCCAGGTCATGAGCGAGGTGGCGGATAATTGGTCTGAGATCCCCTCCTCTGCATTCTTAGTCCCATTTACGAATCGTAACTGATTATAATAGATATAATTGATCCAATCCACATGTTTATTAAACGTCACCCACCAAAAGAATGTTGTCGTGAAACCTTCACCTACTTGATTCATAGCTTCATATTCATCAGGGACTCCCCTAGGAATTCCAATCGCATCAATCCAGATAGGGCTATTCTCCTCCTTGTCCAAACTCCTCCTACGTCTGATTAAACCTTTCCTTGGTTTCTGGTGTCTAATTCTAACTGGCTGAACCAATAGGACCGGGGTGCAGGTACCTACCCACCCTTTTTGCAGTGTCTGCCTCATACGTCCTTTACTGGTACACGCCCATCACACATCTGTTACCAGGCTGTAAGTAGTTTCTCCTGTCCCTCTGAACTCAGATCAGTAACATTAACTACTGACTTACTCCATTAAAATCACCCAAATCTCTGGTGCCATTCTTGTCTATAACACTCCCCTGGAGTCAGAGTGAACTGGGGTGGGTTAGCAGCCTCTTTCAATCTCGCCAACCCCATCCCTGTGCAGTTTTCCCCTCTGTTTTGCTCAGTTAATTTGGTGCTATTTACGTCTATACAGGTATCCTAACCATAGTAATCCGCGCAAGCCCAATACTTGTATAAATCCTCTTGGCTCACCGCCTTTACTTAATATTTTCCCCAAATATGTTTAAACTGTAGTCCAAGGGCAACTAGCAGTAGGTCCTGTACAGAGGTATAATGCATACGTATGAACACCTTTCTCTCAACTACATGCTCAACACTTAATGGAGAGGTTATCAATATTTATTTTGAAAACCACATCCTGCCTCTCTCTGGCCACTGTTATAATACTTACTTCTAGTAGAATCCTTATCCTGAGTCGTCTGTCTTTTAATTATTCCCCATGGTAGAGTTTTATTTTAATTTTTGGTGAGTGGTGGATCTGGATGTATCAAAATTAAGACTGATGCAGCTCAGGGTCCCCCATATTCCCAAGAACCGTCAACCCTCTCCTGTCCTTAGTCAGTCTGCTGAGCACCACCCCATACTCACACCTCTAGGAACACACCACAGTGATGATAGGTCGGGGTAGGGAATCTTCGTTAAGGAGGTAACCCCCGGACCCTATTGGTACTCGGTTCTGCTCCTTAACTCTGTGTGCGTTCAGCAGTGTTTGTATGTGTTCTTACCTCCTTGCAGTGGGCAACGTGGACCCAGGTCGCTCTCTTTCTGAACATATCTAAACGGCAAATAGGCAGTTTCCAACAAGACCTGGTAGGCCTTCCCAACGGGGCTGCTTCCAGTCTTTCCTTTTCAATCATTGGACCCGCACCCCATCACCTGGTTGGATAGAGTGGGTCACTCTCTCCTTCAGTTCACCTGTAGGTCACAAAATCTTTGACATACGGGTGTGATTAGCAAACAATCTTCTCATGTGTTCAGCCAGAGTATTCTCAGTGCCTATCTCTGCCTACTCTGGTCCTCCTAACTCTGAATTCTATATGGTCTCCCAAACTCTCTTCAGAGGAAGATAACCCATCTCTGTCTGCCGTTACTCTAATGGTCATTAACACTATAGGTACTCATCTTACTAAGTTTCTTCCAGTACTTATATAGGTCTTCCTTAGTCTACTTTTTATTGTTCCATTCATGCGTTTAATTAAACCTACCGATTGCGGATGACACGAACAATATTTCTTCCTGGTAATATCTAACTTCTATCACAGTCAATCACCATTTCTTTCCTTCACCCCTTGTAAGTTATATGATCATTACTTTGTGCACATATAACACACCTGGAACAAGAAATTTTTTAAAGTAATTTGTTTCTCCATATGCTACAATCATATTTCCTAATTGTTTTAAGTAATTAATTCTAATTACATATTTCCCCTGTTGATACATGCTCCGCCCATGTATCAAAATTACTCTATCTCTAAACAAAGACTTTGGTAATATTGGTAAATTACCCTGATGCCAAATATCATCTCGGAGGATTGTCCCTCCCTGTTTCCATATTTCTAATTCTCTCTGTGTGAAGAGCAGAATGTAGCACCCAGGCTACAGTAATTAAAAAATCATCTGTCTATAAATCTTATCTCTTTTCTAGAGGCGTTCAGAGTACGCCCTTCTCAAGGTATAGTATATCTCCAATACACAACCACAGTTTGCTACAATTGTAGTTTCCTTTTGCTCACTTTATGGCCTTGTTCTACCATATACTTTAACAACTACAGTTTATCCCATCCACATCCTACACCAGTAGGGTCAGCCACTAGAATATCATCTACCTAAATCATCATTTCTGTTTCCTCTGAGGCTCTAATTTTACTAGATTACTAATAGATAGCTTGTAAAAAAAATCCGTACAGCCTTACTAAAACCCCTTTATATATGGCAATTTCTTCCCCTAAAAGGTAAACCAAACCACCCTTGGCTAACGGGATGTACAGGTATGCTAAAAAACCATTTAGCCAAATTCATCATAGTTAGCTAAATATTTTTCCATCTCACTTGACTATGCAGGGTGTGTAAATCTGATACACCTAGAGCTCTATCACACTGATCTAATACCATTCTCCAATCATTACTAGGAGCTGCTTGTTCTTTTACTGGAAATATAAAAAAATTAAACTATGCTTAGCTTGATCCTGTTTTCCATTCTGCTTGTGATGGATCGCATATCTTTTAACTTCTGCCAATGGTGCAGTCCCCCATATTCCCACCAATGTTTTCTTAATGACTTCTACTTATTACAGGTCTCATTTCTGTGAGGAACATGGCCTATACACATCTAATGTGGGCGCTGCCCCATCTATGCCTGCTAATAGATTAGGTAGGCTATCAATGGGCACTGGTTTGCAGGGAGACCTCCTGTTACCTCATCAACAGACTCACTCTGATCCTTCTCTGAGCTCTTCTCATAACTGGACTCTTATTATAAGGTTCAAGTCTCTTTAGGGATCTGGGTTTTCCACCCTCTATGACCTCTCCCTAGTTTTGTTTCTCTCCTGTTCTTTCCTCCAACTCCCTTGCCTCCCTGTCTCACCAATAGTTCCTTTAAAATGTCTGTGATACCTATCTCTTCATCGGTCTCATTCCCCTCTCTCCCCTGAGCTCCCTCAGTTTCCCTCTGATTAGGATAGGCATTTCTCGGTCCTCTCTGGCTGGGACCTCCTGGGCTTTCCTAGATACGAGAAATACAAAAACCTAACAGTAGAAGTTAGTTTCTACATATAATTTAACAGATCATCTTCCAGTCTAGTCAGTCTGGTTGTCAGTCATCGGCATATAATACAGAACATTCATGGGACGGCCTGTTAACATCACATGAGGGCTAGACCCAGTACCCCTATAGGGGCTGCTTCACATTTTCCTCAGCACCAGATGTATACATTCTATTCAGGTTCAACCTGTTAATCTAGGCCTTAGCCATTACTTTTTGGATAATAGAGACATACAAATTTCTGATCTATTCCCATCATCAGGACAATTTGGGTCACGGTATCTCCTGTAACATGGGTGCCGTGTGTCTACAGACAAGGTTTCTGGGATTCCGAATCCAGGGAATATTTCCCTTACCAGACTGTTAGCTACTATGTTGGCATCACAGCAGGTATAACCCTCGTATGACTCTGTCACTTATCACTAGACAAGAGCACTTTCTCTCCTTTCTCTCAATAAAGTCTAATGCAATGTGTGTAAATACACCACTAAGTAAAATTAACTAGTTTAAGAGGCGTCTACTTGGCAATGTTATATTAAATACACATAACGCATATTAAAAAATAGTCTCATTCTATCCAATGTTCTTTTAACTTCTGCTAAGTTTAGGCCAAACCAATCTTGTAAAAAACCTAGAACCTTATGTAACATATTCCCTCTTGATGAATGACTCACCAACCATGAGCCTATTCGGCAAACCTACGGAATGAGCTACTCTAGCAACACAAATTTACCTGAAAGGTGTTGTCACAGAGGGCCATCAGGGCCCTGGGAGCAACCTCTGGTCTCCCTTAGGGAGTGAGACATATGGTCAGTCCCCTGTTGTTGTTGCAACTCAACAACAGGCGAGGCCATAGCAAAACCAGATACACAACATGGGTGTGAAACCTTTCAGCAGCAACTTTATTACCTAAGCTAATATTGTCTTGATTGGCACAAACCCTCAAAATGCCAACCTAGCTGGGAGCAACATAGCTTCCAGCAGGGCCTCAAATCAATTATTTTCCTAATATTTCCATATGGATTCATAAAATCACTGCTTTTCCAAACTCCTACTCATGGTAGGCAAACACCAATCTAAATCAGAATATCTGTTCACATGTACACCACTACCTAGTTTACATGACTCAGTGAGGGTCATCATAGTAAATTAGAACCTGTAATCACAAAAGTGAAATAAACCACAAATAAAGTTGATCAATATTGTCCTATTAAGTAAGACTGTCAACTAAAAAATAAAAATAAAACTAACCCATATTCTATAAATACTGTCCTATCAATTGAGTCAATCTCATATTTTAACACAGCCCATCCCCCACATTTGTTTCTTATCAAGTTCAAACGTTAAAATCACAGCCCAGGCAATCGCCCTTCATTGGAATGTATTTAAGATACATCAAAATTAAAACTCTATCATCCCCTGTGGTCATCATACATGTATTGTAACCTAAAATGCCAATTCATTTATCATGTCAGTCAATATATAATACCATCTATTACACACAACCTCGGTTAATGAGGAGTACAATTTATATTATGAGGAAAGAAAAACCCGCGGTACTAAATGCTTTCCAACTCACCATTCACATACAAACTGAGTAGTCATTTACTTTAAAATGAATGCGGCCCGATTGGACAGATGGTTCAACAATTTTACGTGCACTAGCCAGCCATGCTACCATGGAAGTAGTGTAGATCATTACTCTAACTTCCCCATGCAAAGCTCCTTTGGGAAATGGCCCTAAAACTAGTTTCAAAAAGTTCACTCAATATAGCCAACCTAGACTCCTAAATTCCTATAACCATTTTATCATATCTTTCCAAAGTTTATCGCGACACAACCATTAATCAACGTTTATACACAATCGGGTTATTCCCACACAAAGACAAACTTTTCACTTACAGTTGATTACAAGACACACAACAATCAACAATCAGAGACAACCGATGCCACATTTTAATCGCACCACGACAAACTCGTCAGTTCACCGTCCTCTCATTCCAACATACAAACACAGGCCTTAATCTTTCATACCTTCTCCAAGTACTCTTTTAAACTTCCCCCATGTAACACCTTAAAATACGTGTGATCCTCTAAATTACCAGCTCAATCACCACTGCTCTGATTCAAGCCTATGAACGCAACTCCTCGCTCAGATTCACACTTCCCGTTCCATATCATATAATATACATATCCTCAGCCATTATTCATCCATCTTCAATCCATTCTTTATATAGTTTTTCTCCCCTTCTCTTCCACCCTTTACCTTCCTTTCCTCCATTAATTTCTAGAGTAGATTTTAACACCTTGACTATTTTATCCGACATGTTTACTTTTAGTTTTATGAATTAACTATTATTATCAGATACACATATATTATTAATACATATATCTATATATTTTTAGTCAATTACACCTTTTCTGTATAATAATAATCTTCTAATAGTAATAACCTTCTACACATACAATACTTATGAATATAGTTATTATTCCTTGTGTGTTTTTTTTAATATTATTCAACAATATCCATTATAAGCTTCCTTCAACTTCAGCGTCGTTTATAATCACACGATGTTGCTTTTATGTTACTATTTTTACATACTCACACGGTAAACTCTATTACTCTACTCTTCTCTTCGTGCCAGCCACGCCCCTACACGGTATAATTTATTGCACTATTTTTCTCTTCGTGCCAGCCAGACCAGTACACGGTATAATTTATTACACTATTTTTCTCCTCGTGCCAGCCACACTTGTACACGGTAAAATCTATTACACTATTTTTCTCCTCGTGCCAGCCACACTTGTACACGGTAAAATCTATTACACTATTTTTCTCCTCGTGCCAACCACACTTGTACACGGTAAAATCTATTACACTATTTTTCTCCTCGTGCCAACCACACTTGTACACGGTAAAATCTATTACACTATTTTTCTCCTCGTGCCAACCACACTTGTACACGGTAAAATCTATTACACTATTTTTCTCCTCGTGCCAACCACACTTGTACACGGTAAAATCTTATACCATGGTTTTAACCTTCACAGTTATCAAACATTTGCATCATATCACTTTTAGTAAATTAACATATTATCTGTACATTTCAATTGTCCACTTACATCAAACAGGTGTTTCACAAATTTAATTTGGATAAAGCCAATATGCAGAATTTCAGTTATATAAACAATAGGTATCTGCTTACCTGTTTTTAGAAGTCCGGACACTTTGTGAAACACGGTTCAACGACAGTGATGTCCAATGGGCTGGCCGAATCCCAGCGAAATCCCGATACCAAATCACGTCGGGGTCACCAATTGTAAGAGTGCGTCAATTCAAATCTGGTATCGGAATAAGAGAAGACATTAGGAGCTGTTTCAAACTAAACTAAGTTTATTAAATGCAAATGTTTAGATGATAAGTATGAAGGTTCGTATACGGGCTCACTGAAACACCACGCAGGGCGGACAGAGAACTGACCACAGTTATACATGCTCTTCTTTAAATACCCCAGACAGAGCTAGTTCCGGTTTCTGAACTGACCAGTCAGGGTAGAGGCTGAGTGTGGTTTAGACTTACTCAGCCTATCAGTTGGCGCACGGGTTGGTCCCAACCCCTTGACGCAATCCAGTTGACGGAAGTAGTGATCCTCTTAGTAGATGTCCAAGCTTCATACACAGTTCTATCATAAAACCCCCAACTAGCACATTCCTTCCACATAGCTCCCCCCTACCCAAACCTACAGCAGTTCTAAAGATCTCTGATCACACAATACATTCACTTAATAACTCTTGTTGTAGATTAACATATTCATTAGCTAAAACATGTATCAGCCCTTACAATATTCATCATGTTTCAAGAAAGGATTAGTAATATAGTTCTAGTAAAACAGTCCCTGTAACAGCTTGATGTTTTACTTTTAAAAAATAAAGAAAATGATATCAACCCACAAGGCAAGTGGTCAAAAAAGCTGATAAATAGGCATAACACAAACTCATTACACTATTGTCTTTCTTTGTCAGACAAAAACCAGCTGAAAAGACAAAAACATTTTCCCACTAGCACAAGTATATATACCCCACTTTAATCTCCTCCTTTCTCTAAACATTACAGCTTTATTGCTGGCAGGAAGTTAAATGATGTGGGTAATAAACTGTTCCTTCCCCTTCATGTGACCTGAGCTGACCTTGGGCCCCAGTCCTCACTAGTCCACAGCTATCCACCCTCATCAGTGACCACAACCATGCGATTGCCATTTCTCTTACGTGGAAACATATCCAGGCTCTGGCCATAGAGAAGCCCATTTGCTTCTCTATGTAGCCATGGTCAGAGTCTGACAGTTCTATTCTTTCTGTTTCTGGTGGTGGTTTGTGTGGGATCCCTAATTAGAGGCAGCTGTAGCGCATCGTCTCTAATTAGGGATCCTACATAGGTTGGTAGGTTTCACACTGGGTTGTGGGTCATTAATTCTCCAGTCATGGTGAAAAGTAAGTGTGCTACGTTACGTTTGTATATCGTGTTTGTTTGTTTTTGCTAGTTCGTCTTTTTGTTGAATGTTTTCAGTAAATAAAAATGTCGAACTACAATCCCTGCGCTGCGTCTTGGTCGCTCCATGCACCCAACCGTGACAGACCTTGGGCTGTGTATGCGCCCGTTCGTGACAGGCGGTAAGCAAATTGAAGTGGGTCTAGAGTGTCAGTTAGGTAGAGGTGCTGTGATATATTGAGAACTCACCTTATCTGAGAGATAAATACACAGCTATCAAAATGTCCCACCAAGGTAAGCTGACACCATACACATACTTAATTGGAAGTGTTTGTAAAATTCATGATGTGAAAAATGTATGGTGAAAAAACGATTGGAACCATTTCGGCGTTTTGACGCTAGGTTTTATGGGTGTCATGATGTGTGTGATGGCTTGGTTGTGGTAAGGCCTCTTACTCCCACCTAGGGGAGGAGAGAGGCACACAACCAAGTCATCACACATTATTAGGGAGATGATCATCCCCAATCAGAGACAGCTGTATAGCGTTGTCTCTGATTGGGGATAGTATTTAGACTCCACACACAGCCACCTGTGTGTGGATCATTGTTCGTTTGTCTGTCTGCACTGCCTGCAACAAACAAACAAAGTAAGTCACCGTGTTTTGTGTAATCGTGTTTTTGTTTTCACTCTCCTTGTTTATTGTAAATGCTTCGTGAGAACATCTCATTTTCAATAAAAAGGATGACACTTCACCAGCGCTCCGTATATCGTCCCATTAATACTACGCACCGTGACAATGTGTCCACTGTGCTGGACTATTGGGATGTAGCTACCCGATTGCAACTATTGGAGGGGCATCACACTTTTATCCATTCCCAGCAAGATCTTTTTCAAGATTATCGTCTTCAGCTGTAGGTGTCTTCAGCTGTAGACAAAGTGCTGAGGAACGAACAAGCGGGTTTTAGGGGAGGAAAGAGCTGTACAGACCAGATCTTCGCCCTCAGGAACATCATTGAGCAATGTAGTGAGTGGCAATGGAAACTCTACATCAACTTTATTGACTTCCAGAAGGCTTTTGACAGCATTCACCACAAAAGCCTATGGAAGATCTTAAGAATTGATGGAATCCCCACCCATGTTGTTGACATCATAAAACAGTTCTACAGCAACTTTTCATGCATTGTGGGAAAGAGCAACATGAGCTTTGCTGTGAAGTCTGGAGTTCGTCAAGGTTGTGTGACGTCAGCCTTCCTGGCAATAGACTGGGTCATGCAACA
The DNA here is from genome assembly GCA_023634145.1 of Thymallus thymallus. NCBI lineage: Eukaryota > Metazoa > Chordata > Actinopteri > Salmoniformes > Salmonidae > Thymallus > Thymallus thymallus. The sequence goes on along the minus strand of CM042402.1, from coordinate 25,165,916 downwards.
AACAACAGAAGATAAGGCAATAGGAATACGATTGACTTTGTATTCCTCTCTAGAAGACCTTGACTTCACCGATGACCTGGCTCTTTTATCACACACTCACCAACATGTACAAGACAAAACTGACAGAGTCCAGTCCTTTGTCCAGCAAGTCGGCCTGGTTATCAACTGCAGCAAGACAAAGGTCGTGCCCATCAACATCAACACAGCAAAAGCAGTCAAAATCAAGGAACAGGACCTGTAGTTAACCCGCAGTTTCACTTACCTTGGGAGCACCATATGCCATGATGGAGGCACCAGCAAAGACATCTGCACCAGAATCAATAAAGCAAGAGCAATCTTTATAAAGTTCAATAAAGTCTGGAAATCCAGACAATATAGCAAAAATACAAAACTCAAAAATGTTATTGGTCACATACACATGTTTAGCAGATGTTATTGTGGATGTAGCAAAATGCTTGTGTTTCTAGCTCCAACAGTGCAGCAATATCTAACAAGTAATATCTAACAGTTTCACAACAATACACACAAATCTAAAGTAAAGGAATGGAATAAAGAATACGCTGCGGAACTTGAAGCTTTTCACCTTCTCTACTATGGTCCCATCGATGTGGATAGGGGGGGTGCTCCATCTGCTGTTTCCGAAGTCCACGATCAGCTCCTTTGTTTTGTTGACGTTGAGTGAGAGGTTATTTTCATGGCACCACACTCCTCCCTGTAGGCTGTCTCGTCATTATCGGTAATCAGGCCTACTACTGTTGTGTCGTCTGCAAACTTGATGATTGAATTGGCAGTAGCGGGGGCAGGGTTCAGACACAGGTGTTGGTGTTGAATGCTGAGCTATAGTCAATGAACAACATTCTTACATAGGTTTTCCTCTTGTCCAGATGGGATAGGGCAGTGCGATGGTGATTGCATCGTCTGTGGATCTATTGAGACGGTAAGCAAATTGAAGTGGGTCTAGGGTGTCAGGTAAGGTAGAGGTGATATGATCCTTGACTAGTCTCTCAAAGAACTTCATGATGACAGAAGTGAGTGCTGTGGGGCGATAGTCATTTAGTTCAGTTACCTTTGCTTTCTTGGGTACAGGGACAATGGTGGCCATCTTGAAGCATGTGGGGACAGCAGACTGGGATAGGGAAAGATTGAATATGTCCGTAAACACACCAGCCAGCTGGTCTGTGCATGAGGACGTGGCTAGGGATGCCGTCTGGGCCCGCGTCGGTGGCACTGTTCTATCCTCAAAGCGGGCGAAGATGGTGTTTAGCTTGTCCGGAAGCAAGACGTCGATGTCGGCTACGTGGCTGGTTTTCCTTTTGTAGTCCGTGATTGTCTGTAGACCCTGCCACATACATCTTGTGTCTGAGCCGTTGAAATGCGACTCCACTTTGTCTCTGTACTGACATTTTGCCTACCAGAGCTATGTACTGGCAACTCTCCTTTATGGTTTAGAATGCTGGAAAATGATGTAGTGGACAGTAATATTTGACATATGTGTATACAGTAGGCTATATATTGTCATGACTCTCCTCTGAGGATCAACTTCTACCAGACCCCTCCCACCCACGGAGGGGTGGGGGGGGGGGGGGATGATGTGGGGGGGTTCTGACACCTCCACCCTGGTCATAAATTCTATGTAGCAAAGGGGTCTTTTCATCTTCTATTATTGAGGATTGTTTCAGAGACTGTGGCCGCCCAAACCTTTTACATCCAAAAAGTGAACATTGGAACAATATTTCTATCATCCGAAAGGTTGGGGTTTGTGCGGATGCAAGGAGTATGCAACGTTCAGAATGATTGATATGAGGTAATGACTAATAAGTTATTGACGTAAGAAATATTTATATATCTTCTAGAGTTAATTTGGGAGATGGTAACTCGTTAAACAACTTCTCTGTGGTGTTCCAAATTCCTAATGAGTTAATTGTTACATGATTAATTTAATCAGGTAACAAATATAGTTAGTTGATTCGATAAATAGACAGTCATCACATTAATGAAAGTCACGTCACGATATGATAGTATAAATACCTCACATGCGACTCGTAATAAGACTAAGCAATTAGCCTATTAAAATATTATCTGACTCCACAAAAAATATACAAGCAAGCAGTAGGCAATAAGTTTACTGACTAGCAGGGTGTCACAGCATTTAAATACTTGTGTGGGGGATGACACCAGTGTAAATAAGACATAATTCCTGAGAGGACCATAAAACCTTTTTGTATATAGTAATTCAGAGTTCAGCCTATACAGATACAAGTAACCACAGACATGAAAGGTTTATGGATTGAATCCCTGAGCTGAAAAGGTAAAAATCTGTCATTCTGCCCCTGAACAAGGCAGTTAACTCACTGTTCCTAGGCTGTCATTGTAAATAAGAATTTGTTCTTAACTGACTTGCCTAGTTAAATAAAGGTTAAATATACAGTGGGGAGAAGAAGTATTTGATACACTGCCGATTTTGCAGGTTTTCCTACTTACAAAGCATGTAGAGGTCTGTAATTTTTATCATAGGTACACTTCAACTGTGAGAGACGGAATCTAAGACAAAAATCCAGAAAATCACATTGTATGATTTTTAAGTAATTAATTTGCATTTTATTGCATGACATAAGTATTTGATCACCTACCAACCAGTAAGAATTCCGTCTCTCACAGACCTGTTAGTTTTTCTTTAAGAAGCCCTCCTGTTCTCCACTCATTACCTGTATTAACTGCACCTGTTTGAACTCGTTACCTGTATAAAAGACACCTGTCCACACACTCAATCAAACAGACTCCAACCTCTCCACAATGGCCAAGACCAGAGAGCTGTGTAAGGACATCAGGGATAAAATTGTAGACCCGCACAAGGCTGGGATGGGCTACAGGACAATAGGCAAGCAGATTGGTGAGAAGGCAACAACTGTTGGCGCAATTATTAGAAAATGGAAGAAGTTCAAGATGACGGTCAATCTCCCTCGGTCTGGGGCACCATGCAAGATCTCACCTCGTGGGGCATCAATGATCATGAGGAAGGTGAGGGATCAGCCTAGAACTACACGGCAGGACCTGGTCAATGACCTGAAGAGAGCTGGGACCACAGTCTCAAAGAAAACCATTAGTAACACACTACGCCGTCATGAATTAAAATCCTGCAGCGCACGCAAGGTCCCCCTGCTCAAGCCAGCGCATGTCCAGGCCCGTCTGAAGTTTGCCAATGACCATCTGGATGATCCAGAGGAGGAATGGGTGAAGGTCATGTGGTCTGATGAGACAAAAATAGAGCTTTTAGGTCTAAACTCCACTCGCCGTGTTTAGAGGAAGAAGAAGGATGAGTACAACCCCAACAACACCATCCAAACCGTGAAGCATGGAGGTGGAAACATCATTCTTTGGGGATGCTTTTCTGCAAAGGGGACAGGACGACTGCACCGTATTGAGGGGAGGATGGATGTATCGCAAGATCTTGGCCAACAACCTCCTTCCCTCAGTAAGAGCATTGAAGATGGGTCGTGGCTGGGTCTTTCAGCATGACAACGACCCGAAACACACAGCCAGGGCAACTAAGGAGTGGCTCCGTAAGAAGCATCTCAAGGTCCTGGAGTGGCCTAGCCAGTCTCCAGACCTGAACCCAATAGAAAATCTTTGGAGAGAGCTGAAAGTCCGTATTGCCCAGCGACAGCCCCGAAACCTGAAGGATCTGTTTGGAGGAATGGGCCAAAATCCCTGCTGCAGTGTGTGCAAACCTGGTCAAGAACTACAGGAAACGTATGATCTCTGTAATTGCAAACAAAGGTTTCTGTACCAAATATTAAGTTCTGCTTTTCTGATGTATCAAATACTTATGTCATGCAATAAAATGCAAATTAATTACTTAAAAATCATACAATGTGATTTTCTGGAATTTTGTTTTAGATTCCGTCACTCACAGTTGAAGAGTACCTATGATAAAAATTACAGACTTCTACATGCTTTGTAAGTGGGAAAACCTGCAAAATCGGCAGTGTATCAAATACTTGTTCTCCCCACTGTATATATATATTTTTTAAATACATATAGTGAGGATCAGAGTTATCCTCAGTGAACAAGTTTAAGATAGATACCAGACACTTGCTGCTAATGGCCAATGCGCTCCTGTCAAAGGCCTATCTCTCCCTCTCTTTTTTGTAAAACAATATTTGGAAGTTGATCACATATTTTGGTCTTCAGTTTTCAGCAGTTGCCATTTGCTTTCAAACCTGTGTTTTAATTTTATTGTATTTGAAATATTGCGAAGGTGTATGTTTTGTCTGCGTGCAGTTTTTAATAAGCTATTAAATTATAGGCCTTCTCGTGGGGTAGTAGGCTATTCTGAATGATGTCATTTATTTCTGAACAGACAGCGGTTATTCTATAACTTTGGAAAATGTATTTACATTTATCAAGGGTGCTGCAGTTCCTTCAGAACCTTTCGCGCGGCTATGATTCTATAAAGGAAAAAAATGAAGTGCAACGCTGGAGCATGTTGGCTGGAGAGATGAGAGTTACAGGCTCATGTCTATGAGAGCAGAGGAGAGAGATACTGGCGCGCTTCTCACACAGCCACCGCCCCGGCCACGCGTTGGTCTCAAACATAGGTTACAATGTTACGCAGACCATAAACCGGGCCGGCCCAACCCGAATAAACTCTTAGAATATTAGGCTTCTTCACATGACGTTTTTTTGTGGGGGCAGGAGAATTAACTTTGATCGCTTTTATTGGAATGTATACATTGCAAAAAGTGAAAGGAGAGGTACCGGATCCAGAAAAATAGGTTCCGGAACAAAATAGTTAAAAACGGAGTTGTCTACAATTACGTGGGGGAATCTATATAGATATCTCCTTTGATGTCATTCTAATACCCACAATCCAGTCTAGTAGGTGGCGGTAATGCACCTTTGAGATGAGTTGCCAACCGCCAATAAAACCTGAAAGAAATAAGAAGAAGAATTACGTGGGGGACTTTTATTTCTTTAAATCACAATTTCGTGACCCGGAAGTATTTGTTTGTGTTGGTGACGAGCAGCTGATTGAGGTGTCTCGTTGGACATAGAGGCAGTGTGGTTTAGTGATAACGTTCCAGGAATTATAGACGAACGTAGCTTTATGAAGGACGTCGTAGTAGCTAGGATCAGGGCCATCCAGCAGGTATCCTATGTAGATACAGTGAAAATAGCTGAAGTAGAGAGTATATGGTAATTTCCCACAGTCAATACAATGCAGGAGAAGGATCGCGACACACTAATAGTGAAGGTGAAATTTGTTGCGTTTATAGAGCAAGTGATAAATTGCACTGGATCTCCATGACTTTACAGACGAAATGTTACAGGGAGTACTAAATGAATAGGTATTTTTTGGTTTGAAATTCAGGGTAGTAGCGGGAATTTGGTTAGTGTTTTTTTGTTTTTGGTAATAACTATGAATATGTTAATACTTATTTGTTTTACTACCCCGTACAGTAGCTGGCGGCAATACACCTTATGAGTGCAGTCTGCCAATAAACCTCGAAGAAGACGCTGATCGAGACTGTTAAGAATAAGCAAGACCTAGCAAGAATAAGGCCGCCATCATTTTAGTGATGCTACACTAAATGTGATTTCGATGCATCGGCTTCAATATATCTGTACTTATACATCCATATTTTTCTACAGTTCGTCCATTAACTTATTCTGAGCGAATTTCTGGTCCAAAAATGGCAAATTCCGTTGCACTTCACACTCAGCTAGCCTCCATCATGGAGGTTTTGGCCAACGCGGCCGTGGCTGAAATCTGCGAGATTGTTGACAATGGCTATGCGGTCCTGCATTTGGAGATATCTCGAGGGCAGAAGGAAAATGAAGCATTGAGGAGAAAAATACAACTGATGGACCTGAAAGTGTCTCGTGGAAGTGCTCTGACAGTGGGAATGGGAAGCTCCATCCTCGCGCACAGTTGCTCTCGAGCTCACGTTAGCATGGAATCGAAAAGGACAATAAACAGTAAGATTTGTGCGTGCCGATAGAACACATACTAGCTACATTTACTAGTTACAACCTCATTTTAGAAACCACTTTATCAAGACAACGTTGATAAAGTGTGTGTGTGTGTGTGTGTGTGTGTGTGTGTGTGAATGCAAACAATTTCGCGTGTCTACTCATTTTAGGCGATGTACAAGGTCTGAGAGCAGTTGATTCCCAGTTGGTCACCAGCCTGTTTGGGCAGGGAAAGTCCTCAGGTGACACTGGACAGACTACCACACAGAGAAAGGTAAGATTTACTTTTGCACGTGTTCCACATTTTCCCACACTATTTCAGTTAATCAACACAACCAGGTCTGGAAGCTAAAATAACCTGTAAGCAGGGCAAACCCGTTTTGATAATTTCTGGTATATAAATAAATCACAGCAAGTTTTTTTTTTATCATTAAGAAATGTATTACCTGGCTAAGTACAATACTATTGGAAATACATTTTGAAAATGACATTTATATGCCTAAAACTTAAGTTGAAAAGTATGCTTTCGCTACTTCCTGTTGACAAGACATTTTGATAAATAGCCTAATGTCAAAACACAATTTGTGTCCAAGTCAATAACCAATGTGCAGAAACCGTTTGATATATACACAAAAGAACTATATACACATGTGCAACAATACTAATCATATTACTAGTATATTTTTAAACAAGCACCGTATACTGTAAACTGCAAACATATCAACAACCCTGTTGTTTTGACAAGTGGCAATAAATCAGTCATTAATTTATTGCCACTTGAAACTACCAAAACCAAAAAAACACATGTACCATTGGAACACAGGAGTGATGTTTGCTGATAATGGGCATCTGTACACCTATGTAGATATTCCAATAAATAATCAGTTTCCAGCTACAACATTAACAATGTCTACACTGTATTTCTGATTAATTTGATATTATTTTAATGGACCAAAAAATTTGCTTTTCTTTTTAAAACAGACATTTCTAAATGACCCCAAACTTTTGAACGGTAGTGTACATTGTCAATGTTTATGATCACTATGTTTGATGTACAAGATGACATGGCGTCACACCCTGGGTTGTTCTGAACAGAATGAGCCTACGTTTGTTTATTGTGAAGAAAATTTGCAGCGTTGATATGCTATTGAGCCCACACTACTGCACTGTCTGAGCCAGGGACTACATGCTTTCTGGTAAGTTTTGATTACAATACTGGATGGGGTGAATATATTTTATGACATGATTTTTTTGGTAACTAGTAAATAGTAGCCTACAGCAAAGTGTGTTTAAATAATTTCTAACTTAACAATTTCTGCTAGTTAGTTTTTGCTACCATGTGGGTTTTAGCTTGCTTGAGCATGCAAACTGAGGAGTGTTAATTCACCTTTCATACATGTTTCATTTAAAAAAAGATTGCTTAACTATTTATCTGTACATGGAATTGTATTTGGGTTTTTTTTACAATTTTTTTTCCTAATCTTTACAGGATAATACCACAGGCACTATCTGATGTGTGGAGACATTTCACTGCAGCTAATGTAGAAGGAAAAGCTGTGTACATGTGCAAATACAGTGCCAAATCATATGTGAAGAATGCAACAAAGTTGCAGAATCATAAGGCCAAGTGCATAGAGTTTCCTTAGCGCTCACAACAAGCAACCTCTGACAAAAGTCCCTTTACTTCTATTCGAGGTGAAAATGATTAATCAGACGCTGTATCGAATGCAACAGTCAATGGAGGAACGTAGTCAGAGAAATGCTGATTAATGTCTTGCTCGAGCTGTGTATCAACTGGTTCACTTCTGATGCTCACAGGCAATGTGTATTGGAAGATATTTCTGAATGTTCTTCGCCCAGCAACACCCGTTGGGGTGGTGTTGTCATCATGTTTGACAGTATCCTGGAGGGGAAGGAGTCTCCAAGAAATGGCCATATCAGTCTGCCGATATGGACAGCTCCATCAAGAGGATCCTCCTGGATGATGTATTTTGGGAGAGAGTAGTAAGCACCCTGAAACTCCTGAATCCTTGAAGTAGCCATTGCACGGATTGAGGGAAACAATGCCATCCTGTCTGATGTTCACTCTGCTTGCAGATGTAAGAGAAGTAATCCGTACTGCCCTGCCCACTTCACTGTTGCCCCAAGCAGAGGAAACTGCAGTTCTGAAATACATCAAAAAGCGTGAAGACTTCTGCCTGAAACCCATACACGCCGCAGCGTACATGTTGGACCCCAAGTATGCTGGCAAGGGCATCCTGTCTGGTGCATAGCTCAACAAGGCCTATGGTGTCATCACTACTGTGTCTCGCCACCTTGGCCTGGGTGAGGGCAAGGTTCTTTGCATTCTGGCAAAGTACACTTCCAAGCAAGCTTTGTGCATCTGAGGCTCTTTCCCCTGCTGCCTGCATCATCCTCCAAATACCACCAACATCAGCCGCCTCAGAGCGCAACTGGTCCTTGTTTGGGAACACACACACCAAAGCACCCAACAGGTTGAAAAATTGGTGGCAATCTGGGCAAATTTGAGGCTTTTTGAGACTGACAAGGTTGGAAAGTGACAGTGAAGATGAGGCCTCAGAGTCTGATGTTCAAGAGGTGGACATCGAGGAGGTACAGGGAGAAGACATGGAAGCCTGAGAGGAAGACAACCAAAGCTTTAGTTTCTAGATTATAATTTTACAGATCTATGTTGAAAACTTTTTGGGGAGATGTGATGGATCTTTGGGGATCATTCAATATTCCCTTTTGTTGTTCACTGAAATCATCCCATGTGAAGAGTCAACTCATTTAATTAAAGTTCAATTCGTAACAAAATTATTTGATAAGGTAAAATGTTTGTTTCTGTCTCCATTTGTTATGGTAAATATATCCTATGCAAAAAACATCTACATTTAAATGGTATTAATATGCATATATTTCTGTTAATTCCCATTATATTCCCGTTAATTCCCACAGAAAGTTTCCACCTCTGAATATTCCCAAAAATGTGCAACCCTACTCATGACTCCTTTCAGAAATTATGATCGGTTTCCCTGAATTGCATTGTTAAAGCCTAAAACTGTGATACATATTTTATAACTTAGCTAGTCATGTTTGCTATAGAACAGGCTTTCAAATTATACCCACCTGATCCAGACTGTGATTTATAATCGCTAGTTTTTGGATTGTGTAAACAATAGTAATGGATGCAGGGTTGTGTTCCAAACAAAACAACTACAAGTGTGCTTGCTCTAGTTCCTCAACGGCACAGCTAGGAGTACTCCAAAAAGCACCTTCTAGTGAGTCATAAGTGCATTGAAATTACTTTGGAGCTGTGCAAACTTTGGAGAGGTGTGTGTGGCCACTTGGAGACACCAGTTAGTCCTCTCACTCAAACCCTTGTAATTTTTTTTGTCTTATGTTGCACCTACCCCAGATTTTCCAGGAGTATTCTTATGTTACTGAATGTATCCAGTGTTTTTTTCAGAATTTATCAACAAATGCACCGAAAAGTACAGTAAATGTAAAATTCACAAAATCAACAGTGTAATGTGTGGATTCAGTCTTGTGTCCGGTGACACTGTTATGTCCGCACCTTTAGAGTAATAATTTTCCTATGACCTCAAAACTGTTCCTTTCAATTGTTACCATGGTTATGCATATGCTTTTCATATTTCTTCTGTAAGAAACATTTAAATTTAGCCCTATCCATATAGGCTAAGCAATCGATCTTATGTTATCATGTCAACTTTTATTCTAACATCACCAATCTGAGTTAAAAGGATGTGTAATTCCACAAAATTGTATTGGGTGAAAATGCAAGCTTGTGTAAGGTAGTAACACGAACTGACCACATTAGGGAAATTGGCCCAATATAAAAAGTAACATATGTCAAAATAAAATGATAGTATACACTGTGTTTCCCACTCACAAACTATTGTAACAATGACATCAATTTCTTGCTTATTGAATCATTTAGAGAAAGAAAAAAACAAATATTAGGGCACTCCCTAGACTAGAGCCTTCATAGTGCCTGTGCAGCAACCTGAACGTTTTACGTCCCTACCTATAGCCCACCCATGCTAGCGGTTATCTGTTTTACCAGTTTACTGTGCTGTTAGAGTTCTTATGTTATCTTTTTCAGTTTTCTTTATGACTGACATGTGTATAGAGTACATTTTCTCACAGTTAGTGAATTATTCCCAGTTACAGTGCCTTCAGTATTCATACCCCTTCACTTATTCCACAATAAATTAGCAAAAATGTCTAAAAACTATACCCATTATTGGGTATTGGTTTGTAGATGGGTGTGAGAGAAATCTATTTAATGCATTTTGAATTCGGGCTGTAACAAAACTAAATGTGGAATAGGTCAAGGGTTATGAATACCTTTTGAAGGAACTGTATATCTGGCATCCCAACAGATTTTACCCTACCTTGTGTCCAACAGCCTGCAGCATTCAATGATGTAAAGCCCAAATCACCTACCATCAAAGAGGAAAAGCTAGAAGAAGCCTGGGAGAATCATGACCAGCGAGAGAGAGTGAGTACCGGTAAGTAAATGGGAGACAGACTTAATCAAGTGTTTTCCTTATGCCTTTTGGAGAAAAAAAAAGTTGTATTACACACATCTCATTTGACTTAGGTTCTGGTCTGTACCAGTTTGCCATTTCCCATAAATATGAAATAAACCAACCTTTTTATTTATTTATTTATATATATATATATATATATATATATATATAAATAAAAGGTTGGTTTATTTCATATTTATGGTTGAAGTCGGAAGTTTACATACACTTAGGTTGAAGTAATTAAAACACATGTTTCAACCACTCCACAGATTTCATGTTAACAAACTATAGTTTTGTCAAGTCGGTTAGGACATCTACTTTGTGCATGACACAAGTAATTCTTCCAACAGTTGTTTACAGACAGATTATTTAACTTATAATTCACTATATCACAATTCCAGAGGGTCAGAAGTTTCCATACACTAAGTTGACTGTGCCTTTAAACGGCTTGGAAAATTCCAAAAAATGATGTCATGGCTTTAGAAGCTTCTGATAGGCAAATTGACATAATTTGAGTCAATTGGAGGTGTACCTGTGGATGTATTTCAAGGCCTACCTTCATACTCAGTGCCTCTGCTCGACATCATGGGAAAATCAAAAGAAAATCTCAGAAAATAAATTGTAGACCTCAAGTCTGGTTCATCCGTGGGAGCAGTTTCCAAACGCCTGAAGGTACCACGTTCATCTTTACAATAAATAGTACGCAAGTATAAACACCATGGGACCACGCAGCCGTCATACCGCTCAGGTAGGAGACGTGTTCTGTCTCTTAGAGATTGACATACTTTGGAGCGAAAAGTGCAAATCAATCCCAGAACAACAGCAAAGGGCCTTGTGAAGATGCTGAAGGAAACCGGTACAAAAGTATCTATATCCACAGTATAACGAGTCCTATATCGACATAACCTGGAAGGCCGCTCAGCAACTTAGAAGCCACTGCTCCAAAACCTCCATAAAAAAGCCAGACTACGGTTTGCAACTGCATATGTGGAAAAATATCTTACTTTTTGGAGAAATGTCCTCTGGTCTGATGAAACAAGAATAGAACTGTTTGACCATAATGACCATCATTATGTTTGGAGGAAAAAGGGGGAGGCTTGCAAGCCGAAGAACACCATCCCAACCGTGAAGCACGGGGGTGGCCATCACAAAGCCCTGACCTCAATCCTATAGAAAATTTGTGGGCAGAACTGAAAAAACGTTTGCAAGGCCTACAAACCTGACTCAGTTAAACCAGTTCTGTCAGGAGGAATGGGCCAACTTATTGTGGGAAGCTTGCGGAAGGCTACCCAAAATGTTTGACCCAATTTAAAACAATTTAAAGGCAATGCTACCAAATACTAATTGAGTGTATGTAAACTTCTGAAATAAATACTTTTCTCTACTTTTATTCTGACATTTTACATTCTTAAAAAAACGTGGTGATCCTATCCTTACTAGGATTAAATGTCAGGAATTGTGAAAAACTGAGTTTAAATGTATTTGGGTAAGGTGTGTATAAACCTCAACTGGGGGCCAAAAGTTTGGAATATTACTCATTCAAGGTTTTTTTTATTTATTTGGACTATGTTTTACATTGTAGAATAAAAGTGAAGACATCAAAACTATGACATAACACATATGGAATGCCATGAGTGTGTAAAGCTTTCATCAAGGCAAAGGGTGACTACTTTGATCAAATATATGTTTATTTGTTTAACACTTTTTTTGGTTACTACATGATTCCATACGTGTTATTTCATAGTGTTGATGTCTTCACTATTTATTCTACAATGTAGAAAATAGTAAAAATAAAGAAAAACCCTAGAATTGGTAATATTCCAAACTTGTCCCCCATTGTGTGTGTGTGTGTGTGTGTGTGTGTGTGTGTGTGTGTGTATGACTGTGTATATATATATGTATGTACACCCCTTGGAAATTTCTCTTATTTTAAATATTTGGACATATGGATATGTAATCTTTACTTCAACACTATTGACAGATAAAGGTTACCCAATTTAACAAATCACATACAAAAAAAGAAACTTTGAAAATGTTATGCAAGTAAAATAAACACATATGCCTTTTCCTTATGGTGAAAAAGTTAGTACACCCCTACCTTTACCATCACATAAAATGGCTAAAATTTGAATTAGGTGTACCAAAACAAGTGCAAATGATTAAAAAACATTAGAGAGAAACATAAGAGGGTCCAGCCTTCCATAAAGATTAGAACATTGGTCTGGTTTGGTGTTAACCATATGGTATCATTCAAAGATCAAAATACTTACCTGAGGCGCTCAGAATAAATATTATTGATGCCCATGAGTCTGGGAGGGGTTACAAATCCATTTCCAAGTAATTAGAAGTACATCATTCCATTTACAAGCAATTTGAAGTACATCATTCCACTGTCCAATGAAAATTTCAGACCACTGGCAAACTACCTAGGACAGGTCATCCCACCAATGTCAGCCAAAGCTGACTGAAAGATTCTCATAGAAGTCTCGAAGACTCATAGAAGTCTCTAAGAACCCCAGGGTAACAGCAAGAGATCTCTCTTGCCACAATCAATGTCAAATTGCATGGGTACACTGTCAGAAAGAGACTGCACAAACTTGACCTACATGGGAGGTCAGGAAGGAAGTAGCCTCTGCTCTCAAAAAAGAATATCAAGTCACAACTGACTTTACCCAGTTGTTGTCTGGCAAAAGTCAGTTGTCTTGATATTGTTTTTTGAGAGCAGAGGCTTCTTCCTTCCTGACCTCCCAGGGGCTGACCCTGTAGGTAGGCTGTCATTGTAAATAAGAATTTGTTCTAAACTGACTTGCCTAGTTAAATAAAGGTTTAAAAAAGACCACCTGAAGGTACTTTGATGGGATGACCTGTCCTAGGTAGTTTGCCAGTGGTCTGGAATTTTCGTCGGACAGTGGAATGATGTACTTCGAATTGCTTGGAAATGGAATGATGTACTTCGAATTGCTTGGAAATGTATTTGTAAACCTCCCAGACTCATGGGCATCAATAATCTTTCTTCTGAGGGCCTCGGGTAGGTCTTTTGATCTTTGAATGATGTGTTACCACACACCCATATGGTTAAGTCCAAACCAGACCAATTTTCATATCTTTATGGAAGGCTGGACCCTCTGAAGTTTCTCTATAATGTTGTCTAATCATTTGCACTTGTTTTGCTACACCTAAATCCAATTTTTGCAATTTTATGTGATGTTAAAGGTAGGGGTTTACTAACTTTTTCCCCATAAGGAATAGGCATTTTTGTTTATTTTAATTGCATAACATTTTTTTTTTTTTTTTTGTGATTTGTTAAATTGGGTAACCTTTATCTGTCAGTGTTGAAGGGAAGATTACATATCCATTTGTCCAAATACGTAAAATAAAATAACTTTCCAAGGGGTTTTATTTATTATTATTAATAATAATAATGTTAGACTTTCATGCCAATATTTTGGCTTTCATATTAACTAGATTTACGGTGCATTCGGAAAGTATTCAGGCCACTTTTTGTTACGTTGCAGCCTTATTCTAAAATTGATTTAAATCGTTTTTTCCACTTATCAATTTATACACAATACCCCATAAGCAAAAACTGAAATTTTTGCAAATGTATAAAAAAACAACCTGAAATATCACATTTACCTAAGTATTCAGACTGTTTGCTCAGTACTTTACAGTACAGCCTCGAGTCTTCTTGGGTAAGATGCTACAAGCACACCTGTATTTGGGGAGTTTCTCCCATTCTTTTCTGCAGATCCTCTTAAACTATCTGTATCCTGAAGGTTGTAAATTCTTCAGTTTGTTTAAATAATACAGAGAGTTCCAGCTTTACAAATGGTCAGGTTTTATTCAGAGAGCGTTCTCCAGAAAGAAATAACACAAAGCCTTTTATAATATCCAGTCAGCAAAGTCTCCACCCTGTTTTATGGCCTGCAAGTTCTCAGGGTCTGCCTTCAAAGACCCTATCCTGTTATCTCAGGTCACCCCCCTCAAAGACATCCCTCAGTTGCTAATGTTTACCCACACCTCGAAGACCAGACCCCCCTCAATCTGATTAATGGGGGGCTGTGAACTGGTTTATGGCTAATCTCCTGCAAGCCCAACAGCCTTCACAAATGGTCTGTCTCCCCCTTTATTTGTCTTTAACCACATCCTGACTCATTTACCAAATGGTACCTCCTAACCTAGTCTAAACATTGTCTATGTAATTTCTAATACATCTTACACATTACACAGTTTCAGGGTGAAACATCTTAGTCATTAACATTAAACATACACATTTCTTTATCAAGATGTTAGTCCGGGCTCTAGCTGGGATACTCAAGGACATTCAGAGACTTGTCCCAAAGCCTCTCCTGCGTTGTCTTGGCTGTGTGCTTAGAGTCGTTGTCCTGTTGGAAGGTGAACCTTCGCCCCAGTCTGAGGTCCTGAGCGCTCTGGATCAGGTTTTCATCAAGGATCTCTCTGTACTTTGCTCCGTTCATCTTTCCCTCCATCCCGACTAGTCTTCCAGTCCCTGCCGCTGAAAAACATCCCCACAGCATGATGCTGCCACCACCATGGCTCTGCGCAGGGATGGTGCCAGGTTCCGTCCAGATGTGATGCTTGGCATTCAGGCCAAATAGTTCAGTAATAGTTTCATCAGACCAGAGAGTCCTTTAGGTGCCTTTTGGCAAACTCCAAGCAGGCTGTCATGTGCCTTTTTACTGAGGAGTAGCTTCCATCTAGCCCCTCTACCATAAAGGCCTGATTGTTGGAGTGCTGCAGAGATGGTTCTCCCATCTCCACAGAGGAACTCTGGAGCTCTCTGAGTGACCATCGGGTTCTTGGTCACCTCCATGACCAAGGCCCTTCTCCCCCGATTGCTCAGTTTGGCAGGGCGGCCAGCTCTAGGAAGAGTCTTCGTTCCAAACTTCTTCCATTGAAGAATGATGGAGGTCACTGTGTTCTTGGGGACCTTCAATGCTGCTTACATTTTTTGGTACCCTTCCCCAGATCTGTGTCTCGACACAATCCTGTCTCGGAGCTCTATGGACAATTCCTTCGACCTCATGGTTTGGTTTTTGCTCTGACATGCACTGTCAACTGTGGAACGTTATATAGACAGGTGTGTGCTTTTCCAAATCATGTCCAATCAATTAAAAAAATAATATTTTCAATTGATTGAACATGATTTGGTGGACTCCAATCAAGTTGTAGAAACATCTCGAGGGTGATCCAAAGTGACAGAATGCACCTGAGCTCAATTTTGAGTCTCATAGCAAAGGGTCTGAATACTTATGTAAATAAGCTATTTCTGTTTAGATTTTTAAAATATAAATTAGCAAAAATGTATAAACTGTTTTCGATTTGTCATTGTGGGGTATTTGGTGTAAACTGATGAAGACTTTATTTAATACATTTTAATATAACTTGTAATGTAACAATGTGGAAAAAGTGAATGTGGTCTGAATACTTTCCAAATGTATACCAATACATTTATCTGAAATTGCTCATATCCTTTGACTGATTTGTGATATTTGATGATGAGCATTCCGTTCATATTCACACACTGTTATTTATTTTGTAGAATCTTTAAAACATGTTGATGGTGGAGAAAGGCGTTCCAACATCGACACAGAGGCTGCTCAACCAATCAGCAAACAGGAGAACGCAAGTTCTTGTATATGGGTGAGTGGCGAAACAGACAACAGCAGCCTCTTGCCCGAATCAATTAAAAATCTGAGTGTGAACAAAATATCTCAAAACCCAGGATTGGAAAATGGTGATGGAATACTTGACCATGTGGGCTTTGATTGTATGATGTTTGAGCCACCCAGACAACTTGAGACCTTAAGCACACAGGGTCCTCGGGCTGATCTTCCTGAGTGCTCTTACTCTCGTGTGGATGTTGTACCTATTCACTCTGATTCTTCAGAGAATGGTTTTCCCTATGTGATGAACAAGCTGAGTCGCTCCATAACTGAGCACAAACAACCTGTAACTTACAGAGACAATAGACAGAAGGCGCCTTTGCCCTCAAATGAGCCTCCCATGACTGTACGGAAAGGCATGGAGACTGGATCCAGTGCTTTGGTAATGAAGGATGGTTGGGTCACCCATGACCGTCATAATATCAATGCTGCCAGTTACACCACTGACTGCACAGCAGGTAAGCTGTTCATTTGTAGTTTCTGTGGTAAGACTTTGGCTTGTCTGCAAACCCTCAAGACACACCTGAGGGTTCACACCGGGGAGAAGCCGTTCAGCTGCATGCAGTGCGGGAAGTGCTTCTCCGATTCCAGCAACTTTAAACGACACCAGAGCGTTCACACGGGGGAGAGACGCTACGGCTGCTGCCACTGCGGCAAGCGCTTTGCCCAGTCGGGCTCACTCAAAGACCACCTGAAGGTACACACAGGATGCAAGCAGTTCAGATGCTCACAGTGTGGAAAGACTTTCATATCGGCCAATCACCTCAAGAGACACATTATTGTCCACAATGGAGAAAGACTTTTACCAACCACTTTTCAATGATTGAAAGCATACCGAAACATGCTTCAGCCCAGCTTGAACAAAAAAGGAATCTGGTGCTCGACTGAGGGATTTGATAATCCAAAAAGTATTCCATAAACTTTTCAATTAGTCTTTTTGTAACTATATCATTGAAGTTGTTAGTCACTCATCCTCTGTACATGAAAGTGCCTCAGTTTTAGAGGAAAAACATGCACCGTTAGAGCTCTGAGTGTAAGTATTTCACTGTACACTGCAATAAACATTTTTTTATATATAATCTGAAATGTGTGTACAGGTTTTTGGACTTTTGTAATAAGACTTTTTGTTGTTAATTTGACACTAATATAAGTGGGGTGTAGTCATGAATTACAGGGTTCCTAAAGAGCCAGTCATATTGAGTGAATTGATGATACACATGCTCACAGCTACATCAAAGCATGTTGCAGTCAATGAAAGATTGCTGCGCTATCAATGTGAGTCTCTACTCCTGGTACAGAAATACTGTTCAGTGGTCATTCATGTTGCTACAAAGTTTTCATTTAAAAAGATCCCTTTCATGGTCACATTCAGGGTTGGGTAAGTTACTTTCTAAATGCAATTGTTACAAGTTACCAGTCAAATTGTAATCAGTAACGTAACTTTTGGATTACCCAAACTCGGTAACATAATCTGATTATATTCTGTTACTTATAGATTACTTTCCCCTTAAGAGGCATTAGAAGATAATGTATGTTACCAGTTGAACGACATCTATTGCAGGATAAATCAATGTTAGTTTACATAGCTGGCCATATATGGATGTTACATTTTACTTGATGGGTTGGTTATGTAGGCTTCTTCTAACCCATCGCTTTCTACTACATATAATAATACGATAAAATTATCTTTACAATAAAAACCAAAGTAAATCAGAATTCCAGTCATTCCAATAAATGTTATACCCCTTGACCTTCAAGAATAGATTTGGGAATATGGAAGTATAGATTAGCCAAATTGTTTTACCAGAGCATGACCCCAAAACTAAGGACTTATTAACCAGCCCTACTCTGTTTATGATTTTGTTGTCATGGAGGACTGATTGGGCTCATTGATTCGAGCTGAAAAATAAATAGTGTGCTCATGGAATGGCATACTTTGCCAAGAGTGTGCAAAGCTGTCTTCAAGGCAAAGGGTGGCTACTTTGAAGAATCTACAATCTAAAACACTTTCTTGGTTACTACATGATTCCTTGTGTGTTATTTCATAGTATTGATATCTTCACTTTGGGCGGCAGGTAGCCTAGCGGTTAGAGCGTTGGGCCAGTAACCGAAAAGTCGCTGGTTCGAATACCCGAGCCAACAATGTGAAAAACTTGTCTGTGTCCTTGAGCAAGGCACTTAACCCTCATTTTTTTCCAGGGACTGACTCTGTAGGTAGGCCGTCATTTGTAAATAAGAATTTGTTCTTAATTGACGCCCAGTTAAATAAAGGTTAAATAAATAAATTATTCTACAATGTAGAAAATAGTAAAAATAAAGAAAAACCCTTAAATGAGTAAGTGTGTCCAACATTTTGACTGGTACTGTATGTGTATACAGTGGGGAGAACAAGTATTTGATACACTGCCGATTTTGCAGGTTTTCCTACTTACAAAGCATGTAGAGGTCTGTAATTTTTATCATAGGTACACTTCAACTGTGAGAGACGGAATCTAAAACAAAAATCCAGAATATCACATTGTATGATTTTTAAGTAATTAATTTGCATTTTATTGCATGACATAAGTATTTGATACATCAGAAAAGCAGAACTTAATATTTGTTACAATTAATATTTGGTGCAATTACAGAGATCATACGTTTCCTGTAGTTCTTGACCAGGTTTGCACACACTGCAGCAGGGATTTTGGCCCACTCCTCCATACAGATCCTTCAGGTTTCAGGGCTGTCGCTGGGCAATACGGATTTTCAGCTCCCTCCAAAGATTTTCTATTGGGTTCAGGTCTGGAGACTGGCTAGGCCGCTCCAGGACCTTGAGATGCTTCTTACGGAGCCACTCCTTAGATGCCCTGGCTGTGTGTTTCGGGTCGTTGTCATGCTGGAAGACCCAGCCCAGACCCATCTTCAATGCTCTTACTGAGGGAAGGAGGTTGTTGGCCAAGATCTCGCAATACATGGCCCCATCCATCCTCCCCTCAATACGGTGCAGTCGTCCTGTCCCCTTTGCAGAAAAGCATCCCCAAAGAATGATGTTTCCACCTCCATGCTTCACGGTTGGGATGGTGTTCTTGGAGTTGTACTCATGCCTCTTCTTCCTCCAAACACGGCGAGTGGAGTTTAGACCAAAAAGCTCTATTTTTGTCTCATCAGACCACATGACCTTCTCCCATTTCTCCTCTGGATCATCCAGATGGTCATTGGCAAACTTCAGACGGGCCTGGACAGGCGCTGGCTTGAGCAGGGGGACCTTGCGTGCACTGCAGGATTTTAATCCATGACGGCATAGTGTGTTACTAATGGTTTTCTTTGAGACTGTGGTCCCAGCTCTCTTCATGTCATTGACCAGGTCCTGCCGTGTAGTTCTGGGCTGATCCCTCACCTTCCTCATGATCATTGATGCCCCACGAGGTGAGATCTTGCGTGGTGCCCCAGACCGAGGGAGATTGACCGTCATCTTGAACTTCTTCCATTTTCTAATAATTGCGCCAACAGTTGTTGCCTTCTCAACAAGCTGCTTGCCTATTGTCCTGTAGCCCATCCCAGCCTTGTGCAGGTCTACAATTTTATCCCTGATGTCCTTACACAGCTCTCTGGTCTTGGCCATTGTGGACAGGTTGGAGTCTGTTTGATTGAGTGTGTGGACAGGTGTCTTTTATACAGGTAACGAGTTTAAACAGGTGCAGTTAATACAGGTAATGAGTGGAGAACAGGAGGGCTTCTTAAAGAAAAACTAACAGGTCTGTGAGAGCTGGAATTCTTACTGGTTGGTAGGTGATCAAATACTTATGTCATGCAATAAAATGCAAATTAATTATTTAAAAATCATACAATGTGATTTTCTGTATTTTTGTTTTAGATTCCGTCACTCACAGTTGAAGAGTACCTATGATAAAAATTACAGACCTCTACGTGCTTTGTAAGTAGGAAAACCTGCAAAATCGGCAGTGTATCAAATACTTGTTAAAATTGTAGACCTGCACAAGGCTGGGATGGGCTACAGGACAATAGGCAAGCAGCTTGGTGAGAAGGCAACAACTGTTGGCGCAATTATTAGAAAATGGAAGAAGTTCAAGATGACGGTCAATCTCCCTCGGTCTGGGGCACCATGCAAGATCTCACCTCGTGGGGCATCAATGATCATGAGGAAGGTGAGGGATCAGCCCAGAACTACACGGCAGGACCTGGTCAATGACCTGAAGAGAGCTGGGACCACAGTCTCAAAGAAAACCATTAGTAACACACTACGCCGTCATGGATTAAAATCCTACAGCGCACGCAAGGTCCCCCTGCTCAAGCCAGCGCATGTCCAGGCCCGTCTGAAGCTGGCCAATGATGATCCAGAGGAGAAATGGGAGAAGGTCATGTGGTCTGATGAGACATAAATAGAGCGTTTTGGTCTAAACTCCACTCGCCGTGTTTGGAGGAAGAAGAAAGATGAGTACAACCCCAAGAACACCATCCTAACCGTGAAGCATGGAGGTGGAAACATCATTCTTTGGGGATGCTTTTCTGCAAAGGGGACTGGACGACTGCACCGTATTGAGGGGAGGATGGATGGGGCCATGTTTCGCGAAATCTTGGCCAACAACCTCCTTCCCTCAGTAAGAGCATTGAAGATGGGTCGTGGCTGGGTCTTCCAGCATGACAACGACCCGAAACACACAGCCACGGCAACTAAGGAGTGGCTCTGTAAGAAGCATCTCAAGGTCCTGGAGTGGCCTAGCCAGTCTCCAGACCTGAACCCAATAGAAAATCTTTGGAGGGAGCTGAAAGTCCGTATTGCCCAGCGACAGCCCCGAAACCTGAAGGATCTGTATGGAGGAGTGGGCCAAAATCCCTGCTGCAGTGCGTGCAAACCTGGTCAAGAACTACAGGAAACGTATGATCTCTGTACTTGCAAACAAAGGTTTCTGTACCAAATATTAAGTTCTGCTTTTCTGATGTATCAAATACTTATGTCATGCAATAAAATGCAAATTAATTACTTAAAAATCATACAATGTGATTTTCTGGATTTTTGTTTTAGATTCCGTCACTCACAGTTGAAGAGTACCTATGATAAAAATTACAGACTTCTACATGCTTTGTAAGTGGGAAAACCTGCAAAATCGGCAGTGTATCAAATACTTGTTCTCCCCACTGTATATATGTGTGTGTGTGTATATATATTATACACACACACTAAAAGCCACACTTTTATTCCATAGGCTGTGACCCGCACTATGCAGCTGAAGCAAGACTCATTTTTCACTGGCTGTCCACTGGTTTCAGAAACAATGATTGATAGGCAGCTTAAACTTCTTGATTTCAACCATTATTGGGTTCAGCCATCCACAACAACCACAATCCGTAAGGCGCAAAAAGCTAAATGAGAGAGCAGCAGTGTGATTCACATCAATGCGCCATGTAGATCAATAATAAGTGATCAATAATGAAGTATTGCCTTCATCCTTACCTCGAAGCGTTTATTCAAGTTGGATAATCTTTGGATGCCGACAGCAGTCACACGATTGGAAGACATAGCTTGGACTGTAGCCTACAAAATCCTACTCCTGCTCTTTTCCCATGATCCATCAAACACATTTGGTGTGTCATAGTGACTTGTGTTCAGACTCGCTCAGCTGGAACAAAATTAAACTTGCGCCTTTTTCAATGCTGATTTGAATGTCATTGAGAGAACAGAAGTGTCAAAGATTTTCTTTACGCAAACATAATCCTTTCTGAATTTTAAAAGTAATCAAAGTAATTATCTAGGTTTTCAAAAGTATCTGTAATCTGATTACAATAGTTTTGCTGGTAACAGATTAGTTAAAAAAAATATATATATAATCCGTTACTCATTTACATTTTTAGTCATTTAGCAGACGCTCTTATCCAGAGCAATTTACAAATTGGTGCATTCAACATAGGTTAGCCAATGGGACAAACGCATCTCTATCACAGTAAGTACATTTCTTTAAACACCAACCCTGGTCACATTATACACTCCCATTTATAAATTACATTCCATAGATCCTGAAAATGCACTGCAAATATTGAATCTTGTAATGGTCAATATTTGGACCTCTATAAAAATACATACATTTCTTCTTCAGAGGACAATAAAATTGTACAAGCCAATTGGGTTTAATGAACTATTTTACAAATCTGTATTTATTTAAGATTTATTTTGAATGCTTGCAATATAGCTCATGAAATGTCAAAGAATATAAAAACATACAGTGCAACAGACATTGATTATTTTCAATTACCTTTATTTGTTATAATGCATTAAAATCAAAGTCTAAGGAGTGAGTGCAAAAGACAATCATGCATACAACAAGTACTGTACTGCAATTGTTTATATTATGATTGTAAACATTTTACAAATGTCAAACTGGTTTATGTAAAGGTACTTACTGGAGGAGTGACCAAACATTTGTTTTATACACATAATAGGAAATTACTTAAGAGATTCTGCATGTCATAAAATCATTATACAAATCAAGAATATAACAAATAAAGGATGTCATGTTTTCTACATATAGTATGTACATTGCTTTTGTTTACAATAAACTAAGAAATAAATGGTGTCTTACGGCAAAACTACACATTTTTCATTCATTTTGGCTCATTGATTGCAGATTTAATACATCAGAGAATTGTCTCATTTTAAAATAAACATTCAGATTTTGTATTTGCTGTGAATAAATACAGCAATACTTAACTTTCTTCTGGACAAATATCTTCTGTACAGACTATCAAATATAAGTTTTCTACAGCACCAATAACATACATTTATAGAAGGTTATACAGTATTTAACTAACAACTAAATCACAATTAACCTCTTCTCGTTTTCTTTAGATTCTAAAAAGCTTGGTGTAGTTTGAGGCCCAACCATCACTAATATTTCAACTTTATAAAGTAAGAACTTTATAAAGCTATACAGTACATATTCCCTTTATTCAGCTACCTGCTGTGCCTTGTTCCTTTTCCTAATGGAAAACACATTTTCCTTCTGGGTTGATTAAACAACCATAAATATTCATAACCTTCAATGTCATTACATATTGTGCCATTTGTGAGTCAAATAGGAGGGGGTGATTTTATTGTTCTTTGCCTCTGTGATTTTGAGTAATCTCAACTCACATTTTCCATAATTTATATCCACTTAAGTGTTAATGGTCATACACGAGGCAGCTAATAGTTATGAAGATTACAATGCATTTATAGTATTCCGACTCCTTGACTTTTTCCATATTTTGTTACATTACAGCCTTATTCTAAAATGGATTAAATAGAAATCTTCAATCTACATCCATTGGTAATCCTTGAGATGTTTCTGCAACTTGATTGGAGTCCACCTGTGGTATATTCAATTGATTGGACATGTCTATATAAGGTGCCACAGTTGACAGTGCATGTCAGAGCAAAAACCAAGCCATGAGGTAGAAGGAATTGTCTGTAGAGCTCTGAGACAGGATTGTGTCAGCACAGATCTGGGGAAAGGTACCAAAAAATGTCTAGTCCCCAAAAACACAGTGGTCTCCATTCTTAAATGGAAGAAGTTTGTAACCACCAAGACTTTTCCTAGAGCTGGCCGCCCAACCAATCTGAGCAATCGGGGGATAAGGGCCTTGGTCAGGGAGGTGACCAAGAACCCGATGGTCACTCTGAGAGAGCTCCAGAGTTCCTCTGTGGAGTGGGAGAACCTTCCACAAGGACAACCATCTCTGCAGCACTCCACCAATCAGGCCTTTATGGTAGAGTGGCCAGACTGAAGCCACTCTTCAGTAAAAGGCACATGACAGCCCGTTTGGAGTTTGCCAAAAGCACCTAAAGGACAGACCATGAGAAACAAGATTCTCTGGTCTGATGAAACCAAGATTGAACTCTTTGGCCTGATTGCAAGTGTCACATCTGGAGGAAACCTTGCACCATCCCTACGGTGAAGCATGGTGGTGGCAGCATCTCTGGGTCACCAGCAACCCTGGGTCACCAGCGACCTGAAGGCCCTGCTGAATGAGAAGAAGAGGGTGACGGGGACAAATTGAAATGCGTCCAGAGGGAGCTGAAGTTGCGGATTGCTGAGGGGAAGAGAGGGTATAAGGAGAAGATGGAGGACAAGCTGAGGCAGAGCCAGGTGAGAGAAGTGTGGAAGGGTATGAGAAATATTACTGGCTTCAAAAAGTCAAACAGTGGGCAGACGGAGGGGACCCAGGACAGAGCCAATGAGCTGAACCAATTTTTTAACAGGTTTGATATTGGCCCTGTCCACCTCCCCTCCAGCTCCCCAGGCCACACACCCTCATGGCTGTCCCACCCCCACTTTACTTACAACACCTCTGTTGAGACAATCAGCGACCCCACCTCCGCCCACGCTCCCTCTGGACTGATCCTCAACACCCCCCTACCCCCCACCACCCCTCCTGGGCTGGCTTTCACCACCAACCAAGTGAAGAGCGAGCTGGAGAGACTACATCAGTGGAAAGCGGCGGGCCCTGATGGCATCAGCCCAAGGGTGCTTAGGGTCTGTGCTGACCAACTGTGTGGAATACTCCAGCGACCCTTCAACCTTAGCCTGAGCCTAGAAAGGGTCCCTGTGCTGTGGAAAACATCCTGCCTCGTCCCAGTGACTTCAGACCTGTAGCGCTAACATCTCACATCATGAAGACCCTGGAAAGGTTAGTCCTCGCTCACCTCAGACCCCTGGTGTATACATCACTGGACCCCCTGCAGTTCGCATATCAGCAAAACATCGTTGTAGATGATGTAATCATCTACCTTCCGCAGAGGGCCTACTCACATCTGGACAATGCAGGTTGCACTGTGAGGGTTATGTTTTTTTACTTCTCCAGTGCCTTCATCATTCAGCCCCTGCTACTGGGTGAAAAAATGAAGAGGATGAAAGTGGAAGCAACCTTAGTCTCCTGGGTCACGGACTACCTGACCGGTAGGCCGCAATTTGTGCGACTACAGAGCTTTGTGTCAGAACGGGCAGTGAGCAACACAGGCTCCCCAGGGAATGGTCCTGTCCCCCTTCCTGTTCACCCTCTACACCTCAGACTTCAGATATAACTCTGAAACATGCCACCTACAGAAGTTCTCAGATGACTCCGCAATTGTAGGGTGCATCAGGGGTGGGCAGGAGGAGGAGTACAGGAGCTTAATCAGTGACTTTGTGTTGTGAGCAGAACCACCTTTAGCTCAACATCAGCAAAACAAAGGAGATGGTGGTGGACTTTAGGAGAACCAAGGCCCAACTGACTGCAGTCCCTATACAGGGGATGGATGTGGAAATGGTTGGGTCATACAAGTTCCTGGGAGTCCATATGGACAACAGGCTGGAATGAGCTGGTAACACCGGGGCTCTGTACAAAAAGGGCCAGAGCCGACTCTACTTTCTGAGGAGGTTCAGGTCCTTCAACGTGTGCAGTAAACTACTGCATACCTTCTACCAGTCTTTTTTGCAGTGGTGTGCTGGGGCGCCAACATAAAAGCCGGTGATGCTTCTCGGGTAAATAAGCTGATCAGGAAGGCTAGCTCTGTTCTGGGGATTAGCCTTGACACTCTAGAGGAGGTGGCAGAGAGACGGATCCTGGCCAACGTCACCCACCCTCTGCATGCCATGATTATGACGCAGAGGAGCCAGAGAGCGCCACAGGAGGTCCTTCCTGCCGGCGGCTATTAGACTATTTAATGCCTCACTGGGGTGCTGTGCCGTCTGCAACATAGACCTGGAACTGTTGGGGTGTTAGCACCTAGTTTAACAATTATGCATCCATCCGTGAGTAACTCTGGTCTGTAATAATTCACTCAGGACTTGTTTATTAATTCAGGTCTGTATATACATATTCATTTACAGTTGTTATATCATATCACATGCAATATTGTAAGTATTTCTTGGACTTAACTTAATTCACTCAGGAATGCATATTAGTATTCTGTCAGTTGTATCTTTTTTCATTGCTTTAAGTATATTGAATGTGCAATACGTGCATTTATCTGTAATTAAACCCTGCACACTAAGGACTGTATTTTAAGGGAATTACTGTTATTACCCTAAATTATATCATACACACATTTGGCTATTTAAGTATCTCTTCCTGTCATTTACCTGTACAGTTAATGTAACCATGCAAATATGCACTTACCTGTAAATGTAACTGTATATTTACCTGTACAGTTAATTTCACCATGCAAAATATTATTTAACCAGACTATATAGTAAACTATTATTACCCTCACTTATATCATATGCACATTTAGCTATTTAAGTATTTCTCTGCCATCAACCTGTATAGTATAGTTAACCATCCACCAATGTATAGTGTACATATTCAGCCATCCACCCATACTTTGTAATGTCTTTTTATAGCTTTTTTGCACTCCAGACTTCTTGTATTTCTATACTTTTTCATACTGCCGCTCTATGTATCATGTATCGTTTGTCTTTTGTGTATTTTTCTTCTGGCATTTTGCACCTGCCCTGTGTTTTTGTTGGAGCTGCTTGACAAAGAAATTTCCCCTTGGGGATCAATAAAGTATCTATCTATCATGCTGTGGGGATGTTTTTCAGCAGCAGGGACTGGGAGACTAGTCGGGAAAGGTGAACAGAGCAAAGTACAGAGATCTTTGATGAAAACCTGTTCCAGAGTGCTAAGGACCTCAGACCAGTTCACCTTCCAACAGGACAACAACCCTAAGCACACAGGAGTGGCTTCAGGACAAGTCTCTGAATGTCCTTGAATGGCCCAGCCAGAACCCGGACTTGATCCTGATCGGACATCTTTGGTGAGACCTGAAAATAGCTGTGCAGCGATGCTCCCCATCCAACCTGACAGAGCTTGAGAGGATCTACAGTGAAGAATGTGAGAAACCACCCAAATACAGGTGTGCCAAGCTTGTAGCGTCATACCCAAGAAGACTCGGCTGTAATCGCTGAAGTGTTTCAACGAAATACTGAGTAAAGGGTCTAACTACTTCTGTAAATGTGATATTTCTGTTTTTATATACACTGTGTGCACAATTATTAGGAAAGTTGTATGTTTGAGGATTAATTTTATTATTGAACAACTACAGTGCTCTCGGTCAATCCAAAATGTTAACCTCAAACCTGAATATTTTAGAAAGTAAAAGAGAGGTTTTGGCTTTCTTTGGAGAATATCTATGTGTGCACAGTTATTGGGCAACTATTAGTGTGCAGAATTATTATGCAACTAAATGAAAAACGAAAAGTTCCCCATCTCACTTGTTTATTTTCATCTTTTAAAGTGAGAATAATAAACAAACTCTAAATGTACAAATAAACATTTCTGACATTACAAAAAAATATCAGTGACCAATATAGCCACCCTTCTTTTCAATAACAGTCATAAGCCTTCCATCCATGGAGTCTGTCAGTTTTGTGATCTGTTGACGATCAACCTTTTGTGCAGCAGCAACCACAGCCTCCCAGACACTGGTCAGAGAGGTGTACTGTTTTCCTTCACTGTAAATCGACTGTTTAAGAAGGGACCACAAGTTCTCAATAGGGTTTAGGTCAGTTGAGAAAGGGGGCCATGTCATTATTCTTTCATCTTTAAGGCCTTTACTGGCTAGCCACGCAGTGGAGTACTTCGATGCATGCGATGGAGCATTGTCCTGCTTGAAGAAAGTGTCTTCTAAAAACTGTCAATAGGTTTGGGAGTTGAGTTTGAGTCCATCTTCAACCCAAACAGGTCCAACTAGCTCATCTTTAATAATACCAGCCCATACCAGTACCCCACCTCCAAATATTAAGTTCTGCTTTTCTGATGTATCAAATACTTATGTCATGCAAAAAAATGCTAATTAATTATTTAAAAATCACACAATGTGATTTTCTGGATTTTTGTTTTAGATTCCGTCTCTCACAGTTGAAGTGTACCTATGATAAAAATTACAGACCTCTACATGCTTTGTAAGTAGGAAAACCTGCAAAATCGGCAGTGTATCAAATACTTGTTCTCCCCACTGTATACACACACATTTGCTAAAATGTATAAAAATATATATGTTTTTGCTTTGGCATTCTGCGGTATTGTGTGTGTGTGTGTGGATTGATGAACATATTATTATGATACTTATGTTGGGACCTTTTTATGTGTGATAATTTGTTGAATAATACAAACACAAAAAATTTAATTGTTGCTGTTTAATTGAATGTTTATGAAAAGTGTATTTCACAATACTGATTTTTACATAAGTCCTTTGAATTGGTGTAGACTTGACTGACAGATGAGACCGACTCACAAAAAGGAGAAATCAAACATTTCTCTGATAGGCACGACCTATTTGTCACCCCCTAACTAAAACAACTCAAGAGTCAAGTCAAAACTGTTACATGAGTTCATCTGACTGGGTAAGTTGAAAAAAATGGGCTTAATTGCCAAATGTCGCACTATCCCTTTAAAATAACCAGCATAAAGAGGTACTTTAGGAAAGTAAACGGTATAAACATTTGCAAACCTCAATCATTATGAATTAAGTATTTGATAAAAGCTTCCCAAACCCTTAATGATGCTATCTTGTATAGAATACCTGCTAACCTAAACTATTTTATAAATGTTTAAGTGCCTGTTGTGGGGACTGACAATGGCATTCACAACATTTATATTGATAATGACATCTATGTAAATAAAACTCCAGTGTATTCAGTGTGGGTTTTTAAGCAAATTTCAAAGGAGTTTTTCCAAATTCGTACCATGAGTTTAATACATTGTCTTTTCTCCAGTCCTCACAAAGTGTGGGCCAATGGGCAAGTGGAGGAAAGCAAGTACGGAGGCGAGTCATATTCTCACAATGTTCAATTACATTACTTTTAACCTCAGGGAATTACATGTTCCATATTAAACGTGGTCATTAACTTTGTAAAAAAATAATAATTGGATATTACATCAAGAAATTAGTTGTTGGTGTCGACAGAGATTTTGCAGTATTTTGTTTATGTACTATTTTTACCATTATTAGCTCAGGAATTGTTTTGTCATTACATACAGCAGGGACGAACTATTGGATATTAGAGCGGCGGTAACTCACCAGAACTACCAGCATTACGACCAGGAATTCGACTTCCCTGGAGCAGATCCTTTGTTCGCTCTCCCCAGAGCAATTTAACTTATTCCAGAGGCCGACCCAAAGCAGCGCCGACGGAGGAGAGGTACTCGGAGCGGTCTTCTGGTCTGAGTTAGGAGGCGTGCACACCCACCGCTTCCGAGTATATTACTCGCTAATGTTCAGTCTCTGGATAATAAAGTTGACGAGCTCAAGGCAAGGGTTTGTAACATACACTGTTTCACGGAACCATGGCTCTCTCGGGATATACTGTGTGTCCGTACAGCCTGTTGGGTTCCCAGTGCATCGCGCTGACAGGAATAGGGAAGCAGATATAGATAGATAGATACTTTATTGATCCCCGAGGGGAAATTTCTTTGTCAAGCAGCTACAACAAAAACATAGGGCAGGTGCAAAATGCCAGAACGAAAATACACAAAAGACCGATACACGATACATGATACATAGAGTGGCAGTATGAAAAAGTATAGAAATACAAGAAGTCTGGAGTGCAAAAATGCTATAAAAAGACATTGCATAGTATGGGTGGTTGGCTGAATATGTACACTATACATTGGTGGATGGTTAACTATACTATACAGGTCGATGGCAGAGAAATACTTCAATAGCTAAAAATGTGTATGATATGAGTGAGGGTAATAATAGTTTACTTAATAGACATACTGGTTAAATGAACAGGTAAGTGAATATTTTGCATGGTTAAATTAACTGTACATGTAAATATACAGTTATTTACAGGTAAGTGAATATTAGCATGGTTACATTAACTGTACAGGTAAATGACAGGAAGAGAAACTTAAATAGCTAAATGTGTGTATGATATAATTTGGGCTAATAGTAATTCCCTTAAAATACAGTCCTTAGTGGGCAGGGTTTAATTACAGATAACTGCACGCATTGCACATTCTATATACTAAAAGCAATGAAAAAAGATACAACTGACAGGATACTAATACACATTCCTGAGTGAATGACTACATAAGTGAAGTCCAAGAATTACTTGCAATATTGCACATAATATGATATAACAACTGTACATGAGTATGTATATACAGACCTGAATGAATATATAAGTCCTGAGTGAATGAGTGATTACGGACCAGAGTTACTCATGGATGGATGCACAATTGTTAAACTAGGTCCTAACACCCCAACAGTTCCAGGTCTGTGTTGCCGACGGCACGGCAACCTGGTGAGGCATTAAATAGTCTAATAGCCGCCGGCAGGAAGGACCTCCTGTAGCGCTCTCTGGCACACCGTGGTGGGATCAGTCTGTGACTGAAGGTGCTTCTCTGTGTCATAACCATGGCATGTAGAGGGTGGGTGACGTTGTCCATGATGGCCAGCAGTTTGGCCAGGATCCGTCTCTCCTCTAGAGTGTCAAGGCTCATCCCCAGGACAGAGCTAGCCTTCCTGATCAGCTTATTTACCAGAGAAGCATCACCGGCTTTTATGTTGGCTCCCCAGCACACCACTGCAAAAGTTGAAGTCCGAGGTGTAGAGGGTGAACAGGAAGGGGGACAAGACCGTTCCCTGGGGGGCCCCTGTGTTGCTCACTGCCCGTTCTTACACACAGCTCTGTAGTCACACAAATTGTGGCCTACCGGTCAGATAGTCCGTGACCCAGGAGACTAAGGGTGCTTCCACTTTCATCCTCTTCATCTTTTCACCCAGTAGCAGGGGCTGAATGATGTTGAAGGCACTGGAGAAGTCAAAAAACATAACCCTCACAGTGCAACCTGCGTTGTCCAGATGAGAGTAGGCCCTCTGCAGAAGGTAGATGATTGCATCATCCACAACGATGTTGCGCTGATATGCGAACTGCAGGGGGTCCAGTGATACACACCAGGGGTCTGAGGTGAGCGAGGACTAACCTTTCCAGGGTCTTCATGATGTGGGATGTTAGCTCTACAGGTCTGAATTCATTCAGGACAGTGGGGTGTGCCTTCTTGGACAAGGGCGAGGTATACGTTTTATGATTAACGACTCGTGCTGTAATTGTGAGAACATACAGGAACTCAAGTCTTTCTATTCACCCGACCTAGAATACCTCACAATCAAATGCCGACCGCATTATCTCCCAAGAGAATGTTCGTCAGTAATAGCCACTGCCGTCTATATCCCCCCTCAAGCCGATACCACGACGGCCCTTTACAACCTTCACTGGACTTTATGCAAACTGGAAAACACATATCCTGAGGCTGGATTTATTTTAGCTGGGGATTTGAACGAATCAAATTTAAGGAAAAGGCTTCTGAAGTTCTATCAACATATTGATAGATAGATAGATAGGTACTTTATTGATCCCCCGGGGGGGAAATTTCATGATTGTTGTACTTGCGCTGCTAAAGCTCTTGACCATTGCTATACTAACTTCCGGGATGCATAAGACCCTCCCCCGCCCTCCTTTCTGCAAATCTGACCACAATTCCATCTTGCTCCTCCCTTCCTATAGGCAGAAACTCAAACAGGAAGCACCCGTGCTAAGGAGTATTCAATGCCGGTCTGATCAATCGGAATCCACGCTTCAAGATTGTTTTGATCACGCGGACTGGGACATGTTCCGGGTAGCTTCAGAAAATAATATAGATAATTATACTGATACGGTGACTGAGTTTATCAGGAAGTGCATAGGAGATGTTGTACCCACTGCGACTATTAAAACCAACCCCAACAAGAAACCGTGGATAGATGGGAGCATTCGCGCGAACCACCGCATTTAACCAGGGCAAGAAGACTGGGAATACAGTCGCCCGCTGTATTATCCTCATGGTCCTCCTGATTCCAGGAGGACCATGAGCTGTTGCAATCGATAAGGTGTCTGATTCATAATTTTCACCTCAAATAGAAGTAGAGGGACTTTTGTCAGAGGTTGCTTGTTGTGAGCACTGAGGGAACTTTATGCACTGGCCAAATGATTCTGCATCTTTGTTGCATTCGTCACATGATTTGGCAAAGTATTTGCAAATGTACACAGCTTTTCCTTCTACATTAGCTGCAGTGAAATGTCTCCACACATCAGATAGTGCCCTTGGTATTTTCCTGTAAAGATTTGAAAATAATGAGTAAAAAAAAAATAATAATAATTCCGTGTACAGATAAATAATTAAGCAGTTAGATTAAACAACTCCTTTGTAAGATACATTTTGTTTTTTTTAATTAAAAATGTATGGAAACAGGTGAATTAACACTGTTACAGGCTCAAACAAGCTAAAACCCACATGGTAGCAAAAACTAACTAGCAGAAATTGTTAACAAGTTAGAAATTATTTAAACACACTTTGCTGTAGGCAACTATTTACTAGTTTAACAAAAAAGCATGCATGTCATAAAGTATATTCACCCCATCCAGTATTGTAATCAAAACTAACCAGAAAGCATGTAGTCCTTGGCTCAGACAGTGTAGTAGTGTGGGCTCAATAGCATATCATTAGTGTGCAAGATCTTGAGAATCAGCTGTACATGTGATGGAAGAGTGCACTGCACATGTGATGGAAGAATGCACTGTGCATGCAGAGGGTTGCAATTCCATTGAATTGGGGATAGTTTAACCAAAATATGCCGCAAGACCTAAATTTGCCTTGTGTATCCCACAAAAAAGGTTCACTGTTATAAGCTAACTTTTTTTGATGAATTTAAGCAAAATTCCCCAAATTCCAGGGCATTTCTTCCCATGGAAAATGTCCAGAAAAATTCAGGAAATTTACCGTAATGTTTCCGACCCTAGTAGTTCATACGGCCTAGTACATCACTGGGGCCAAGCTTCCTGCCATCCTGGACCTCGATACCAGGCGGTGACAGAGGAAGGCCCTAAAAATTGTCAAAGACTCCAGCCACCCTAGTCATAGACTGATCTCTCTGCTACCGCACGGCAAGCGGTACCAGAGCGCCAAGTCTAGGTCCAAAAGGCTTTTCAACAGCTTCTAATCCCAAGACATAAGACTCCTGAACAGTCTTATGCTGCTGCTAGTCTGTTTATTATCTATGCATAGTCACTTTAACTATACCTACATATACATATTACCTTGACTAACTGGTGCCCCCGCTATACAGCCTCGCTGCTGTTTATTTTTACTGCTTTTGTATTTTACTTATCTATTTTACCTAACACTTTTTTCTTAACTTCATTATTGGTTAGGGGTTGTAAGTAAGCATTTCACTGTAAGTTCTACACCTGTTGTATTCGGCACATATGACAAATACAATTTGTTTTGAATGCATTCCAGGTGACTACCTCATGAAGCTGGTTGAGAGAATGCCAAGAGTGTGCAAAGCTGTCATCAAGGCAAAGGATGGCTACTTTGAAGAATCTCAAATACAAAATATACTTTGACTTGTTTAACACTTTTTTGATAGTACATGATTTAATGTGTGTTATTTCATAGTTTTGATGTCTTCACTATTATTCTACAATGTAGAAAATAAAGAAAACCCTTCAAATGAGTAGGTGTCCAAACTTTTGACTGGTACTGTAAGTGGATCAGGACTGTCATCCTTTTCCTCAAAGGTGGGAAATTGCAATTGAATGGCCAACACCCCTACATGACATCTACTCCGATCCCCATGAACAAGGGAGCTGGAAGGGATTGAGGAAGTAGGGGGTGAGGGAGTTGAACATGAGCACCAGGATGCATAGTGGATTGCATCCTGTAGGGCAGGGTTTTTGTGAGCACCGCCATGGGTGCACATTTTGTTTTTACCTTAGCACTACACAGCTGATTCAAATAACCAAAGCTTGATGATTTGGTTATTTGAATCAACTGTATTGCTAGGGCAATAACCAAAACATGCACCCAGAGGGGGCCCAAGGAAAACCCTGCTGTAGGGGGTGGCTATAACATTTTACCACATAAAGTGAGCTCTTTCTGTAGGTGGTCTATAGTTTGCACCAGAGGAGAGAATACTGAATTATCCTTAAACCATTTTGCCACAACTATGCTTGGGGTCATTGTCCATTTGGAAGACCCATTTGCGACCAAGCTTTAACTTCCTGACTGATGTCTTGAGATGTTGCTTCAATATATCCACATAATTTTCCTTTCTCTTGATGCCATCTATTTTGTGAAGTGCACCAGTTCCTCCTGCAGCAAAACACCCCCACAACATGATGCTGCCATCCCCGTGCTCCCCTTGCAAGCCTCCCCCTTTTTCCTCCCCCTTTTTCCTCCAATCATAACGATGATTCTATTTTTGTTTCATCAGACCAGAGGACATTTCTCCAAAAAGTACAATCTTTGTCCCCATGTGCAGTTGCAAACCGTAGTCTGGCTTTTTTATGGCAGTTTTGGGGCAGTGGCTTCTTCCTTGCTGAGAGTCCTTTCAGGTTATGTCGATATAGGACTCGTTTTACTGTGGATATAGATACTTTTGTACTTGTTTCCTCCAGCATCTTCACAAGGGCCTTTGCTGTTGTTCATGGATTGATTTGCACTTTTCTCACCAAAGTACATTCTTCTCTAGGAGACAGAACACGTCTCCTTCCTGAGCGGTATGACGGCTGCGTGGTCACATGGTGTTTATACTTGCGTACTATTGTTTGTACAGATGAACGTGGTACCTTCAGGTGTTTGGAAAGGTCTTGGCTGTCTGAGGTCTTGGCTGATTTCTTTTGATTTTCTCATGATGTCGAGCAAAGAGGCACTTCTTCTTCTTCTTTGGGGCTTCTTGGCGGATTGCAACTATCATTTGCATCTACCGCCACCTACTGTTTAAGAGTGTGGTCATCTATGGCAATTTACACTTATATTCTTATTGTCAGGCCAGTCTCCCTACTAAAATATATAATTTCCCTATCTACCTCACTGCTTCCATCTCCCCTTCCCAAAATACCATCTAACCCCCATTTCCGTCCCATTCTCCTTACTCCAATCTTTCAAAGAGGCACTGAGTTTGAAGGTAGGCCTTGAAATACATCCACAGGTACACCTCCAATTGACTCAAATTATGTCAATTAGACTATTAGAAGCTTCTAAAGCCATGACATAATTTTCTGAAATTTTCTAAGCTGTTTAAAGGCACAGTCAACTTAATGTATGTAAACTTCTGACCCACTGGAATTGCAATATAGTGAATTATAAGTGAAATAATCCATCTGTAAACAATTGTTGGAAGAATTACTTTTGTCATGCACAAAGTAGATGTCCTAACCAACTTGCCAAAACTATAGTTTGTTGACATGAAATCTGTGGAGTGGTTGAAAAATGAGTTTTAATGACTTCAACCTAAGTGTATGTAAACCTCTGACTTCAACTGTACCAACAACTTGGTATATAACCAACACAACACGGTGTAAAACACAATGAAAAACAAATGAAATACCGTATGGTAAAAGTTTTCAGTCATTGTCAGTCGCATCTGGTTATTGGATCCGTTCTGGATTTTCATTCGATTAGAAACACGACTACAACATACGTTATACAACTAAACAAAACAATGAGAGCTGAGGGTTCAAACCTCTCTCGCCCCACGTCACCATCTTTGTACAGATGATGCTGGCTATTTAATGGAGAAGTGCAGTGTTGGGAGGAGAGGTTTGAACCATAATATGTCTGATTATGTTCAGACATAATTCAGGGCCATCACTGCATGCAAACTTAAGGAAGTTGAAGATCGTTTCTAGAGCATTTGCTAACTATACTAAACAAAAATATAAACGCAACATGTAAAGTGCTGGTCCCATGTTTCATGAGCTGAAATTAAAGATCCCAAAAATGTTTCATACACACTTAAAGCTTATTTCTCTTATTTTGTTTGCATCCCTGTTAGTGAGCATTTCTTTTGCCAAGGTAATCCGTCCACCTGACAGGTGTGGCATATCAAGAAGCTGATTAAACAGCATGATCATTACACAGGTGCACCTTGTGCTGGGGACAGTGAAAGGCCACTCTAAAATGTGCATTTTTGTCACACAACACATTGCTACAGATGTCTCAAATTTTGAGGGTGTGTGCAATTGGCATGCTGACTGCAGGAATGTCCACCAGAACCGTTGCCAGATAATTTTATGTTAATTTCTCTAACATCAGCCACCTCCAACGTCGTTTTAGAGAATTTGGCAGTACATCCAACCAGCCTCACAACCACAGACCACGTGTAACCAC
This sequence comes from Thymallus thymallus, assembly GCA_023634145.1. Taxonomy (NCBI): domain Eukaryota; kingdom Metazoa; phylum Chordata; class Actinopteri; order Salmoniformes; family Salmonidae; genus Thymallus; species Thymallus thymallus. The sequence continues at coordinate 25,129,525 of CM042402.1, read as the reverse complement.
GCCAGCCCAGGACCTCCACATCCAGCTTCTTCACTGACGGGATCATCTGAGACCAGCCACCCGGACAGCTGATGAAACTGAGGAGTATTTCTGTCTGTAATAAATCCCCTTTGTGGGGAAAACTCATTCTGATTGGCTGCCCAGTCATGTGAAATCCATAGACTGGAGGGCCTAATTTATGTATTTCAATTGACTGATTTCCTTCTATGAACTGTAAGTAAAGTAAATAATTGGAATTGTTGCATGTTGCATTCAGTATAGCATGAGCACAATGACTGGAAGTTTAGAGGAACAGCTAGCATTGCCAAAATGTTGCATTATACCTTTAATATTCAGTCAAAAGTGAATGGCACCAAATACACCCATTATACTGATGGCTTACCTTGAGAATACAGTAGAATAGATAAAGACCATGAGAATGATGAGGAAGAGGACTTTCACCATGGTAAAATCTGAAACACATATATATTTTAACAAAACAGAAACCCAGTGGAACCTCTCCTGTCATCTCCTAATACTGTTGAGGTGGGATAATAATGATATACCCAACTTTAAAACATTTGAGAATACACTTCAGAAGAGAGAGTAACAATTTAATGTGTAATCCAGCATGTGTGGACTGCAGCTCGCCTGCTGGCTTTTGTATTAGGGGGACAGCAGCTTTTGGAGAAGAAGGTTGGGGGGGGTGGGGGGGGATCATGGAGGCTACCCAGGGGTTGCCCGAAATGCTCCTGGGAGACGCAGGTCTCGTGACGATCTCTTCATGAAGCATGGGCTCGTGAGCCAACTTCTCAGGCTTGTAAGCCAACTTCTCGGGCGGGGAAATTATTTCAATGTGGTCTGGAATGGCAAGGGAGACATAAGTACAGCTGAGGACGGCTGTCAACATTTCAGGTACCTATTCAAGGCGGTGTGGTTTAGCCTCGAAGCTTGGCACACAAGGCTAGGGAAGATAATGAGATACCACGTGAGCTTCAGCAGCTCTCATATTCAATGTGTTTCTACATATAGGACAGCAGCCACTTGATACAAGGGGACAATAACACTAGCCTTTACAGTCCAACATAAACATGACAAAAATGGAAATAAGTGCACATTGTTCTAAAAACAAACAGTTGGCCTGTCCATGTGCCTCCCAAACAAACATAGCAATGCAAACTGAAATGCGTAAAAGACTAATGTTCTTAATAATATTCCTAACCTATTTAATTTTATATTGCATCTGTGATCACAGTAATAATAAATCATGTTGATGCTCAATATGACGTTACTCATATGTTTTAGATATTTTATATTGTGGACAACAGTCCAAATGTTGGAAACAAACAACTTTATGTTGTCACCCAGAGGCACATTAGTTTTGTTTAAGCCATATAAAGTGTCTGCTAAATGGCATGTTACAATATTTGACAAAAAGCAGGTTCTTAAAGGACCATCGGGTATTGTGATACTGTATTGTGATTAACACTAATTGTAACCCTAATAATGAATAAGACAGTGTATATTTAAAAAATCATCCATATAAACAGGGCTTGTGTTTGAACACAGACAGGCATTCCTATCCACCCCAAGACAGAAATGTTGACCCACGCTTAAGAGTTGCATAATGACGGTGACAACATTTTCCGACAATGACACCAAAGTGGTTTGGTACTGTTAAAAATGCAGTAAGTCATGTCATAAGCTAGCAGATTCATTACTTACCAACAGCTGCAAATTCCAATAAAACGACATCACGTTTTGAAGTTCACTTTTCTTGCTTTGTCTAACACTATCATGAATCTAGCAAATACGTTTTGTGGGTCTGAGTGCAGTATTTATTTAGTTTCGTAGCATTTGTTAGACTCTTTCACACTGGATTTAGCCACGGAGGGAGCAGGTGGAGTTTTCACATTCAACAGTTTCCTGGGTGTATCAAGAATGTTCCACCACCCAAAGGACATCCAGCCAACTTGACACAACTGTGGGAAGCATTGGAGTCGACATGGGCCAGCATCCCTGTGGATGGCTTGACACCTTGTAGAGTCCATGCTCCGACGAATTGAGGCTGTTCTGAAGGCAAAAGTTGGTGTAACTCAACTCACTTCCTAATGTTTTGTACACTCAGTGTATAATAGAAATTTGTGGCTAAAATTCGTACATACTTAACCTTTAAGAGCAAGGGCACATGTTGACAAAACCTGCAGGAGTTACGACTTGTCTTTATTTTTTTATTATATTCACTGCTATTTAACAGTCTAAGCCCTGTCTAAGCCAGGGGAAGGGGGTTCTACTAAGCAATATGGAATTGTTTTAAGAAGGTCATACCAAGGATCATTTAGCTGTTTGATTAGGAATTTAAGACCCCTTGAAGTATACTTTTTATTTTATTTTTGGCACTAAACAGTCTCCATATATACTGTACTCCCATTAATTTTTTTCAGCTAGTACCGAGGGACATTCAGACGAGTCTGTTGAGGGTTGTGGGCGTCCTAGAGAAAAATAACTGACATGTACATGCTTGTGAGAGTCTCACCTTTCCAGAGGGGTCATATTAGTGTGTAGCCCAAACTGTTTGGGTGCTACAGACAGAAGTAGGCAGAACCGACTTTAGACTAGTCCCAAGACAAAGAACGGAGAGCACCATCATGTTTGTGAGAGTCTCATCTTTCCATAGCGGGGTTATAATAGTTTGTAGGCCAAGCCGTTCGGACACTAAAGACGATTTTGTGAGAAGACACATTTTCGGATGTCTCATAGTCTGACAAACACCGCTCTAGCCCTGTCAACTTTCACCGCAGGTGCAGATTCAACCAAATTCTGAGGTACACTTGATTTAGCTTGAAGTTTGCAGTTCCGGGACTATTCCATTGGTTGCATTGTATCTGTTAAAATACAGTATTTCACCCAGGTCTGGATTCAACATGGCATGGCTCTTTGGAACAACTGACTTGACTAGATTTTCTTTGTGAAACGGTTTGATTTTGGAGTGGGTGAGGGAGACATTGCCCTCATCATCTCATGCGTAGCTGTCCTTGGTCAGGACGTAGTACGTGTTGTTGAGGAAGCAGGGGCTCCGGCGGCAGGAGCTGGGAGAGCCTGTCACAGGGTTCACGGAGTAACACTCATAGGAGGAGATCTGGAGACAACAGGAGGGACAGGCCCAGGCTACAGAGTACACAAAGAGAACAAAGACAGAATGATAGATGTCAGAGTTAAACAACACTTCAACATCAATTCAAATATGCGTTTCAAAGCTTACAACAGCATATACCAACTTTTACCCTGGAGAGCTACCTTTCAGCAGGCTTCCACTCCAACTCTAACCTAGCACAATGTTGTTGCTCTCATTCACTTTATCGGTGAACCTATTACTATACAAAAATATTGACTGATTATGACTTCCACAAGTTTATTGGCTAGCCTATTTCATTAAGGGTCTAACTTGAGATCCAAATGCTTAACTTAAAGTTTCGACAAAATCTGTAAAGTGCACAGATCTCAAGTTAGGATTCTTCGCAAAGTATAGTTCTTATTTGACACTTCCCTTGATCAAAAGCTGAAAAACACAGGTGAAGTGACGGTTTGTAAAGTTTGTAAGTAAGGGGTCTGCCACAGGACTAACATTCCAGTTCTAGGTGTTGAAACCAGTTAAGTAAAATAAACTGTACATGTTGACATACTACTCACAAGCCATTCAATATGTAAATGACAGCCTGATTGCTGCATTGGAACCCTCTAGACCGTTAACCTAGATAACCTAAAGTTGTACATGGAATTATAAAGACAATAAATAAACAATAAATAAATAATACATTCTAGAAATTGAGTTTTGACATACTTGTAACAGCCCCAGTGAACAGCAGAGCCATGTCTGCCTGTACAAACACACAGCACTGTCTCAGGGGAGGAGAGTTCATGGGTGGAACATAACGAACGTCTGGAAAAGAAAGAAGACTGAGAGAAAGCGAGAGAGAGGGAAAGCAGGAATAACATCAATTGCTTTAACAAATCATGAAAAAATAGGAACATGCTTCTCAATCTTCAATATAATTTCCCAATACTCTCCTTTTACCATACATTGCATAGTATGAGAGATTTGTACAGTATTATTAAGACAGATCAATATTACCTTGATGCAAATATACCAGTCTTATGCAGCAGAACAATCAAAGCAAACATCAAAAGACCACAAATGTGTCACGTTGCGGAGTAATGGGACGATAAACAGAGCGCTGGTGGAGCGTCATTCCTTTATTATTTTGGAGATGTTCTCTCGATGCGCAAAATACAAAAAGGAGATGACTGTAAACTAAATACAAAATACTAACTAAGCAAAGTAACTCACGTGCTGTAGACACAAGGCAGACACGAACAATGATCCACACACGACCCCGGACTGGGCACCGGTGGAGCGGACTGCTCCGGCACTGGAGCGGCGCAGACGACCGGCCCCGGACTGGGCACCGGTGGAGCGGACTGCTCCGGCACTGGAGCGACGTAGACGACCGGCCCCGGACTGGGCACCGGTGGAGCGGACTGCTCCGGCACTGGAGCGACGCAGACGACCGGCCCCGGACTGGGCACCGGTGGAGCGGACTGCTCCGGCACTGGAGCGAAGCAGACGACCGGCCCTGGACTGGGCACCGGTGGAGGAGGCTCCAGGCCTTGAGCTGTGGCTGGAGGCTCCGGGCTGCTGACCTTCGCTGGAGGTGGCGGAACGCTGACCTTCGCTGGAGGTGGCGGAACGCTGACCTTCGCTGGAGGTGGCGGAACGCTGACCTTCGCTGGAGGTGGCGGAACGCTGACCTTCGCTGGAGGTGGCGGAACGCTGACCTTCGCTGGAGGTGGCGGGGCGCTGACCTTCGCTGGAGGTGGCGGGGCGCTGACCTTCGCTGGAGGTGGCGGGGCGCTGACCTTCGCTGGAGGTGGCGGGGCGCTGACCTTCGCTGGAGGCCTCGGGGCGCTGACCTTCGCTGGAGGCCTCGGGGCGCTCACCTTCGCTGGAGGTGGCGGGGCGCTCACCTTCGCTGGAGGCCTCGGGCTGCTGACCTTCACTGGAGGCCTCGGGCTGCTGACCTTCACTGGAGGCCTCGGGCTGCTGACCTTCACTGGAGGCCTCGGGCTGCTGACCCTCGTTGGAGGCCTCGGGGCGCTGACCCTCGCTGGAGGTGGCGGGGCGCTCACCTTCGCTGGAGGCCTCTGGCTGCTGACCTTCACTGGAGGCCTCGGGCTGCTTACCTTCACTGGAGGCCTCGGGCTGCTGACCTTCACTGGAGGCCTCGGGCTGCTGACCTTCTCCGGAGGTCTCGGGCTGCTAACCTTAGCCAGAGGTTTCGGGCAGCTGACCTTCACCGGAGGCCTCGGGCAGTTGACCCTTACCGGAGGTCTCGGGTTGGACGCCGTGCCCACCCTGGGCACCGACGCAGTGGTGGTCCTCAGTCCTGCAGCTGGTCTGGCTGTCGGCCCCAGACTGGGCACCGACACGCTATGGAGCTCCTGCTCCACAGCGGGACTGAACGTCGTGCCCACCCTGGGCACCGACGCAGAGATGGTCTCCAGCCCTGTGGTAGGGCTGGCTGTCGGCCCCAGACTGGGCACCGACACGCTATGGAGCTCCTGCTCCACAGCGGGGCTGAACGTCGTGCCCACCCTGGGCACCGACGCAGAGATGGTCTCCAGCCCTGTGATAGGGCTGGCTGTCGGCCCCAGACTGGGCACCGACGTGCTATGGAGCTCCAGCTCCACAGCGGGACTGAACGTCGTGCCCACTCTGGGCACCAACGCAGAGATGGTATCCAGCCCTGTGGTTGGACTGGCTGTCGACCCCAGGCTGGGCACCGACGCGCTATGGAGCTCCAGCTCCACAGCGGGACTGAACGTCGTGCCCACCCTGGGCACCGACGCAGAGATGGTATCCAGCCCTGTGGTTGGGCTGGCTGTCGGCCCCAGGCTGGGCACCGACGCGCTATGGAGCTCCTGCTCCACAGCGGGACTGAACGTCGTGCCCACCCTGGGCACCGACGCAGAGATGGTTTCCAGCCCTGTGGTTGGGCTGGCTGTCGGCCCCAGGCTGGGCACCGACGCGCTATGGAGCTCCTGCTCCACAGCGGGACTGAACGTCGTGCCCACCCTGGGCACCGACGCAGAGAGGGTTTCCAGCCCTGTGGTTGGGCTGGCTGTCGGCCCCAGACTGGGCACCGACGCGCTATGGAGCTCCTGCTCCACAGCGGGGCTGAACGTCGTGCCCACCCTGGGCACCGACGCAGAGAGGGTTTCCAGCCCTGTGGTAGGGCTGGCTGTCGGCCCCAGACTGGGCACCGACACGCTATGGAGCTCCTGCTCCACAGCGGGGCTGAACGTCGTGCCCACCCTGGGCACCGACGCAGAGATGGTTTCCAGCCCTGTGGTTGGGCTGGCTGTCGGCCCCAGGCTGGGCACCGACGCGCTATGGAGCTCCTGCTCCACAGCGGGACTGAACGTCGTGCCCACCCTGGGCACCGACGCAGAGAGGGTTTCCAGCCCTGTGGTTGGGCTGGCTGTCGGCCCCAGACTGGGCACCGACGCGCTATGGAGCTCCTGCTCCACAGCGGGGCTGAACGTCGTGCCCACCCTGGGCACCGACGCAGAGAGGGTTTCCAGCCCTGTGGTAGGGCTGGCTGTCGGCCCCAGACTGGGCACCGACACGCTATGGAGCTCCTGCTCCACAGCGGGGCTGAACGTCGTGCCCACCCTGGGCACCGACGCAGAGATGGTTTCCAGCCCTGTGGTTGGGCTGGCTGTCGGCCCCAGGCTGGGCACCGACGCGCTATGGAGCTCCTGCTCCACAGCGGGACTGAACGTCGTGCCCACCCTGGGCACTGACGCAGAGAGGGTTTCCAGCCCTGTGGTTGGGCTGGCTGTCGGCCCCAGACTGGGCACCGACGCGCTATGGAGCTCCTGCTCCACAGCGGGGCTGAACGTCGTGCCCACCCTGGGCACCGACGCAGAGAGGGTTTCCAGCCCTGTGGTAGGGCTGGCTGTCGGCCCCAGACTGGGCACCGACACGCTATGGAGCTCCTGCTCCACAGCGGGGCTGAACGTCGTGCCCACCCTGGGCACCGACGCAGAGATGGTCTCCAGCCCTGTGATAGGGCTGGCTGTCGGCCCCAGACTGGGCACCGACGCGCTATGGAGCTCCTGCTCCACAGCGGGACTGAACGTCGTGCCCACCCTGGGCACCGACGCAGAGAGGGTTTCCAGCCCTGTGGTTGGGCTGGCTGTCGGCCCCAGACTGGGCACCGACACGCTATGGAGCTCCTGCTCCACAGCGGGACTGAACGTCGTTGTAGCCTCCGTGCGAGGAGTAGGCACGGGGCGTACAGGACTGGGGAAACGCACCAGTGGTCTGATGCGAGGCGCTGGCACGGGTCGCGCCGGGCTGGGGAAACGCACCGTTTGGCTAGTGCGTGGAGCAGGCGCGGGCCGTACCGGGCTGGGGAAACGCACCATAGGGCTGGTGCGTGGAGCTGGCACGGGTCGCGCCGGGCTGGGGAAACGCACCGTTTGGCTGGTGCGTGGAGCAGGCGCGGGCCGTACCGGGCTGGGGAAACGCACCGTTGGGTTAGTGCGCAGAGTCGGTCTCCTCCTCCTCCGACTCTGGACCGGCGCTGGAGGCACCGGACTGGGAACTGGCGCTGGAGCACGACTGTCCCTGTCGTGCCTACTCCACCGCCAATCCCCATCCTGTGAGGGTTCCTCCGGGAACCCCCACGAGTGAGGGAACAGAAGCACATCGTCGTCGTCTTCCTCCGACTCCTCCCTGTACTCCTGCTCCCATGGCTGTAGGGGCTCCTCCTGGAACCCCCACGAGTGCAGTGGTCGGGGCTCTTCTCCCTCGATCCCCGACCACCCCCATAGCCCCCCCCCCAAAATCAGTTTGAGGGGTTTTCTGGGCTCCAGGCTGGTCTTCAACTCTAGCCCGGTGACGTGTCCTCCGTCTCCGGCGCCTCGGCTGCTCCGGACCCCAGCCTTCCTCCACCGCATGATAATGGTAGACATCCTCTTTCGATAATTTTCCCATATCGTAGAGGATGTCTACCAGTGTCTGCTCTCGTTGTGTCCCAGGGTGGTGGATCATTCTGTCACGTTGCGGAGTAATGGGACGATAAACAGAGCGCTGGTGGAGCGTCATTCCTTTATTATTTTGGAGATGTTCTCTCGATGCGCAAAATACAAAAAGGAGATGACTGTAAACTAAATACAAAATACTAACTAAGCAAAGTAACTCACGTGCTGTAGACACAAGGCAGACACGAACAATGATCCACACACAGGTGGCTGTGTGTGGTGACTAAATACTATCCCCAATCAGAGACAACGCTATACAGCTGTCTCTGATTGGGGATGATAATCTCCCTAATAGGAGTGTGAGGACTTGGTTGTGTGCCTCTCATCCTCCCCTAGGTGGGGGTAAGAGGCCTTATCACAACCAAGCCCTCACAAAATGTAGGACAGAGAAGTACCCAGAGTACCCAAGTGATATACTGTAATTCTTCCTTAAAGTCCTTAGCCTATCCCTTCTAGTTATTACTGAGATCACTCTGCCCTGGTAATCACCCCTCCAAATGTATCAGACCAGTCCTTCAGTCGGCTTCTGAGGGGCTTTCCAATCAAAACACTGACTGACTGATTATATGATAGACTGATGAAAGTCAAGGCAGAATTGGGAATCTCTAAGTAGACAAGAATATTGTATATATTTTTATTTTTGGGGGGACATTTCACAAAGTATGTAAAACACAATCGATCAGTCTTACCAAAACAGTTCTGCTTAAATTAAAAGCAATTTGCAATAAAATGCAAATTAATTACTTAAAACTCATACAATGTGATTTTCTGGATTTTTATTTAGATTCCATCACTCACAGTTGAAGAGTACCTATGATAAAAATTACAGACTTCTACATGCTTTGTAAGTGGGAAAACCTGCAAAATCGGCAGTGTATCAAATACAAATTCTCCCCACTGTATACTATATATTAAGCTACATTTAGAGTTGGCGATCTAGCTAACCACTTCCTCAGGTGGCGAATTAGCCCCAAATGAATTAGCCTATGTGAAAAAATTATGTAGACAGGGGTCCTGGGTGCCGCAGCGGTCAAAAGCACTGCACCGCAGATTCAATCCCAGGCTGTAGTGGCGCATCAGCACTGCACTTCAATTACTTTATAAGATGATTGTTTCTATTGTGTGACCCCACAGCAATTGTGGTGCTACCAACTGAAAATAATTATTATGGAGCCCTGTGACTATGCTCTTACACATAGAGTAGAACATGTGAATTATAATTACACTAGTCCCCAATTTGGAAATACTCATGTAACTAAATAAAATTTTTTTTATAATAGATTAACGTTTTTAAACTTTTTAAAATATGTCTGGGTGTTATAAATTAAAATAATCCAAAATGTATTTGATTACATTACTCATTTCTGAGTAATCCAAAGGATTACATTACTGCTTACTTTATTTTTCATGTAACTGTAATCCATTATGGATTACATTTAAGTAATCTGCCCAACCCTGCCTGTTATTGATTACAGTGACCATATTAGATTAAGTAATCCTGAATGTAATATGCTGTAATATTATTTTTTTTTTAAGTAATCCGGGCTCATTTTTGTAATCGGATTACTTAATCCCCATGACATGTAATCCATTACAGACCAACCCTGGTTACACAACAATAAAACCAAAATCAATATCAGCATGAAGTAGCTATCTAAAATCGCAGAAACAAACTACACTATCAATTTAGGAGTTACAATCTCACCATGTTCAACCTGGTAGAGATTGCCTTTCTAGCTCAAAGCTGTGTGAGTTGGGCCCAGCGAGCATGCCTGCAAGTCTGCAAGCCTGCAAGCAGGGAGACGAAGATTTAAAGGATATTAATCTGACGCCGCACTGTGTACTTTGAGGACATTTTAACTAAATGTATACTTTGTCATGACGATATAGACGGATGGATATTTTCTACAAAAGCATGCCCACCAGTGGAGGCTGTTGAGGGGAGGACAGCTAATAATAATGGCTAGAATTTAGTGTAATGAAGTATATGGAATGCTATAAAACATATGAAAAACATGTTTTGATACCATTCCATTTACTGCATTACGGCCATTATCATGTAATGATGGTACTAAACGATAATGATATACTAATTTGCGCACCCAGACGTAGACGTGCGTAAATACAAGTTTTCTGAGTTGGTCCCTTTTATGGATAATTTGATAAAGATGAGGTTTAAGCATTATTAAACTGTCTACAAAGTCTGGGCAATTGTCTCTGAAACTGATTGGCGTATGTCCACTTTTGGTTAACTTACTCTAAAGATGTAACTATAAAACGATTTCTGAAAATCTCTGTGGAGAAACACTTGAAGGAGCTTTCAGGCTATTTCTTGTAATTGTGTCTTTATTATGTGCCAAGATGTTAAGACTTCAAATCATTTTAGTTGGGTTATTTGCAGGATTTTCTTTGTCATTTCAATAGCATTGGGTCTATGGTATTGACTAATAGATTGTGAACTATTGCGTGGAGGAGTATCAAAGGTTCTGGACTCGGACTCGGACGATAACACCACCTGTCTAGCCACAGAGATTCATTGTACATCCTAGACTCATGAGGGGGAGGGCTTGTCTGGGAACACCTCTTGTAAACCTGAAGCCTGAGGGGGAAGTCTGAGTATAAGCATGAGGAAGTGTATAGAGCCTTCATTTTTGTGGACCCAAGTAGAACAGTATACCAAAGGTATGGAGCCAGGCTGTAGTTGCCATAAATTATTATGCATAGCTTAATGCATTACTAATACTTGTCATATTTTGTTTTCTTTTTCTTTTCAAGTCTTTTGCTAGAATGTCAAAAGCTACAACTGAAATGTCATTATCAGTTGCACAATAGGAGGGTAAAGGGGTAATGACAGATAGTGTACGAGAGTGTTTAGTGTGATTATAAGTTTGAGGCCAGGGCCTTATGCCATGGAAGCAGATTACGTAGTCAGATGCCATAAGTCTCTGAGGTGTGAATATACAAATTAATTGTGAGAATATTAATAATGTTTTCTGTTAATTTATAAGTAATTTCAAAGTTTGTATAATGAACGGTTGAGCGGTATGGAGTTACTATTCAAAAAGGAGGGACTGTTGGATTCTACCTTGAAATATACTTATTAATGTTATCATACTAGAACTTATTGATTACATGTATAAGGAATGTTTATGTTAGGTGTCAAGGAAGGGTAAAGAGGAACTAGATGTGGAAAGTTACTGTGAGAGAAAAGGGGAACATAGTATATGACCATAGTCAGTTGAGTAAGGTGAACAGGAGGTCACTGATAAACATCATGGAGAAGTGACCGGACAAAAAGGAATTGCTAGCAGACTGTTCGACTGCGAAGACAACGGCGCAACAGTTTGCTCGCATGGCACATGTTCTTCCCTAAAATGAACAAAGTCCCTAAAGCCATTGATGATGGAGGTGCACAGGAGGGAGAAGCGTTGGCACAGGATGCAAATGTCTTCTTCCCTGAATCCCAGAGCAAGAGGCTTTGGCCAGCTCTCTCTCTCCAGGATGTTTGTCTGATGTATCAGGTGTGTGTACTCAGACTGTGCTGCTGCCTGGTCCGCTGCAGACGTCCTTTACAACTTGTGCTTGTGAACAGGTGGCTTCTTATGCTGTTTATAAGCCTAGATAGGAACTGCTGGTGATTCTTTTTCAACGTTCTGATTGGCCTCTGTCAGCCTCCGCAGTGCATACACGTACCCTACAGTTCATCATTCTCGCCACAGGCAGAGAGAAGACAGGGAAGAAACCACCATTTACCTACCTTTAGTCTACAATACTGTCAGGCTCTGGCCATAGAGAAGCCTATTTGCTTCTCTATGTAGCTATGGTCAGAGTCTGACAGTGTCTTTCTTTTCGGTTTCTGTGTGGGTTTTGGGTTGGATCCCTAATTAGAGGCAGCTGCACCGCATTGTCTCTAATTAGGGATCCTATATATGTTGAGTCTGTCCTTCACTCTGGTGTGGGTCGTTGTCGTATTATGTCGCAGTCACGGTGAAGTAAGTGTGCCTTTTTTACGTCCGTTCATTTCGTGTTTGGTTTGAAACGGGACGTTTGTCTATCGTTTTTGTGTTGTATAGTTCGTTTATTTGCAAGTTTTATTATACATAGTATTAATAAACAAATGTCGAACTACTATCCCTGCGCTGCGTCTTGGTCTGTCTCTGCACCCTTCCGTGACAAATACATAGGTTATTTATTCAGTTTGTCATTCTATCGTTTTTCATGGAATTTGTCTGGTATTATCAATTTAGAATTGATCAGAATACATTTTCTAGAAATAGTTTTACCAGCTCTGTGTATTCTCAAACTGAAAAATGTAAGGAAGAACCACTCCCCTGTGCTCTGGCAGAACTACAACCCAGATTACACCTACTGACTTTTTTTTTCACCAATGTTGATCCAAGAGGAGACTATGCATGCAGAGTTGCCAGTGGGACATATTTTTCATTGCTCAGGAGGAAACTTCTGAACTATGTGGGGAGCGCAAACTTCATCACAGAGTCCCAATACAGAAAATCTGCAGACGGTGGAGATGATTTTGAGCTGCCTGCCTACCTGCCTGCCCTAGGACATACTGAACTGACCACCACCTCCGCTGACCATCTAGCTACAAGCTTCCAGATCCTCTCATGAGCTGGAGGCTTTAAGAAGCACACAAACAGACTTGATCTAGCTGATCTAGCTACTGTTGTAGCCTGTATTTAATTTTAAATTACTTCTTGTTTATTGCGCTTAACAAGCGCTCCCAAGTGGCACAGTGGTCTAAGACACAGCATCTCAGTGCTAGAGGTGTCAATGGTGTCACTGGAACCTGGTTTGAATCCAGACTGTATCACAACTGACCGTGATTGGGAGTCTCATAGGGCAACGCACAATTGGCCCAGTGTCATCCGCCAGTGTAGGCTGTCATTGTAAATAAGAATTTGTTCTTAACTGACTTGCCTAGTTAACTAAAGAATACATTTAAAAAATGAAAGCTTCTGTTTGGAAAAGTTTAATAACTGGTGATTGCTATTTAGGAAATATTTGGCAGGGGGTTTGGAAAAACATAATCAAAAAAGTTAAAATGTCCTGAGTGTGTTTGGCGCCGCCCTGAGTGGTCACCTGTTAAGCAGCTCCCGTTGTTTGTGCATAAATTGTTGTTTTAGTTCGTTTTCTTTTGTCTCTTTTCTTTAGTTTTATTTTTTATTTTGCTACAGTTGAACTATAATAGTTCAGGACAGTTCAGGATTATGGATTTTATGGATTTTATCGCAGCTGAACGTCGACAGGAGTCGTCAACTGTTATTTTTTACAGCAGAGCCCAGCTCCTGGATTTAGCCCACACAGCGCTGCTGCTCCCCAGGGAAAAGTTTGATATTCCGGACAAATTGAAAAGACGACGCCGTGGACGCAGGGCGGGATTGAAATGTAAGGCAAAGCGGAGGAGGTTCAAGTACAAGCCGGCTATACCATCTATTATTATGGGCAATGTGAGGTGTCTACATAACAAGATGGATGAGTTGGAGGGACTTGTTCGTGGACAAAGGATTTATCGGGAAACGAGCCTCATGTTTTTTACTGAGACTTGGCTGAACGATAACATCCCCATACAGAACGTCACTATCGACGGTTTCCAGACCATCAGAGCGGACAGGGATCGCGTCTCTTCCGGTAAGAGTAAGGGTGGTGGGCTGGCTTTATTAGTTAACAACAGATGGTGTCATCCAAAACATATTACTCTTAAGGAAGAGTTTTGTAGCCCATTGAGCTGTTAGCCGTTAGCCTGAGACCCTACTATTTGCCGAGGGAATTCACGGCGGCCATTGCTGTTATTGTTTACATCCCGCCCTCTGCTGACGCAAACGCAGCGTGTGACGTCATCCACTCTGTTATCGCGAGGTTACAGACAGCGCATCCCAGTGCTTTCTTTGCCATTTCGGGGGATTTTAACCATGCATCTCTCTCTTCAACGCTGCCCACGTTCAAACAGTTCGTGAAGTGCCCAACCAGGAATAATAAAACTCTGGACTTGTTATATGCTAATGTGAAGGATGCATACAACTCCACTGCACTCCCTCCCCTCGGTAGATCGGATCACAACCTTGTCCACCTCACCCCACTCTACAGGCCTTTGGTCCAACAGCAGCCTGCAACCACCAGGACTATTAGGAGATGGTCCCCGGAGGCGAATGAGGCCCTACAGGACTGTTTTGAAACAACAGACTGGGATGTGCTCTGTGAGGCTCATGGGGAGGACATCGATGGACTCACTGACTGCATAACAGACTATATTAATTTTTGTGTAGACAACACTGTACCCACCAGGAAGGTACGCTGTTTCCCAAACAATAAACCCTGGGTCACCAGCGACCTGAAGGCCCTGCTGAATGAGAAGAAGAGGGCCTTCAAGGAGAGGGACAAGGACAAGGACAAATTGAAATTCGTCCAGAGGGAGCTGAAGTTGCGGATTGCTGAGGGGAAGAGAGTGTATAAGGAGAAGACGGAGGACAAGCTGAGGAAAAGCCAGGTGAGAGAGGTGTGGAAGGGTATGAGAAATATCACTGGCTTCAAAAAGTCAAACAGTGGGCAGACGGAGGGGACCCAGGACAGAGCCAATGAGCTGAACCAATTTTTTAACAGGTTTGATACTGGCCCTGTCCACCTCCCCTCCAGCTCCCCAGACCACACACCCTCACGGCTGTCCCACCCCCACTTTGCTCACAGCACCTCTGCTGAGATAATCAGTGACCCCACCTCCGCCCCTGCTCCCCCTGGACTGATCCTCAACACCCCCCTTCCCCCCACCTCCCCACCTGGGCTGGCTTTCACCACCAACCAAGTGAAGAGAGAGCTGGAGAGACTACACCAGTGGAAAGTGGTGGGCCCTGATGGCATCAGCCCAAGGGTGCTGAGGGTCTGTGCTGACCAACTGTGTGGAATGCTCCAGCGTCTTTTCAACCTTAGCCTGAGCCTAGAAAGGGTCCCTGTGCTGTGGAAAACATCCTGCCTCGTCCCAGTGCCCAAGAAGGCACACCCCACTGTCCTGAATGACTTCAGACCTGTAGCGCTAACATCCCACATCATGAAGACCCTGGAAAGGTTAGTCCTCGCTCACCTCAGACCCCTGGTGTGTTCATCAATGGACCCCCTGCAGTTTGCATACCAGCGCAACATCGGGGTGGATGATGCAATCATCTACCTTCTGCAGAGGGCCTACTCTCACCTGGACAACGCAGGTTGCACTGTGAGGGTTATGTTTTTTGACTTCTCCAGTGCCTTCAATACCATTCAGCCCCTGCTACTGGGTGAGAAGATGAGGAGGATGAAAGTGGAAGCACCCTTAGTCTCCTGGGTCACGGACTACCTGACCGGTAGGCCACAATTTGTGCGACTACAGAGCTGTGTGTCAGAACGGGCAGTTAGCAACACAGGGGCCCCCCAGGGTACGGTCCTGTCCCCCTTCCTGTTCACCCTCTACACCTCAGACTTCAGATATAACTCTGAAACATGCCACCTACAGAAGTTCTCGGATGACTCTGCTATTGTAGGGTGCATCAGGGGTGGGCAGGAGGAGGAGTACAGGAGCACAATCAGTGACTTTGTGTTGTGGTGTGAGCAGAACCACCTTCAGCTCAACATCAGCAAAACAAAGGAGATGGTGGTGGACTTCAGGAGAACCAAGGCACAACTGACTGCAGTCCCTATACAGGGGATGGATGTGGAAATGGTTGGGTCATACAAGTTCCTGGGAGTCCATATGGACAACAGGCTGGAATGGGCCGGTAACACCGGTGCCCTGTACAAAAAGGGCCAGAGCCGACTCTACTTTCTGAGGAGGCTCAGGTCCTTCAACGTGTGCAGTAAACTACTGCATACCTTCTACCAGTCTGTGGTGGCCAGTTCCATCTTTTTTGCAGTGGTGTGCTGGGGAGCAAACATCAAAGCCGGTGATGCTTCCCGGGTAAATAAGCTGATCAGGAAGGCTAGCTCTGTCCTGGGGATGAGCCTTGACACTCTAGAGGAGGTGGCGGAGAGACGGATCATGGCCAAACTGCTGGCCATCATGGACAACGTCACCCACCCTCTGCACGCTATGGTTATGGCGCAGAGGAGCACTTTCAGTCACAGACTGATCCCACCACGGTGTGCCAGAGAGCGCTACAGGACGTCCTTCCTGCCGGCGGCTATTAGACTATATAATGCCTCACCGGGGTGCCGTGCCGTCGGCAACATAGATCTGGAACTGTTGGGGTGCTAGGACCTAGTTTAGTCAGCACTCATCCACTCAGGACCTATTTATTCATACAGGTCTGTATATACATACTCATGTACAGGTGTTATATTATATCACATGCAATATTGTAAGTAATTATTGGACTTAACCTACGTAGGCATTCACTCAGGAATGCATATTAGTATCCTGCCAGTTGCACCTTTTCTCATTGCTTTTAGTATATCGAATGTGCAATACGTGCAGTTGTCTGTAATTAAACCCTGCGCACTAAGGACTGTATTTTAAGGGAATTACTATTATTACCCCAAATTATATCATACACACATTTAGCTATTAAAGTATCTCTTCCTGTCATTTACCTGTACAGTTTGTGTAAACATGCAAGTATTCACTTATCTGTAAATATAACTGTATACCTAACTGTACAGCTAATTTAACCATGCAAAATTTTCACTTGCCTGTTCATTTACCCAGTCTGTCTATTAAGTAAACTATTATTACCCTCGCTCATATCATACGCATTTTTGGCTACTGAAGTATTTCTCTGCCATCGACCTGTATAGTATAGTTAACCATCCAACATCCACCAATGTATAGTGTACATATTCAGCCAACCACTCATACTATGCAATGTCTTTTTATAGCTTTTTTTTGTACTCCAGATATCTTGTATTTCTATACTTTTTCATACTGCCGCTCTATGTATCATGTACCGTGTATCTGTGTCTTTTGTGTACTTTCGTTGTGGCATTTTGCACCTGCCCTGTGTTTTGTTGTAGCTGCTTGATTTATTGATCCGGGGGATCAATAAAGTACCTATCTATCTATCTATCTATCTATCTATCTATCTATCTATCTATCTATCTATCTATCTATCTATCTATCTATCTATCTATCTATCTATCTATCTATCTATCTATCTATCTATCTATCTATCTATCTATCTATCTATCTATCTATCTATCTATCTATCTATCTATCTGAACTAGCAAGAAACAATTCAACTACCCTCCACTACCTACTGTACCTCTCATTACTCATTGACATCAATACTAGGCTCAAATCAGTCAAACCCATATTTCTTAGGCCTACTTCAGTAGTTGGCAATATATGTTTCTTTGTGGTTGAACAGGAGTTACTGTAGGTCAACTGTAGGTAGACTCAGCTCACATGTGGGAGCACAGTAGAATAAGACATGCACATTTCCCTTTGGACAGTTGATGCCATTATTAATATAACAAATTAAAGCAATCTACTTCTATCTTAACAAAAGTAGGATATAGACATGCTGTAAACTGTATTTAGAAAGAAACTACATTGAAACTACTTTGAAATATTATGTTTCTATGTTATCTTTATACATGTTACCTTTTCTGTAAAAATTGCAGACTCACATTATTGCATCAAATTGCATCAGCCTCAAACCTTGTTATTGGTACACATAAAGCCATTGAAATTAATTGCTTTCCTCAACTATATACTACCCAATCATACACAGTACAATCTACTCATCGCCAGACCACTGAAATTATATTAACAAGCTCATAGAATATTTTAAATATGACAATTAACTCTCAAGCTTTGCATAACCTAAAAAATATAATTGTTGTCACATACACTGGGTTTTGACACTTATGTAGGTGTCATAACCTGCCATAAAATAACACAATATACTGTATGCCCCAACAAGTCTAAAGATAAGTGTCATGACAGTGTTATGGCCATATTATGACAGGTTATGACAAGTTTTGTCAGCTATTATGACATGGTTAAGACCGTGTCATAACGTGTTATGACGCTAGGTGTCAAGTAAAGTGTTACCCTAGTTTCTAACTTGCCAGCGCTTTATCTTTACTGGTCTTTCATCTCAAATAAATTGGTTAACAACCTCAGATCTCAGAGGAATTTGTTTTTGTGTGTCCTGAACTTTAATGCCTAAACTAACTGCAAACTGAACAAAGCAGTTAATGTGCATTAGTCCCCAATGTGCCCAATACTGATGTACTTCTGTCTTAAAACCCCCCTGACCTGAATAAATCCAATTCTATCTTTCCATGAAAAGTTTAAATCTTACACTTTCTTTGTGTTCGTGTGTGAATGTGTCCATGTACAGTACAATATAAAATTCCATTCCAAAGCTGAAAATAATAACAGCCAGTTTCGATGATACGTCATAGTGGGTTACTAACTGACCAACATCGGAAACCCCTGAAACACAATCTTTATATATTACCAGGTCACTCACAGAACTCTTTCCACTCCTCTGTAGACAGATCAATTTCTATATCTAACACAAATGTCTCTTTGATTTTTTTACGGATTGATAAAGTAAAATGTCTGTCGTCAATGTTGATTTGTTACAGACCATCTCTCTTGCAGGGCACCGCAAGCTTCCTGTTGTTTCAGTGACTCAACATTGTGTCACAGCCACAACGGCTCCTTTTGGGGTTTTTGTCACAGCCACCGAAGGGATCTCATGTTCCCCCTAGAGAAAGGCAAATTAACTCTGTTAAAGTACAAGAATATGGGTTGGTTGCTTAAGTTATATTGCCAATGGTTGACTGCAGACCTGGATCAAATAGTATTTTTGGGAGACAAAATTGCCAACCATTTGAGCATTCCAGAAAGGCTCAATAAAATGCTCAAAGTCTATGAAAGGAAACAAATGCAAAGCTTTACCTTCTCTGCCTATCATTTATAGTGGGATATTTGGCTTTGTTAAGCTTGCTTTGAGTTTGCCCTTGTAGTGGAGAAGGGTTGCAACAGTATATGTCCCGCTGGGCTATATTTTACATGCCAGGAAACACTCAATACAATGGGCCAATAGAGCAGACAACTTAGCCCACAACATGAGAAAGGTATGAGAAACATGAGAAATTATAAACCCAAGAATAGCATTGAAAGAAGTGCCACTAACAAACACTTCCAACAACACTTTTATTGTTAAAACTGAACACTTAGCTTACACTGGTAGCACTATGTGATACTAGGTGTGATGATCTGACTGAGGCCAGGCCTCAGAATCCCACTAGAGGGAGTGGAAGTGCCACAGTTGGGTCATCACATCAGGAGTGGGTTGTTGGTGATCCCCAATTGGAGACAGCTGTCCAGAGTTGTCTCTAATTGGGGATGCTATACAAACGCTCCACAATCCACCTGCGTTGCTGATCATTGTTTCGTGTTATGACTGCAGTGTTGCAGCACGTGAGTCAGTTTGCTTTACTCTCCTTTTGATTATTGTTTTGCTATTTCGTATTTAATAGTAAGAGAATTCTATATAATAAAAGGAATGTCTCTACCAGAACGCTCCGCTCTTCGTCCCATTACTATGCAATGTGACAGAATGATCCACCACCCTGGGACACAGCGGATAACAACTGTGGGAAATATCCTCCTCGGAAAGGGGAGAACTCCCGAGGAGGAATTCTCCCATGAGCGTTCGACGGGAGAGAGCTGGTGTCTGGAGCAGAGGCGCCGTTGTAAAAAAAAGGGACGACGCGCTAGAAAGGCGAAGGACCAGCCTGAAGCCCAGAAGAACCCCCAAGCGGTTTTTGGGGGGGGGGGGCTATGGGGGTGGTCGGGGATCGATGGTGAAGAGCCCCGGCCACTGCACTCGTGGGGGATCCAGGAGGAGCCCCTACAGCCATGGGCGCAGCCAGAGCCCGGAGAGGCGGAAGGAGGAAGATTGCATACCTCTTCGTATGCCCACGATCTACAATCGAGAGAAACCCGAGGGGTTCTACGAGGAGTCAGAGGAACAGAGGAGGTGGTGGAGAGCCTGGGTGGCTCTTCCCCTGGAACCGCATTGGGACCCGTTTCTACAGGAGATAGAGGAAAAGGAGGACTTCGACCGCCGGCTGGCACTCGTTAATAGGCTGATGGATAGACGGGAGCGGGCTTATACTATCAAGAAGGCCCGCAGCACGGAGCCTCTAGCGAAGGTCCGCAACCCAGAACCTCCAGCGAAGGTCAGCAACTCGGAACCTACAGCGAAGGTCCGCAGCCCAGAGCCTCCAGCGAAGGCCCGCAGCACAGAGCCTCCAGCGAAGGTCCGCAACCCAGAACCTCCAGTGAAGGTCAGCAACCCAGAACCTCCAGCGAAGGTCAGCAGCTCGGAGCCTCCAGCGAAGGTCCGTAGCCCGGAGCCTACAGCGAAGGTCCGCAGCCCGGAACCTCCAGCGAAGGTCAGCAGCTTGTAACCTCCAGTGAAGGTCCGTAGCCCGGAACCTCCAACAAAGGTCAGCAGCTCGGAACATCCAGCGAAGGTCAGCAGCCCGGAGCCTACAGCGAAGGTCTGCAGCCCTGAGCCTACAGCGAAGGTCCGCAGCCCGGAACCTACAGCGAAGGTCAGCAGCCCGGAGCCTCCAGCGAAGGTCAGCAGCCCAGAACCTCCAGCGAAGGTCAGCAGCCCGGAGCCTACAGCGAAGGTCTGCAGCCCTGAGCCTACAGCGAAGGTCCGCAGCCCGGAACCTACAGCGAAGGTCAGCAGCCCGGAGCCTCCAGCGAAGGTCAGCAGCCCGGAGCCTCCAGCGAAGGTCAGCAGCCCGGAGCCTCCAGCGAAGGTCAGCAGCCCGGAGCCTCCAGAGAAGGTCAGCAGCCCGGAGCCTCCAGAGAAGGTCAGCAGCCCGGAGCCTCCAGAGAAGGTCAGCAGGCCGGAGCCTCCAGAGAAGGTCAGCAGCCCGGAGCCTCCAGAGAAGGTCCGCAGCCCGGAGCCTCCAGCTAAGGTCCGCAGCCCGGAACCCTCACCGGTGCCCAGTCCGGGGCTGGTCGTCTGCTTCACTCCAGTGTCAGAGCAGTCCGCTCCACCGGTGCCCAGTCCGGGGCCGGTCGTCTGCTTCACTTCAGTGTCAGAGCAGTCCGCTCCACCGGTGCCCAGTCCGGGGCCGGTCGTCTGCTTCACTCCAGTGTCAGAGCAGTCCGCTCCACCGGTGCCCAGTCCGGGGCCGGTCGTCTGCTTCACTCCAGTGTCAGAGCAGTCCGCTCCACCGGTGCCCAGTCCGGGGCCGGTCGTCTGCTTCACTACAGTGTCAGAGCAGTCCGCTCCACCGGTGCCCAGTCCGGGGCCGGTCGACTGCTTCACTCCAGTGCCAGGGCGGTCCACTCCACCGGTGCCCAGTCCGGGGCCGGTCGTCTGCTTCATTCCAGTGCCAGAGCAGTCCACTCCACCGGTGCCCAGTCCGGGGCCGGTCGTCTGCTTCATTCCAGTGCCAGAGCAGTCCTCTCCACCGGTGCCCAGTCCGGGACCGGTCGTCTGCTCCACTCCCATATTTGAGCAGTCCGCCCCACCGGTGGCCAGTCCGAGGCCGGTCGTCTGCTTCATTCCAGTGATAGAGCAGTCCGCTCGACCGGGGCCCAGTCCGGGTCCGGTCGTCAGCACCAATCCCATGCCAGGGCAATCCGCTCCACAGGTGCCCAGCCCGGGGCCGGTCGTCTGCTGTACTCCCATACTAGAGCAGTCCGCTCCACCGGTACCCAATCCGGGTCCGGTCGTCTGCTTCGCTCCAGTGCCGGAGCAGTCCGCTCCACCGGACTTCAGCCGCCCTCCAGGGTCGGGTGCTCCCACACCAGGGTCCAGACAGGACTTGGTGCATAGCGGGAGTACAGAGTGGGGGTCCATCGCGCCGGGGTCCGGACAGGATTGGGCGTACAAAGGGGAGGCAAGGAGGGGAAGAGCCCCCACCAACAACAACCTCCCCAGTACTCCACAAGTCCCCCCTCTTTCTTTTTTTTGTATTTTGGACTTTGTGGTTCTTGGTTGGCGGGAGGTATCGCGGTCGGGAGCCCGCACCTTGTGGGGGGGGTACTGTGATAATCTGACTGAGGCCAGGCCTCAGAATCCCACTAGAGGGAGTGGAAGTGCCACAGTTGGGTCATCACATCAGGAGTGGGTTGTTGGTGATCCCCAATTGGAGACAGCTGTCCAGAGTTGTCTCTAATTGGGGATGCTATACAAACGCTCCACAATCCACCTGCGTTGTGGACCATTGTTTCGTGTTATGACTGCAGTGTTGCAGCACGTGAGTCAGTTTGCTTTACTCTCCTTTTGATTATTGTTTTGCTATTTCGTATTTAATAGTAAGAGAATTCTATATAATAAAAGGAATGTCTCTACCAGAACGCTCCGCTCTTCGACCCATTATTATGCAATGTGACACTAGGCCTAATTGCTGAATCTCCCTCTATCATTAATTCCTAAAAAGCTGTAGAACCCCCATTCCGATGACTAAGCCACCTGCTGGGTTCTGCAGGTGACTTTGAATCTGAGACCTAATTAAGATTCAACCACCAGCAACGATCACACTCATTAATCAAGAGGGTGAGTCGTCTGAACATGCCCAGTGTCTGTGAATGACACAATAATTACACCACCAAATAAAATAAAATTGTATCGGTCACTTACACATATTTAGCAGATGTTATTGCGGGTGTAGCGAAATGCTTGTGTTCCTAGTAAAGTAAAAGAATGGAATTAATAAATAAATATTAGGACGATCAATGTCTGAGTGGCATTGACTAAAATACAGTAGAATACAATATATACATATAAAATTAGTAAGACAGTATGTAAACATTATTAAAGTGACTAGTGTTCCATTTAAAGTGACCAGTGATTCCATGTCTATGTACATGGGGCAGCAGCTTCTAAGGTGCAGGCTTGAGTAACCGGGTGGTAGCCGGCCAGTGATGGCTATTTAACAGTCTGATGGCCTTGAGATAGGTATCTTAGTATCTTAGTCCCAGCTTTGATGCACCTGTACTGACCTCGCCTTCTGGATGATATCGGGGTGAACAGGCCGTGGGTCGGGTGGTTGATGTCCTTGATGATTTTTCTGTTGTCTCCTGAAGTCCACAATCAGCTCCTTCGTTTTGTTGACGTTGAGGGAAATCTTATTTTCCTGGCCAGCATATTGTCATTTTCATACCTGATCTTGCCCGACAATTAATAATAGATTATTGGTCGACCGATATGGCAACCATCCATAGGATGACCGTCATTGGTCACAACTACATTGGGCTTCTGCTTCTGTCAACTGATGTTGTGCGTGCGATTGCCCTTGAGTCATGTTGAACTCTGACCTTGTTGCTGTCTCTGCTGTAATTTTTACATAATAGTGCATGGAAGTCTCAGGCTCATGGTACAGAATAAGAGACTGTACAATAAGTTCAAAATCCTCTCTGTCAAGTCTACAGTAGCTGACCAATCAGTGTATGTCTAAGATTTATGATGTTTAGAAAGTCCTATAATGTCTAAACCCCAAAACAAGGGATAACGACAACTTCATCCTTAGACCATTTCCTCTACTAACATCTATCCTCAAAACAATGCCACCCCTAAATGTGAAACTACAGCCATTTATCTGTCCTATTACTGATCGGGCCATGCTAAACTGTTGTGTCCCATTTTTCAGCCTTGCCTATGGCAATGACTGTCTCTATAACAAACAGTGCTTGCTTCCTAACTACAGTTACATGACCATTGCAGCCATCTCTGCGTCAGAGGTCAAAGCACTAAATTAGGAGATCTATGCCCTGCTAGGCAGGCCCTCAGAATAACCGACAGCAAATCAGTCATGTGGAAATCTTACACTCAGACTTTCCCCTTCAGGCAAGAGGGAGATTCAGCTCCTCCTAGGGATCATCATAGATCAAAGATGAGATTCACTATACACTTACTGTAAAGTGTAGTATCACTATCATTTTTGGAAGCCATGTTTTAATATATACTACAGACTGACAGGCATTTGTACTAATGGCCATTCGCAATTACCCAGAAATCTTTCTGTGAAAAGCTAGCCCCTAGACCTTTAAAGTTCAGTCATACATAATGATATGCCATTAAAGCTATGGTTTTTCAAATGCCATGACGTATCTGAGTAGCTAAAGGCCTCATGTCACATTTCGAGGATTAAATAATAGCCCACTAAAAACATACTGTGTAATCGAGGCTACATACATTTCCATTACAATAAAAATGTTATCAAAACTTATGCCGGATGACAGAAAACAATCGGCTTTCCAACATTGACCGCTACAGAGGAAATCGTTACAGTCTTTATTCTTTCACAATAAATACATATTACAACCATTAACTGCGGAGATCACTTTCTCGTTAGCCTACTAAAAGGCTGCCCCAAAGCAGTGTCAAAGCTGTGTCCACAGGTAAGCTTTTTTCGTTCTTCAGATTGGCCCCAGCAGTCTGCAGCCATATTAGAAGGGCATAACGTAACCTTATTTTTTCGACAGCAGTTTAACATGTCCCCATTGGCAGTGGCTGCTCTGTCACAGCCACATGGCAGCTGCTTCTTTCAGGGGAAAGCACACAGAGCTCTCATTGCTATTATACACTCTTAGAAAAAAGGGTTCCAAAAGGGTTTT
The DNA here is from genome assembly GCA_023634145.1 of Thymallus thymallus. NCBI lineage: Eukaryota > Metazoa > Chordata > Actinopteri > Salmoniformes > Salmonidae > Thymallus > Thymallus thymallus. The sequence continues at coordinate 25,104,849 of CM042402.1, read as the reverse complement.
TCGGCTGTCCCCATAGGAGAAACCATTTTTAGTTCCTTTTTACAGAAGGTTCTACATGGAACCAAAAAGGGTTATACCTGCAACTAAAAATGATTCTTCAAAGGGTTCTCCTATGGGGACAGCCGAAGAACCCTTTAAGGCTCCTTTTTTTCTAAGAGTGTAACACCTGAAAGTCCCTTTAACAGAAGTTATTTCTCCGATTAATACTGTTAATACTACTACATAGTATCTATTCTCATCTAAGACATATACTGTAACTTCACTCATGCCAATACCTTAAAGTGGGGCAAGCTTTTTTCATGACTTCTGTGAACTGTTGAAGTTCCTGTGTTGTAGTCATCTTGACCTGCCTCTGGTCTTTTTCACTTTGAATTCAAGTCACCTTAGACCAAATAGAACTGTTTCTGTAAAATAATACTATTAGGACAGGAAGGCCCTTAAATGTGCCCATCTCTCACTGCATCTAACTTGTAATAATAGAGACAGTGGTCTAATGTTTGTCACAGTTTTGAAATTACTCTAATAGGGCAGACTCGGAGAAGTACAAAATATCTACCAAAGAAGATGTGAAGCCTCTCTATTTCGCCTTAACTGTATTTCATATCCAGCTACTTAAAACTGACCTAGGACAGTACACATTCTCTGACTTGCACCACTGGCCAATGAATGGACTTGCTCAGATGATAATTTGCTGATGTACTTTTCCTTTATACACACATAGTATAAATTGTTTATAGAGCATCATGGAGTTGTTTAAGACAACTGAGCATATTTTTGTTGCAACTTCTATTACACCCAGTGCAGTCTTTTGCTACCCAGTACACTACCAAGTGCAACCCATTGGTGAACACGGATACCTGATAAATGATAAAAGAGCTGTAGGACCATGGAGGTAACACCAGCTAAGAGTCCAGAGAGAGGTGACTCCCTGCCACAGTGACCCAACTCATTTCTGGGTCAGAAGAGAACGCTGACTTCACCTACCAGCCTGGTCTCATTGACTAGACGTAACATAGTCAATTTAATTGTCAGTTGGCTATGAAAGAACAATCTGGCCTTAATGGCCATGTACTCTTATAATCTCTACCTGGCACAGCCAGAACAGGACTAGCGACCCCTCAGAGCCTGGTTCCTCTCTGGGTTTCTTCCTAGGTTCTTACCTTTATATGGAGTTTTTACTAGCCACCGTGCTTCTATATCTGCATTGCTTCCTTTTGGGGTTTTAGGCTAGGTTTCTGTATAAGCACTGCTGATGTAAAAAGGGCTTCATAAATAGATTTGATTTGATTTGGACATCCACAAATTAACGTAACATATCATACTAATCAGAGTGTCCTGGATTTACATTTACTATGGTACGTCTACCCCTGAGTCCAGGTTGCACCGACTCCTTTAGAATGGGCTGCAGGATCAAGAGGAGATGGCAGGGTGAAAAATGCCCTAAAATAAGGCCTGTTTTTTCGTGATTACTTCAAAACTACGGCAAGCAGCTGGGAAATATGGTCATATTATGAAACTGGGCTCCACAGAGGATGCAATTAACTAGTTTTTATCAGAAAAAAGCATTGTAAAAAATGTCATGTGTCCAGCCTACTACTAGCTAGTTTACTTTGGATGATACTAGTAATGTTTGCTAATTTAAATAGCTAGCTAGCTAGAGTTATTGTCAGTTACTTTTACCTTAAATTCATTAGGGAATGTTGGAAAGACTATTCAGGTATTTGGGGAATAACCTAACCTATAACATAATTTTGAGAAATACACTTTTTCTTTCAAGTGTGCTGCACGAACCATCCACTGCATAGGCCTACATTTTATTGACATCTTAGCTAGTCTAGTTAGCCAACGTTAGCCCTGAGTGTAAAAGTCAATTAAAATGCTTTACCATTCCCATCCCCTTTTGTAATTAATAGTTGTAAGCCTTTGCATTTTCATTATTGATTTGGCCACTCTTATGTTTTTTGTCTGCTAAATCTGACTCCCAGACAAAAAACATAAAAGATCCCGGTGAGTGGCCAAAATATATGATTGGTTCTTTACGGGATATGTTAGTGCAGGCTTGGCCACATCAGGATAAGGACAGGAATTTCCCAACAAAGGTTTTCGGTTGGCCACTACAATAGGAGGATGGCGAATGGGGAGAGGGTGCAGACCATGGCTCAAACTAAAAAAAACGCCTGTGCTCTGCTATGAATCAAGACTTGCCACCATATCAATTAACCACGTGTTTTCTTACCTTTCTCTATCTCGCTCTGTCTCTCTCAGACGATTTGATTCAGGACCATGGACAGCTACAGAGAGAAAACATTGCTGACTGAAATGCAGCACGACAGCGGAGGAAAGAGGCCACTCTAGGCATAGACAAAATAAGTAAATGCTGAAACTGATGTTGGACAATCAAATTCGTTAAGGCTGGGGGATGTTTTTGTCTAGCCTAGGGCGACAGAACGTCCAGGGCCGGCCCTGGCCATTGGCAGCAAAGCCTTGATAATAATAAACAGTATCACTCTTGTCCTGCCTCTGCACCACCTGATCTCCTTACTATCCCATTACTATTCCTATGCATTTCCCTGGAGGTTTCCATTGGTTTCCTCTCAGAATAACAAAAGGTCAGAGAGCCACAGCCTTGCCACCTCCCAAAACCAGTGGGCTGAGACTGCCTTGAGGACCAACTTCCCTCTCCACTCCCATTCCCAGTCAGGGCCCCGTTTTCTCTCATCCCTTGGGGAGGGGAGGATGCCGGGGGGCTGCTGAATCCCCATAAATTAAGCCAGCAGCTGCTTCTGCTCCCGAAACCTCTCACCCCCACCCCCACCTCACCCCCTCCACTGTCTATAATTACACAGCAGCAGATTGACTGAGCCATATCACACTCTTAGGCCATGTTCATCATTGTGTGTCCTGTTTTCACATGCAAAATATCTCCTCCTGCCTGCAGAGCACTCAAGTTGTATTCAGAAGACGCAAAATGGAAGAAAACGGTCCCAAACGGAGAGAAACTGGGATGTTCTATAAGAACTTGTCCAATATGAAATGCTCATTTGCTTTTTACGTTGCAAAACATTTTGTGACAATGTACTCTAATAAACACGGCCCTGGTAGAAGATGGGTGGTATAGACTAGACGACACCCAGAGTTCTTTGCGTGTCTGTGGGGGTAGCACACTGTGATTTGTAGCCTGTATCTGTGTTGACCAGAACAAGAGGAGATCAACCTACAGTTGAAGTCGGAAGTTTACATACACCTTAAATACATTTTAACTATATTTTTCACAATTCCTGACATTTAATCCTAGTAACAATTCCCTGTCTTAGGTCAGTTAGGATCACCACTTTATTTTAAGAATGTGAAATGTCAGAATAATAGTAGAGAGAATTATTTATTTCAGCTTTTATTTCTTACATCACATTCCCAGTGGGTCAGAAGATTACATACACTCAATTAGTATTTGGTAACATTGCCTTTAAATTGTTTAACATGGATCAAACGTTTCGGGTAGCCGTCCATAAGCTTCCCACAATAAGTTGGGTGAATTTTGGCCCATTCCTCCTGACAGAACTGGTTTAACTGAGTCAGGTTTATAGGCCTCCTTGCTTGCACACGCTTTTTCAGTTCTGCCCACAAATGTTCTATAGGATTGAGGTCAGGGCTTTGTGATGGCTAGTCCAATACCTTGACTTTGTTGTGCTTAAGCCATTTTGCCACAACTTGGAAGTATTCTTGGGGTCATTGTCCATTTGGAAGACCCATTTGCGACAAAGCTTTAACTTCCTGATTGATGTCTTGAGATGTTGCTTCAATATATACACATTATTTTCCTTCCTCATGATGCCATCTATTTTGTGAAGTGCACCAGTCCCTCCTGCAGCAAAACACTCCCACAACATGACGCTGCCACCCCCTTCGGCTTGCAAGCCTCCTGCTTTTTCCTCTAAACATAACGATGGTCATTATGGCCAAACAGTTTTTTTTTCATCAGACCAGAGGACATTTCTCCAAAAAGTACGATCTTTGTCCCCATGTGCAGTTGCAAACCGTAGTCTGGCTTTTTTATGGCGGTTTTGGAGCAGTGGCTTCTACCTTGCTGAGCGGCCTTTCAGGTTATGTCGATATAGGACTCGTTTTACTGTGGATATATTTACTTTTGTGCCTGTTTCCTCCAGCATCTTCACAAGGTCCTTTGCTGTTGTTCTGGAATTGATTTGCACTTTTCGCACCAAAGTAAGATTCATCTCTAGGAGACAGAATGCATCTCCTTCCTGAGCGGTATGACGGCTGCGTGGTCCCATGGTGTTAATGCTTGCATACTATTGTTTGTACAGATGAACGTGGCTCCTTCAGGCATTTGGAAATTGCTCCCAAGGATGAACCAGACTTATGGAGGTCTACAATTTCTTTTCTGAGGTCTTGGCTGATTTCTTTTGATTTTCCCATGATGTCGAGCAAAGTTGAAGGTAGGCCTTGAAATACATCCACAGGTACACCTCCAATTGACTCAAATTATGTGAATTAGCCTATCAGAAGCTTCTAAAGCCATCACTGGAATTGTGATGTAGTGAATTACAGTGGGGAGAACAAGTATTTGATTCACTGCAGATTTTGCAGGTTTTCCCACTTACAAAGCATGTAGAAGTCTGTAATTTTGATCATAGGTACTCTTCAACTGTGAGTGACGGAATCTAAAACAAAAATCCAGAAAATGTGATACATCAGAAAAGCAGAACTTAATATTTGGTACAGAAACCTTTGTTTGCAATTACAGAAATCATACGTTTCCTGTAGTTCTTGACCAGGTTTGCACACACTGCAGCAGGGATTTTGGCCCACTCCTCCATACAGACCTTCTCCAGATCCTTCAGGTTTCGGGGCTGTCGCTGGGCAATACGGACTTTCAGCTCCCTCCAAAGATTTTCTATTGGGTTCAGGTCTGGAGACTGGCTAGGCCACTCCAGGACCTTGAGATGCTTCTTATGGAGCCACTCCTTAGTTGCCCTGGCTGTGTGTTTCGGGTCGTTGTCATGCTGGAAGACCCAGCCACGACCCATCTTCAGTGCTCTTACTGAGGGAAGGAGGTTGTTGGCCAAGATCTAGCGATACATGGCCCCATCCATCCTCCCCTCAATACGGTGCAGTCGTCCTGTCCCCTTTGCAGAAAAGCATCCCCAAAGAATGATGATTCCACCTCCATGCTTCACGGTTGGGATGGTGTTCTTGGGGTTGTACTCATCCTTCTTCTTCCTCCAAACACGGCGAGTGGAGTTTAGACCAAAAAGCTATATTTTTGTCTCATCAGACCACATGACCTTCTCCCATTCCTCCTCTGGATCATCCAGATGGTCATTGGCAATCTTCAGACGGGCCTGGACATGCGCTGGCTTGAGCAGGGGGACATTAATATTCTATTCTCTTCTAAGTACCGAATAAAACTAGATAGTATGTAAATTGATTACCTTTGATCCAGATGTTATTTCTTAGCATCCATATACCTACTCCAGGGAATTCCTCTCATGTGATGAGTAACCTTGCCTGAGACCTGAAGACTTGCATTAACTCCCCAAGCTAAAGCCTTTAGCGCAGTAGAATAAGAGTCTTATGCCACGTGGGAGACCCAGGTTTGAACCCTGGTCATTCACACATACACCTACTCTTTGCGTCCATTGCTTTAAGCCACTCACACCTCAAGGTTTGATATTTTTAACCCTCTCCTCCGGTGAACTTGATGACAACGTAAAAGACAGAAACATCAAACCTCTGTGAGGTGTGACCATAGAAATAGAATCCATTGAACGGTCCTCCCGATTCAAGTAAATTATGGCATAATGGGTGGACTGGTAGCCATTTTGAGTGTACCCATAGTGTATTTTTTCCCCCAAACGAGTTTAGATGAAACAACACCCCGTTTCTCCTAGGGGCTTATTCCAGCCTCATAAGTCTGCGTCATTGGTCAACAGCATGTGAGTGGTGATTGGATAGATTCAGAGCGTCTCAGCCATGCGCTTGCCGTCAAAAAGCAGTAGTTACCATTGCTAACAAACCCCTCATCTATAGAACGTGCGGAGCATCTTCCATTTGCAAGTTCTCTCATATCATCACCTCACCTCAATGGATGCCAATAGCGCTACAGCTAGGTAAGATGCCAGTCATTCACATATAAAATAGTAGAAGATGTTGTATTTAAACTAATGATTGTTACTTTTATTCTTGCTCGTCTCAGTTGCAGGGTGTACCATTGACTTGTGCCAACGTGAAAGAAAACACTGAGTAACAACAGTTTACTTTTGGATGCAATGTTCAGACATTCTAAGAAGTATCTACAGCATAACACAATCATCCAAACCAGAAAATGTAGGCTACATTTTTCCAGTGCTAACTAAGGAAAGATTGACATAACACAAGCGGTCATATTTAGATAACTCTTGGCTGACAGGAACCACAATATGAATTAGCTAATAGCAATTACTATTTAGAATTCATCACATCACGGTTGAGCTCACCATTGATCTAAATTGAGTAAAACACTTTCTAGAAATTGAAAGTAATCCGACGATGAGTAGCTTGGCATGCCGCCATGTTTGTTTTTTCACTTCAACCAAAGCTCATCATAATCAGTTCAACCTTTCAAAAAGTATTTTACAGACATAATGTGTCCATTACAATCTCTGCAAGAATCGGAATACATCATTTTTCACCAGAAAATGTGAATAAAACAGTAAATAAATAATTACCACACAAAACATTTTATGATAGCGATTTATTGATATAAGTGGCGTGAGCCAGCAGTCAATCACGTAACCTGACTCCCACTCTGAGCCATTCAGTGTTGTTGTTTATGTATGCAGCTAGTGGGCTAACCTGTAGCATTAGCAATGTCTTTCAAAAGGAGACAACTCACAAATGCGGAAATTCTAGAGATTTTTATAAATTCTGGCAATGAGTCAATGAGTATGAAAGTCAGGAATCATATTCTGACAGTGACAGTGAGGAGCTGCCCCCCAACCTTGTAGCCATTGGGAACCCTGCATCTGAGGGCCCCTTGCCCACTGACAAAGTCCCAGGTCCCTTTGAAGATGCTGGTGGTAATAGAGGCAGACCGACAGTGGATGAAGTACAGGAGGTCTGTGACCGCCAGCCATTTCACCCCTCCTGGTCCTGCTGTTTGCTTTGAGTTCCTGTCTGGAGTGCAAAGCCCCTTGCCATTTCCCTCTGAGGCAGAGTGCTTCAAGCTGTTTCTGACAGAGGAGATGGTGGGAGACATAGTAGAGGAGGCCAATCGCTATGCCATGGAGCTACAGGAGAAGAGAGAGCCAGGAGTGAGGGGAAACTCTCTAAATGGATAACAACCACAATTTGTGAAATGTTGTCATGACTGTCCAAGAGAATCCAAATAGGTCAGATCAGGTTTGCAATGAATAACTTCAATCAGACCCCCTCTCATCCGTAGAGGGGGGAGGAAAGAACTAGTGGTCATTACCAACTTACGTCCTGTTTAAATCAAGGGAAGAAGATTCAGGTCTCCCTGTCCGAGATTCACCAAAGGAATGTCCTTTGTTTCAATAGATTTTTCCCGCTGAAGCTCTAAAGCACTCCAAAAGCAAACACTGGAACAATATTTCTAACATAGAACGTGGGGAATAGTCGGGCAATATATAGAACACTAATGTCATTTTGTTTGTTATTTTGTGATGTCATTAAAAATGTTATAAATAACTTTGCACAGGGACAAGTCACAACCCCGAGTGAGGTCAGAGAGCGTGTCAGCCTGGTGGAACCGCCCCTTTCAAGCAGAGTTTATAAATGATGGGTTAAGAAATTAACATATCAACATGAGGTGGATGCGATAAACTCACCTCCCGGACAATCACTGACACTGCTGATAAGCTGTCCTAAGTAAAGTATCTTCAAAAGTGAATTTAAGTAGAACCATCCTGCTACTCTGATCAAACCATTGTAAAATATTATGCTACCCTCAAGCAACTTCAAGAGTGAATGGAAGGAAAACGATTCTGTAGTTCTGTTCAGGACTACATGACAAGTCACTGTATACCGGACAACTACGAAGAAGTACAACAGGAGAAGAGTGTTGGAACCATTTCAGACAATCAGAGACTTACAAGCGTGCCGTGAAAAGGCCAAAACCTCCCATTTCCAAGGTTGCCGTTCACCGAGAAATCCCATGCGAACACAGGCATTTCACGTAAATACATTCATGATTTCTTGCTCAAAGCGGGTGGTTGCTTGTGTGCAAAGTATATGGTTATTGTAGGTGAGTGTGAGGGCTTGGTTGTGATAAGGCCTCTTACTCCCACCTAGGGAGAGAGGCACACAACCAAGTTCTCACACATCCATTAGGGAGATTATCATCCCCAATCAGAGACAGCTGTCTAGCGTTGTCTCTGATTGGGGATAGCATTTAAGCTCCACACAATTCCACCTGTGTGTGGATCATTGTTCCTGCTTGTCTGCTTCGTGTCTTCAGAAAGCAAGTGAGTCACTGTGTTTGTTTTGTAATCGTGGTTTTTGTTTATTTCTCTCCTTTTGTATTTTCGTGCTTCGTGATACCAACTCCGAAAATAAAAAGGATGACTCTTCACCAGCGCTCCGTATATCGTCCCATTCATACTACGCACCGTGACAGAATGATCCACCACCCTGGGACGCAACGAGAGCAGACATTGGTAGACATCCTCTATGATATGGGTAAATTATCGAGAGAGGATGTCTACCATTATCATGCGGTGGAGGAAGGCTGGGGTCCGGAGCAGTCGAGGCGCCGACGACGGAGGACACGTCACCGGGCTAGAACTGAGGACCAGCCTGGAGCCCAGAAAACCCCTCAAACTGATTTTGGGGGGGGGCTATGGGGGTGGTCGGGGATCGAGGAAGAAGAGCCCCGACCACTGCACTCGTGGGGGTTCCAGGAGGAGCCCCTACAGCCGTGGGAGCAGGAGTACAGAGAGGAGTCGGAGGAAGACGACAGCGATGTGCTTCTGTTCCCTCACTCGTGGGGGTTCCCGGAGGAACCCTCACAGGATGGGGATTGGCGTTGGAGTAGGGACGACAGGCACAGTCGTGCTCCAGCGTCAGTTCCCAGTCCGGTGCCTCCAGCGCCGGTCCAGAGTCGGAGGAGGAGGAGACCGACTCAGCGCACCAAACCATCGGTGCGCAACAATAGCCCGGTACGGCCCGCGCCTGCTCCTCGCACCCAACCTATGGTGCGTTTCCCCAGCCCGGCGCGACCCGTGCCAGCTCAACGCACCGACCCAACGGTGCGTTTCCCCAGCCAGGTACAGCCCGTTCCAGCTACTCGCACCAGACCAGTGGTGCGTTCCCCCAGCCCGGTACGGTCTGTGCCTACTCCTCGCACCCAACCTATGGTGCGTATCTCCAGCCCGGCGCGACCCGTGCCAGCTCAACGCACCGACCCAACGGTGCGTTTCCCCAGCCAGGTACAGCCCGTTCCAGCTACTCGCACCAGACCAGTGGTGCGTTCCCCCAGCCCGGTACGGTCTGTGCCTACTCCTCGCACCCAACCTATGGTGCGTATCTCCAGCCCGGTGCGACCCGTGCCAGCTCCTCGCACCAGACCTATGGTGCGTGTCCCCAGTCCAGTACGCCCCGTGCCTACCCCTCGCACGGAGGCTACCGCGAGGGTCGCCACCACAGGGCTGGAAACCCTCTCTGCGTCGGTGCCCAGGGTGGGCACGACGTTCAGCCCCGCTGTGGAGCAGGAGCTCCATAGCGTGTCGGTGCCCAGTCTGGGGCCGACAGCCAGCCCAACCACAGGGCTGGAAACCCTCTCTGCGTCGGTGCCCAGGGTGGGCACGACGTTCAGCCCCGCTGTGGAGCAGGAGCTCCATAGCGCGTCGGTGCCCAGTCTGGGGCCGACAGCCAGCCCAACCAGAGGGCTGGAAACCATCTCTGCGTCGGTGCCCAGGGTGGGCACGACGTTCAGCCCCGCTGTGGAGCAGGAGCTCCATAGCGTGTCGGTGCCCAGTCTGGGGCCGACAGCCAGCCCCACCAGAGGGCTGGAAACCATGTCTGCGTCGGTGCCCACGGTGGGCACGACGTTCAGCCCCGCTGTGGAGCAGGAGCTCCATAGCGTGTCGGTGCCCAGTCTGGGGCCGACAGCCAGTCCCACCAGAGGGCTGGGAACCATCTCTGCGTCGGTGCCCAGGGTGGGCACGACGTTCAGTCCCGCTGTGGAGCAGGAGCTCCATAGCGTGTCGGTGCCCAGTCTGGGGCCGACAGCCAGACCAGCTGCAGGGCTGAAGACCACCTCTGCGTCGGTGCCCAGGGTGGGCACGGCATCCAGCCTGAGGTCTCCGGAGAAGGTCAGCAGCCCGAGGCCTCCTGTGACGGTCAGCAGCCTGAGGTCTCCTGTAAAGGTCAGCAGTCTGAGGCCTCCTGTGACGGTCAGCAGCCCGAGGTCCCCGGTGACGGTCAGCAGCCCGAGGTCCCCGGTGACGGTCAGCAGCCCGAGGTCCCCGGTGACGGTCAGCAGCCCGAGGTCCCCGGTGACGGTCAGCAGCCCGAGGTCCCCGGTGACGGTCAGCAGCCCGAGGTCCCCGGTGACGGTCAGCAGCCCGAGGTCCCCGGTGACGGTCAGCAGCCCGAGGTCCCCGGTGACGGTCAGCAGCCCGAGGTCCCCGGTGATGGTCAGCAGCCCGAGGTCCCCGGGGAGGGTCAGCAGCCCGAGAGCTCCGGGGAAGGTGAGCAGACCTGAACCTCCACCGGTGCCCAGTCCGGGGCCGGTCGTCTGCGTCGCTCCAGTGCCGGAGCAGTCCGCTCCACCGGTGCCCAGTCCGGGGCCGGTCGTCTGCGTCGCTCCAGTGCCGGAGTAGTCCGCTCCACCGGTGCCCAGTCCGGGGCCGGTCGTCCACGTCGCTCCAGTGCCGGAGCAGTCCGCTCCACCGGTGCCCAGTCCGGGGCCGGTCGTCTACGTCGCTCCAGTGACGGAGCAGTCCGCTCCACCGGTGCCCAGTCCGGGGCCGGTCGTCTGCGTCGCTCCAGTGCCGGAGCAATCCGCTCCACCAGTGCCCAGTCTGGGGCCGGTCGTCTACGTCGCTCCAGAGACGGAGCAGTCCGCTCCACCGGTGCCCAGTCCGGGGCCGGTCATCTGCGTCGCTCCAGTGCCGGAGCAGTCCGCTCCACCAGTGCCCAGTCCGGGGCCGGTTGTCAGCCCCTCTCCAGGGTCGAGGGCTCCCGCACCAGGGTCCAGACAGGACTTGGTGACTGGCGGGAGTACTGAGGGGGGAACCACCGCGCCGGGGTCCGGACCGGACCGGGCGTGCAACGGAGAGGTAGGAGGGAAGCTACTCTCACAGCCTGTGCCACGCCCGGAACCGGAACCGGAGCCCCCACCAGCAACCACCTCAGTACCCCGCCATGTCCCCCCTAGTTTTTGGACATTTTTTTTTTTTTTTTGTCTTTCAGGAAAGGGGGGATTTTGTGTGCGATCGGGAGTCCGCACCTTAGGGGGGGGGGTACTGTGAGGGCTTGGTTGTGATAAGGCCTCTTACTCCCACCTAGGGGAGGAGAGAGGCACACAACCAAGTTCTCACACATCCATTAGGGAGATTATCATCCCCAATCAGAGACAGCTGTCTAGCGTTGTCTCTGATTGGGGATAGCATTTAAGCTCCACACAATTCCACCTGTGTGTGGATCATTGTTCCTGCTTGTCTGCTTCGTGTCTTCAGAAAGCAAGTGAGTCACTGTGTTTGTTTTGTAATCGTGGTTTTTGTTTATTTCTCTCCTTTTGTATTTTCGTGCTTCGTGATACCAACTCCGAAAATAAAAAGGATGACTCTTCACCAGCGCTCCGTATATCGTCCCATTCATACTACGCACCGTGACAGTGAGAAGTTTCTAAATGTGGCAATGTTAAGTGTCTCTGTCCCTCTCTCTCCCTCTCTTCTTGAACAAGCTTCCATGTTGTCATTTCACTAGAGACCTGTTTTATTTATATTATTTGTGTGTGTTTATCCTGTGTTCCCATTTAATTAGCTAGTATATAAATAATTAAACCAATTTGTGTAGTACTGAATCATAAGTAAGGATCGGGATCTTACGACAGTTCAGAATGATGATACGATACGAGGTTATGATTAATAAGTTAACAGATGTGATAGGTAAAGACCTTTTAGAGTTTAATTGTTACATGATTAATTTAATCAGGTAACAATTAAACATATTTCGTTAATTAGAGATATTAATGTTAAAGTCACGTCACAACCTATTGGAGCCCCCAAGCGATGGATCTAATACAAAATTATGCCTTACTGTTGAATTAAGCCTACAGGAATTGTGTAACAAATTATAGACTAAAGAGCAGTGGACAGGATTGTCATTGAAGGGGTGTGTGTGTTTCCTTTCGAAACCAGATAGCAGGCAGAGATTGACTTCGGTGTCATATCTGACAAATGGTCAGAGTGTGTAGGGTAAATTATTACATTTCCAGAGCTAGGACATAAGGGCCAGCCGTTTTAAGGAAATTTGAGAAGATATACAGCGGGTGAAATAAGTATTGAACACGTCACCATTTTTGTCAGTAAATATATTTCCAAAGGTGCTATTGACATGACATTTTCACCAGATGTTGGTAACAACCCAAGTAATCCATACATACAAGAAACCAAAACAAATACGTTCAGAAATTAAGTTATGTGTAATAATGTGAAATGACACAGGGAAAATGTATTGAACACATGAAGAAAGGGAGGTGCAAAAAGGCATGGAAAGCCAAGACAACAGCCTGAGGTCTCCTGTAAAGGTCAGCAGTCTGAGGCCTCCTGTGACGGTCAGCAGCCCGAGGTCCCCGGTGACGGTCAGCAGCCCGAGGTCCCCGGTGACGGTCAGCAGCCCGAGGTCCCCGGGGAGGGTCAGCAGCCCGAGAGCTCCGGGGAAGGTGAGCAGACCTGAACCTCCACCGGTGCCCAGTCCGGGGCCGGTCGTCTGCGTCGCTCCAGTGCCGGAGCAGTCCGCTCCACCGGTGCCCAGTCCGGGGCCGGTCGTCTGCGTCGCTCCAGTGCCGGAGTAGTCCGCTCCACCGGTGCCCAGTCCGGGGCCGGTCGTCCACGTCGCTCCAGTGCCGGAGCAGTCCGCTCCACCGGTGCCCAGTCCGGGGCCGGTCGTCTACGTCGCTCCAGTGACGGAGCAGTCCGCTCCACCGGTGCCCAGTCCGGGGCCGGTCGTCTGCGTCGCTCCAGTGCCGGAGCAATCCGCTCCACCGGTGCCCAGTCTGGGGCCGGTCGTCTACGTCGCTCCAGAGACGGAGCAGTCCGCTCCACCGGTGCCCAGTCCGGGGCCGGTCATCTGCGTCGCTCCAGTGCCGGAGCAGTCCGCTCCACCAGTGCCCAGTCCGGGGCCGGTTGTCAGCCCCTCTCCAGGGTCGAGGGCTCCCGCACCAGGGTCCAGACAGGACTTGGTGACTGGCGGGAGTACTGAGGGGGGAACCACCGCGCCGGGGTCCGGACCGGACCGGGCGTGCAACGGAGAGGTAGGAGGGAAGCTACTCTCACAGCCTGTGCCACGCCCGGAACCGGAACCGGAGCCCCCACCAGCAACCACCTCAGTACCCCGCCATGTCCCCCCTAGTTTTTGGACATTTTTTTTTTTTTTTTGTCTTTCAGGAAAGGGGGGATTTTGTGTGCGATCGGGAGTCCGCACCTTAGGGGGGGGGTACTGTGAGGGCTTGGTTGTGATAAGGCCTCTTACTCCCACCTAGGGGAGGAGAGAGGCACACAACCAAGTTCTCACACATCCATTAGGGAGATTATCATCCCCAATCAGAGACAGCTGTCTAGCGTTGTCTCTGATTGGGGATAGCATTTAAGCTCCACACAATTCCACCTGTGTGTGGATCATTGTTCCTGCTTGTCTGCTTCGTGTCTTCAGAAAGCAAGTGAGTCACTGTGTTTGTTTTGTAATCGTGGTTTTTGTTTATTTCTCTCCTTTTGTATTTTCGTGCTTCGTGATACCAACTCCGAAAATAAAAAGGATGACTCTTCACCAGCGCTCCGTATATCGTCCCATTCATACTACGCACCGTGACAGTGAGAAGTTTCTAAATGTGGCAATGTTAAGTGTCTCTGTCCCTCTCTCTCCCTCTCTTCTTGAACAAGCTTCCATGTTGTCATTTCACTAGAGACCTGTTTTATTTATATTATTTGTGTGTGTTTATCCTGTGTTCCCATTTAATTAGCTAGTATATAAATAATTAAACCAATTTGTGTAGTACTGAATCATAAGTAAGGATCGGGATCTTACGACAGTTCAGAATGATGATACGATACGAGGTTATGATTAATAAGTTAACAGATGTGATAGGTAAAGACCTTTTAGAGTTTAATTGTTACATGATTAATTTAATCAGGTAACAATTAAACATATTTCGTTAATTAGAGATATTAATGTTAAAGTCACGTCACAACCTATTGGAGCCCCCAAGCGATGGATCTAATACAAAATTATGCCTTACTGTTGAATTAAGCCTACAGGAATTGTGTAACAAATTATAGACTAAAGAGCAGTGGACAGGATTGTCATTGAAGGGGTGTGTGTGTTTCCTTTCGAAACCAGATAGCAGGCAGAGATTGACTTCGGTGTCATATCTGACAAATGGTCAGAGTGTGTAGGGTAAATTATTACATTTCCAGAGCTAGGACATAAGGGCCAGCCGTTTTAAGGAAATTTGAGAAGATATACAGCGGGTGAAATAAGTATTGAACACGTCACCATTTTTGTCAGTAAATATATTTCCAAAGGTGCTATTGACATGACATTTTCACCAGATGTTGGTAACAACCCAAGTAATCCATACATACAAGAAACCAAAACAAATACGTTCAGAAATTAAGTTATGTGTAATAATGTGAAATGACACAGGGAAAATGTATTGAACACATGAAGAAAGGGAGGTGCAAAAAGGCATGGAAAGCCAAGACAACAGCCGAAAACTATCAGTAATTAAAAAGCAATCCAGCCCCCTGTCAGTGCAAATTAATATCAGCTGGTTCAGTCCCAACTGATGGCCTACAAAAAGGTCTCATTGCCAAGGTGTCACACAAGACACATCTCATGATGGGTAAAAGCAAAGAGCTGTCTCAAGACCTTCGCAACCTAATTGTTGCAAAACATAATGATGGCTTTGGTTATAGGCGCATTTCTAAGCTTCTAAATGTTCCAGTGAGCACTGTTGGGGACATAATACGGAAGTGGAAAGACAATCATTTCACCATAAATTTGCCTCGACCAGGTGCTCCTCACAAGATTTCTGACAGAGGAGTGAAAAGAATAATCTGAAGAGTTGTCCGAGAGCCAAAGACCACTTCTGGAGAGCTTCAAAAAGACCTGCAATTAGCAGGTACTGTTGTCTCAAAGAAAACAGTAAGTAATGCACACCACCGCCATGGCCTGTATGCACGCTCACCACGCAAGACTCCATTGCTGAAAAAAAGCATGTTGAAGCTCGTTTAAAGTTTGCTGCACAACATTTGGAAAAGCCAGTGAAATACTGGGAGAATATAGTGTGGTCAGATGAGAGCAAAATTGAACTGTCATAATACACACCATGTTTGGAGGAGAAATGGCACTGCACATCACCCTAAAAACACCATACCAACAGTGAAGTTTGGAGGTGGGAACATCATGGTGTGGGGCTGCTTTTCAGCAAATGGTACTGGCAAACTTCACATAATTGAAGGAAGGATGAATGGGCAAATTTACCGAGACATTCTTGACAAAAATCTGCTGCCATCTACCAGGATGATGAAGATGAAATGAGGGTGGACATTTCAGCAAGACAATGATCCCAAACACACAGCCAAGGAAACTCTCAATTGGTTTCAAAGAAAGAAAATAAAGCTGCTAGAATGGCCCAGCCAATCACCTGACTTAAATCCCATTGAAAATCTATGGAAAGAACTGAAGATCAAGATTCATAGAAGAGGCCCACGGAACCTTCAAGATTTGAAGAATGTTTGTGTGGAAGAATGGGCCAAAATCACACCAGTGTCAGTATTTTGCTGTCATGTTGTGTTTTGACCTCTAGAGGTCCTCATGTTACCCTCAGGCCCAGCTTACTCAGCTGGTAATCAGTGTTATTAGATTCACATGTGTCTCGTCTGCTGTGTATATTTAAGTGACTCTGTCTCATAGATTCTTTGCTTGGTGTTTAGTTGTCCTGAAGCCAGTTGCCTGAGTAAGTGCTCTTGAGATATTGTATTTTCTTTTGTCTATGGATTATTCCCTTCTCAACTTTATTTTTGTGGACTTTTCCTCTGGAGTTTTTTGCTTTAAGAAATTTTGTATTTTTGGAATAATGTTTGGAATCCCCTTTAGGGATGGTTTTGTTTTTTGAGTACTACCTTTTGCTGTTTTTGCTCCAGCTATGGACTATTGCCTGAACTTTTATTAAACCATTTTTTGGCATCTCAAGTTCTCCTTAGTGCGTCTTACTATTGGGTTCACCATTCTCCTGTGGCTCAAGGATTGAGAGTCTGACTTTCACACCAGAGACCCGAGTTCAAGTCCTGGTTCTGACAACCAGAGCAATGAATGCGACTAGTTTCTCCATACAGGAGGCGTCTTGAAGCTGTCATTACCAACAAAGGCTTTTGTTCAAAGTATAAAATAAATATCAGTAAGTGTGTTCAATACTTTTTCCCTGTGTCATTTCACATTATTACACATAACTTAATTTCTGAACTTATTTGTTTTGGTTTCTTTGTATGTATGGATTACTTTGTATGTATCAATACTTATTTCACCCGCTGTATTTGTTTGAGCGAAGTAGACATGGTGTGAGTACACGCGGCAAGTATTTCTTCATGTTACCGTGTGTTCCGGTAACATTGCTAGCAAGAAATGCTGATTGGGTTGAACGTGAGACGTCGTTAGTAAACCCCTGTTCCCGAATTGAAGGGCACCTTTTGTCCTTGAAATTAACAGTCTTGTACAAGAACGTCTAGCTTTGCATTAGAAGCTATGCTAACTAACCGACAGAAGCCATTCTTCTTTGTTTACAGCGGAAATCCCACGCCTTGGGCGAGGGAAGTCCTGCCTTTGCTGGAATCCTGTGTGATTTCAGTTTTCAGGGTCAGTGACCCCTTGTGGTGAACCAATTTTTGTGCTTGAAGTGAACATTCTTGTACAAGAATGGCTAGGCGACAGAAGTCCCGCCTTTGCAAATGTGAGGGCAAAGCGTCTTCTTACATCTGTAACAACAAATAAAAATGGTGTGACGCACAAGGTAAGCAACATTGCAATATCAGATTCCACTCAAATTCCAATAGAGGACCCACTTGGTCACGAAGTACGGCAGCCTGTTGACAATTGACACCGATAACACACCATACCGTTCTTCCAACCCACTCCACTTTGTTGGTGATATGATGAGAAAAAACAACTCAAACAGGCCATACTTCAAAACAGTCTTAGAGGACTGCTTGACCTGTGATGTGCTGATCGATTCGTTCTTGACAATTTCCCTCATATCTCAAACTTCGCTGGACAAACTTAAAAGGGCTGTGAATCCAGCTGAATGTTGGTTAAAAATTGAGCTATGCGAGACTAGACTCAAAGGTTTCACTCAGACTACCTTGCCTCTCACAATGACAGTGTGGCAAGTTCAACTCAAAAGTTGAATGAAAATAAGGTTTTCCTGTGTGGCTTGGCTGAGTCTCCAGCCGATACATACCACAGTACACTGATAGGTGGCGTGTGCCTCAACGGCACACTAACAACCTGGACGTAAAAATCAACAAGCCTGAGACCATTATTTTCATGAGCAACTTCCCTCCTCGGAGTCATGTGATCCTGTGGCTAAGATTAACTTCTATTGTCCTTCAGACACTTCCGCGGCCATATCAGGAAATAAAGCATCAACGTTCAGAGTGGACTCTGTTTCCGATGATATATTTTCAACCTTGAGGGGGACTGAAACCCCCCCTACAATGCAACTAACGGTGTCAGTCCCGCCGCTGACCTGGTGACTCCAACTGGTGAAACACTATGCGATATCGCCGAAAGATATCCTCGTGAATGGAAGGCCACGACAGCCACTGAGCGTTTTGAAGTAGAAACACCAGGACATTTGGTTGAAAGGACACAGCCGATCTACTAACAACGCGGCTGCTGACAACTCGTACAAAGGGCACAATCTTTTCGTTTGTGCCTTGGACACCAACACCAACTGCTGGTGGGAGGATCCTGAGACAAAGGGGGGAAAACGAGCTCAGACCCAGCCTTGTTGGGGGGGGGGGGGGTTGAGT
Organism: Thymallus thymallus; assembly: GCA_023634145.1. Taxonomy (NCBI): domain Eukaryota; kingdom Metazoa; phylum Chordata; class Actinopteri; order Salmoniformes; family Salmonidae; genus Thymallus; species Thymallus thymallus. The sequence goes on along the minus strand of CM042402.1, from coordinate 25,086,577 downwards.
ATACATGCAGCACTGTACGAGTTGTAAACTTCCCCACGAGAGCAGAGAGTGGCGGACAAGCCTCTTGACGGGGATAACCTTAGAATACATCTTGAGATATCACTGAGGTGTCCCACACTGGTCTTAAAATAAGTCTAGTGGACTTTACACCTCCCCCGTATGACTGGTTCAGTGCTTATAGAGTACTTCCGCCGTGAGGTTAGCTCCTCTGTGAATAACATGTCTATGAAATAAGACTCCTTCATACCTATTGCTACTACAATGGTGTAAGACACATTGACTTGTAGTAAAACCACTACATGTCCTCTTGGCATATGGCTTGAGGTCGGCACCGATTCTTCTTACTGACACAAGGTCATTGGCATGGAAATTATCTTACGTTACTCACTCTGCCCAGGTTGCAGCCTACCAGGATACTTGTTTTTCTTGCCCTTGGCATGTGCACTTGTGCAAGCATGTACAACGGAACATTTAATGAGGATTTATACTAGGATCACGTAAGGGTCCGCAAAATACCAATCTTGGTAAAGAAATACTGTAACTTGGAAAGTATAACCACTACATGTATGAATTGTACATGTAATATGAAAAATTATGAGTCTTTTTGTTAAGAAAGGGATGTGATTTTGAGAAGCTATAAGATAATTGTTTTACATAACTTTGCACAGGGACAAGTTACGCCCCCGAGTGAGGTCAGAGAGTGTGTCAGCCTGACGGAACCGCCACCTTTCGAGCATAGTGTATAAATGATGGGGTTAAGCAATTATCATATCAGACCAGAAAAGTGTGGAGCTGCAGCTGCACGTTTAAAGTGGTTTGAACTACCGTCATCACCCCATTGGGGAACCATCAATACGGCTGGCTAACATATCTTCAAAGAAGCAACTTAAAGAGCGAATGGAAGGAATCAATTATGTACTTCTGTTTCAGTTCTCTTTCCAAGGCTGCAGTTCACAGAGAGATCCCAGGTGAACACAGGCATTTCACGCAAATACATGCTCAAAGCGGGCAGCAGTTTGTGTGCAATGTATATGGTTATTGTACACCCCTGGTCAAAAGTTTGGAATTTGACTTATTCAAGGGTTTTTCTTTATTTGTACTATGTTTTACATTGTAGAATAAAAGTGAAGATATCAAAACTATGATATAACACACATGGAACCATGTAGTAGCAAAAAAAGTGTAAAACAAATCAAAATAGATTTTATATTTGAGATTCTTCAAATAGCCACCCTATGCCTTGATGACAGCTTTGTACACTCTTGGCATTCTCTCAACAAGCTTCACCTGGAATGCTTTTCCAACAGTCCTTGAAGAGTTCCCACAAACGTCTGTGCTCTCAAAAGGCTTTGTCTATTACGCTGTTACACTGCCCCATCTTCTGTCCTGACTTTATATGACAGAGGGGCAACCTCGTCCAATACAGTAGCCTTTCTATCCCATGAATCCGGACGCCGAATTCGAACCACATCCTGAGCTGCCAACGGTGATAACACTAGCAGTTTTGTCATAGTTTTTGTCTTCGACTGCAGTGACCTGTCCTGCACAGCTAATGGGCAGTCATTCAGGCAGAAAATAGGCAACCTGGAATGCAACTTCCTTCCCATTAAGACCGGCCACATTCCAAGGGTGCTGCTCTGTAAGACAATAAAACTAATTATGGATCAGTCCCACTATGTGCTGCCTTTTTTTAAGAGTCTCTCTTCATGATTTGCACACCTTTATCAGTCTTTCCGTTACTTTTAGGATATAGCAGACTAGAGGTTATATGTCTGAACTCTTAATGCTCTGCAAACTCTTAATGCTCTGCAAACTCACTGCAAGCAAACTGAGGTGCATTATCAGAAACCACCACTAGGGGAATCCCATGCCTAGCAGTCTTTGCTGTTGTGCTGGACAAGTGCGCAATTTCAGGGTCTTTTGACAAGTAGTCAACAAATAGTCCTTACCGTTGCAGTGAAACAAGTCGACAACAACCTTCTCCCAGGCTGTAGTGGGTACATCTCCCATAACATGGTCTCCTTGGACTGTCTATAATGAAATTTGAGACGTGTCATAATTTCCCACCATTTGCTCAATGTCTGAATTTATATTTGGCCAATAAAGGGACTCTGGACCTTCTCTTACATTTCTCAGCTCCCAGATGTCCTTCACGAAGTAGGTGTCACCATTCTGTTATTCTTCAACAGCACACAATTGACCACTGACAGCTCTGCGCTTAGTTGGAAGTACTTCTTACAAGACGCTTTTTGCCAGCCATTTTCCAGATTCTGGATCCCCTTGCAAAGAATGGGATCTGTTATGTTATTTTCCACCGGTGCCCAGTCCGGGACCGGTCGTCTACTCCACCCCCATGCCAGAGCAGTCCGCTGCACCGGTGCCAAGTCTGGGTCCGGACCTCTACTCTACTCCCCGCATCCGACCTCCAGTGAGTGCGCCCAGCCAGGTGCTTCCAGTGCCGGCTCCACGCACCCGACCTCCGGTCCGCCTTCCCAGTCCAGTACCTCCCATGCCAGAGCAGTCCGCTTCACCGATGTCCAGTCCGGGTCCGGACCTCTGCTCTACTCCCCGCACCCGACCTCCAGTGCGTGCGCCCAGCCAGGTGCTTCCAGTGCCGGCTCCACGCACCCGACCTCCGGTCCGCCTTCCCAGTCCAGTACCTCCCATGCCAGAGCAGTCCGCTTCACCGATGTCCAGTCCGGGTCCGGACCTCTGCTCTACTCCCCGCACCCGACCTCCAGTGCGTGCGCCCAGCCAGGTGCTTCCAGTGCCGGCTCCACGCATCCGACCTCTGGTGCGCCTCCCTAGTCCGGTACGACCCATGCCGGCTCCCCGCACCCAACCTCCAGTGCGTGCGCCTAGCCAGGTGCTTCCTGTGCCGGCTCCACGCACCCGACATCCGGTGAACCTCCCCAGTCCGGTACATCCCGTGCCGGCTCCCCGCACCCGACCTCCAGTGCGTGCGCCCAGCCAAGTGCTTCCTGTGCCAGCTCCACGCACCCGACATCCGGTGCGCCTCCCCAGTCCGGTACGTTCCGTGCCGGCCCTCCGCAGCCCGGAACCTCCAGCAAAGGTCCGCCGCCCGGAACCTCCAGGGAAGGTCCGTCGCCCGGAACCTCCAGCAAAGGTCCGCCGCCCGGAACCTCCAGCGAAGGTCCGTAGCCCGAACCCTACAGCGAAGGTCCGCAGCCCGGAACCTCCAGCGAATGTCCCGCAGCCCGGAACATCCAGCGAAGGTCCGCAGCCCGGAACCTCCAGCGAAGGTCCCGCAGCCCGGAACCTCCAGCGAAGGTCCGCAGCCCGGAACCTCCAGCGAAGGTCCGCCACCCGGAACCCCCAGCGAAGGTCCGCCGCCCGGAACCTCCAGCGAAGGTCCGCCGCCCGGAACCTCCAGCGAAGGTCCGCTTGCCCGGAACCTCCAGCAAAGGTCCGCAGCCCGAAGCCTACAGCGAAGGTCCGTAACCCGAAGCCTACAGTGAAGGTCCGTAGCCCGAAACCTCACGAAGTCTGCTCCATTCCAGTGCTTGAGCAGTCCGCTCTACCGGTGCCCAATCCGGGTCCAGCCGTCTGCTCCGCTCCTGAGCCAGAGCAGTCCGCTCCACCGGTGCCCATTCCGGGTCCAGCCGTCTGCTCCGCTCCTGAGCCAGAGCAGTCCGCTCCACCGGTGCCCGATCCGGGTCTGGTTCCTTGCCCAGCTCCATGGCCGGAGCAGTTTACTCCACCGGTGCCCAGTCCGGGCCCGGTTGTTTTCCCCGCTCCTCAGCTGGAGCCGTTTACCCCACCGGTGCCCAGTCCGAGCCCGGTTAATTGCCCAGCTCCATGGCCGGAGCCGTTTGCCCCACCGGTGCCCAGTCCGGGCCCGGTTGTTTTCCCCGCTCCATGGCTGGAGCCGTTTACCCCACTGGTGCCCAGTCCGGTGCCCGGTTAACGTCCCGCTCCATGGCCGGAGCCGTTGGCCCCACCGGTGCCCAGTCCGGGCCCGGTTGTTTTCCCCGCTCCATGGCAGGAGCCGTTTGCCCCACCGGTACCCAGTCCGGGCCCGGTTATAAAGAAGGGGCATGGGAGAAAACTGTCCACTTCGCCGGAGCCAGAGCCGCCCCCGATGGACTAGTCTTCCCTCCCTATTAACCCCCCCCCTTGTATTTGTGTGTTTTCTTTGGCGTCCGGGAGTCCACGCCTTGGGGGGGGGGGTACTGTCAGGCTCTGGCCATAGAGAGCCTATTTGCTTCTCTATGTAGCCATGGTCAGAGTCTGACAGTTCTATTCTTTCTATGTACTGCTGGTGGTTTGTGTGGGGTCCCTAATTAGAGGCAGCTGTAGCGCATCGTCTCTAATTAGGGATCCTACAAAGGCTTGTAATTTTCACACTGGGTTGTGGGTCGTTATCGATTATTGTTCGCAAGTCACGGTGACAGTAAGTGTGCTCATTTGTTACATCCGTTCATTTCGTGTTTGTTTTGTAACGTGACGTTTGTACATCGTGTGTTTGTTTGTTTTGGTAGTTCGTCTTTTGTGTTTATTATACATAGTAATAATATAAGATGTCGAACTACTATCCCTGCGCTGCGTCTTGGTCGATGTATGCACCCTCTCGTGACACTGAGGTCCCTCTATAGTAAGAAAGAGAGCAACTTTACGTTCACCTGGCTCCTTTGTAACTCCAATGATAGACATATACAGCAAAAACCACTGGAGAAATTTTTTCCAATTCGCACCCACATTCCCATCCAGGCTCAAAGCCTCTGGTGGCTTTATAACATCCATTGCACTTCAATAAACTCCAACATTCACAGAAAAAACATGATTTCCACTTCTGGTACCATGTATTACTTTGTTGGTTACAGCAAGCAAAGACGACCATGACCATTAATCATAGTTAACGAGCGTTTCTTGTTATTCTTCCATTGCCACACATGTACCACGGATGTCGTAAAGAGTGTCACTCAGAACCACATCAATAGGTACAGCAGCCCCACACTCTTCTAGCATCTACTTTCCAACAGCACAGGGGCCTGTGGCACAGTCAGGTCGAACAGGGGATGCCAGGATTCAGATGCAGGAAGATGCAGAGAGGAGGTGGAGTTAGAGGAGAACGGTCAACAGCTGGCAGTAAAGTGGCATGACAAACGAGACGTCCATGTCCTCTCGACTGTCGGCCACAGAGAAGGTGGACCACCTGACGGGGGAGAGAAAGATCAAACCAGACTTTTTGCTTGACTATAACCTCAATGGGGGCAGTGGATAAGGCAGACAGCTTTGTGGAATGCGCATGGAAAAGTGTTATAAGAATATATTTTTCCATCTGATCGACACTGCTGCCCTCAGTGGCCACATAGTTCACCTCCAAATAACAGTTGAGATGATTACTGAACAAGGTATTTTTTGTAATTGGACGTACAGTTCACATACAAATCACATACAGTTCCATTACGCAAATATAGTGACAATATCTCACCCACCTACCCACTGCCTCATCATCCTCTCCCTTCCCTCATCCTCCCCAATCCCTCTCCCCCATAAATTGATTACCTAAAAAAATTACAGAGAGAACCTAATGAGAGAGATGCTGGAGGAGCACCACACCCCTCTGCGCCCATCCACTAGGGGCCATCCTGCTGCAGATAATCCCCTACGCCTCACTGCACAGCATTTTCCCTGCGAAGTCCCTCAAACTGCTGCCAGGCCGCCACATCTGTTGACTCATGCAGCTGTAACGCATAGATTTCACTGGCTTGTATGCGAAGCAGTAATTGTTTAAAAATATCTCCTGTCATGTCGCTGATGCGTAGTGAAAGTGTTGTTTAATGAAGGCATTGTCTGTATCGTTTTTTGGCCTTTTCCCCCAGCATTGTCCCAGACATATCCGCAGCAGCAGGAAGTATTAAGTCCTCCACAATAGTATGTGTCACGCCCTGATCTGTTTCACCTGTCCTTGTGCTTGTCTCCATGTGTCGCCCATCTTCCCATTAGTCCCCTGTGTATTTATTCCTGTGTTCTGTCTTTCTGTGCCAGTTCGTCTTGTCTTGCCAAGTCAACCAGCGTGTTTTTCCTAGCTCCTTTTGTTCCTAGTCTTTGTCGTTCTAGTCCTCCCATTTCTGACCCTTTGCCTGCCCTGACACCGAGCCCGCCTATCTGACGTATCTGCCTGTCTGGACCTCGAGCCTGCCTGCCGTCTTGTACCGTCTTGGACTCAGCCCTGGTGATTGAACCGTTGCCTGCCCTGACCACGAGACTGCCTGCCCTTCTGTACAGCTCGGACTCTGATCTGGTTTATGAACTATTGCCTGTCCCTGACCTGCCCTTTGCCTACTCCCTTTTATTATAATAAATATCGGAGCTCTAACCATCTGCCTCCTGTCTGCATCTGGGTCTCGCCTTGTATCGTTATAAGTATGGGGCTTGCCTGTCCTAGCCACTTGGTAGCTCACCCTATAAGATTCTTCGAGCCCCTTCTTATTAATGGTATCTGTTGCTTTTATACATGTCTTACTACTCAAAAGTAATCTTAATTCTCGCTGAAAAAACACCTGCTTATTTTTCAAGTTGGCATGTTTTGTTTCTAAATGTCTGCACAAGAGTGAAGGTTTAATCAAGTTGTGAGATAGTACTTTTGCACATACAGTGGGGAGAACAAGTATTTGATACACTGCCGATTTTGCAGGTTTTCCTACTTACAAAGCATGTAGAGGTCTGTCATTTTTATCATAGGTACACTTCAGCTGTGAGAGACGGATCACATTGTATGATTGATTAATTTGTATTTTATTGCATGACATAAGTATTTGATCACCTACCAACCAGTAAGAATTCCGGCTCTCACAGACCTGTTAGTTTGTCTTTAAGAAGCCCTCCTGTTCTCCACTCATTACCTGTATTAACTGCACCTGTTTGAACTCGTTACCTGTATAAAAGACACCTGCCCACACACTCAACCAAACAGACTCCAACCTCTCCACAATGGCTAAGGCCAGAGAGCTGTGTAAGGACATCAGGGATAAAATTGTAGACCTGCACAAGGCTGGGATGGGCTACAGGTCAATAGGCAAGTAGCTTCGTGAGAAGGCAACAACTGTTGGCGCAATTATTAGAAAATGGAAGAAGTTCAAGATGACGGTCAATCTCCCTCGGTCTGGGGCACCATGCAAGATCTCACCTCGTGGGGCACCAATGATCATGAGGAAGGTGAGGGATCAGCCCAGAACTACACGGCAGGACCTGGTCAATGACCTGAAGAGAGCTGGGACCACAGTCTCAAAAAAAAACATTAGTAACACACTACGCCGTCATGGATTAAAATCCTGCAGCGCACGCAAGGTCCCCCTGCTCAAGCCAGCGCATGTCCAGGCCCGTCTAAAGTTTGCCAATGACCATCTGGATGATCCAGAGGAGGAATGGGAGAAGGTCATGTGGTCTGATGAGACAAAAATAGAGCTTTTTGGTCTAAACTCCACTCGCCGTGTTTGGAGGAAGAAGAAGGATGAGTACAACCCCAAGAACACCATCCCAACCGTGAAGCATGGAGGTGGAAACATCATTCTTTGGGGATGCTTTTCTGCAAAGGGGACAGGACGACTGCACCGTATTGAGGGGAGGATGGATGGGGCCATGTATCGCGAGATCTTGGCCAACAACCTCCTTCCCTCAGTAAGAGCATTGAAGATGGTTCGTGGCTGGGTCTTCCAGCATGACAATGACCCGAAACACACAGCCAGGGCAACTAAGGAGTGGCTCCGTAAGAAGCATCTCAAGGTCCTGGAGTGGCCTAGCCAGTCTCCAGACCTGAACCCAATAGAAAATCTTTGGAGGGAGCTGAAAGTCCGTATTTCCCAGCGACAGCCCCGAAACCTGAAGGATCTGTATGGAGGAGTGGGCCAAAATCCCTGCTGCAGTGTGTGCAAACCTGGTCAAGAACTACAGGAAACGTATGATCTTTGTAATTGCAAACAAAGGTTTCTGTACCAAATATTAAGTTCTGCTTTTCTAATGTATCAAATACTTATGTCATGCAATAAAATGCAAATTAATTACTTAAAAATCATACAATGTGATTTTCTGGATTTTTGTTTTAGATTCCGTCACTCACAGTTGAAGAGTACCTATGATAAAAATTACAGACTTCTACATGCTTTGTAAGTGGGAAAACCTGCAAAATCGGCAGTGTATCAAATACTTGTTCTCCCCACTGTATATCACACTGTGGCTGAGGAAAGGCACTACTCCCAATATAGGTGAACCCCAAATCAATGTAGTTCTCATCACATTTGCGCCTCTTCGATGCTTCAACATCCCTGTCTGTTCGGTGCTTTCCCGGGTAAGGGGGAAGTAGCTCTTCGGCTGCATCAGATTCACAACTATCAGTGTCCATGCTAGCTGGGCTAGCGACACATGTAGAATTACTAATGCTAGCATTGGATGTTCTCGTGGAAGCAGAACAACTTGTGTTGTCAACAGGTGCAGATGTAGTACTGCTGGTAGTAGCAGTACTACCAGTAGAGCTGGTATGTGTCTCTATGGATGTGGGTCTTTTTTTTAACCATTTATCAATTTTCGAGAACTGAATGAGCAGCAGCTACATACAGACCGTTAGTGGAATTCCCGCAACGTAACGGTTAATGTGATTGGATGTTAATTATTTGACTAGGCTACCTGTATTTGACATTTTGCTGTTATTTCGCTTAACACTAGATGACTGTGATACGTATTGTAGCGACCTTAACCCAACACCTAGCAGCCTCTTTAGACCTCTTGGTGTAATGGTTAAGGCGTTGCCTTGACAATCGATGGACCCAGGTTAGTCTCGTTCAGGCCTACCCCCTGAAATCATTACATTTGTGTGAGAAGTGGCTTGGCGCCGGAGAGACGTGTGCACGTGAGAGACTTGGTAGAGAAGTGTAGGGACATGATATCCCAAAGGAAGGGGCAACCTGGGCAACCTCATCAAGGTTTTTAGACTTTTTGGTGTAACTATTAAGGTGTTGGCTTGACAATAACTGGACCAGGGTTCGAGTACCAGTCCGGGCTACCGCCTGAATTCTAAAGTCTGACTGCGAACCGCATCCAGGGAAACTCCAGGGAACAACTGCCCAGGGAAATTAATTAATTAACATAGCATGTTAGGGTAATTATCATAGCAGGTTAGGTGAATTAATGTAGCTGTTTATGAAAATTAGATTGAGGTTAGGAAAAGGTTTAGGCTTAGCTACAATGCTATAGTGGTTGTCACTAGCTTCTATACCCACAGTCATAAACCCTGCCCATTTATACAATGTCTAACCCCACACCTTAACCACACTGCTAACCTTTTGCCTAACTCTAACCTTAAATTAAGACCAATAAGCACATTTTTGGAATCTGACTTGGTGTCTATAGAAGCTAGTGACAACCTGCTACAGTCGACCCGTAGAACAAAGCAGCCAATAGACAATAGAAAGAGAAGCAAGAAGGGGCTGGATTTCCTTGGGTGGTTCTTCCCTGGAGTTTACCTGGACGCTGGTCGCAGTCGGATCAAGGGATCAAGAGTCTTAAGGAAATTTATAATTAGGCAGATGCAACTCCTACTGAGAATGACTCAACTCCTACTGAGAATGACTCCACTCCTACTGAGAATGACTCAACTCCTACTGACAATGACTCACCTCCTTGTGATAATGCCTCAAATCCTTGTGAGAATTACTCAAATAACAGATAGCAAGTTACTTATATCACATCTCGGAAAATATTTGTAATTTTGTACTTCTTGTTGACAGAATTCGTGCTAATGTTGGGTTTTTGAGCTAGCGCCCAATAGATTCCAGGAGGTTGGTGGCACCTTAATTGGAGAGGACAGGCTCGTGGTAATGGCTGGAGTGGAATGAGTGGAAAGGTATTATGCCATTCCATTAGCTCCTTTCCAGTTATTATGAGCCGTCCTCCCTTCAGCAGCCTCCACTTATAGACTCCCATTTAGATAGATAGATAGATAGATAGATAGATAGATAGATAGATAGATCCCAGAGGGGGACATTTCTTTGTCAAGCAGCTATAACAACAAAACACAGGGCAGCCGTGAGGGTGTGTGGCCTGGGGAGCTGAAGGGGAGGTGGACAGAGCCAATATCAAACCTGTTAAAAAATTGGTTCAGCTCATTGGCTCTGTCCTGGGTCCCCTCCGTCTGCCCACTGTTTGACTTTTTGAAGCCAGTGATATTTCTCATACCCTTCTACACCTCTCTCTCCTGGCTCTGCCTCAGCTTGTCCTCCATCTTCTCCTTATACCCTCTCTTCCCCTCAGCAATCCGCAACTTCAGCTCCCTCTGAACGCATTTCAATTTGTCCTTGTCCTTGTCCCTCTCCTTGAAGGCCCTCTTCTTCTCATTCAGCAGGGCCTTCAGGTCGCTGGTGACCCAGGGTTATTGTTTGGGAAACAGCGTACCTTCCTGGTGGGTACTGTGTTGTCTACACAAAAATTAATATAGTCTGTTATGCAGTCAGTAAGTCCATCGATGTCCTCCCCATGAGCCTCACAGAGCACATCCCAGTCTGTTGTTTCAAAGCAGTCCTGTAGGGCCTCATTTGCCTCCGCGGACCATCTCCTAATGGTCCTGGTGGTCGCAGGCTGCTGTTGGACCAAAGGCCTGTAGAGTGGAGTGAGGTGGACAAGGTTGTGGTCCGATCTACTGAGGGGAGGGAGAGCTCTCCTTGTCCCAGAATCGCCCAAAATGCACCGCACGGCCCATTGACGTAGTATGGGCAACATTAATTTCTTATTTAACTAGGCAAGTCAGTTAAGAACTAATTCTTATTTACAATGACGACCTACCTACAGGGTCAGCTCCTGGAGCAAATTAGGGTTAAGTGCCTTGCTCAAGGACACATCGAAAAATGTTTCACCTTGTCGGCTCAGGTATTCGAACCAGCGGCCTTTCGGTTACTGGCCCAACCCTCTAACCGCTAGGCTACCTGCCTCCCATCTCCTCAAAAGTATATCTGCCATTGTGAATGTCAGACTCCACTCTGTGAAGCACATCAATATGCAGGTTGAACATGGTGAGATTGTAGACTCCTAAATTGATAGTGCAGTTTGTTTAGGAGATTTTACTGCTAACTATCTACTTTACATGCTGATATTATCGTTAGTATTATTGTGTGTAAATAGCTTTGCTTGCTAGCTAACTACAAAGCTAGCCAGCCAGCCCATGGAGAGAGCATTGCATTGTGGATTTTGTAGTCGACTTGAGATGCAATAGATCTCCACAACTATTTTTCAGGTTTCTACCAACCATATTATAACGCCAAAATGAAATATGTGTTCATAATAAATATTGTTCTCACATGAGTGTTATTTAACACTGTAAATGAAAGGAATTTGTGGTTTGGGGTGGATTTGTGCAGCTCATCAACATTATCTGGGATTAATTGGGTGTTCTATTTGAAAGGATGCTTCAACTTTGATTTTTTTCCCCATTCAAGGCCTCTTAAAGATAAATGTATGTCTTTGCCACAAGAGGGTGCAACGTCCTTACAGTAACAGTCCTTTTGTATGTACAGTTTACTGTATACTTTAGGCTTTTCTGACACACATCATTTGCATCAAAGTCTGGCTATTTCATGACTTTTCTGACATGACTGATACACAAATCATAAACCTATCTGACACATTATTCTTCAAATATTCTCATAAGTTGGTAGTGACAAAGGTCAGGAGAGAGAAATGCAAACCATCACCATAGGCTACTGACAAACTGGGACATCAAGTTGAATCATAGTGGTCCACACACAAACTGGCCCTGTTGGAATACTTTAGCAATGCATCCTTCCTGTATGACGATCACTATTCATATGTATTTGAAAATGTGTAAGCTAAAAAGAATGAACTTGACATTCACTCTCCCAGATCAGTGATGCATTGTCAATTAAGGGCCTTACACATTAGCTGGCATTATACCCACTAGCTAGAGCCTTCTATTTACAGTGTTGCGTCAACTGAATTCATTACGTTTAGGTTCTATTAAATTGAAGTTAAAATACACATTAAAATACTAATTACAAATTATTGTTTGTTATTCTATAATGTTCAGTTGAATTGACTAATTCATTTTTGGTCTATCTGGCATCCATGGCTCGAAGGGTCCGTACGGCGCCAGAGATTATGATGCAATTGCAATGCACTTTGTCTGTACAGAAGATCAGTGCGTAGCTCCATGCACCTCCCAAAATTGTACAACTCTGGAGGTGACTCCCACTTGCATAACAGTGCATACGATACACAGTGCACTGAGGACAAACTCCACATTGTGTAAACAAGTAGACTTAGAATAAACATGTTTCTATATCTTCTGTACCTAATCTTTGTCCTTTTTGTGGCTAAGTAAGTTTTGTGGTTTAGCTTATTGGTGGAATTCCACTTTTGATTTATTTTAGTGCACTATGTGTAGCCTGGCGAAAATAAACCCAGCACAGGACACAAACTAATTTGGGGTTGTTTATTCTGTCAAAGCTTAAATTTAAAATAGGATAATGTAGAAGGGAAATCCCCTGCTAGAAAGTCAACGTCCTCGGTGACTTAGCACAATTTTCTAACTTCTCTTACAGCCTCTGAATAATACAGTACCTAGACTGGTTATAACCTGGGACAACACTTTGGGACTGAATAAAACTGCATTATTACAAGCTGATTTAGGAACGTTATATGGGTTTGTGTGTACCCCATTGTTTGCTCTGGTACTTCTGCGCAGAGCAGGCACATGCACTTCAATCTCGGGTTCATCTGCATGAACTGGCTCTGAAACGTCTTGTTCCTCGGTAACATCTTCTTGTTCCTCTTTACCGGAAAAATAACTGTCACTATCAGCGTTTTCCTCTCGAGTTACCTTTGGATAGGAGACTTCCTCTAATACTACAAACTCATGAGTAGAAGGCCTGGCAAAGACGTAACAGGAGGGGCGATGGGGGTTACTGGCTTACTGTTCTTCACTAGCCTAGGAGCAGGGACAGGATGGTCTCTCACACATGGCCTTAGATTAAACCTACAGGCCCACTCTCTAATGGCTTGACTATGTGTAGTACCCTGTACCTCGATCACTCTGTACACAGTAGAACCCTAAGCATCCTGAATATTTTTTATACCCTTAGGTCTGTGGCGTAAGTAAACCAGCTGAACTACATCAATGGGTGGACAGTACACTTTGTCTTTGTGAAGTTCAACTCTCTCTGCTGCTAACGCATCAACAGGAAGGTGTGGATGGGCCCCGATAAGCAGGTAGTACGGCGAGTACCCAGTGTAGTGGTGGAATGGGGCGTCATATTGTTGGCATACACCAACTCTGGTATCTGCTTGGGCCAATGGAGCATCTTTTCTGGAGGTAGTGTGCACAGGAGATCATGGAGCGTTCTATTAAACCTCTCACACTTCGTTCCCCACAGGGTGATGGAGTGTTGTGCTGGTTTTCTTGACTCCATAAAGCTTACTCAACACTGCAATGACTTCACTCTCAAAATGTCTCCCTCGGTCAGAGTGCAATCTCTCAGGCATATTTTGTGTAGACAACACTGTACCCACCAGGAGGTTACGCTGTTTTCCAAATAATAAACCCTGGGTCACCAGCGACCTGAAGGCACTGCTGAATGAGAAGAAGAGGGCCTTCAAGGAGGGGGACAAGGACAAATTGAAATGCGTCCAGAGGGAGCTGAAGTTGCGGATTGCTGAGGGGAAGAGAGGGTATAAGGAGAAGATGGAGGACAAGCTGAGGCAGAGCCAGGTGAGAGAGGTGTGGAAGGGTATAAGAAATATCATTGGCTTCAAAAAGTCAAACGGTGGGCAGACGGAGGGGACCCAGGACAGAGCCAATGAGCTGAACCAGTTGTTTAAAAGGTTTGATACTGGCCCTGTCCACCTCCCCTCCAGCTCCCCAGGCCACACACCCTCACGGCTGTCCCACCCCCACTCTGCTCAGAGCACCTCTGAGACAATCAGCGACCCCACCTCCGCCCCTGCTCCCTCTGGACTGATCCTTTACACCCCCCTTCCCCCCACCTCCCCACCTGGGCTGGCTTTCACCACCAACCAAGTGAAGAGAGAGCTGGAGAGATACATCAGTGGAATGCGGCGGGCCCTGATGGCATCAGACCAAGGGTGCTTAGGGACAGTGCTGACCAACTGTGTGGAATACTCCAGTGACTCTTCAACCTGTTTTTTTACTTCTCCAGTGCCTTCAACACCATTCAACCCCTGCTACTGGGTGAGAAGATGAAGAGGATGAAAGTGGAAGCACCCTTAGTCTCCTGGGTCACGGACTACCTGACCGGTAGGCCACAATTTGTGCGACTACAGAGCTGTGTGGCAGAACGGGCAGTGAGCAACACAGGGGACCCCCAGGGAATGGTCCTGTCCCCTTTCCTGTTCACCCTCTACACCTCGGACTTCAGATATAACTCTGAAACATGCCACCTACAGAAGTTCTCGGATGACTCCGCAATTGTAGGGTGCATCAGGGGTGGGCAGGAGGAGGAGTACAGGAGCACAATCAATGACTTTGTTGTGGTGTGAGCAGAACCACCTTCAGCTCAACATCAGCAAAACAAAGGAGATGGTGGTGGACTTCAGGAGAACCAAGGCACAACTGACTGCAGTTCCTATACAGGGGATGGATGTCGGAAATGGTTGGGTCATACAAGTTCCTGGGAGTCCATATGGACAACAGGCTGGAATGGGCTGGTAACACCGGGGCTCTGCACAAAAAGGGCCAGAGCCGACTCTACTTTCTGAGGAGGCTCAGGTCCTTCAACGTGTGCAGTAAACAACTATATACCTTCTACAAGTCTGTTGTGGCCAGTGCCATCTTTTTTGCAGTGGTGTGCTGGGGCGCCAACATAAAAGCCGGTGATGCTTCTCGGGTAAATAAGCTTATCAGGAAGGCTAGCTCTGTTCTGGGGATTAGCCTTGACACTCTAGAGGAGGTGGCGAAGAGAAGGATCTTGGCCAAACTGCTGGCCATCATGGACAACGTCACCCACCCTCTGCATGCCATGGTTATGACGCAGAGGAGCACCTTCAGTCACAGACTGATCCCACCACAGTGTGCCAGAGAGCGCTACAGGAGGTCCTTCCTGCCGGCGGCTATTAGACTATTTAATGCCTCACAGGGGTGCCGTGCCGTCGTCAACATAGACCTGGAACTGTTGGGTTGTTAGGACCTAGTTTAACAATTATGCATCCATCCGTGAGTAACTCTGGTCTGTAATCACTCATTCACTCAGGACTTTTTTATGCATTCAGGTCTGTATATACATACTCATGTACAGTTGTTATATCATATCACGTGCAATATTGTAAGTAATTATTGGACTTAACTTACGTAGTCATTCACTCAGGAATGCATATTAGTATCCTGTCAGTTGTATCTTTTTTCATTGCTATTAGTATATCGAATGTGCAATACATGCATTTATCTGTAATTAAACCCTGCGCACTAAGGACTGTATTTTAAGGGAATTACTATTATTACCCTAAATGATATCATACACACATTTAGCTATTTAAGTATCTCTTCCTGTCATTTACCTGTACAGTTAATGTAACCATGCAAATATTCACTTACCTGTTCATTTAACCAGTCTGTATATTAAGTAAACTATTATTACCCTCACTTATATCATACGCACTTTAGCTATTTAAGAATTTCTCTGCCATCGACCTGTATAGTATAGTTAACCATGCAAATACTCCTTATTTATCTATATCAACTTGCAATATTTGTATCTTTTTTTTTTTCACCTAACCTTTAACAATGTATAGTGTACATATTCAGCCATCCACCCATACTATGCAATGTCTTATAGATGTTTTGCACTCCAGACTTCTTCTATTTTGATACTTTTTCATACGGCCTCCTGTGGCCGTAGCCAGCTATGAGGTCACTGAGGTCCGGACCTCAGTAATTATAAAAACATATGTAAAACTACAAACAGTTTCTAATAAAAACTAATCGGCGCAAATACAGTTGTATAATCAGGAGCTGAAAACATCTGGTCTATCCTCGCAGCGGGTGTTTCCATGGAGCTGCATCTTAAATTACTCTCTGATTGGTGCGCCTTCCTTATTATGTTGATTGGATACCTCCAAGTTTACAGCCCGCGGGATAAAGCAATCCATTCCAGAATCCAGCCACATTCCAATATCGAATTGACCTTGCATGAACCTAAGGTATGCGACCACCAGGACAGTATGTATGAATATAACAATCGTGTATGAATTAAGTAACCAAGGGTATAACCAAGGGTATTTCTTATACTAACTATAAAATATTTGTTTGGATTAAATTATTTGTAACTAGCAGCTATGTAAACAGCCAGTAGTTAGTTTACGTTAGCTCAGCTGTCTACGTTAAGTGCACCGCACAAGAGAAGAATGACTGCAACGCTAAACAATGGCATTCGTTTTTTATATGCAACTAGTTAGCTAGCTACTAATGCTGTGTGTTTTCAATAAAGAGCTATCAACTCTGTTAATCCCGGTGAGTTTATTGAGGTATTTTAAGAAGGCGAATAAAAGAGAAGGAGATGAGGGGACTCTGAATGGAGTCTAAATGTATGCACGTTATAAAGAGAGCAACTGCGCTTTCGCGTGATTATGCCCATGGCATCAATCTCACTTCTACAGCCAGCTGAGCCAGGTACCCAAAGTTGGCATTTGTCAACCTTGTAAACGATAAGTTATTCCTAAGAAGTTTTCATTAACTAGAGCACCAATGTTGGTAGAGTACACACCATTTACAGTGGGGAGAACAAGTATTTGATACACTGCCGATTTTGCAGGTTTTCCTACTTACAAAGCATGTAGAGGTCTGTCATTTTTATCATAGGTACTCTTCAACTGTGAGAGACTGAATCTAAAACAAAAATCCAGAAAATCACATTGTATGATTTTTAAATAATTAATTTGCATTTTATTGCAAGACATAAGTATTTGATCACCTACCAACCAGTAAGAATTCCGGCTCTCACAGACCTGTTAGTTTTTCTTTAAGAAGCCCTCCTGTTCTCCACTCATTACCTGTATTAACTGCACCTGTTTGAACTCGTTACCTGTGTAAAAGACACCTGTCCACAAACTCAATCAAACAGACTCCAACCTCTCCACAATGGCCAAGACCAGAGAGCTGTGTGAGGACATCAGGGATAGAATTGTAGACCTGCACAAGGCTGGGATGGGCTACAGGACAATAGGCAAGCAGCTTGGTGAGAAGGCAACAACTGTTGGCGCAATTATTAGAAAATGGAAGAAGTTCAAGATGACGGTCAATCTCCCTCGGTCTGGGGCACCATGCAAGATCTCACCTCGTGGGGCATCAATAATCATGAGGAAGCTGAGGGATCAGCCCAGAACTACACGGCAGGACCTGGTCAATGACCTGAAGAGAGCTGGGACCACAGTCTCAAAGAAAACCATTAGTAACACACTACGCCGCCATGGATTAAAATCCTGCAGTGCACGCAAGGTCCCCCTGCTCAAGCCAGCGCATGTCCAGGCCCGTCTGAAGTTTGCCAATGACCATCTGGATGATCCAGAGGAGGAATGGGAGAAGGTCATGTGGTCTGATAAGACAAAAATAGAGCTTTTTGGTCTAAACTCCACTCGCCGTGTTTGGAGGTAGAAGAAGGATGAGTACAACCCCAAGAACACCATCCCAACCGTGAAGGATGGAGGTGGAAACATCATTCTTTGGGGATGCTTTTCTGCAAAGGGGACAGGACGACTGCACCGTATTGAGGGGAGGATGGATGGGGCCATGTATTGCGAGATCTTGGCCAACAACCTCCTTCCCTCAGTAAGAGCATTGAAGATGGGTCGTGGCTGGGTCTTCCAGCATGACAACGACCCGAAACACACAGCCAGGGCAACTAAGGAGTGGCTCCGTAAGAAGCATCTCAAGGTCCTGGAGTGGCCTAGCCAGTCTCCAGATCTGAACCCAATAGAAAATCTTTGGAGGGAGCTGAAAGTCCGTATTGCCCAGCGACAGCCCTGAAACCTGAAGGATCTGGAGAAGGTCTGTATGGAGGAGTGGGCCAAAATCCCTGCTGCAGTGTGTGCAAACCTGGTCAAGAACTACAGGAAATGTATGATCTCTGTAATTGCAAACAAAGGTTTCTGTACCAAATATTAAGTTCTGCTTTTCTAATGTATCAAATACTTATGTCATGCAATAAAATGCAAATTAATTAAAATCATACAATGTGATTTTCTGGATTTTTGTTATAGATTCCGTCACTCACAGTTGAAGAGTACATATGTGTATCAAATACTTGTTCACCCCACTGTAAATGTTTGAAGTAGCAACAACAGAAATAAGGACTCAAGCAAGGCTAGTCTTGAGGCTATGATGGCCAAATAGCTTGTTAATACGTGAAGGATTTAATTCATTCAAACTCTTAGAAAATAATTTTTAAGCAACATGCTGTGATGTTTCAATTAAGGTCTAATCAACCTCCCTGATCCCTCCTCCCGCAGAAAAGTCAGACAGGACAGTGAGAGAAACAAGAATGGGGCCAAGCTTCCTGCCATCTAGGACCTCTATACCAGGCGGTGTCAAAGACTCCAGCCACCCTAGTCATAGACTGTTCTCTCTGCTACCGTACGGCAAGCGGAACTGGAGCGCCAAGTCTAGTTCCAAAAGGCTTCTTAACAGCTTCTACCCCAAAGCCATAAGACTCCAGAACATCTTTATGGCTCTGGCTATAAAGAAGCCTTTTGCTTGTCTATGTGGCCATGAGTCGGACAGTTCTATGTGTTATATTTCTGTGGAGTATTTTGTGTTGGATCCCTAATTAGAGGCAGCTGCTATGCATTGTCTCTAATTAGGGATCCTACTTATGTTAGTATGTTCCACACCATGTTGTGGTCCATTGGCGCCAATGTCAGTGTGAAAGTAAGTGTGTTTACGTTGATTATATCATTTTTATTTTGTATAGTTTGTCATTTGAATGAATACTTTATTAAAATGTCATGTCGGACTATCACTGCGCTGCGCCTTGGTCTGTCTTTACACCAATCTTTGACAACTCTGACTATTTGCATTGTCCCCCCTCCCACCCCTTCTTTTACTCTGCTGCTACTCTCTGTTTATTATCAATGCATAGTCACTTTAACTCTACCTCCATGTACATATTACCTCAACTAACCTGTGCCCCCGCACCTTGCCTCTACCGGTACCCCCTGTATATAGCCTCGCTACTGTTATTTTACTGCTGCTCTTTAATTATTTGATATTTACATTTTTTACTTATGTATTTTTTACCTAACACTTATTTTTCTTAACTTGTTGTTTAAGGGCTTGTAAGTAAGCATTTTACTGTAAGGTTTATACCTGTTGTATTCAGCGCATAATTTGATAGCTTCCTTGCAAATGTCCTCACCAACTGATTTATCATAGTAGTAATAGGCAGTAGCAAATCTAAAGGATCTCAGAAAAACATGCAAGGAGAAGTAACAGGTGAAATGATCAAGTGAACGGCTTCGCTCTATCATAGCAGAAGGATTAACCTACCACCCATTTCCTTAAAGACAGCAGAACTAGCCACTTCGCACTGTTTGAGTGATATATTCACTATCGTTTTTTTATAAATCATGGATAATAAAAAAGATCGTATAATCGTATCCTCCATATCCTTTACTATACTCATTTTGTGAAGAAAATAACGTGCTCCTTGTTTTTAGTGAGGCGTAATAACTCAAAAATGTTGAATAATTGAATGTAGGTTTAGTTTTCATTCAACTATTGCCGATGGATAGCAAGTTCACTCAAAGTTAGTGTACATTAATCAAATTGGGCCTGGATCACAAGCTTGGACACAGTTGTTGCCTGGTGTGCACACTTTATTCCACACTCACCGGGTGAAATGCAGTGTTTTTTTAGGAGTCACCTCTTGAGTTTGGTTCACTCCTCTTAGAGTCACTTCCTTATAAAGCTTTACGAGTCAAGCACAGCATCTCACACTTGCCACATAACAGGCCAGCATATCTCAGCACAATCATGCGTCCATCGTGTCTTACCTTTATCCTTTTAGTCGGTAAGTGTATTTTGTCTGGTGCTATAGATGTTAAATACTCATTTGAATCATGAAAGTGTCTTTGAAAGATACAGTATTTCCACTTTACTCACACCACCTATATTTTCTGTTCTATAGCAGCAGCAGAAGCTGTGGATCTGCAACAGGAGCTGTTAACAGTGACCAAATCCTTGGGCAAATCCGGTGTTATTAATTGCAGAGCTACAGGCTTCAGCACTTATAACATTCACTGGTATCAGCGAAGAGACGGAGAAGCTCTGAAGTGGATACTGTTCATGCCTAAAAGTGGTGGAAAACCAACCAAGGATCCTGATTTTAAGGATTACCAAGCAGAATATGTAGAATTTTCTGACACATTCACACTGACAATCCCTACCCTAAAGACATATCATGGAGCCACTTACTACTGTGCTAGCTTTGATATCCACAGTGACAACTGTACTTCATTCCCTGTGCAGAAACTACCTTACAGTTATCCTGTCCTTCTCTATGAGAAATCGTGTCACACCACAGGATGTGACATAAGCAGAGGGCTGAGAAGCTGTTAGAAACCACATCAATCCCAGGTGATGTTTTAACTTTCATCTTTATTTCTCCCATATCTAACATCTTTTAAATGTGTTAGTACCGTATGGTGTACATTAACTATAACCAGGTAAAATACAGATACAATGGAAGCATGTGTCAATAGTGGAAAAACTGATCATAGTATGACATGCTATTTGTGGTTTTGAGAAGGGATGTAACTTTTAGTTCTCTAGATCTAAAGGAACAAAAAGATGGTATGTTTTTGTCTAGGATTTACTTGGAGTGTGATTCTGGATCTGGGACACAGGACATTTTGCGGTTTGGATCTGGCTCAAAACTCATCATCACTGGTAAGGACCTCTACTTTATACAGTATATTATATTTGTTTATTGACTATATTTAATGAATGAAATAAAACAATGTTAGACGTCACACAGATTCTGTTAAACGCCAATGCAATGGCTTAGAAAAAGACAACTTTATTTTCCTAGAAATAAATAAAATGTTATGTTGTGCAAACTCTTTATATTAGAGAAGTTTAAAAATAATTGTGTTTGGCCGGAGACTGGTCAAGTGGTAGAGCTGATTACTCTAGGTCTGGCGTACCTCCTTCGATGGGGGTTAAGAGCCTGTCTGAGCCGATAGAATAGTGTATTATATATCTCTATTTTATACCATGGCATTGTTGAATACTCGTTTCTGATGGCTTGAAAGGCATTTTTTGTTATTTCTCTGTGTGTGTGTGTGTGTGTGTGTGTTTTAGTACTACAATATATTGGAAAGTGTTTCCTTTTACACACAAAGGTGTTTACTTTCAGACAAAGTATATTTATTCTTATAACGTGAGTTTCGATTGTTTCAAATAAAAAGCAGATGAGAACCAGGTCAGGAAACCCAAAGTGACCGTGTACCCGGCGTCCAAACCTGAGCCGAATGGGAAGACCACCCTGCTGTGTCTGGCTAGAGACATGTTTCCAGACTTAGTCAAGATCTCATGGAAGATGAAGGATGAAAACGGTCGAACCGTGGAGGTGCCCAAAGCAGAGAAAGAAGAGTTGGAGCAGAGGGAAGAAGGACAGACGACCAGTATGATCATTTATCAAGGAAAGACAGATGCCCAATACATCTGTTCAGTGGAGCATGAAGGGGGCAATAAAGAAGTTGACACATCAAAAGGTAACAAAAGTTTGAAATATTCCACAATTTGGGTGGTATCCTTCACATTACAATGTTTTAGTAATTTTCCAGATAATTTTAAAACAGTGTAATTGAAACACTGAATTGTGACGATAGCTGTCATTTTTTCATCTAGGTGAACTACCTGTGATAAAGAAATTACCCTACAGAAATAATTAAAGATGTTGTGATTGGATATACAATAATAACCAGGGTTGGGTGCTTTGAAAAAAACAAATCTAGAAAAACTTTCTGAATTGTATTCGATTTGACCCCAACCCTGCATGTCACCCTCACATTGTCAATCAATTACTTCTTTCACACAAATACATGTTCTTTGTTACTTGTATGTTTTTCATCAGAGCAAGATGTTTACTCTCCATCTACCAATGCGATGGCACCAACCTCTATACCCAATGGTGAGATTCATTTTATCACTCATTAACTTTGAACTTGAGGTCTGCAAGCAACTGATTTCTTAATTCTGCTCATGAAGCTTTTCATACCGCTCCCGCTGACTTCTTGTCTGACTCCCACCCGTTCCTGCAATAACTGGTCCTGTACACAACCACAGTCCTGAAATTGTGTTTTAGACGTATGTGACCAGCTCACTTGACAATCCTGATCACAGCAATTGTGCTACTCAAGGTAAGATCAAAATGTGTAAAAATAGCAACCCCTAGAGTCAATGTCCGTGCCCGGCGGAAATCCCAATCAAAATACGTCTGTTTAATGGCAGCCTTCCGCGTCTGCGGTGGAAGGTGGCCCGAGCTACAGTTGTGTTTGTCAGACCATGAGACATCCCGAAAATCGGTCTTCTCACAAAAACGTCTGTAGCGTCCGAATAGTTTGGGCTATACACTAATTTGACACCTCTATGGAAGGTGAGTTTCTCACAAACCCGTTTTGCTCTAGGACATCCACAAGACTTCACTTTAGGTAGCCCGGTATATAGTATGGAAGTGGTTTAGTGAAAAAAAATGTCCGGGTTCTGCCGGTGTAGGCCGTCATTGTAAATACGAATTTGTTCTTAACTGACTTGCCTAGTTCAATAAAAATAAATGTGTAAAAAAATATATATATTTTTTTCCTGATCTTTCTTAAATCTCTTAGATGGGACAGACACTTTAAAACAAACTTCATTTTAATTAATTTTTTGACTATCGATTTTCCATAAATAAATCTGTAATTCAATGCATTTCTATTGGCTAATAGCAGTAAGGCTAATGTTTTCTTATTTTTTTATACGTAAAAGGGTCCTAAAAATCTAAATCAAATAGCCTTGTTATGACCATCTTAAAACAGTTATCCTGTTCCATATGTTAACTTAGTAGAAAGCATGCTAGTGGAAATCCATTGACTTCCAGTGATTGTGCTAAAGCTACTTGGCATTGTCTTGCAAAACTACCTCTTCCTTCGTACTGGACACAGAGATATACGTAAATGGTATCCGCGAGTTCATCTGACTCTGGCGAAGTAGATAAAGGGCATTATTGCCAAAATCCAGAAGTATCATTTTAAGGATACAAAAAATAGGTTACATTACCAGAGATTCTCGTGGCACATTATATTAGGCATTATATTATCTGTATACGTATAGGTTAGACGTAATTTGAAAGAAAGACAGAATTGAAGCGCAAATAAAATAGCACTGTGGCACTTGCACTTGATCTATTGCACTTGAGCTGAACAATCCGCAAGCAGAGACAAATAAATGTCAGTGCAGTAAACTATAGTCGATCTTAAATGTCTTCAGTCAATAAGTATTCAAACCATTTGTTATGGCAAACCTAAATAAGTTCAAGAGTATAAATGTGCGTAACATGTCACATAATAAGTTTAACATGATTTTTTTTTAATGGCTACCTCATCTCTCTACCCCACACATACAATTATCTGACAGTTCCCTCATTGGAGCAGTGAGTTTCAAACACAGATTCAACCACAAAGTCCATGGAGGTTTTCCAATGCCTCACAAAGAAGGGCAAATATTGGTAGATGAGTAAAAATGAAAAAAGCAGACTAATTACACTTAATTACACTTTGGCAGGTGTACCAATACACCCAGTCACTACAAAGATACATAGGTCCTTCCTAACTCAATTACCGGAGAGGAAGGAAACCTCTCAGGGATTTAACCATGAGGCCAATGTTGACTTTAAAATATTTACAGAGTTTAATCGCTGTGATAGGAGAAAACTGAGGATGGATCAACAACATAATTAAAAAATATTCCAAAACATGCATCCTGATTGCAAAAAGGCACTAAAGTAAAACTGTGGCAAATAAATTAACTTTATGTCCTGAATACAAAGCATTATGTTTGTGGCAAATACAACATCACTGAGTACCACTTTTCATTATTTTCAAGCATGGTTGTGTCTGCATCATGTTATGGGTATACTTGTCATCGGCAATGACAAGGGAGGTTCTTAAGATAAAAAGAAACAGAATAGAGCTAAGCACAGGCAAAATCCTAGAGGAAAACCTGGTTCAGTCTGATTTCCATCAGACACTGGGAGAAAAATGCACTTTTCAGCACAAGGCAGAAGTGAATGTTCCTGGGTGGCCTAGTTTGACTTAACATAGATTTTAAAGCCAATTTAAGATTTGAAAATGGCTGTCTAGCGATGTTCCACAACCAACTTGACAGAGCTTGAAAATAAAAAAATGTGCAAATATTGTATAATCCTGGTGTGCATAGCTCCAGACTCACAGCTGTAATCGCTGCCAAAGGTGATTCTAACATGAATTGACTCATGAGTGTGAATAATCCGTCTGACTGTTTAACACCACCATAGTCCCTGTGCCCAAGAATGCCAAGGTAACCTGTTTGAATGACTATCGCCCCTTAGCACATCTGTAGCCATGAAATTCTTTGAAAGGCTGGTCATGGCTCCATCAACACCATCATCCCAGATACCTTGGACCCACTCCAATTTACAATGCATGTGACAAATAAAACTGTATTGATGTATTTGAGATATTTGTATATTTAATTTTCAATACATTTGCTACATTTTCTAAAACCATTGTTTCACTTTTTCGTTATGGGGTATTGTGTGGGTGAGAATTTGAATTCAGGCTGTAATACAATAAAATGTGGAATACAGGGCCTTCGGAAAGTATTCAGACAACTTGACGTTTTCCACATTTTGTTACGTTACAGCCTTATCCTAAAATTGATTAAAAATACAAATCCTCAGCAATCTACACACAATACCCCATAATGACAAAGCGAAAAAAGGTTTTTAGAAATGTTTGCAAATGTATTAAAAATAAAAAACAGAAAATACCTAATTTGTATAGGTATTCAGACCCTTTGCTATGAGACTCGATTGATCGTCCTTGAGATGGTTCTATAACTTGATTGGAGTCCACCTCTGGTAAATTCATTTGATTGAACATTATTTGGAAAGGCTCACACCTGTCTATATAAAGGTCCCACAGTTGACAGTGCATGTCAGAGAAAAAACCAAGCCATGAGGTAGAGCTCCGAGACAGATCTGGGGAAGGATACCAAAACATTTCTGCAGCATTGAAGGTCCCCAAGAACAAAGTGGCCTCCATCATTCTTAAATGGAAGAAGTTTGGAACCACCAAGACTCTCCCTAGAGCTGTCCGCCCGGCCAAACGTAGCAATTGGGGGAGAAGGGCCTTGGTCAGGGAGGTGCCCAAGAACCCGATGGTCACTCTGACAAAGCTCCATGGAGATGGGAGAACCTTCCAGAAGGACAACCAACTCTGCAGCACTCCACCAATCAGGCCTTTATGGTAGAGTGGCCAGACGGAAGCCACTCTTCAGTAAAAGGCACATGACAGCCTGTTTGGAGTTTGCCAAATGGCACCTAAAGACTCTCTGACCATGAGAAACAAGATTCTCTGGGTTGATGAAATCAAGATTTAATCTTTGTCCTGAATGCCAAGCGTTGTGTCTGGAGGAAACCTGGCAACATCCCTTCGGTGAATCATGGTGGTGGCAGTATCATGCAGCGGGGATGTTTATCATCGTCAGGGACTGGGAGACTAGTCAAGATCAAGGCAAAGATGAACGGAGCAAAGTACAGAGATCCTTGATGAAAATCTGCTCCAGAGCACTCAGGTCCTCAGACTAGGGCAATGGTTCACCTTCCAACAGGACAACGACCCTAAGCACACAGCCAAGACGACACAGTAGTGGCTTCGGGACAAGTCTCTGAATGTCCTTGAGTGGCCCAGCCAAAGCCCGGACTTGAACCCGATCGAACATCTCTGGAGAGACCTGAAAATAGCTGTGGAGAAAAGCACCCCATCCAACCTGACAGAGATTGAGAGGATCTGCAGAGAAGAATTGGGAGAAACTCCCCATTTACAGGTGTGCCAAGC
This sequence comes from Thymallus thymallus, assembly GCA_023634145.1. Classification (NCBI taxonomy): domain Eukaryota; kingdom Metazoa; phylum Chordata; class Actinopteri; order Salmoniformes; family Salmonidae; genus Thymallus; species Thymallus thymallus. The sequence goes on along the minus strand of CM042402.1, from coordinate 25,060,465 downwards.
TTGAAGCGTCATACCCAAGAAGACTTAAGGCTGTAATCACTGCCAAAGGTGCTTCAGCAAAGTACTGAGTAAAGGGTCTGAATACTTATGTAAATGTGATATTTTAGTTGTTTATTTTTAATACATTTGCAAAAATGTCTAAACTAGTTTTTGCTTTGTCATTAGGGGGTATTGTGTGTAGATTGAGGGAAACAATATATTTAATACATTTTAGAATAAGGCTGTAACGTAACAAAGTGGAAAAAGTCAAGGGGTCTAAATACTTTCTGAATGCACTGTAAGTCAAGGGGTATCAATAATTTTTGAAGGCACTAGATTGAAAATAACACATCAGTCTTCTCCCTCTTCCTCAGCAACCTTCCAGTCCATGTGCAGTCTGAATCTGGCCTCTCTGGCTTACACAGTGATGATAGTGAAGAGTATGGTGTACTGCTGTGGGGTCTCTCTCCTGCTGCACCACAGGAACCTGGAGAAAAGCTACCTGACACACCATATGTCATCTGTTCATTATGAAGAGATCTGAAAGAGCTCTGAGAACTATGATGAAACTATGATTTCTGTGCCATTTTCCTCTTCCAATCTCTCATGGTGAACAAAAGTACTATTACTGATGTCTATGAGAAGCTTTTGTATTACAAACTCATTTGGCCACATCCAATCTATAAAACAAAGTTAGTGTTACTTTGAACACTAGGTGTGTGCCATTGAAGGTAATATTAATGTGTTGGTCGTTTCGTCACAATATTGTTTAGAGCTTTCTCTTGCGGACTGGTGCCCGACTAAAAGTTATACTCAATGCATTCTCAATTGGCGCTGATTAAGATTTTGTTTAAAGTGTGAAAACAGTGATATTTCTAAAGTAGACAAATAATTAGCAGGAAAATATTTTGTAATTGTTATGTCGCCAGATTTACTTTAGATGTAGTATAATGTAAACTAGCTAGCTAAACGTGAGCGGAGAGCACCCACTGTTAGCTAGCTAACATTATCTTTGCTAGATTTTTACAAACTTTACTAGCTAATGACATTGCCATCTGTAAAGTAAATGTGAAGACAATAATGCTGACAAAGTTTTTCCTACAAAATGTTTGCCTAGTGCAGCAACGTCATCGTTTTTTCCCAGACTCTATAGTTTAAATTAGACCAAAGATGTATGTAAAGAATGACTGGGCACCACTAAAGTTTTGGCATCAATATCAATGATATATATATATAAACCCTAGATTGCTGGCTTTTAGTGTGTATAAATTGTTCAATAGGGTGGAGAGTGTCTTGAGAATGTTCATTGCAGTGGCGTGACGTGACCGAGTGATGGAGGAGGTGCAACCATGTTCAAAACGCCTGTCTATGCTTAAAGGGGCAATCTACAGTTGCTATATACATTTTTTGACTTATACATTAATGATTGTACCGATTGATTCTTAAGGAATATAAATTAGAAATGCCTCATGAGCTTAGTTCATCTGTCATAAACCATCATAACCAAACATGTAAGCTTGTTTTACTCCAATGTTTGTAAACAAAGTAAATATGCCAAACACTGTAATTTTTGATATCATGGATGGTCAGTCCCTGCATCAATAGCTAGGTCTATGAATTTGAAAGTGTTTAATTTCTCCAACCCACTCCCTAAGCTTTTTACTGAAACAATGGCGGGGAGCCTGCTTTATTCCTGTTTTAACGGATTGCCCGTTTTAAAATAAATGATCATGTATTTTTTTTCTCCAAGTCTTAATGATTAGATTTAAAAACGTTTCCTTTTTGTTGTTTCCCTATGTCTTTGTGTCTATATAAAAAAAAAAAAAAAAAAGTTTTTTGTGTTAATATATGTTTTATAATCTTTATAGTTATTAATTTGGGGGTTTTCATTGGTTTACATTTTAAAACACAAATGTGATTATTTGGGAATACACAAAGTAGTGTGTCTATTAGGCCACTGTTAATACAATTCCCCCAAAATTGTGCATGCCAGCAGTCAAGTTTCAAGATTCACTTTCAGTAGAGCAATCACTTGCCTTGAATTAGCTTATCAGATCGATCCTCCAGAGGCATAGTTAACTAAACTAGCTTGTAATGGAGGTTGATCCAATGGTCCATTCAAAGCATGGAAAATTAATTTTTAACCAGCCTTCACTTGGGACATACTTTCTTCATTCTCAATTTGAAAGGCACAAGTTTCTTATTAATAGAGAATGATCAATACTTTTTTTTTAGGAGCCAATGGCCAATATTCAATCATGTGAAAATGTTGATGTAAAAATCTCACAGAGACGGCTATGTACACTCTTAGAAAAAAGGGTTCTTCAGCTGTCCCCATTGGAACACCATTTTTGGTTCCATATAGAACCCTTTTGGGTTCCATCTAGAACCCTTTTGGGTTTCAAGTAGAACCAGAAAGTGTTCTACCTGGAACCAAAAAGGGTTCTTCAAAGGGTTCTCCTATGGGGACAGCCAAAGAACCCTTTTAGGTTCTAGATAGCACCTTTTTGTCTAAGAGTGTAGGCCTATGCATTAATGAATCAATGACAACGATACAATCAATGACATTGTTTTTAACTATATGACAACATAATGGTTTAGTGCGGCAGGTAGCCTAGTGGTTAGAGCGTTGGGCCAGTAACCAAGAGGTCGCTGGTTAAAATACCCGAGCCGACAAAATACCCAAGCCTGTCTGTGTCCTTGAGCAAGGCACTTAACCCTCATTTGCTCCAGGGGCTGACCCTGTAGGGAGGCTGTCATAGTATATAAGAATCTGTTCTCTGACTTGCCTAGTTAAATAAAGGTTAAAATAATATATTTGATTAACTGGGCAAATCAAGATAGCATAGGCCTACTCACAATACAGGTGAATGCATATTAAATAGTAATGTGTGCATGCATTGAGTTATTGAGCTGGTTTTGGGTGTCTATGGGCATCAGATGACAATCTGTTTTACTTCCATTTGGGAGTTATGCCAGGCCTACAGTACTGATCAACATGCATAGAAGTAGCCTAATGTATTCTTATAAAAAAACTCATTCAAATATCACTTATGCAGGCAATTTGAAAAGGCATTAGTTAACCTGTTTCTTTTTTTGTTTTTTTATGTCAATCAGCTTTTAAATCAGTATATTTTGCTTTATGGTTTGCAAAGTTGCAGGGTAGTTAGCTTCAGCTGTAAGCGAACTTACAATGTTAGCTTTCTTTGAACGCTTAATAAAGGACAGATTAATTTTTTCTTAAAGGTCCCGAACAGTGAAAATCATGTTTGTCATCAAAATGGGTGATATTCGGATGAAAAATTACTGTAGCTGTTACGTTGATAAAGTTTGATCATTAAGTTACTGGTCCCCTCCCACCATGTCAAACACTTGGATTCAGGAGGCAGGCATTACCGGAACACATTCTTTTCAAACCATTTTGCCTTGTGGGCTGTGCTATACATCCCGGTGGGCATAGATTTCAGCGTGCATATTAATTAATAACAATACGGGTTCACACAGCGTCGAGAACGAGATGGGCACTTGCTCAAGTCTGGATCGTGGAATCTATTTTCAACCCACCGCCTAACTACAGTATGGACGTTACTGTTTCATCAGTGAGTAACAAAGATTATGTAATGTCATCACTGAATTCACGTTATGATGGCTATTTCATGCAGCCACAGCATAAAAATAAACTAAACAAATGATTGTGTGCAGCTAGATCTACCACTGTACAACACACATATCAATGTATTTAGGCATGATCGATGATCATACTGACCTGAAGTGTAAGTCACTGAAAATGAAGGGGGAAAGGGTAGGCTAGGATCAGTTAATCTGATCTTGTTCATCTAAACGCAAATCATTAATCTCAGTGATTGACAGTATACAGGTATTATTGCATGTTGACTAACTAATCGCAGTGAAATTAGATTAAATCTAGTCATGATCAGTTTCAGCTTGTCCTATTTAACTAGCTGTTGCCAGCTAATTTGTCCCGGGCTACAGACCTTCGCTGGAGGTTCCGGGCTACGGGCCTTCGCTGTAGGCTCCGGGCTGCGGACCATCCAGGCTCTCCACCACCTGGTCTGTTCCTCCTTTGATCGATCGTAAAATCCCTCGGGCCTCTCTCGATTGTGGATCGTTGACAGACGAAGTGGTGGGCGATCCCCTTCCTTCAGCCTCTCCGGGCTCTGGCTGCGCACCGATGGTGTGGTGCGCGAAGTCGGCAGGGAACGTACCGGGCTGTGAGTGCGCACCGATGGTGTGGTGCGCGGAGCGTACCTGACTCTGGGCCGGCGCTGGAGGCACCGGGTTGGGAACTGGCGTTGGAGGGCTGCGACTCCCCCGTTCTTCCTCTCTCTATCGCCAATCCCCTTCCTGTGAGGGCTCCTCCTGGACCCCCCACGAGTACAGTGGCCGGGGCTCTTCCTGAACCCCCCACGAGTGCAGTGGCTGGGGCTCTTCTCCGTCGATCCCCGACCACCCCCATAGCCCCCCCCAAAAAAAACAGTTTGGGGGTTCTTCTGGGCTCCAGGCTGCTTGGTCTTGCGGTGGTGGGTCATTCTGTCACGAGTGGGTGTAGTGAAATAAACAAACGTGTGTCACGTGTTCTGAGAATGTAGGGGAGTACACTAGTATGTCATCAATATACACGACACCATACCTCCCCGACATCTCTCGAAATACCTCATTCAGAAACTACTGGAATACCGCTGGGGCATTGGCGAGTCCGTATGGCATCACTAGGTATTCATAGTGACCTGACGCCGTGCTAAATGCGGTCTTCCACTCGTCTCCTTCCCGGATTCGTATGAGGTTTTATGCGCTCCGGAGGTCTAGCTTGGTGAAGAAACGCGCTCCCCGTAGCTGCTCTATGGCCGCAGGAACGAGGGGCATTGGATATCGATACTTTGTCATTACTTCATTCAAACCTCGATAATCAATGCACGGCCTCAAACCCCCATCCCTCTTCTTCACGAAGAAGAAACTGGCTGAAGCAGGGGATGTAGAATGGCGAATATGCCACTGCTCCAGCGCCTCTCGGATATACGTCTCCATAGTATCCATTTCGGCCATAGAGAGCGGATAGATGCGTTTTCGTTTATCCGACCATCCCAGGATCCTTTGTGCGCTCCAGTTGATGTTAGGGTTATGCTGCTGGAGCCAAGGAAGTCCCAAGATGACCGGATGTATGGACGATGAGATCACCAACAATTCCAGTCTCTCTCGATGGCAGCCGTGAATGGTGAGAGTGACAGGACGGGTCACGTGAGTGATGGAACCGGAACCCACTGGCCGACCATCCAGAGCGTGAACTGGCATAGAGGACCTCAACTGGCGCAGCGGCAGTCGGAGAGCGTAAACCAAGGTCCAGTCAATGAAACTCCCCGCAGCACTGGAGTCAATCAGGGCTGTGGACACATGATTGGGGAAGTTACCGGAGAGCACAACGGAGCAAAAGAAAGGACTGGCGATATTAACAGTATTGGAAACACTTACTGTGCCCACCTGAACCCCCCGGCCACTTACCCCTTTCCTGCGCCCAGTTGGAAGAGCACCAGTCCCTCCTGCAGCAAAGCACCCCCACAACATGATGCTGCCACCCCCGTGCTTCACGGTTGGGATGGTGTTCTTCGGCTTACAAGACTTCCCCATTTTCCTCCAAACATAACGATGGTCATTATGGCCAAACAGTTCCATTTTTGTTTCATCAGACAAGAGGACATTTCTTCAAAAAGTACAATCTTTGCTCATGAGCCGTTCACTGTCCTGACGGATCATCGGAACCTGGAGTACGTCAGGGCAGCCCGGCGCCTTAACCCCCGACAGGCCCACTGGACTTTGTTTTTTGAGCGCTTTCAGTTCACCCTGGGACATAGACGCTGAGATTCTGCGGGCAGGGAGACTGGATCCTACCCCAGCAACATGCCCTCTGGGAAAGACATGCCCGCGGAGAGTGCGGGGAAGGCTGGTAACCTGGGTGCACACAACACCGGCCACCGGACACCGAGGTATCAGTCGGACCCTGGAGGCGCTCCGGGAGAAATATTGGTGGCCTGGCATGGGGAGGACTGTGCGACACTATGTACTGTCATGTGTAGTGTGCGCACAGTCAAAGGCGCCGAGAACGGCTCCTACAGGTAAACTCCTTCCCCCGTGGACACACATCGCAGTAGATTTCCTAAACGATCTACCGCCAGCAGAGGGGAAAACCACCATCGCACTGGTAGTGGATAGATTCTCCAAGATGTTACGATTAATTCCACTACCCGGCCTCCCCTCTGCCCTGAGGTGCTATTCCAACAGGTCTTCCGATTGTATGGACTTCCGGAGGACATCGTGTCTGACGAGGTCCCCAGTTTACTTCCCGTGTGTGGAAAGCATTCATGTCCAAGCTGGGGGTCGCGGTCAGTCTCACATCCGGGTACCACCCTCAGGCAAATGGGCAAGCGGAGCGCACCAACCAAGAACTGGGGAGGTTCCTTCGATCCTATTGCATGGAACGGCCAGGTGAGTGGACCCGTTTCCTCCCCTGGGCGGAATACGCTCAGAATTCTCTGTGCCATTCCTCCACTGGTCTAACCCCTTTCCAGGTGGTACTACGCTGTCAGCACATGCTGTGCCACTTGGCAAGGGGTTCTAATGAAGTACAGACGGTGGAGGAGTGGTTTGGGAAGGCTGAGGAAGTCTGGTCCGCCGTCAACGTCCGCCTGCAGAGGGCAGTCCAATGTCAAAAAACGCAGGGGGACAGACGGCGGAGTGAGGCTCCAGTATTCCAACCAGGGGATAAAGCCTGGCTGTCCACGAGGAACCTCCAGCTCCGCTTGCCATGCCACAAGCTAGAGCCCCGGTATGTGGGACCTTTCACGGTCCTTCAGAGAGTGAATGAGGTCACCTATAGGTTGAGACTTACACCACCATATACTAACATGTCTCCCTCTTTCCATGTCTCTCTCCTCAGACCGGTGGTTCCTGGTCCACTAGGGGGATCCGGACCTGCAGTGGCGCCTCCACCCCCAACGGAGGTAGCTGGGGGTCTGGCATATCGAGTGGAGAAGGTGCTGGACTCTCGGCTACGGCAGGGTCGGGTCCAGTACCTGGTGGACTGGGCAGGCTACGGCCCTGAGGAGCGCAGCTGGGTCCGGGCGGTAGACATCTGCGATCCGTCACTCACGACGGAGTACCATGCACGCTGTCCGGACATGCCAGCTCCCCGCCCTCGGGGTCGTCCAGGGCGCCGGCGAGTGGCGACGTCAGGAGCCACGCCTAGGGAGGGGGGTACTGTAACAAATGCCCCGCGCAGAACGACGGGCCCTCCTCCTCTCCAGCGATCACCTCGCCGGCGTTCTAAATCGGCGGTCGGGGGAAGATGGTAGCAACACCCTATTTAACCCTGTGTGTTTTGTTTCAACCCTCGCGGGTTATTGTCTATGTGTGTTGCTGTGTCAGATTAAATGTTATGTTAAACGTCGCAATATCTTTCATATCTTTTCAACTTTCGCCTCATCACTCACTTTCACCACTCGCAATATCACAGGAAGTTAAAGCTTGGTTGCAAATGGGTCTTCTAAATGGACAATGACCCCAAGTATACTTCCAAAGTTGTGGCAAAATGGCTTAAAGACAAAGTCAAGGAATTGGAGTGGCCATCACAAAGCCCTTAACTCAATCCTATAGAAAATGTGTGGGCAGAACTGAAAAAGTGTGTGCGAGCAAGGAGGCCTACAAACCTGACTCAGTTACACCAGTTCTGTCAGGAGGAATGGGCCAAAATTCACCCAACTTATTGTGGGAAGCTTGTGGAAGGCTACCCGAAACGTTTGACCCAAGTAAAACAATTTATTCTGACATTTCACATTCTAAAAATGAAGTGGTGATCCTAACTGACCTAAGACAAGGAATTTTTACTAGGATTAAATGTCAGGAATTGTGAAAAATGTATGTAAACTTCCGACTTCAACTGTATCTCTTAATCTTGTGATTGTGTGGAAAATATCTCACACCTGACACATTTGTGCCCAGCTGTGTATAAAAACACTGGTGGGCTAGTACTGCACGTTTTCATGATCGCTAGCAGCTAACTGCTACCTATCAGGAATCCGGGACACAAACTTGCAGTCCCAGCCATAAAGGCTGACCGAGTTGTGTAATCCATAGCAATACAAACTTTAGCTATGATTTAAAAACGATTTAATAAAAACTATTTCATAAAAACAACAAACCGAATGTAGACAGTACACTGTTCTGTTTTATGCTTTGATTACGTCTGTTGCGTCAATGTAGCTTGTGTCATTTGGGCTAATCATGATGATTATTTCACTTTCAATCTCCTTTTGTCTTTCAACTATCATCAAGCAGTAATGATAGACATTTAAAAAATTCAACATCTACTGTCTGCACAGCTTCCCAGGCAACCACTGCAGCAGGAATGCTGTCATACAAAATCAGCTTCCCTAAAGGCAAAAATAGGGGGATATGCACACAGACATTTCCAAATACAAACATTGACGTTTCACTAAAAAGTACATAAACAAATAGTGAATATTACTTTAACAAACACTAAAAACCACATTGTAGAATGAGTAGATCATTACATAAATAATTGATAGCATCATAACTAAAATGATGGGACATTTTATTCATTACCCATTTAAAAAACATACCTTTTCAAAATATTTGGTTAACACTAGAACCGCTGGGCCTCGACGGACCCACCTTCAAGCTAATGAGCAGTCATTCTGACTGCAACATTCTAACAGTGTAATTAATACATTTCATAAATGCTATCGCAAAAATAATAATTTGGTTGTGTTTATGAAGGCCCTGGGTAACATTAGACTACTTTTTTTTTATTACACAATAGCATTTTCATTAGTTTATGTTACTGTAGGATGTATGTATGTACAATTTTTATACTAGTATAATTCAAGTGTTCAATCAATTTTATTTGTGGAGTGCCTTATTTTGCACAGAGGGAGGGAGCTCCCATGTCACTTTGTTCATGGTGCCGGCCAGACTTGTTTTCTTTGCAAGCAATTTGGTCACCTATGACAGTGAAGTGAAGACATTTTCCATGGTGACATTTCTCCCCTTGTCAACGTAAGGTTCCACAAGCCTCATCACCCCCTGCCCAATATGGATATTTTCCCATTACACATGCTCTCACTGTGTAGCCTACTCCAACACATATCACAACAAGAGAGACAACACTACATAAAGAGAGACCTAAGACAACAACATAGCATGGCAGCAACACATGACAACACAGCATGGTAGCAACACAACATGGTAGCAACACAACATGGCAGCAACACAACATGGTAGCAGCACAAAACAAGGTACAAACATTATTGGGCACAGACAACAGCACAAAGGGCAAGAAGGTAGAGACAAAAATATATTATGCAAAGCAGCTACAACTGTCAGTAAGAGTGTCCATGATTGAGTCTTTAAATGAAGAGACTGAGATAAAACTGGCCAGTTTGAGTGTTTGTTGCAGCTCGTTCCAGTCGTTAGCTGCAGCGAACTGAAAAGACGAGTGACCCAGGGATGTGTGCTTTGGGGACCTTTAACAGAATGTGACTGGCAGAACGAGTGTTGTTTGTGGAGGATGAGGGCTGCAGTAGATATCTAAGATAGGGGGGAGTGAGGCCTAAGTGAGTTTTATAAATATGCATCAACCAGTTGGTCTTGCGACGGGCATAAAGAGATGACAAGTATAGAGTGCAGTGATGTGTCCTATATGGAGCATTGGTGGCAAATCTGATGGTTGAATGGTAAAGAACATCTAGCCGCTCGAGCACCCTTACCTGTCGATCTATAAATTATATCTCTGTAATCTAGCTTGGGTAGGATGGTCATCTGAATCAAGGTTAGTTTGGCAGCTGGAGTGAAAGTGGAGCGATTACGATAGAGGAAACCAAGTCAAGATTTAACTTTAGCCTGCAGCTTTGATATGTGCTGAGAGAAGGACAGTGTGCCGTCCAGCCATACTCCCAAGTACTTGTATGATGTGACTACCAAACCCTGTGGTGAGAGGGGCATTTTTCTTACCAAACCACATAAACTTTATTTTGTTGAGAGCAAGGTTAAGGGCAGAGAAAGCTTGTTGGACACTAAGAAAGATTTGTTGTAGAGCGTTTAACAAAATTTCTGGGGAGTATAAGACTGTATCATCTCTGCATATAAAGGGATAAGAGAGCTTCCTACTGCCTGAGATATGTTGTTTATGTAAACTGAGTTTTTCCAACACTTTTAATAAACCGGGCAAAATTGAAATAGGCCTATAACAGTTAGGATCAGCCTGATCTCCCCTTTAAATAAAGGACAAACCGTGGCTGCCTTCCAAGCAATGGGAACCTCCCCAGAGAGGAGAGACAGGTTAAAAAGGTCAGAGATAGGCTTGGCGATGATAAGGGCAACAACCTTAAAGAAGAAAGGGTCTAAACCATCTGACACAGATGTTTTTTTGGGGTCAAGTTTTAGGAGCTCCTCTAGCACCTCGGACTCAGTGTGTTGTTACCTACCCTTACCCCCTGGCGGCGGCCAGTCAGGAAGTCCAGGATCCAGTTGCAGAGGGAGGTGTTTAGTCTGTCATGTCATTACTATCATTAATGTGAAGACTGTTATTTATATCAAATCAGTTCTCTAGGTTTAATTATTATGTGATTAAACTAATTATGTGAACATTAATTAACTAGAAAGTCGGGGGCACTAGCAGTGGTCTAAGACACTGCATCTCAGTGCTAGAGGCGTCACTACAGACAACCTGGTTCAAATCCAGACTGTATCACAACCGGCCGTGATTGGGGGTCCCATAGGGCGCCGCACAATTGGCCCAGTGTCGTCCAAGTTTGTAAATAAGAATTTTTCTTAACTGACTCGCCCAGTTAAATAAAGGTTACATTTTTTTTAAATTTAAAGTAACTCTCCTGAGATATTTTCAAATCACAGATAACAGTTGCTCATTAATGGATTATTACCTCATCAGTCATTCTGAACGTCATAATTCCGTGTAGTCTGCACCAACCCTAACTTTATTGAGAGATGATCTCGTTAGAAGAGAGGCCTCAGAGAAGTCGGTGTTCTTGTCCTTGGCTACGTATATTTTCAGCTGCAGACTGAGAAAGTTACACCTAGGAGTTCTCACTTCTGTTGTGATCGATAGTTTCAGAGTTTAACCATTTTGCCATACTCAGCTCGCGCTGTAGTCTGCTTGGTCTATAGAGTGGTAACCATTTCAACATGGGGACATTTCCTGGACTTTTGTTAGAGTTGTAGTTTTAAACCATTTTAACGTGGGGACCACAGTCTACACGTTCTTTGGACTAGTGTGAATTTCGTCACAGAGTTTTTTATACTTGAGTAGAAAAGGGGCGTTTTCATCATTCCGACCCAGTGTCTGTGCTCACTTGGGGCGTGGTCACTGACTGAGCATAGTGTTACTATGGAAAACTATTCTCATTTAGAAGACTAAAATCACATTATCTTCACAAAAGTATTATTATACTTAATCATTATTTTTATACAACAATTAGATACCAAGCTAATAACTGAGAAATGTACACTTTCAGAGATATAGTTATGTTGTTCTATCGTCCTTAGTTACATCACAAAATAAAACGAATTCGACATGGTCATTCCTTGGGTCCCCCCCGACCACCTCCCACATTCTCTAAAATAAAAATATTGTTTCATTCTCCAATTTTGGGATATAGGAGTTTTGGTGGGAGGAAATCCATTGTTCTACAGAAGGTCTCTCCCTCAATACTGCTTGGCTAGGAGAGAGAAAGGTCTCTGCAAGGAATTTACGACCTGTCGTTAAGTCATAAAACTGTCCCCCAGTTGTTCAAATCCCAGGGTCCTTAGCTTAGTGATGAGCTTTGAGGGCACTACGGTGTTGAACGCTGAGCTGTAGTCAATGAATAGTATTCTCACATAGGTGTTCCTTTTGTCCAGGTGGGAAAGGGCAGTGTGGAGTGCAACAGAGATGGCATCGTCTGTGGATCTGTTGGAGCGATATGCAAATTGGAGTGGGTCTAGGATTTCTGGGATAATTGTGTTGATGTGAGCCATGACCAGCCTTTCAAAGGACTTCATGGCTACAGACGTGAGTGCTACGGGTTTGTAGTCATTTAGTCAGGTTACCTTCGTGTTCTTGGGCACAGGGACTATGGTGGTCTGCTTGAAACATGTTGGTATTACAGACTCAGTCAGGGACAGGTTGAAAATGTCAGTGAAGACACTTGCCAGTTGGTCAGCGCATGCTGGTAATGTCCTGGTAATGTCCTGGTAATGCATCTGGCCCTGAGGCCTTGTGAATGTTGACCTGTTTAAAGGTCTTACGCACCTTAGAGCGTGATCACACAGTCGTCCGGAACAGCTGATGCTCTCATGCATGCCTCAGTGTTGCTTGCCTCGAAGCGAGGATAGAATGGATTTAGCTCATCTGGTAGGCTTGTGTCACTGGGCAGCTCACGGCTGTGCTTCCCTTTTATCATGGCTCAGGAGAAGACCTAGATGCAGACCGTTTCGAAGTAACAAAAGTTTATTACAAAACAGGTTTATTACTGGAAACAGGAGACAAAGGTGTGCCGGCATAAACCTTTATTTAAATAGGCAAGTCAGTTAAGAACAAATTCTTATTTACAATGACGGCCTACCGGTGAACAGTGGGTTAACTGCCTTGTTCAGGGTCAGAACAACAGATTTGTGGGCATTGTGGTCCGTCCACACAATGAACAGATGTTCCGCCTCCTCCAACCAGTGCCTCCATTCCTTCAACGTCATCTTCACCGCAAGAAGCTCATGATTCCCCACATCTTGAGGCGATGGACGAAGAAGGCCCAGGAATGTAACTTGAGGTCCAGGACAGAAAGCTGGGACAAGAGAGCCCCCACTCTGACATCCGAAGCATCGGCATCCACCACGAACTGGCGGGACGGGTCAGGATGAACCAATATGGGAGCTGTTCTGAAGCGGTGCTTGAGGTCCCGAACGTTGCAGCTGCAGTGTTTTTGTCATTCCGACGGGAGAACCTGAAGGACAGATACACCCTGCAGCTAGGGGGTCCTTGATGTAGGTCCCCATAGCCTTGGTCTCCGGACCAGACAGAGAGTACAGTTGTCCCCGGGGCGGTGTGGTGCCTGGAAGAAGGTCGACCCCCAGTCATAGGGTTGGTGCGGCGGAAGTAAAGTGGCCCGGGCCTTACTGAAATACTCCCTGAGGTCCTGGTACTCGGCAGGAAGCAACTTCCGAGCCCCCAGGAAGACGTCCCGGGGCAGGCTGCACTGACTCCAGTCAATGATGGCCCCAGCAGACCAGTCGATGAGGGAACTGTGTCGCTGGAGCCAAGAGAATCCCAATACAATGGGGAACCTGAGGAGACTTGATTAGCATGAATTGGATAGTCTCGCTGTGTTTCCCTGACACTCGTAGGTTGATGGGGGTGGTATTGTGGGTGACCCAGCCTATAGAGCGCTGGTCCATCGCTCTAACGTCCATGGGAATGTCGAGGGGCTGCGTGGGGATGCCCAGCTTGGAAGCCAGATTAGCGTCCATAAAACTCAGTCCCAGAGTGGATGAGTACCCAGAGAGATTTCGACTGGTTCCCCCACAGCAGGATGGCATGGAAAGGGGTGCAAGTAAGGGGAGAGTAAAAGTTCTCTGTATGGCCCACCAGAGTACTTGCCCCTACCGGTGAGCCTGGTCTTTTAGTGGACAGGAGGACACAAAATTACCAGAAGTCCCGCAATACAGCCTCGGGTTCTCTCGGTAACGGAGACGTCGTGGACTTCCGGGATGCCTCGGAGGCGAGGTATAATCCTTGGGCGGGCGAGTGGAGTCGGACGTCCTCTCATTCCTACGTTCCTGTAGCCGCCCATCAATCCGGATGGTCAAGGCGATGAGCGAGTTGACATTCGTCAGTAGTTCCCGTGCTGCTAGCTCGTCCTTGACTCCCTCAGAGACTCTGTACAGGAACGTGTCGAACAGCGAATTCCGGGTTCCAGGCATTCTCAGCTGCCAACATGAGGAAATCCACCTCATAGTCTGCCACACTGCGGGATTCTTGCTGAAGCTGAAGTAACTTCCAGGCAGCCTCTCTCCCGGACTTGGAGCATCGAAAACTTTCTTTACCTGCGCCACAAACTCCTCCAGACTGAAGCATATGGCCGACTGTTGTTTCCACACTGCCGTAGCCCAGGCGAGAGCCCTCCTGGACATCAGTGTGATGAGGTACGCTATCTTTGAGCTGTCCGAGGGGAAGGAGGAGGGCTGCAGCTCGATGATGAGAAAACACTGAGCGAGAAACGCCCGACAGGTTCCCGAGGTAAGCAGGGTTCTCTGGAAACTGGGGTGGTCGGGGAGACCGGGCTGCTAACAGCCGGGTTACTGAGGGGCTGCGACGGACCCAGCAGACAACCTGCGCAATTGCTCCAGCAATGTGTTCAACACTCTGTCATTGCGTTTGCCCGAGTCTGCTGGGTCCGTCATGGCCAGTTCGTATAATCACAGCTCAGGAGAAGACCCAGATGCAGACAGTTTCGAAGTAACAAAAGTTTATTACAAAAACAGGGGGGGCAGGCAAACGACAGGTCAAGGGCAGGCAGAGGTTGATAATCCATAGCAGAGTCCAAAAGGTACAGAACGGCATGCAGGCTCATGGCTGGCAGAGGCCAGAAATCCAAGGCAGTGTCACAAGGTACAGAATTGCAGGCAGGCTCAGGGTCAAGGCAGGCAGAAAGCTCAAAACCGGGAAAACAGGAACTAGAGCAGAACAGGAGTACCGGAAAAACGCTGGTAGGCTTGACAAGACAAGACGAACTGGCAACAAACAAACAGTGAACACAGGTATAAATACACTTGGGATAATGGGGAAGATGGGCGACACCTGGAAGGGGGTGGAGACAAACACAAAGACAGGTAAAACAGATCAGGGTGTGACACCTTTGTAGTCTGTAATAGTTTGCAAGCCCTGCCACATCCGACGAGCGTCGGAGCCGGTGTAGTACGATTCAATCTTAGTCCTGTATTGACGCTTTGCCTGTTTGATGGTTCTTCGGAGGGCATAGCGGGATTTCTTATAAGCGTCCGGGGTTCGAGTCCCGCTCCTTGAAAGCGGCAGCTCTACCCTTTAGCTCAGTGCGGATATTGCCTGTGATCAATGGCTTCTGGTTGGGGTATGTACGTACAGTCACTGTGGGGACCAAGTCATCGATGCACTTATTGATGAAGCCAGTGGCTGATATGGTATACTCCTCAATGCCATCGGAAGAATCCCGGAACATATTCCAGTCCATGCTAGCAACGCTGATAGCAACACGGTTTTTCACGCTTAACAGTTTCCCGTGTGTATCAAGAATGGTCTACCACCCGAAAGATAGTCTGTTTGCAGAACAATAATAAAACTGCATGTTAGGAAGTGCCAGGCCACATTGGTTTTTAGGCCTTTGAAGGTAAACTTTACGTAGTCCACTTTCTTATTCTGAATAAAAGAGGTAATAAATGGATTTAGATAGAAGAACTGGAACACACTGAAATAGGTAGATAAACCTTGGCAAAACATTAATATCACAGTATTTACAGTATGTGCCTATAGAGAAAAGGGGAATAAGTGTAATTTTCCAACAACTGCAATTCATATACAAGACTATTTTAATTTAATCTGCTAATATACTTAAACATGTTTACTTTCTCTTGTAAAGGCTTTAAAATACATTAAACAATGTTTTGCCATTGGGTGACTATAGGCTACATCAGAGAACGTTTATAAACACGATTCATCATGATGATAACAATGTTACTTTTAACTGCTAGAGATAGCACACAGGTGCACAGCAAGCCATATTGTGATGAAGCCATAGTGGTGGAAAATGTGGTAAAGATTTTGAGATGGTTTTCATCAGTGGGGGTTCTCAGACAGAACTTACTGGAAATTAAGCGGCTTAGCCACAGATTGATTGACAGCTTTTTAGTTGCATTATTTCACACATTAACACTTGCTCATTTGCGTCAATTTGATATTTTAAGTAAAGATTTTGCACCAATATTGGATTTAAAAGCCTGTTATATTACATGAAGTTTGACATAGACCACACGGAAAATGCAATAAATCAGATTTTTCTGATTTAACCCCAAGTTATTTTGTTGCTTTGACAAAGTCATTTCTGAAGATTATTATTATTTATTTAATGTGATAAGTGATTCATAAAAAATACAAATAAATAATAATAAAGATTAGTGAATCATTTTATCCCTGATGCTTGTTTATCATAGAAATTAGGCTATTGTTTGTCAAATTTAGAATAAATCTAGCCTCCATATAGGCTAGAATATCATATTTGTAATCTATATAGTAATTCCTTGGCTAAATGTCTTGTCTGTGATCACTTAGACCAGGACATTTTGGGTTTTAAAAAATATATATTTTTGTGTGAGAACAGACAAGGCTACATGAGAGCAGCTGCACAGTTGAAAGGATACCTTGGATACTGTGGATTACTGCATGTTGCATAATATCACTTTTGTGATTTATAATTACCATGGTCATTTGGAACGTTCAAGCAATGAGCATTATGGGTAATGTAGTCATTCGGTGACAGCATGGTTTCGCATGGTTACGACCATTCTGAAAATAAACAAAACACAGTGGCCAGTGGCATGTTCACAGATGAGATCCCCCACAGTCATGTGGCTTACTGTATTATAACATAGACACATTATAAACTATAAAGTAATGGAGTCTATATTCATACAAACATCAATTAAAGATCCAACATCAAATCGAATTTCAATTGAAACTTTATTTGAAGTGCATTTAAAATAGCAACACACAGATAGATAGATAGATAGATAGATAGATAGATAGATAGATAGATAGATAGATAGATAGATAGATAGATAGATAGATAGATAGATAGATAGATAGATAGATAGATAGATAGATAGATAGATAGATAGATAGATAGATAGATAGATAGATAGATAGATAGATAGATAGATAGATAGATACTTTATTGATCCCTGAGGGGAAAGTTCTTCGTCAAGCAGGTACGAAAAAACTGTATTTTGCATGGTTAAATTAACTGTGCAGGTAAATGTGCAGTTACATTTACAGGTAAGTGAATATTTGCATGGTTACATTACCTGTACAGGTAGATGACAGGAAGAGATACTTAAATAGCTAAATGTGTGTATGATATAATTTAGGGTAATAACAGTAATTTCCTTAAAATACAGTCCTTAGTGCAGGATTTAATTACAGATAAATGCACGTATTGCACATTCGATATACTAAAAGCAATGAAAAAAGATACAACTGACAGGATACTAATATGCATTCCTGAGTGAATGACTACGTAAGTTAAGTCCAAGAATTACATACAATATTGCACGTGATATGATATAACAACTGTACATGAATATGTATATACAGTCCTGAATCAATAAGTCCTGAGTGAATGAGTGATTACAGACCAGAGTTACTCACGGATGGATGCCTAATTGTTAAACTAGGTCCTAACACCCCAACAGTTCCAGGTCTATGTTGCCGACGGCACGGCACCCCGGTGAGGCATTAAATAGTCTAATAGCCGTCGGCAGGAAGGACCTCCTGTAGCGCTCTCTGGCACACTGTGGTGGGATCAGTCTGTGACTGAAGGTGCTCCTCTGCGTCATAACCCTGGCATGTAGAGGGTGGGTCCACAGTTTGGCCAGGATTCGTCTCTCCGTCACCTCTTCTAGAGTGCCAAGTCTAATCCCCAGAACAGAGCTAGCCTTCCTGATCAGCTTATTTACCTGAGAAGCATCACCGGCCTTTATGTTTGCGTCCCAGCACACCACTGCAAAAAAGATGGCACCACCACAGACTGGTAGAAGGTATGCAGTAGTTTACTGCACACGTTACTGCACACGTTGAAGGACCTGAGCCTCCTCAGAAAGTAGAGTCGGCTCTGGCCCTTTTTGTGCAGAGCCCCGGTGTTACCAACCTATTCCAGCCTGTTGTCCATTTGGACTCCCAGGAACTTGTATGGCGCAACCATTTCCACATCCATTCCTTGTATAGGGATTGCAGTTGGTTGGGCCTTGGTTCTCCTGAAGTCCACCACCATCTCCTTTGTTTTGCTGATGTTGAGCTGAATGTGGTTCTGCTCACACTACACCACAAAGTCATTGATTGTGCTCCTGTACTCCTCCTCCTGCCCACCCCTGATACACCCTACAATTGCGTAGTCATCCGAGAACTTCTGTAGGTGGCATGTTTCAGAGTTATATCTGAAGTCCGAGGTGTAGAGGGTGAACAGGAAGGGGGACAGGACCGTTCCCTGGGGGGCCCCTATGTTGCTAACTGCCCGTTCTGACACACAGCTCTGTAGTCGCACAAATTGTGGCCTACCGGTTAGGTAGTCCGTGACCCAGGAGACTAAGGGTGCTTCCACTTTCATCCTCTTACATCTTCTCACCCAGTAGCAGGGGCTGAATGGTGTTGAAGGCACTGGAGAAGTCAAATAACATAACCCTCACAGTGCAGCCTGCGTTGTCCAGGTGAGAGTAGGCCCTCTGCAGAAGGTAGATGATTGCATCATCCACCCTGATGTTGCGCTGATATGCGAACTGCAGGGGGTCCAGTGATGTACACACCAGGAGTCTGAGATGAGCGAGAACTAACCTTTCCAGGGTCTTCATGATGTGGGATGTTAGCGCTACAGGTCTGAAGTCATTCAGGACAGTGGGGTGCGCCTTCTTGGGCACTGGGACCAGGCAGGATGTTTTCCACAGCACAGGGACCCTTTCCAGGCTCAGGCTAAGGTTGAAGTGTCGCTGGAGTATTCCACACAGTTGGTCAGCACAGACCCTAAGCACCCTTGTGCTGATGCCATCAGGGCTCGCCGCTTTCCACTGATGTAGTCTCTCCAGCTCTCTCCTTGGTTGGTGGTGAAAGGCAGCCCAGGTGGGGAGGTGGGGGGAAGGGAGGTGTTGCAGATCAGTCCAGAGGGAGCGGGGCCGAAGGTGGGGAGGCGGTCGCTGATTGTCTCAACAGAGGTGTTGTGAGCAAAGTGGGGTTGGAACAGCCGTGAGGGTGTGTGGCCTGGGGAGCTGGAGGGGAGGTGGACAGGGCCAGTATTGAACCTGTTCAAAAATTGGTTCAGCTCATTGGCTCTGTCCTGGGTCCCCTCCGTCTGCCCACTGTTTGACTTTTTGAAGCCAGTGATATTTCTCATACCCTTTCACACCCCTCTCACCTGGCTCTGCCTCAGCTTGTCCTCCATCTTCTCCCTCTGGACGCATTTCAATTTGTCCCAGTCCCCCTCCTAAAAATGAAAAAAAAAGGTTGGCAATAAAATAGATAAAATGTTTTCAAAGATCATGAAACACAAAGCTGTCATTGATTAAAGGCCAAGCTAAAAAAAGACTGGTTAAGAAATGGGAGTTAAAAACATACACCTGGATCAGTGTTCTTGAACAGATAAAAAGATGGTGGTAAAACCCCAAGTAAGCTACATGAAAATTAAAAACATACACTAACAAAAACTAACAATAGAGTGAAAAAATAGGGGCCTGAAAGTCCCGGCAATCAAGTAGCCAACTTTATAAATTGTTATGATATACAGTATTATCGTTGTTATTTGGAAAATAGGCTACTGGGGGACAAGATTATGAATGCACAAACATCTCCGTAATAATTTAATTTAACCTTTATTTAACTAGGCAAACATACACGTATCATGTTCACCTGCCAAAAATAACTGGGTCTGTTATTGCTGCAATGGCAATTCCTTGTTCAACTGTCCATTGATGAGTGATTGAATTTATCATAGAACTTAGCTTTGTGTTCATAGTATAGGCTGATTTTACCAAAGGTCTGTGGCAGTGGCCACACTCTTTCACGGTCCTGGGTTTGAGATCATCTGCCGTGTGCTTTGACATGATAGTGACACTAAATCTATTTTTACAGCCAATCATCAATAAATATAATGTTAGGCAGAGATATTCTATGTAGAATTACTGATACAGGCTTTGACAGAAGTATTGTGGATCTGTGCACTTAGAGCAAATTTACTCAAGCCATTTACCATTGAAGAAATTGTCACGGTTCTGGTCTACTTAAAGATGCAATATGTAACTTTTTGGGGGACCTGACCAAATTCATATAGAAATGTGAGTTATAGATATGTCATTCTCATCGAAAGCAAGTATGCAGCTCTGTGGTAAACTGGTAGATCTATGTCTGTTATTTCTATGCTTCCTGTTCTTAAGTTTAGTTTTTGTGTCTTTTACTTCGGTTTTGTACACCAGCTTCAAAGAGCTGAAAATACAAAGAGTTTTGCTATAGAAAATACAGTGGTTTTGATGGTACAATGATTCTCTACAATATACTTGCTTGTTTTGTCACTACACTGAAATTAGACAAACTATTTGCTAATGATGGTTAATTTGCAAATTATGTTATTTTCCGTATTAATAGCGGGCACTAAGTGATATACAAAATAATTCTGGCAAGGAGGACAAATGTAAGCCACAAGAAAAGTGAGGACAAATATGTATTTGTTTATGACTTTGAATTTGTTCAAATATTTTTGGGTGTGGAAAAAGCCCAACCAAGCAATCAGGGTAGGTTGTTGTATGATGGTTATTTTAGCACTCAAATATGTTACATGAAATTGTGGCACAAAATTTGAAGGATTTAGAACAACTGGAACACATTGAAATAGGTAGATAAACCTTGGCAAAACATTAATATTCACAGTATTTATGTGCCTATAGAGAAAAGGGGAATAAGTGTGATTTTCCAACAACTGCAATCCATATAAAATACTATTTTCATTTAATCTGCTAGTATAATTAAACATGTTTACTTTCACTTGTAAAGGCTTTAAAAATGGCACTTCATGTAATACACATTAAACAAATGTTTTGACATTGGGTGACTATAGGCTACATCAGAGAACGTTTATAAACACGATTAATAATGATGTGAGGCTCTGGCCATATAGAAACCTATTTGCGTCTCTATGTAGCCATGGTCAGAGTCTGACAGTTCTTTTCTTTCTGTTTCTGGTGGTGGTTTGTGTGGGATCCCTAATTAGAGGCAGCTGTAGCGCATCGTCTCTAATTAGGGATCCTACATAGGTTTGTATGTTCCACACCGGGGATGTGGGTCGTTATTGTGTATATTCTCCAGTCACGGTGACAGTAAGTGGCACGTTTGTTGTATTCCTTGTTCTGTGAATTAGTTCGTCATTGAGTTTTGTTATACATATTATAATTAAAATGTCGAACTATTACTGCGCTGCGCCTTGGTCTCTCATTCCACCAACTCGTGACATGATGATAACAAAGAGTAGACTATAACCATAATGTTACTTTTAACTGCTAGAGATAGCACACAGGTGCAGAGCAAGCCATATTGTGACGAAACCATAGTGGTGGAAAATGTGGTAAAGATTTTGAGATGGTTTTCATCAGTGGGGGTTCTGAGACAGAACTTACTGGAAATGAAGCAGCTTAGCCACAGATTGATTGACAGCTTTTTAGTTGCATTTTTTCACACATTAACACTTGCTAATTGAAATGATGGTCATGGCATTTCTGATGTTTGATCAGTGATCAGATACAAGTTTCCAGTAAAATGGGGAAGACCAAATTAATCTGCAACAGTGTTCCACGAAATTAGTCCCTTTTGCGTCGATTTGATATTTTCAGTAAAAATTGTGCACCAATATTGGATTTTAAAAGCCTGTTATATTACATGAAGTGCCCTTTGACATAGACCATATGGAAAATGCAATAAATCAGATGTTTCTTATATGAATAAAGACTTGCTAAAGTGCCAAAATTGAGCATTCTAACCCACTTAACCCAAAGCCCAAGTTATTTTGTTGCTTTGACAAAGTCATTTCTGAAGATTATTAATATTTATTTAATGTGATTAGTGATACAAAAATAATAATAAAGATTAGTGAATCATTTTTATCCCTGATGCTTGTTTATCATAGAAGTTATGCTAATGTTTGCCAAATTAGTATAACATATTTGTAATCTATAGAGTAATTCCTTGGCTAAATGTCTTGTCTGTAATCATTTAGGTTAGGATGTTTTCGTAAAAATAAAATATATTTTTGTGTGAGAATGGACGGGTCCATAGGCTACTTGAGTGCAGCTGCGCAATTGAAAGGATACCTTGGATACTGTGGATTACTGCATGTTGCATAATATCCCTTTTGTGATGCATACTCTAATTACCATGGTCATTTGGAACGTTCAAGCAATGAGCATTGTGTAATGTAGTCATTCGGCGACAGCATGGTTTCGCATGGTTACGACCATTCTGAAAACACAAACAAATTTTAAAATAAACAAAAATACAAAACACAGTGGCATGTTCACAGATGACGTGCTTCTTTTGAGACTAAAATGTAACACAAAATTGTTGGAGATCCCCCACAGTTATGTGGCTTACTGTATTATAACATAGATAAATGAACCCAAAATATAGGCTTAATTTACTATGATTAAAACTGTAATTATGATACCGATGTTCATATGGTCAGTCCTTGCATCCATAGCTCTGTCTATGAATTTGAGACACTGTGCAAAATGGCCTGTTTCTGAGTGAGTACATTTAAGTCAGAATATCTTTCATGTTACGAAGTAGAAGCTCAGTATAGAGAAGTCAGAATAAAAACAGAACTTGGCCAGTCTTGATTAGTCAGAAGGTCAGCGCCTAACACCTTCTCTATTGTTCTCATATCATGCCCCAGTTCAGCAAGCAATCTACTCCAAACATTTATTTAGCAGGCCTATAACCTAGTTCATACATTTAAAAAAAACTTCTTAATAAGAATTACAAACTATAAAATTAATGGAGTCTATATTCATCCTATCATCTATTAAAGATCCAATATCAAATCAAACTTCAATTCAAACTTTATTTGAAGTGCATTTAAAATAGCAACACACTTAAAGCAGTAAAATGAAAAAAACAAGGTTGGCAATAAAATAGATAAAATGTTATCAAAGAACATGTAACACAAAGACGTCATTGATTAAAGGCCAAGTTAAAAAGAGGCTGGTTAACAAATGGGTTTAACACCTCAAGCAGTTTCCCAGTCCATATGAAAAACAGACAACACTGATCAGATTTTTATTCTCACTCTGATCAATAGCATCAGAGTGAGATGGTACTTGGTACCATCAGGACCTACATGTATGTAATCTCTCTCTTGACCACCTGCTAACAAGCTTCTCAAAGACAGTTGGCCAGACCATGCTCTTAACCTCTTGGGCAGTTAAAACCTTTCTCATTAACTGAACTGAGATGCTGTGATTGATCTTCTTCTGTTTACCAATGAAACCATTTACTTGTTCAAATAGAAAGCACCTGAAACCATATACTGGACCATAGTCCAAAGCACATTTCTTCAAGTGGCCTTGAAAAGATCTCTCAGAACTGTTGCAGGTGGTGATGAGCCGCTCCAACTCGCTCTATTGAGATGCATCTTATACAATAAGATGGTACAGTCTTTGAAAAAGAAAAATCACCTCACACACATGGTTATGGGCTTACAAAAACGAAGATACATGTACCATGTCAGATATAGAGTTGAAATGTATTCCATTTTGAGTTTGATTCCCAACATTACCACTTTTTAGATAGATAGATAGATAGATAGATAGATAGATAGATAGATAGATAGATAGATAGATAGATAGATAGATAGATAGATAGATAGATAGATAGATAGATAGATAGATAGATAGATAGATAGATAGATAGATAGATAGATAGATAGATAGATAGATAGATAGATAGATAGGTACTTTATTGATCCCCCCGGGGGGGAAATTTCATTATCAAGCAGCTACAACAAAAACACAGGGCAGGTGCAAAATGCCACAACGAAAGTACACAAAAGACAGATACACGGTACATGATACATAGAGCGGCAGTATGAAAAAGTATAGAAATACAGGATATCTGGAGTGCAAAAAAAAGCTATAAAAGGACATTGCGTAGTATGAGTGGTTGGCTGAATATGTACACTATACATTGGTGGATGTTGGATGGTTAACTATACTAGGTCGATGGCAGAGAAATACTTCAGTAGCTAAAAATGCATATGATATGAGCGAGGGTAATAATAGTTTACTTAATAGACAGAATGGGTAAATGAACAGGTAAGTGAAAATTTTGCATGGTTAAATTAGCTGTACAGTTAGGTATACCGTTATATTTACAGATAAGTGAATACTTGCATGTTTACACAAACTGTACAGGTAAATGACAGGAAGAGATACTTTAATAGCTAAATGTGTGTATGATATCATTGGGGTAATAATAGTAATTCCCTTAAAATACAGTCCTTAGTGCGCAGGGTTTAATTACAGACAACTGCACTTATTGCACATTTGATATACTAAAAGCAATGAGAAAAGGTGCAACTGGCAGGATACTAATATGCATTCCTGAGTGAATGCCTAGGTCCAATAATTACTTACAATATTGCATGTGATATAATATAACAACTGTACATGGGTATGTATATACAGACCTGTATGAATAAGTAGGTCCTGAGTGGATGAGTGCTGACGGAACAGAGTTACTCACGGATGGATGCATAATTGTTAAACTAGGTCCTAGCACCCCAACAGTTCCAGATCTATGTTGCCGACGGCACGGCACCCCGGTGAGGCATTATATAGTCTCATAGCCGCCGGCAGGAAGGACCTCCTGTGGCGCTCTCTGGCACATCGTGGTGGGATCAGTCTGTGACTGAAAGAGATCCTCTGCGTCATAACCATAGCGTGCAGAGGGTGGGTGACGTTGTCCATGATGGCCAGCAGTTTGGCCAGGATCCGTCTCTCCGCCACCTCCTCTAGAGTGTCAAGGCTCATCCCCAGGACAGAGCTAGCCTTCCTGATCAGCTTATTTACCCGAGAAGCATCACCGGCTTTGATGTTTGCTCCCCAGCACACCACTGCAAAAAAGATGGCACTGGCCACCACAGACTGGTAGAAGGTATGCAGTAGTTTACTGCACACGTTGAAGGACCTGAGCCTCCTCAGAAAGTAGAGTCGGCTCTGGCCCTTTTTGTACAGGGCCCCGGTGTTACCAGCCCATTCCAGTCTGTTGTCCATATGGACCCCCAAGAACTTGTATGACTCAACCATTTCCACATCCATCCCCTTTATAGGGACTGCAGTCAGTTGTGCCTTGGTTCTCCTGAAGTCCACCACCATCTCCTTAGTTTTGCTGATGTTGAGCTGAAGGTGGTTCTGCTCACACCACAACACAAAGTCACTGATTGTGCTCCTGTACTCCTCCTCCTGCCCACCCCTGATGCACCCTACAATAGCAGAGTCATCCGAGAACTTCTGTAGGTGGCATGTTTCAGAGTTATATCTGAAGTCTGAGGTGTAGAGGGTGAACAGGAAGGGGGACAGGACCGTACCCTGGGGGGCCCCTGTGTTGCTAACTGCCCGTTCTGACACACAGCTCTGTAGTCACACAAATTGTGGCCTACCGGTCAGGTAGTCCGTGACCCAGGAGACTAAGGGTGCTTCCACTTCCATCCTCCTCATCTTCTCACCCAGTAGCAGGGGCTGAATGGTATTGAAGCCACTGGAGAAGTCAAAAAACATGACCCTCACAGTGCAACCTGCGTTGTCCAGGTGAGAGTAGGCCCTCTGCAGAAGGTAGATGATTGCATCATCCACCCCGATGTTGCGCTGGTATGCAAACTGCAGGGGGTCCATTGATGAACACACCAGGGGTCTGAGGTGAGCGAGGACTAACCTTTCCAGGGTCTTCATGATGTGGGATGTTAGCGCTACAGGTCTGAAGTCATTCAGGACAGTGGGGTGTGCCTTCTTGGGCACTGGGACGAGGCAGGATGTTTTCCACAGCACAGGGACCTTTTCTAGGCTCAGGCTAAGGTTGAAAAGACGCTGGAGTATACCACACAGTTGGTCAGCACAGACCCTCAGCACCCTTGGGCTGATGCCATCGGGGCCCGCCGCTTTCCACTGGTGTAGTCTCTCCAGCTCTCTCTTCACTTGGTTGGTGGTGAAAGCCAGCCCAGGTAGGGAGGTGGGGGGAAGGGGGGTGTTGAGGATCAGTCCAGGGGGGGCAGGGGCGGAGGTGGGGTCACTGATTGTCTCAGCAGAGGTGCTGTGAGCAAGGTGGGGGTGGGATAGCCGTGAGGGTGTGTGGTCTGGGGAGCTGGAGGGGAGGTGGACAGGGCCAGTATCGAACCTGTTAAAAAATTGGTTCAGCTCATTGGCTCTGTCCTGGGTCCCCTCCGTCTGCCCACTGTTTGACTTTTTGAAGCCAGTGATATTTCTCATACCCTTCCACACCTCTCTCACCTGGCTCTGCCTCAGCTTGTCCTCCATCTTCTCCTTATACACTCTCTTCCCCTCAGCAATCCGCAACTTCAGCTCCCTCTGGACGCATTTCAATTTGTCCTTGTCCTTCTCCTTGAAGGCCCTCTTCTTCTCATTCAGCAGGGCCTTCAGGTCGCTGGTGACCCAGGGTTTATTGTTTGGGAAACAGCGTACCTTCCTGGTGGGTACAGTGTTGTCTACACAAAAATTAATATAGTCTGTTATGCAGTCAGTGAGTCCATCGATGTCCTCCCCATGAGCCTCACAGAACACATCCCAGTCTGTTGTTTCAAAGCAGTCCTGTAGGGCCTCATTCGCCTCCGGGGACCATCTCCTAATAGTCCTGGTGTTTGCAGGCTGCTGTTGGACCATAGGCCTGTAGAGTGGGGTGAGGTGGACAAGGTTGTGATCCGATCTACCGAGGGGAGGGAGTGCAGTGGAGTTGTATGCATCCTTCACATTAGCATATAACAAGTCCAGAGTTTTATTATTCCTGGTTGGGCACTTCACGAACTGTTTGAACGTGGGCAGCGTGGAAGAGAGAGATGCATGGTTAAAATCCCCCGAAATTGCAAAGAAAGCACTGGGATGCGCTGTCTGTAACCTCGCGATAACAGAGTGGATGACGTCACACGCTGCGTTTGCGTCAGCAGAGGGCGGGATGTAAACAATAACAGCAATGGCCGCCGTGAATTCCCTAGGTAGATAGTAGGGTCTCAGGCTAACGGCTAGCAGTTCAATGTCCGGGCTACAAAACTTTTCCTTAAGAGTAATATGGTTCGGATGACACCATCTGTTGTTAACTAATAAAGCCAGCCCACCACCCTTACTCTTACCGGAAGAGACGCGATCCCTGTCCGCTGTGATGGTCTGGAAACCGTCGATAGTGACGTTCTGTATGGGGATGTTATCGTTCAGCCAAGTCTCAGTAAAACACATTAGGCTCGTTTCCCGATAAATCCTTTGTCCACGAACAAGTCCCGCCAACTCATCCATCTTGTTATGTAGACACCTCACATTGCCCATAATAATAGATGGTATAGCCGGCTTGTACTTGAACCTCCTCCGCTTTGCCTTACATTTCAATCCCGCCCTGCATCCACGGCGTCGTCTTTTCAATTCGTCCGGAATATCAAACTTTTCCCTGGGGAGCAGCAGCGCTGCGTGGGCTAAATCCAGGAGCTGGGCTCTGCTGTAAACAATAACAGTTGACGACTCCTGTCGACGTTCAGCTGCGATAAAATCCATAAAATCCATAATCCTGAACTGTTATAGTTCGACTGTAGCAAAATAAAAAATAAAACTAAAGAAAATAGACGAAAGAAAACGAACTAAAACAACAATTAATGCACGAACAACGGGACAACGGGAGCTGCTTAAAAGGCGACCAGAAGACTGGAATATAACAAAACAGTTTGACATAGAAACACCGGATTTTCAGCATTTTATTTTGTATGATTAATTATGAAATTATGAAAATGATTAATAACATTCCACCCATGAAGTCACTAGTTCATTTGCCTGCAGGAATGGTCTATGAGTGAATAAGTAGTAAATGCATGTCAAATTTTTCCATTCTTGTGCATTGAAATGAAAAAACCCTGATGAGATTTTAGCATAGGTAGTTAGCCTATGTCTGCAGGTGCTTGAAATGCATAAACTTTAAGCTGAAAATTGTGTATTTCTGTCCCCAGTAATAGATGATGCTAATGGTCCACTACAGCCATGTCTATAGGCATGAAATAAGTACATTTAAATATCTCAGAGAATCTGGCCCCAGTTTCAGTCTCTATTGTTTTCCTCTGCGTTGGTCTTTGCATGTGTACACATATTCCCTTGCATATTGTGCACTTCATTCTGACATTGCAATACATGGTTGTCTGTCAAGTGCATGATGGAGTAATCTGTTTTTTCGCCCCATTTCCATTAGGCATTTGTTGTAATGTGTGTGAGCTTGACCTGGATCAGTGTTGTTGAACAGATAAAAAGATGGTGGTAAAACCCCAAGTAGGCTACATAAAAACATACACTAACAAAAACGTTTTCTAGTAAAATGTTCTAATAGAGTGAAATTGAAAATAAACAGGGCCCTGAAAGGCCCGGCAATAAAGTATATAAATTGTTATGATATACAGTATTATCGTTGTTAGTTGGAGAATAGGCTACTGGGGGACAAGATTACGAATGCTTTTACAGAGGAGGCACAAACAACTCCGTAATAATAAATATACACGTACCATATTCATCCTGCCAAAATAACTGGGTATGTTGTTGCTGCAATGGCAATTCCCTGTTAAACTGTCCATAGGGTGTATTTACCACTTTTAACGGTCCTGGGTTTGAGATCATCTGCCTTGTGCTTTGACATGATAGTGACACTAAATCTATTTTTACAGCCAATCGTCAATATATAATATGTTAGGCAGATATATTCTATGTATAATTACTGATACAGGCTTTGACAGAAGTATTGTGGATCTGTGTACCTAGAGCCAAAGATGGTGGATATATGAAGACGTTTTACTTACCATTGAAAAAAAATTCACAGTTCCGGTTTACTTAAAGCTGCAGCTCTGTGGTAGGATGGTAGATATATATCTGTTATTTCTATGCTTCCTGTTCTTAAGATTAGTTTTTGTGTCTTTTACTTTCGGTTTTGTACAACAGCTTTAAAAAGCTGAAAATACAAAGATTTTTGCTATATAAAATACAACGGTTTTGATGGTGCAATGATTATCTACACTATACCT
This sequence comes from Thymallus thymallus, assembly GCA_023634145.1. Classification (NCBI taxonomy): domain Eukaryota; kingdom Metazoa; phylum Chordata; class Actinopteri; order Salmoniformes; family Salmonidae; genus Thymallus; species Thymallus thymallus. Next base: position 25,031,363 of record CM042402.1, on the reverse strand, counting down.
GCTTGTTTTGTCACTACACTGAAATGAGGTGAACTACTTGCTAATGATGGTTCATTTGCTAATTATGTTCTTTTCTGTTTTAATAGCGGGCACGAAGGGATATACAAACTAATTATGTCGAGTAGGACAAATATAAGCCACAAGTGAGGACAAATTTGTATTTGTTTATGACTTTGAATTTGTCCAAATATTTTTGGGGGGTTAAAAAGCCCAACCAAGCAATGAGGGTAGTTTGTTGTATGATGGTTATTTTAGCACTCAAATATGTTACATGAAATAGTGGTGCGAATATCATGCACAAAATGTATTTCATGTTTTGGTTTTGACATGTCTCCGAAAGAACAGTCTGCTCAACAGCAGTGTCCTGTCTGCTGGTCAGTCAGCTGAGATTAAGGTACACAGATGGAGAGTGGAGCACGGAGAGTTTGAAGGTGAGTAGTCCCATGGACTGACTGTAACATAGTTCTAAATCTTACAATTTTGATGCATACAGTATAACCATTGCTAATACACCACACTAACTCCTCAGATGTGGCTGCAAATCGTTATTGGACTGAAAGAGAGAGGCATAAATTGTGGGACACCATAGACCGACCAAAGAAAAAAAATAAAAATAAAGTGAAGACAGTGTCGCCAGAGCCAGGTTAGTTTAGAAATGTAAACCAATCCATACATTATGAATACAGATCTGAGTTTTTTAAAGTTTAGACATGCTCCACAGATTTTAGTGTTTGCTTTTTTAAATTAATTGATTGGATTTATTTATTTTTTGCTTTGAGATACCAGTGTTCAAGACTTTTGTTTATTGGGCAGAATATTGGGGAGAATAACTTGTGTAATTTCACAGGCTCTGGCCAGTCTCCTGAGGGGGAAAAGTTGATGTCGTGCCCTCTTCACAACTGACTTGGTGTCTTTTGACCATGATAGTTTGTTGGTGATGTGGACAACAAGGAACTTGAAACTCTCGACCCGCTTCAATTCAGCCCTGTCAATATTAATTGGGGCCTGTCGGCCATCCTTTTCCTTTAGTCCACAATCAGCTCCTTTGTCTTGCTCACATTTGTAGGCCGTCATTGTAAATAAGAAATTGTTCTTAACTGACTTTCCCAGTTATATTAAGGCTAAATAAATACATAGGGAGAGGTTGCTGTCCTGGCACCACACTGCTAGGTCTCTGACCTCCTCCCTATAGGCTGTCTCATTTTTGTTGGTAATCAGGCCTACCACTGTTGTGTTGTCAGCTAACTTAATGATGGTGTTGGAGTCGTACTTGGCCACACAGTCTTGGGTGAACAGGGAGTACAGGAGGGGACTAAGCACGCACCCCTGATGGGCCCCAGTGTTGAGGATCAGCATGGCAGATGGGTTGTTGCCTTCCCTTACCACCTGGGAGCGGCCTGTCAGGAAGTCCAGGATCCAGTTGCAGAGGGAGGTGTTTAGTTCCAGGCTCCTTAGCTTAGTGATGAGCTTTGTGGGCACTATGTTGTTGAACGCTGAGCTGTAGTCAATGAACAGCATTCTCTAGGTGTTTCTTTTGTCCAGGTGGGAAAGGGCAGTGTGGAGTGTGATTGAGATTGTGTCATCTGTGGATCTATTTAACCTTTATTTAACTAGGCATGTCAGTTAAGAACAAATTCTTATTTACAATGATGGCCTACCTACACGGTCAGCCCCTGGAGCAAATTAGGGTTAAGTGCCTTGCTCAAGGACACCAACAGGTTTTTCACCTTGTCGGCTCAGGTAATCGAACCAGCGACCTTTCGGTTATTGGCCCAACGGATCTGTTGGGGTGGTTGCTAATTTCTTAGAAGAACAGGACTAATGAAGAGAATGTAATGTTCAGTAGGTAGGCTATGACTGGTCTCACACTCCAGTACGGTAGGAGGCTGTGTATGCAATCCCAAAGAAGAAGATGCACGTTTGGCTCTGTTTATTATTTTTGTGTGTTTATTTTTGGAAGATTGTGTGTGCATTCAAAAAGTGTGTTGTGGTGTTTATTGTCGGGAAGGTTAATGCCACGTTATGGTGATTGACTGCAAGCAGTTACATCTGTAGCTGTAGCTGTATAGTACTGCTGCAGCTTATGTATGTCCATGTTGTTTATACGTGCCTATATTGCATTGAATGCATTAGTTTTTTGCAGTAGATGTTATTGTTTAGAGATAGTTACTTCCTATAGCCTGTGTTGCACACTTTTCCGCCGCATTTTCATAGTTCACACTACTGTTAAGCCACATGCGCAGTAAGATTTATGACTCTGTGGCACCAGACACAGATCAAATAAGAACTCCACCAGTCCTGAGAGATGGCTGTGCACAATTTGCCCAGTGTCGTCTGGGTTAGGGGAGGGTTTGGCAGGGGGACTTTACTTAGATCATCGCGCTCTAGCAACTCCTTGTGGTGGGCCGGGCGCCTGCAGGCTGACTCGGTCATCAGTTAAACAGTGTTTCCTCCGACACATTTATGCAGCTGGCTTCTGGGCAAGCTCTGCACTGGTGGTGCCCCGATTCCCCCAGCTGAATCAACTTTAGGAGACGGTCGTGGCGCTTGCTGGACTTTCTTGGGAGACTGACTCCTTCTTCACAACAATTGAACCTCTCTCCTTGAAGTTCTTGATGATCCGATAAATGGTTGATTTAGGTGCAATCTTACCAGAAGCAATATTCTTTCCTGTGAAGCCCTTTTTGTGCAAAGCAATGATGATGGCACGTGTTTCCTTGCAGGTAACCATGGTTGACAGAGGAAGAACAATGATTTCAAGCACCACCCTCCTTTTAAAGCTTCCAGTCTGTTATTCTGACTCAATCAGCATGACAGAGTGATCTCCAGCCTTGTCCTCGTCAACACTCTCACCTGTGTTAACGAGACAATCACTGACATGATGGCAGCTGGTCCTTTTGAGGCAGGGCTGAAATGCAGTGGAAATGTTTTTGGGGATTTAGTTCATTTTCATGGCAAAGAGGGACTTTGCAATGAATTGCAATTCATCTGATCACTCTTCATGACATTCTGGAGTATATGCATATTGCCATCATCAACACTGAGGCAGCAAACTTTGTGGAGACCAATACTTGTGTCATTCTCAAAACTTTTGGCCACGACTGTACATTGCCGTATGAATGTCCAATACGCACAATAGACTGACTGGGGAGGTGATTTCCCACAGTCAAAGTACTGAAATATGAGCTACAATGGTAATATGTGTGTACACTCTTCACAATTGTATTCTGTTGGTGTTCACCGAGTAGGCTGATACCCCATAACATGGACCCAAGATCCATAGGTAAGGCTGTACAGTGAAATATATCTATCACCCCAATGCAATTTGTTATTTTTGTTTGTCAAATTAAGTAAAAATTGTCTTTTGTTGAATTTATTTATCAACATTCCAAACTTGTTAAGCATTATCTAGTACTAATATGGCATGATTCCACTATTTGTGTCCGTTTTAATGCGGACTGCTCTGACATTGGAGAGGGGCTGAAGGTGAACTGCAAATTCCACTATTGTGGCTAATCTTTATTGTGATTACAGTAGCTTCACATACAGTGCTAGCTGTGTCCAGCCCGACGCCTCCAATTCCGGCTCCACCACCAGGCCTCCAGTGCATTTTTTCAGTCCGGTAGGACCTGTGCCTGGTTCCTGGCACCCGAACCCCGGTGCGTGTGTCCAGCCCCGCTCGTGAGCCGGAGCTCCTCACCGCACTGGTGCCCAGTCCGAGGCCGGCAGCCAGCCCTGCTACATGGCTGGAAACCCCCTCTGCATCGGTGCCCAGACTGGGCACGGAGTCCAGTCCTGCTCCGGAACCGGAGCTACATGGCTGGAGCTCTCCTCTGCGTCGGTGCCCAGTCAGGACCTGACAATAGTTCAGGGAGTCTTTTTAAAATTGGCCAATCCCCAATTAGAGGTAGCTGTCTTGAGTCTCTAATTGGGGATTCTATTTATGTTTCATTGTGTCCACCTGCGTTGTGGATCCTTGTGTGTGTTTCCTGTTTGTGTTCACGCCGGTTCATGGTCGCTGTCTCTCCTTTGTTATTTTTGAGTATCGGAATAATAAATAATAAAGTTTTCGCACTACAGCTCTGCGCCTCGGGTCCTGTCTCAGAGCGATCGTGACGCTATACATTGTTAGATAGATAGATAGATAGATAGATAGATAGATAGATAGATAGATAGATAGATAGATAGATAGATAGATAGATAGATAGATAGATAGATAGATAGATAGATACTTTATTGATCCCCGGGGGGGAAATTTCTTTGTCAAGCAGCTACAACAAAACACAGGGCAGGTGCAAAATGCCACAACGAAAGTACACAAAAGACAGATACACGGTATATGATACATAGAGCGGCAGTATGAAAAAGTATAGAAATACAAGATATCTGGAGTGCAAAAAATAAAAAAAAGCTATAAAAAGACATTGCATAGTATGTGGTTGGCTGAATATGTACACTATACATTGGTGGATGTTGGATGGTTAACTATACTATACAGGTCGATGGCAGAGAAATACTTCAGTAGCTAAAAATGCGTATGATATGAGCGAGGGTAATAATAGTTTACTTAATAGACAGACTGGCTAAATGAACAGGTAAGTGAAAATTTTGCATGGTTAAATTAGCTGTACAGGTAAGTATACAGTTATATTTACAGATAAGTGAATACTTGCATGGTTACACAAACTGTACAGGTAAATGACAGGAAGAGATACTTTAATAGCTAAATGTGTGTATGATATAATTTGGGGTAATGATAGTAACTCCCTTAAAATACAGTCCTTAGTGCGCAGGGTTTAATTACAGACAACTGCACGTATTGCAAATTCGATATACTAAAAGCAATGAGAAAAGGTGCAACTGACAGGATACTAATATGCATTCCTGAGTGAATGCCTAAGTAAGTTAGGTCCAAGAATTACTAGCAATATTGCACGTGATATGATAACAACTGTACATGAGTATGTATATACAGACCTGCATGAATAAATAGTTTACTGCACACGTTGAAGGACCTGAGCCTCCTCAGAAAGTAGAGTTGGCTCTGGCCCTTTTTGTACAGGGCCCCGGTGTTACAAGCCCATTCCAGCCTGTTGTCCATATGGACTCCCAGGAACTTGTATGACCCAACCATTTCCACATCCATCCCCTGTATAGGGACTGCAGTCAGTTGTGCCTTGGTTCTCCTGAAGTCCACCACCATCTCCTTTGTTTTGCTGATGTTGAGCTGAAGGTGGTTCTGCTCACACCACAACACAAAGTCACTGATTGTGCTCCTGTACTCCTCCTCCTGCCCACCCCTGATGCACCCTACAATAGCAGAGTCATCCGAGAACTTCTGTAGGTGGGATGTTTCAGAGTTATATCTGAAGTCTGAGGTGTAGAGGGTGAACAGGAAGGGGGACAGGACCGTTCCCTGGGGGGGCCCTGTGTTGCTAACTGCCTGTTCTGACACACAGCTCTGTAGTCGCACAAATTGTGGCCTACCGGTCAGGTAGTCCGTGACCCAGGAGACTAAGGGTGCTTCCACTTTCATCCTCCTCATCTTCTCACCCAGTAGCAGGGGCTGAATGGTATTGAAGGCACTGGAGAAGTCAAAAAACATAACCCTCACAGTGCAACTGCATTGTCCAGGTGAGAGTAGGCCCTCTGCAGAAGGTAGATGATTGCATCATCAACCCCGATGTTGCGCTGGTATGCAAACTGCAGGGGGTCCAGTGATGTACACACCAGGGGTCTGAGGTGAGTGAGGACTAACCTTTCCAGGGTCTTCATGATGTGGGATGTTAGCGCTACAGGTCCGAAGTCATTCAGGACAGTGGGGTGTGCCTTCTTGGGCACTGGGATGAGGCAGGATGTTTTCCACAGCACAGGGACCCTTTCTAGGCTCAGGCTAAGGTTGAAGGTTCACTGGAGTATTCCACACAGTTGGTCAGCACAGACCCTAAGCACCCTTGGGCTGATGCCATCAGGGCCCGCCAATTTCCACTGATGTAGTCTCTCCAGCTCTCTCTTCACTTGGTTGGTGGTGAAAGCCAGCCCAGGTGGGGGGGTGGGGGGAAGGGGGGTGTTGAGGATCAGTCCAGGGGGAGCAGGGACGGAGGTGGGGTCACTGATTGTCTCAGCAGAGGTGTTGTGAGCAAAGTGGGGTTGGGACAGCCGTGAGGGTGTGTGGTCTGGGGAGCTGGAAGGGAGGTGGACACGGCCAGTATCAAACCTGTTAAAAAATTGGTTCAGCTCATTGGCTCTGTCCTGGGTCCCCTCCGTCTGCCCACTGTTTGACTGTTTGAAGCCAGTGATATTTCTCATAGCCTTCCACACCTCTCTCACCTGGCTCTGCCTCAGCTTGTCCTCCATCTTCTCCTTATACACTCTCTTCCCCTCAGCAATCCGCAACTTCAGCTCCCTCTGGACGCATTTCAATTTGTCCTTGTCCCTCTCCTTGAAGGCCCTCTTCTTCTCATTCAGCAGGGCCTTCAGGTCGCTGGTGACCCAGGGTTTATTGTTTGGGAAACAGCGTACCTTCCTGGTGGGTACAGTGTTGTCTACACAAAAATTAATATAGTCTGTTATGCAGTCAGTAAGTCCATCAATGTCCTCCCCATGAGCCTCACAGAGCACATCCCAGTCTGTTGTTTCAAAGCAGTCTTGTAGGGCCTCATTCGCCTCCGGGGACCATCTCCTAATGGTCCTGGTGGTCGCAGGCTGCTGTTGGACCAAAGGCCTATAGAGTGGGATGAGGTGGACAAGGTTGTGATCCGATCTACCGAGGGGAGGGAATGCAGTGGAGTTGTATGCGTCCTTCACATTAGCATATAACAAGTCCAGAGTTTTATTATTCCTGGTTGGGCACTTCACAAACTGTTTGAACGTGGGCAGCGTTGAAGAGAGAGATGCATGGTTAAAATCCCCCGAAATGGCAAAGAAAGCACTGGGATGCGCTGTCTGTAACCTCGCGATAACAGAGTGGATGACGTCACATGCTGTGTTTGCGTCCGCGGAGGGCGGGATGTAAACAATAACAGCAATGGCCGCCGTGAATTCCCTCGGCAAATAGTAGGGTCTCAGGCTAACGGCTAACAGTTCAATGTCCGGGCTACAAAACTGTTCCTTAAGAGTAATATGTTTCGGATTACACCATCTGTTGTTAACTAATAAAGCCAGCCCACCACCCTTGCTCTTACCGGAAGAGACGCGATCCCTGTCCGCTCTGATGGTCTGGAAACCATCGATAGTGACGTTCTCTATGGGGATGTTATCGTTCAGCCAAGTCTCCGTGAAAAGCATTAGGCTCGTTTCTCGATAGACCCTTTGTCCACGGACAAGACCCACAAGCTCGTCCATCTTGTTATGTAGTGACCTCACGTTGCCCATACTAATAGACGGTATAGCCGGCTTGTACTTGTACTTCCTCCGCTTTGCCTTACATTTCAATCCCGCCCTTTCAATCACGGCGTCGCCTTTTCAACTCGTCCGGAATATCAAACTTTTTCCTGGGGTGCAGCAGCGCTGCGTGTGCTAAATCCAGGAGCTGGGCTCTGTTGTAAATAATAACAGTTGACGACTCCTGTCGACATTCAGCTGCGATAAAATCCATAATCCTGAACTATTATAGTTCAACTGTAGCAAAATAAAAATAAAACTAAAGAAAAGAGACGAAAAAAACGAACTAAAACAACAATTTATGCACGAACAACGGGAGCTGCTTAACAGGCGACCACTCAGGGCGGCGCCAAACACGATAAGGGTTAGGGTTAGGGTTATAGAGTGTTAGGTGAAAACAAATATCTACTTTGTGCATGACACAAGAAATTCTTCCAACAATTGTTTACAGACAGATTATTTCACTTATAATTCACTATATCACAATTCCAGTGGGTCAGAAGTGTACATACACTAAGTTGACTGTGCCTTTAAACAGCTTGGAAAATTCCACGAAGATGATGTCATGGTTTAGAAGCTTCTCAATTGGAGATGTACCTGTGGATGTATTTCAAGGCCTTCCTTCAAACTTAGCTCTTCTTTGCTCGACATCAAGGGGAAATCAAAAGAAATCAGCCAAGACCTCAGAAAAACAATTGTAGACCTCCAAAAATCTGGTTCATCCTTGGGAGCAATTTCCAAACGTCTGAAGGTACCACGTTCATCTGTACAAACAATAGTACGCAAGTATAAACACCATGGGACCACGCAGCCGTCATACCGATCAGGAAGGAGACGTGTTCTGTCTCCTAGAGATGAGGGTACTTTGGTGCGAATAGTGCAAATCAATCCCAGAACAACAGCAAAGGACCTTGTGAAGATGCTGGAGGAAACAGGTACAAAAGTATCTATATCCACAGTATAACGAGTTCTATATCGACATAACCTGAAAGGCCGCTCAGCAAGCAAGAAGCTACTGCTTCAAAACCGCCATAAAAAAGCCAGACTAAGGTTTGCAACTGCACATGGGGACAAAGATCTTACTTTTTGGAGAAAAGAAACAACAACATCAAGGTATTGGAGTGGCCATCAGAAAGCCCTGACCTCAATTCTATAGAACATTTGTGGACATAACTGAAAAAGCGTGTGCGAGCAAGGAGGCCTACAAACCTGACTCAGTTACACCAGTTCTGTCAGGAGTAATGGGCCAAAATTCACCCAACTTATTGTGGGAAGCTTGTGGAAGGCTACCCGAAACGTTTGACCCAAGTTAAACAATTTAAAGGCAATGCTACCAAATACTAATTGAGTGTATGTAAACTTCTGACCCACTGGGAATGTGATGAAAGAAATAAAAGCTGAAATAAATCATTCTCTACTATTATTCTGACATTTCACATTCTTAGTGGTGATCCTAACTGACCTAAGACAGGGAATTTTTTATAGGATTAACTGTCAGGAATGGTGAAAAACTGAGTTTAAATGTATTTGGCTAAGGTGTATGTAATCTTCCGACTGTAAATGCACATATTGCTCATTCGATATACTATATGCATTGAAAAAAGATACTACTGACAGGATACTAATATACAGTCCTGAGTGAATGACTACGTAAGTTCAGTCAAAGAATGAATTACAATATAGCACGTGATATGATATAACAACTGTACATGAAGTCAGTGAATGAGTGATTACAGACCAGAAAGTTATTCACGGATGGATGGATGCATAATTGTTAAACTAGGTACTAACACCCCAACAGTTCCAGGTCTATATTTCCGATGGCACGGAACCCCGGTGAGGCATTAAATAGTCTAATAGCCGCCGGCAGGAAGGACCTCCTGTAGCGCTCTCTGGCACACCGTGGTGGGATCAGTCTGTGACTGAAGGTGCTCCTCTGCGTCATAACCATGGCATGCAGAGGGTGGGTGACGTTGTCCATGATGGCCAGCAGTTTGGCCAAGATCCTTCTCTTCGCCACCTCCTCTAGAGTGTCAAGGTTAATCCCCAGAACAGAGCTAGCCTTCCTGATCAGCTTATTTACCCGAGAAACATCACCAGCCTTTATGTTGGCGCCCCAGCACACCACTGCAAAACAGATGGCACTGGCACTGGCCATCACCACAGACTGGTAGAAAGAATGCTGTCTATCAGTCTCTTACATCGACTGGGGGGGAATTTTCGCCCACTCTTCTTTACAGTACTGCTTCAACTGTGTCATGTTCGAGGGCTTTCTTGCATGCACAGCCCGCTTCAAGTACCCACACAATATAACAATTTATATAGGATTGAGATCTGGGCTTTGACTCTGCCATTACATAACCCTCCATTTCTTCTTTTTGAGCCATTCTGTTGTAGCTTTGCTTTTGTGTTTTGGATCATTGTCCTGTTGCAAGTTCCATGTTCAGTTAGGCTTCAGCTTTTTGACAGATGGACTCACATTCTCCTCAAGAATTCTCTGGTACAATATAGAATTCATGGTTGACTCAATAATGGCAAGTTGGCCAGGCCCTGATGCCACCGCATCCATGCTTTACGGTTGGTATGAGGTTCTTCTGTTCAAAGGCAGTGTTTCATTTTCGGCAAACATGGGGAATGGAATTGCAGCCAAACAACTCCACCTTTGACTCATCTGTGCAGAGCTCATTGTTCCAGTAGTTTTGGTCTTTACCCAGGTGTTGTCTGGCAAACGTCAGTCGTGTCTTGATATTCTTTTTTGAGAGCAGAGGCTTCTTCCTTCCTGACCTCCCATGTAGGCCAAGTTTGTGGAGTCACTTTTTGACAGTTGACTCATGCACTTTGACATTGATTGTGGCAAGAGAGGCCTGTAGATCCGTTGATGTTATCCTGGGGTTCTTAGAGACTTCTATGAGCATCTTTCGGTCAGCTCTTGGGCTGAATTTGGTGGGACGACCTGTCCTAGGTAGATTGCCAGGGGTCTAGAATTTTCTCCATTTGTAGATGAGACGTCGGACAGTGGAATGATGTACTTCGAATTGCTTGGAAATTTATTTGTAACCTCTCCCAGACTCATGGGCATCAATAATCTTTCTTCTGAGGGCCTCGGGTAGGTCTTTCGATCTTGGCATGATGTGTTACCATGCACTCATATGGTTAAGACCAAACTAGACCAAGTTTCTAATCTTTATGTTATTAAGTTTCTCTCTAGTGATTTCCTAATAATTTGCACCTGTTTTGGTGCACCTGATTCTAATTTTAGCCATTTTATGTTATGGTAAAGGTAGGGGAGTACTAACTTTTTCCGCATAAGGAAAAGGCCTTTTTGTTTATTTTAATTGCATAACATTTTAAAAGTAATTTTTTGGGGGGGGATTTGTTAAATTGGGTTACCTTTATCAATGAATCTGGTGGGAATTTAGCTCAAATATCTGTGTCCAAATAGGTTTAAAAAAATATCACTTTCAAGGGGGTGTACTTACTTTTTCACATGACTGTATGTCTTATGTGAAGTAGCCTAGCAGTATATATTTTATAACTTATGTCTTGGCTTATCTTTAACACTTATTTTTATTTTTCCATTAAATTATCATTTTAATTTTGAACACTTGTTCTTCTTTTTTGGACAAATAAGAGCATGTTTATATAGTAAACACTTGGCCTTTCCTTGATTTGGTTTGGTTTATCCAGGCTGTATCACAACCGGCCGTGATTGGAAGTCCTATAGGGCGGCGCACAATTGGCCTAGCGTTGTCAGAGTTTGGCCGGTGTAGGCCATCATTGTAAATAAGAATTTGTTCTTAACTGACTGTAGCAATGGTGAGGTGTGAGTGTCAGGATAACAGCAGTCAAGTATTGATAATCATGTCACCAGAATCAGACCCTTGATATTTATTGGAAAGGAGCATCAATATCACAATGCACCAGTGGCGGTCAGTGCTGTTTTTTCATGAGCATGGCCATATATTCAATACTGCCTTGCACACTCTTGTCTGCATCTAGCGGATATAGGGTGTAATCATTAGTCCAACAGTTGCAAACAAGAGTTTCTATTCGACAAATGCAAGTATGTTTATCTTCGTTCTGTTCCGTTTGCTTCCGTTTAAGAAATATTTTCTACAGAATCAGTGGAATGACTACACCCCTGATCACTCGTAAACAGTTCACTTTCATAGCAGCCACGTTGTATTCCTCCTCGCATCTATGCCCTCTCCTCCTCTCACCTTTTCCCTTAATTTGTGGACTTCAATGCACAACACATCAGCTGTAAGTGACCAGGTGAAAAAACCTTTCCAAGCTAAACCATATCATAACCGCTGCACACAGCCTACATTGTCACCATATTAGCTAAAGTAACATCACAGTCAACATAGCTAATAAACTCGCTACAACCATGCAGTAACGTTACAGTGTACAGTCAGTAAGCAGTTTAGCACTTACACCGGCGGGTCCCGGTGGCAATAAATTAGTAAAACCAAAAGATTCCAGGGGTGTGTTGGATAGTCATAGCCAGCTAGCTAATATAGCATCCCTCTGTTTGAGAAGGGTGTTTGAGTAGTAAACTAGCTAGCTGCAATTTCTAGCTAAGAAAGCTTTTCCTTCATTTTGAAAGAAATTAATTTGATCTAAACTGTTCAACTATTGTCTTTCTCTTTCTTTGAGTTAACTACACCACATTTTCCGCGCTGGAGGCAAAATGCTAAACTGGAAAAACAGGAAGAAGTATCTGCACACTTCCAGTCAGATGCAAATGTATTTTAATAGTAGCTAAGCTTTCGGTCAGTAAACCTTCATCAGAGCCCTACGCAGGAAAGACTAGGAGAGAGGGAAAGAGTGTCTCCTTCAAGGCTAACTTCTTGTACTGATACCAGAAGAGACGGGTGAAAGAGTTAAGGCATAAATTGGGAGCTGTTTCTTACACCTACCGAGCAGTTTTAGATCTGCAAGGAGGAGTGACGGAGAGCCAACTTCTTGGAATTAAATGCAGGTCACTAGCATTTTTAAATTATTTTAAATTAAATGCAGTCAGTGGCAATTTTCATAATTTTTTATCATTATGATGTTTAGATTCTAAAGTTTAAATTACCACACCAGAAAAAAGTCAACTTTTACTTTTAGAAATCTGCAGTAGGCTTTGTGTTCCAACTCATTATTTGTGTGTGTGTGTGTGTGTGTAATTTTATCACTGGCTGTAAAGGGCTGATTAGTCTGTTGATAATCACATGCCATAATAATGTCTATTATATATTTTTAAAACATGTGAAATTCTGTTAAGTGGTAAGCACGAGTCCTGCCAAGACACAATGTGTCACGGTTGCAATGAGACAGGCCCCCAGGCGCAGAGCTGGATTTGAAAAACATTCCTTTTATTGTTCAAACGCCAAAACAACAAAAGGAGAGAATGCGACCACGAACTCGTGTGCACATGCACAAACACAAAAACCCACACACACTTGGGCAGGCAGCAACCTTAAATGGGATCCCCAATTAGAGGCAATGCAGCACAGCTGCCTCCAATTGGGGACCACACAACACAACCAACAGAGTTCTCCAGAGACCTCTCTGAACACTAATCCAGACACAATGGAAAAAACCTCAAAAGTATTTGGATCTGGAAACAATTTTCAAGGAAGGCAATATGCACAATATGCAGTTTATCGCATGTCTTTAGTGGTATACACCCTCAGTTAAATGTGTGATATAAATGTAAAGTAATTTGATATAGGGCAATAATTCATGTTAAACTGTTTACTGAGCTAATAATTGTTTAATTCCTCACAATGTTATGATATAAATGTTATTGAAATAAGATATTCCATAAAGGATAGTTGTTAAAATATATTTTTTTATGAAAATGGCCTAACAGTGGGGGTGACCGAAGCACAGCTGGAGCAGAGGTAGGTAAAGGTAGTCATACAATGTTTGTAATTGTTTTATTTTAGTATGTATTATCATTTTCATACATCATTATTGGTGTGATAATTTGTTTATATAAGTGTCATGTATCATCCATCTTAATGTAACGTGGGGGGATGTAACAGGGTGAAGATTGCCCTGTTACATAAAGACGGCATATCACCTATGCAAAGTAAACAGGACAGTACATAAAAATGTAATTCACACTTCAATTGCATAGGTTTTGCATAGGAATGATAATGGCGCCAGAGGAGATGGCTGCCGTTTATGGGCTCCTAACCAATTGTGCTATTGTGTGTTTTTTCGCGTTATTTGTAACTTATTTTGTACATAACGTTTCTGCCACCGTCTCTTATGACCGAAAAAGAGCTTCTGGATATCAGGACAGCGATTACTCACCTAGAACTGGACAAATATTTTTTCTTTAACAAGTTGGTTTGCCTTGTAAGGATTCGACGGCGATGTGGGTAAACGTACAATCATTGGATAATAAAATAGACAAAGTACGATCACGAATATCCTACCAGGCGATGTCAGAGGAAAGCCCTAAAAATTGTCCAAAACTCCAGCCACCCTAGTCATAGACTGTTCTCTCTGCTTCTGCACGGAAAGCGGTAACAGAGTGCCAAGTCTACATATGTCCAAAAGGCTTCTTAACAGCTTCTACCTCCAAGCTTCTAGCCTCACTACTGTTATTTCAATGTTATTTTTATTTTTAAATTATCTATTTTTTACTTAACACTCATTTTTCTTAAAACTGCACTGTAAGGTCTACACCCGTTGTATTCGGCGCATGTGACAAATAACATTTGATTTGATTTGGTTTTGCAAGTTTAAACAAACTATTATCCCTGACAGTTCATAATGCTCTGAAAGTATGCTGAACTATACTATGCTTCATTCAATCTAATTCTCAGAGGAACCAACTGAAGCTCCTCCAACCACTATGGCTGCAGCAACCTGTCCACTCAGAAATGACACAGGAGCCAATGACTCTGCAAGTTACCAATATTAAAATGTATGTGTATTGAGAGGCGATTTTAGCATGTAAATCTCTACTGCCTTTAAAGAAAACATAGCTGATATGGCTGACTTGCTTAAACAAATGTGGTTTCTAATGACAATTGAGATGTACAAACTCTGGCATAAGGGGACGACGAGCGGATAAGAAGCAATCCACCATTTTGATTAAGTCATTAATGAGCAAGCTAGGACAGACGTAGTCAATATAACTATTTTTTCAGCACTTTTAAAATGTACAGCGACAGAATTTAGAACATGTAAATTCTGTCGTACGATAAATAAAGGGGGCATATAAGCAATGAAAGCTCTTACAATATTCAATGTTTACATTTCTCTAAAACAGGTTATAGGCTATAAGTCAGAACAGTAGGCAAAATTAAGAGGGGTAAATAGACACAATTATTAGGGTGAGGCACATGGGCTACTAACAGCTTACTACACAACATACAATACATTTACTATTACTTTCTTAGCTACAGTATACATATCTCCCTGGCATATTACATCATTTATGCAGCAGCAGCATACAATACATTTTTGGACTCACCTTGTTGGTCCTTTGTAGACAAATTGCCATCAAAGTCTCTCTGTCACAACCCTACCTCTGTGATTTCTGTTTTGTTTGTCTGTGTGTCTTGTTTATTTCTATCTCTTGTCCATGTCTCTGTGTTTGGTTCCGGTTGCCCGGGTAACAAATGAGGAGGCGGGATTACCATGCCAGGAGTAATTCTCTCACCCACCTGATCATCATCTGCAATCACTCACCTGTTCCTGATCAGGCATCCACTACACTACTTAAGTCACGACTTGACATCCAGTCCCCGCTGAATCGTTAAGTCACCTTCGTAGGTCGCTCTAACTACCAGCCTTTTTGATTACCAGTCTTTTTGATTACCAGTCTAAGTTTTTCCTGTTTGTTGATATCCATCAGTTTCATTACCCTGCTATCTTCCTCTGTCTAGACAACACCCGCCTCAGAAACCAACCTGCTCACCCACCTGGAAATCGGAACCATCTGCCTCACCACCCGTTCACCCTCCTGTATCGCTCACTGGGATTCCTGGATCTTCCCCTCATGACCGAACCCCTCAACCCCATATCCTAATCCCTACTATTCTCCTTGGATTTTCTAAATAAAGAATCATAATTGTAATCTTCGTTGTCCGGTCTGCTTTTGGGTTCGAGCCCAGATTCCTGACACTCTCATTCTCTGGATTTATGGTACTTTCAAGACAACTGGGAACTCTAAAGGTTGAATAATGATGACACTACTCTAGAAAGAGACCTGATTTACAATTCCGAATTGGATGACCGTTCAAAACATATTTTCCCAGTCCGAGCTTGTTTATTCCTGACTTCCCAGTTGTCTTGAACTCAAGTTTCGCAGTTTCGAGATAAGTTGTTTTGAGCGTGGCACAAATCATGTTTTATTGACAGCATGTTCAATGTTGAATGTTTATCATTTTAAACTTGGAAAAGAGACCCTTAATCCCAGATTTGGGACCACACAGCCACTCAACTGAATAGCAGGCTAGTGTTAGCTTTGCAATGCTTGCAGGTAGCCATTGTCACGGATTCCTTCTAAACTACTCATTGTTGAATTTGCGATTTCCAACTTATTGTGTAATGTTTATATCCAGTGACCGATGAGCACCGATACATTTTATCTATAATTTCTCTTCATATGACAAGGATTAAAAAGGATTTGCCAGTAGATTGTCGACTTGATTCAGGATGATGACTGCTACCTAAGATTTTGAAAGCTACTGTAGATATAACTTGATTTGACGTAATTTTATCTGGCCAATGACCTTGAGCCTTCTTGGATGGGCACTTCTAATGTAACTCCATGGCAGCACCCAAGAGGCTTGAATTTTCGAGATCTACCCTTAAACTTGGCGGTGACCTAGTGTTCCCAGGAGTGACAGAACACTGAGACAATTACAGCGCAACGCTCCATATTTTCTGCTTTTCAGAAAGCACTGACCTAGGCTGAAACACCTGCATTTTGGAGCTGCCTTACTCAAGAAAACAGCTTTATTAACTCAATGATATATATATTTTTTACATTGTTTGCAAACTGATATGTAACACGTATTAATGCCAAAATAACATGCAAAACAGGTAAGCCCAAAATGTTTTAAATAAATGTTGTCTCATAACAGGTGGCTCTGTCCCACCTGCCCTGAATGACGGGTCGCCACTGTGAATTTCATGCCATTTTTCTGAAAAATACCTTAAAGTACCCCCAACAGTAGATTATAGTACAGCGCTTCTCAACTTTTACTGTAGCAGTGACCGGCCTCTTTTGCCTCCCTTTTGTGCAGTCTGTCTCTGCATGTTCTTTGCTGTCGCTGTCTCTGTTTGTCTGTCTGTCTGTCTGCCTGTTTGTCGCTCTGTCTGTGCTTCTCCTTGTTCTCCTCTGTTGTCTCTCTGTTTGTCTGTCTGGCACTCTGTATTTCACTGTTTCTGTCACTCCTAACTGTTAATTGCTATTATACATAGCCAAGATATTAAGGAACTGTCAGTACATCTGTGTCTGTTTTATTCCTACCTCCACTGCACTCACCTCTGAGCTGTCTCTGCTAAGCCTAGAATTCTTTCCCACAGCACTGGTACCCGAACACCAGGGGACCACACTGCCTGTGCTTGACCCAGCAACGTCCTAGTTGTGAATGAACAAACACATTTATTAGATAAAAAATACCTGATAAAAGTACTTATTTTGCAAATATGTGTCATGCATGTTCCCCCTATCCTAACGGTTAATTACTATTACATATATAATATAGATAATACAGGCAATGGCTACCATTAAGGAAACGCCAGTCTATCTCTCTCTCCCTCTCTGTTTTCTTCTAGGGGTCTATTCCATGTTGGTTCAACGTAATTTCATTTAAATTACATGGACACAACGTTGATTCAACCAGTGTGTGTTTAGTGAGCTTATGTGTTTGTTACGGAACAATTCCAGGACTAGCCGATGCGGATAGATTTCCAATGTTGTGCTTTGTTTGAAAGTGCTGCGTATGCGCATCTTTCTGCCAAGAAGTGACAGGCCTTTCAGCGAATGAAATAGGTGGGAAATAGGCGTGACTTCCCAGCCTCCAGTGGCGGTGGCTGTGTAATGTATTCCGACAGCTGAGTCACTCGTTAATACAGCTCATAAACTAAGACCCACTTGCTGACGGAAGAGACTAAGAATTAAAAGCCAGAATTGACCTTTAAACAGATGATTATTTTGCAATTATTATGCATTAATTCAGTGTTTCATTGTAGTTCATGATGACTATGAATAAAAAGCAGTAGTACTGTATTTAATGTCTAATTGGCTTATGGCTTATGTATTATAAAACCCAATCTAACGACTTTTTAGGCTATTGCTAGTTAGTGACAATCAAATGTCTTCCCCCGAGTCCCCCTGTCACGGATCTGTGCAATAAGTGACCAAGGCGCAGCGCTACTGAAGTTCGACTTTCTCTATTTTCTACCTTCCTCGACTTCACTGTCTTCTGCAGCAGCATCTGATCTGTCGGTGCTAAGCCTAGCATCATTTCTCAGCACAGACACAGTCACAGCACTCAAACCAGAACTTTTAGAAAATAAGTTGTTAATTTCACAAATTTAGCAGCACGACGATACATGATCTGGGATGACTCATGACAGAGAGTCAGAGCGGGTCTCTTTGCTGATGCGCCTTTGACTTTGAATGTGCCCACTTATCAGGCAGATGCTCGATTATTATTAAAAGAGAAATTGCCCAAAAATTGAACACAAATCAAACTTTTTAAAAGTGAAGAATTGTAATTATGAATGGTTGGATAGATGGCTTCATCATTTGACTTTTTCTCTTCCCCAGACACGTTCCAGTCCATGTGTAGTCTGAACCTTTCACAGGGATGATAGTGAAGAGCATGGTGTAATGCTGTGGGCTCTCTCTCCTGCTGCAAAAGAGGAACATGGGAAGTAAACTCAGCACCTGTAGACACATTCATTGAAACCCATCGGGCACAGACGTCAGTTCATGTCTAGTTTTGATTTACATTTAATTGAGTTGTCAACTAATTCAAAGTGAAATCAACAACAAGATATTACCATGTCAATGGATTTAGAAGAAAAGCCTGAAAATTCTTTACTTCTTTCAAATCCAGTTTTTCACATATATTTAACGTCATCAATAGGAAAAATATTAGTTTTTGTTGTTGAAATGACCTAGAAACAACGCTGATTCAACAAGTCCCTCCTTTATTATCAGTATGGATGAAAATGTAGTGTGCTTGGAAAAACAACAATTTACATCACATAGAGGTCCAACATTTCATTTGTATTGCTTTTATTTCTTCCTACTTTATTACTTAATGTTTTAGATGCTAAAATATTGTGAGCCATAGATTTCCATGTCTTCAAATAACTTCATCTGCCAAATATGACATTCATTGCAGCACAATTTTGTATCTGGTGTGTATTGTGTTTCCCTTCTTAAAATGTCAATTAATATCACATTCTACTTTTTATGATTGTGGGAGCTAACCACTGCATACACTTGAATAAAAAAAAAAAATATATATATATACATTACTGGTCAAAGGTTTTATAACACCTACTCATTGAAGGGTTTTTCTTTATTTTTACTATTTTCTACATTTTAGAATAATAATGAAGACATCAAAATTCCTCCTCCATGCTTTATGGTGGGAAATACACATGGAGAGATCATCTGTTCACCCACACAGTGTCTCACAAAGACACGGTGGTTGGAACCAAAAATCTCCAATTTGGACTCCAGATTAAAGGACACATTAACACCAGTCTAAAGTCCATTGCTCATGTTTCATGGCCCAAGCAAGTCTCTTCTTATTTGCTGGGCTAGACAATCTGTACCCTTTCTTTCTAAAATTATCTGCCGGAATTGTTGCAACCCCTATTACTAGCCTGTTCAACCTCTCTTTCGTATCGTCTGAGATCCCTAGAGATTGGAAAGCTGCAGCGGTCATCCCCCACTTCATAGGGGTAGACATTCTAGACCCAAATTGTTACAGACCTATATCCATCCTGCCCTGCCTTTCTAAAGTCTTCGAAAGCCAAGTTAACAAACAGATCACTGAACACTTAGAGTCCCACCGTACCTTCTCTGCTATGCAATCTGGTTTCCGAGCTGGTCATGGGTGCACCTCAGCCACGCTCAAGGTGCTAAACGATATCATAGATAAAAGACAGTATTGTGCAGCCGTCTTCATCGACGTGGCCAAGGCTTTCTACTCTATCACAGCATTCTTATTGGAAGACTAAACAGCCTTGGTTTCTCAAATTACTGCCTTGCCTGGTTCTCCAACTACTTCTCAGATAGAGTTCCGTGTGTCAAATCGGAGGGCCTGTTGTCCGGTCCTCTAGCACTCTATGGGGGTGCCACAGGGTTCACTTCTTGGGCCGACTCTATTCTATATATATACAGTGGGGAGAACAAGTATTTGATACACTGCCGATTTTGCAGGTTTTCCTACTTACAAAGCATGTAGAGGTCTGTAATTTTTATCATAGGTACACTTCAACTGTGAGAGACGGAATCTAAAACAAAAATGCAGAAAATCACATTGTATGATTTTTAAATAATTAATTTGCATTTTATTGCATGACATAAGTATTTGATCACCTACCAATCAGTAAGAATTCTGGCTCTCACAGACCTGTTAGTTTTTCTTTAAGAAGCCCTCCTGTTCTCCACTCATTACCTGTATTAACTGCACCTGTTTGAACTCGTTACCTGTATAAAAGACACCTGTCCACACACTCAATCAAACAGACTCCAACCTCTCCACAATGGCCAAGACCAGAGAGCTGTGTAAGAACATCAGGGATAAAATTGTAGACCTGCACAAGGCTGGGATGGGCTACAGGACAATAGGCAAGCAGCTTGGTGAGAAGGCAACAACTGTTGGCGCAATTATTAGAAAATGGAAGAAGTTCAAGATGACGGTCAATCTCCCTCGGTCTGGGGCACCATGCAAGATCTCACCTCGTGGGGCATCAATGATCATGAGGAAGGTGAGGGATCAGCCCAGAACTACACGGCAGGACCTGGTCAATGACCTGAAGAGAGCTGGGACCACAGTCTCAAAGAAAACCATTAGTAACACACTACGCCGTCATGGATTAAAATCCTGCAGCGCACGCAAGGTCCCCCTGCTCAAGCCAGCGCATGTCCAGGCCCGTCTGAAGTTTGCCAATGACCATCTGGATGATCCAGAGGAGGAATGGGAGAAGGTCATGTGGTCTGATGAGACAAAAATAGAGCTTTTTGGTCTAAACTCCACTCGCCGTGTTTGGAGGAAGAAGAAGGATGAGTACAACCCCAAGAACACCATCCCAACTGTGAAGCATGGAGGTGGAAACATCATTCTTTGGGGATGCTTTTCTGCAAAGGGGACAGGACGACTGCACCGTATTGAGGGGAGGATGGATGGGGCCATTTATCGCGAGATCTTGGCCAACAACCTCCTTCCCTCAGTAAGAGCATTGAAGATGGGTCGTGGCTGGGTCTTCCAGCATGACAACGACCCGAAACACACAGCCAGGGCAACTAAGAAGTGGCTCCGTAAGAAGCATCTCAAGGTCCTGGAGTGGCCTAGCCAGTCTCCAGACCTGAACCCAATAGAAAATCTTTGGAGGGAGCTGAAAGTCCGTATTGCCCAGCGACAGCCCCGAAACCTGAAGGATCTGGAGAAGGTCTGTATGGAGGAGTGGGCCAAAATCCCTGCTGCAGTGTGTGCAAACCTGGTCAAGAACTACAGGAAACATATGATCTCTGTAATTGCAAACAAAGGTTTCTGTACCAAATATTAAGTTCTGCTTTTCTGATGTATCAAATACTTATGTCATGCAATAAAATGCAAATGAATTACTTAAAAATCATACAATGTGATTTTCTGGATTTTTGTTTTAGATTCCGTCACTCACAGTTGAAGAGTACCTATGATAAAAATTACAGACTTCTACATGCTTTGTAAGTGGGCAAACCTGCAAAATCGGCAGTGTATCAAATACTGCCGGCAGTGTATCTCCCCACTGTATATCAATGATGTCGCTCTCGCTGCTGGTGACTCTGATCCATCTCTACGCAGACGACACCATTCTGTATACATCTGACCCGTCTTTGGACACTGTGTTAACAAACCTCCAAACGAGCTTCAATGCCATACAACACTCCTTCCGTGACCTCCTACTGCTCTTAAATGCTAGTAAAACTAAATGCATGCTTTTCAATCAACCCGCCCACCGGACTATGATTACTACTCTTGGCGGGTCTCTTGGACACCTACAAATACCTAGGCGTCTGGTTAGACTGTAAACTCTCCTTCCAGACTCACATTAAGCATCTCCAATCCAAAATTAAATCTAGAATCTGCTTCCTATTTTGCAACAAAGCCTCCTTCACTCATACTGCCAAACATGCCCTCGTAAAACTGACTATCCTACCGATCCTTGACTTCGGCGATGTAATTTACAAAATAGCCTCCAACACTCTACTCAGCAAACTGGATGTAGTCTATCACAGTGCCATCCATTTTTTTTTACCAAAGCCCCATTTACTGTACTACCCACCACTGCGACCTGTACACTCTCGTTGGCTGGCCCTCACTACATATTCGTTGTCAAACCCACTGGCTCCAGGTCATCTATAAGTCTTTACTAGGTAAATCCCTACCTTATCTCAGCACGCTGGTCAACATAGCAACACCCACCCGTAGCATGCGCTCCAGCAGGTATATTTCACTGGTCATCCCCAAAGCCAACACCTCCTTTGGCCGCCATTCCTCCCAGTTCTCTGCTGCCAATGACTGGAACGAATTGCAAAAATCATTGAAGTTGGAGACTACCATCTCCCTCAATAACTTTAAGCATCAGCTGTCAGAGCAGCTTTCCGATCACTGCACCTGTACTGTATACAGCCCATCTGTAAATAGCCTACCCTACTTACTTCATCCCCATATATATTATTTTTGCTCATTTGCACTCCAGTATCTCTATATGCACATCATCATCTGCACATCTATCATTCCAGTGTTAATGCTCATTTGTAATTATTTCGCCACTATGGCCTATTTATTGCCCTACCTTCCTAATCTTACATTTGCACACACTGTTCATAGATTTTCTATTGTGTTATTGACTGTAGGTTTGTTTATCCCATGTGCAACTCTGTGTTGTTGTTTTTGTCGCATTGCTTTGCTTTGTCTTGGCCAGGTTGCAGTTGTAAAAGAGAACTTGTTCTCAACTGGCCTACCTGGTTAAATAAAGGTGAAATAAATACAAATTTAATAAAAGTGTCCTTTAGTAGTGGTTTCTTTGCAGCAATTCGACCATGAAGGCCTTATTAACACAGTCTCCTCTGAACAGTTGATGTTGAGGTGTGTCTGTTACTTGAACTCTGTGAAGCATTTATTTGGGCTGCAATTTCTGAGGCTGGTAACTCTAATAAACTTATCCTCTGCAGCAGAGGTAACTCTGGGTCTTTCATTCCTGTGGCGGTCCTCATTAGAGTCAGTTTCATCACAGCACTTGATGGTTTTTGCAACTGCACTTGAAGAAATTGACTGACCTTCATGTCTTAAAGTAATGATGGGCTGTCGTTTGTATTTGCTTATTTGAGCTATTCTTGCCATAATATATATATACAAAAATTATTGAACCTTTATTTAACTAGGCAAGTCAGTTAAGAACAAAATCTTATTTACAATGACGGCCTACACCAGCCAAACTCAGATGATGCTGGGCTAATTGTGCTCCGCCCTATGGGACTCTGAATCATGGTCGGTTGTGATACAGCCTGGAATCTAACCAGGGTGTCTCTAGTGACGCCTCTAGCACTGAGATGCAGTGCCTTAGACCGCTGCGCCACTATGGACTTGGTATTTTACTAAATAGGGCTATCTTCTGTATACCCCGCTACCTTGTCACAACAACTGATTGGCTCAAACACATTAAGAAGGAAAGAAATTCCACAAATTAACTTTTAAGAAGGCACACCTGTTAATTGAAATGCATTCCAGGTGACTACCTCATGAAGCTTGTTGAGAGAATGCCAAGAGTGTGCAAAGCTGTAATCAAGGCAAAGGATGGCTATTTGAAGAATCTCAAATATAAAATATATTTTGATTTGTTTAACACTTTTTTGGTTACTATATGATTCCATATTAGTTTTTTCATCGTTTTGATGTCTTCATTATTATTCTACAATGTTGAAAATATTAAAAAATAAAGAAAAACCCATTTGACTTAAAGAACATGTACCTAAATATGTACCTAAATATTTCATTATCATTTAGGCCTATGATTTCTAAATATCATTATCCAATATAAATATTTAGTTTCTTGTCATGTAATTAAGTTATTTTTCTCTAGAAATGTAGTTTTCCAATCTTAATTCCATTTCATTGTATTACATTACCATGCATAATAGAAAATCCAGATTATATTTTTGCTTTAAAGAACTAAATGCTGAGTATAGAGCTTATTGAGCAGACAAATTGAGTGAAATGTTCTATGAGTGAAATCATGAGTGAAATTATTCATTTGTGCTTTTTTTTTTTTTTTTTACATGTAGTTAATATGTTTCTTTGGTCTTCTAATGAAAGGTGTAATGGTAGTTAATGGAAACAATATATAGCTGCATAACCCCAGCACGATCGTGTGATGAGTTGTTGGTTATTCAAAGCTGCTGGATGTTTAACTTTTAACTCTATTTGTGGGTACAAGTCTTGCCACCAAATTAGGGAGTATGACAGTGATGGGCAGACAAGACGATTCCATAAGTATAGCTGATTTTATACTTTTACGTATGTGTACTTTTACCTTAAAACAATCACATTATACAGAAATTAAATGAAATCAGGGCTGGAGTGTTTCATTTTTTTTAAACGTATCTGTGCCCAGGAAATTAATATGGTGACAAGACTTTGAAGTAGTAAGTAGCGTCAATTATTTAAGTACATTTCCAACTGATTATCATGTTATTACCCATGTATTCTGTGCTGTAATGTAAAGTCCTTCTGAAATGTCTTATTAATTTCATTTTTTTTGCTGGCAAAAGGCCCTTTAACAATATGTGCACATGAAAACGTAAATCTATAATACGATCAATAACATAAAATAATCATACCATTTTCACTGTCATCCAAAAAATGAAATACAAAGACGAGTAAACCCAATAACAAGCCATGTAATTCTTGATCAAATGTGGTAGGTAACTGTTGCTTTCTAAATGCACACAGGCTTGCCACTGTGAAAATGATATTGGTGGCTTGAACAAAGATGTGTTGTTCTTTGCTCTGATCACCATGTAATTACTTATAATAACTTTGGTCAACTATAAACCTTAAATGGTATGAAAACGTCTGCTTAAATGAACCGCCCCCATTTATAAGATTGACATTTCTCTATTCAACTTGAGTTCAGCCCAGAACTACACGGCAGGACCTGGTCAATGACCTGAAGAGAGCTGGGACCACAGTCTCAAAGAAAACCATTAGTAACACACTACGCCGTCATGGATTAAAATCCTGCAGCGCACGCAAGGTCCCCCTGCTCAAGCCAGCGCATGTCCAGGCCCGTCTGAAGTTTGCCAATGACCATCTGGATGATCCAGAGGAGGAATGGGATAAGGTCATGTGGTCTGATGAGACAAAAATAGAGCTTTTTGGTCTAAACTCCACTCGCCGTGTTTGGAGGAAGAAGAAGGATGAGTACAACCCCAAGAACACCATCCCAACCGTGAAGCATGGAGGTGGAAACATCATTCTTTGGGGATGCTTTTCTGCAAAGGGGACAGGACGACTGCACCGTATTGAGGGGGGATGGATGGGGCCAACAACCTCCTTCCCTCGGTAAGAGCATTGAAGATGGGTCGTGGCTGGGTCTTGCAGCATGACAACGACCCGAAACACACAGCCAGGGCAACTAAGGAGTGGCTCCGTAAGAAGCATCTCAAGGTCCTGGAGTGGCCTAGCCAGTCTCCAGACCTGAACCCAATAGAAAATCTTTGGAGGGAGCTGAAAGTCTGTATTGCCCAGCGACAGCCCCGAAACCTGAAGGATCTGGAGAAGGTCTTTATGGAGGAGTGGGCCAAAATCCCTGCTGCAGTGTGTGCAAACCTGGTCAGGAACTACAGGAAACGTATGATCTCTGTAATTGCAAACAAAGGTTTCTGTACCAAATATTAAGTTCTGCTTTTCTGATGTATCAAATACTTATGTCATGCAATAAAATGCAAATTAATTACTTAAAAATCATACAATGTGGTTTTCTGGATTTTTGTTTTAGATTCCGTCACTTACTGTTGAAGAGTACCTATGATAAAAACTACAGACTTCTACATGCTTTGTAAGTGGGAAAACCTGCAAAATCGGCAGTGTATCAAATACTTGTTCTCCCCACTGTACATATTCATGTACAGTTGTTAAATCATATCACGATTACAATCAATCAATATTGTAAGTAATTATTGGACTTACGTAGTCATTCACTCAGGAATCCATATTAGTATCCTGTCAGTTGTATCTTTTTTCATTGCTTTTAGTATATCGAATGTGCAATACGTGCATTTATCTGTAATTAAACCCTACACACTAAGGACTGTATTTTAAGGGAATTACTATTATTACCCTAAATTATATCTAACACATTTAGCTATTTAAGTATCTCTTCCTGTCATTTACATATACAGTTAATGTAACCATACAAATATTCACTGTACTGTCCTCCGTATGCGTTACTGGGCATATTTTGACAGCAAGATAAACGCCTTCATATCAACAAGCCGTCAACACCATGTCTATGTTCGTATGGTTTAATAATATGAAGAAAGCGTGAAACTGAAAAATACAAAGACAACAATGTCTCCATAAGAAACAGAAAGGTGTATCTATTTGGCAAATCTCTCAATTGGCTGCAGCTACACTAAGTAATGTGAAATAGTCTCAATGACAATTAGCATAGGCTGACATAGCAATTAAATAGCATGTGTAATATTACTTTATAAATATTATTAAACATTCCAAACTGTACAAATAATGATATTAACTTAAAGATGTATGCAAAAGGAAACTGATACATACTGACAAAGCTTCCAAAGGCATGAAACGTTAGGAGATGGATAAAGATTGTGAGCAGAACTAAACATGAGGTAAGAATGACTAACTTCCTGATTACAGGTCACATGACAGGTCACTGCTCTAATAATCCAACAAATATACCCAACATCACCACCAGAGGGCAAAACACAAAAGGTAAGTAACTGAAGGTAAGTAATATTACAACTGTAACAGAACATTCACTTACCTGTACATTTAACTGTATATTTACCTGTACATTTAATTTAACCATGCAAAATATTCACTTACCAGTCTGTATATTAAGTAAACTATAATTACCCTTGCTTATATCATATGCCCTTTTAGCTATTTAAGTATTTCTCTGCCATCGACCTGTATAGTTTAGTTAACCATGCACCATCCACCAATGTATAGTGTACATATTCAGCCATCCACCCATACTATGCAATGTCTTTTTATAGCTTTTTTACACTCCAGATTTCTTGTATTTTTATACTTTTTCATACTGCCGCTCTATGTATCATGTATCGTGTATCTGTCTTTTGTGTATTTTCGTTCTGGCATTTTGATCCTGCCCTGTGTTTTTTCGTAGCTGCTTGACAAAGAAATTGCCCCCCGGGAATCAATAAAGTATCTATCTATTTTTTATTTATTTTATTTCACCTTTATTTAACCAGGTAGGTCAGTTGAGAACAAGTTCTCATTTGCAACTGCGACCTGGCCAAGACAAAGCAAAGCAGTGCGACAAAAACAACAACACAGAGTAACACAGTAAACAAACATAGTCAAAAACACAATAGAAAATCTATATACAGAGTGCAAAATGTAGTGCAAAATGCATTAAGGTTAGGAGGTAGGACAATAAATAGACCATAGTGGTGATATAAATTACAGATTAGCATTAACACAGGAATGAAGGATGTGCAAATTATGATGTGCAAATAGAGATACTGGAGTGCAAGATTAGCGAAAAATAATAAAAATAACTATGGGCATGAGGTAGTAGTGTGGGCTATTTACAGAAGGGCTATGTACAGGTGCAGTGATCGATAAGCAGCTTTGACAGCTGATGCTTAAAGTTAGTGAGGGAGATAGGAACCTCTAGCTTCAAGGATTTTTGCAGTTCGTTCCAGTCATTGGCAGAAGAGAACTGGAAGGAATGGCGGCCAAAGGAGCTGTTGGCTTTGGGGGTGACCAGTGAGATATACCTGCTGGAGCGCATGCTACGGGTGGGTGTTGCTATGGTGACCACTGAGCTGAGATAGGGTGGGGATTTACCTAATAAAGACTTATAGATGACCTGGAGCCAGTGGGTTTGGCGACGAATATATAATGAAGGCCAGCCAACGAGAGCATACAAGTCGCAGTGGTGGGTAGTATATGGGGCTTTGGTAACAAAACGGATGGCACTGTGATAGATTACATCCAATTTGCTGAGCAGAGTGTTGGAGGCTAATTTGTAAATGACATTGCCGAAATCAAGGATCGGTAGGATAGTCAGTTTTACAAGGGCATGTTTGGCAGCATGAGTGAAGGAGGCTTTGTTGCAAAATAGGAAGCAGATTCTGGATTTAATTTTGGATTGGAGATGGTTGATGTGAGTCTGGAAGTTGAGTTTACAGTCTAACCAGATGCCTAGGTATTTGTAGGAGTCAACGTATTCTAAGTCGGACCCGTCGAGAGTAGTGATGATAGTCCGGTGGGCGGGTGCGGGCAGCGTTCGATAGAAAAGCATGCATTTGGTTTTACTAGCATTTAAGAGCAGTTGGAGGCCACGAAAGGAGTGTTGTATGGCATTGAAGATTGTTTGAAGGTAAGTAAACACAGTGTCCAAAGAGGGGCCAGATGTACAGCGGGTGAAATAAGTATTGAACACGTCACCATTTTTCTCAGTAAATATATTTCCAAAGGTGCTATTGACATTAAATTTTCACCAGATGTTGGTAACAATCCAAGTAATCCATACATACAAAGAAACCAAAACAAATACGTTCAGAAATTAAGTTATGTGTAATAATGTGAAATGACACAGGGAAAAAGTATTGAACACATGAAGAAAGGGAGGTGCAAAAAGGCATGGAAATCCAAGACAACAGCTGAAAACTATCAGTAATTAAAAAGCAATCCAGCCCCCTGTCAGTGCAAATTAATATCAGCTGGTTCAGTCCCAACTGATGGCCTACAAAAAGGTCTCATTGCCAAGGTGTCACACAAGACACATCTCATGATGGGTAAAAGCAAAGAGCTGTCTCAAGACTTTCGCAACCTAATTGTTGCAAAACATAACGATGGCATTGGTTATAGGCGCATTTCTAAGCTTCTGAATGTTCCAGTGAGCACTGTTGGGGCCATAATACGGAAGTGGAAAGACAATCATTTCACCATAAATTTGCCTTGACCAGGTGCTCCTCGCAAGATTTCTGACAGAGGAGTGAAAGGAATAATCAGAAGAGTTGTCCAAGAGCTTGTGGAGAGCTTCAAAAAGACCTGCAATTAGCAGGTACTGTTGTCTCCAAGAAAACAGTAAGTAATGCACTCCACCGCCATGGCCTGTATGCACGCTCACCACGCAAGACTCCATTGCTGAAAAAAAAGCATGTTGAAGCTTGTTTAAAGTTTGCTGCACAACATTTGGAAAAGCCAGTGAAATACTGGGAGAATATGGTGTGGTCAGATGAGAGCAAAATTGAACTGTTTGGATGTCATAATACACACCATGTTTGGAGAAGAAATGGCACTGCACATCACCCTAAAAACACCATACCAACAGTGAAGTTTGGAGGTGGGAACATCATGGTGTGGGGCTGCTTTTCAGCAAATGGTACTGGCAAACTTCACATAATTGAAGGAAGGATGAATGGGCAAATTTACTGAGACATTCTTGACAAAAATCTGCTGCCATCTACCAGGATGATGAAGATGAAACGAGGGTGGACATTTCAGCAAGACAATGATCCCAAACACACAGCCAAGGAAACTCTCAATTGGTTTCAAAGAAAGAAAATAAAGCTGCTAGAATGGCCCAGCCAATCACCTGACTTAAATCCCATTGAAAATCTATGGAAAGAACTGAGGATCAAGATTCATAGAAAGAGGCCCACGGAACCTTCAAGATTTGAAGACTGTTTGTGTGGAAGAATGGGCCAAAATCACACCAGAGCAAAGCATGCGACTAGTTTCTCCATACAGGAGGCGTCTTGAAGCTGTCATTACCAACAAATGCTTTTGTACAAAGTATTAAATAAATATCACTAAGTGTGTTCAATACTTTTTCAATGTGTCATTTCACATTATTACACATAACTTAATTTCTGAACTTATTTGTTTTGGTTTCATGTCAATAGCACTTTTGGAAATATATTTACTGAGAAAAATGGTGACGTGTTCAATACTTATTTCACCCGCTGTATACAGAATGGTGTCGTCTGCGTAGAGATCTATCTATCTATCTATCTATCTATCTATCTATCTATCTATCTATCTATCTATCTATCTATCTATCTATCTATCTATCTATCTATCTCTCTCTATCAATCTATCTATCTAGCCAGAGTGAATTTACGAACGCACCCTTGGATACCGTGGATTACTACATGTTGCATAACATCACTTTTGTGATGCATAATTACCATGGTAGTCTTTTCAGGGACTGCTTCAGAGCAGAAACTGCACCAGCACCGGATTTCCAAGACTAGAAGAGAGAGTGTCTCCTTCCGCTGCAAAGTTACTGGTCAGCATAGCTCGAACCTTGTCCACTGGTACCAGCAGAGAGAGGGTGAGCCCTTCACTTGGATTCTATTAATTGATTTTGATGACAGTTCTGTCAACCCTGATACCTCTCATCCTCAGAGAGCAGATGTCAATTTGGGATAGAGTCTGACTCCAGTAAGCTAAAGATCCAGTCAGTTAAAACCTCTACGGGACCGGTGTCCCTATACTGGGATGGTTGCTGCTCAATATGTGATATGTGTCTAGAATGGCGATGTACACAACAGCCAACATTCCGGGACATAGACATGTCTTATATGGGCAGAAAGCTTAAATTATTGTTAATCTAACTGCAATAGCTATTACAGCTAAAATAAATACCATGCTATTGTTTGAGGATAGTGTACAACAACAACAAACGTTTATCACAGCAACTGGTTTGGTACATTCACCTCTGAAGGTAAATAATGTACTTACATTCAGTAATCTTGCTCTGATTTGTCATCCTGACGGTCCCAGAGATAAAATCTTGTGTTGTTTTGTTTTAAGCAATTTTTATAATCAAATGTAGGAACGGTGTTCTAAAGTTTGACCCCACTGCTGTCTCTGACTCCACACCCACCCTGCCCAGCCATCTAGATGTGTGAAGGTTAGTGTAGGGAAGCTAATGATCCATCATGTATGACATTCCTGGGAGTGTGTAAACTTACCATAGCATTGTTGTATGTTCTCTATAGTTATGTACTTGAAAATGTATACATTGACCAATTCGGTACATTTGGCAGACTTGATACAAAGTACTGTGTAGTAATGTAATTCTTTACTAGATCAGTCTGAAACTTTGCACACACACTGCTGCTATCTGGTGGACAACATCTAAATTAGACATACAATCCTACATCACCTTTCTCTTGCATTTCAAAAAGTATTATGTATTATCTTTTAACAGATCTAATATGTTATATTCTTCTATATTAATTTCACATTTCCACTATCCTCAAAGGAGAGACCACTTCTTGGAATTAAATGAAGGTCAGGATTTTCTTGTTTCCTACCCCGAGTCAGAATTTTCATTCTTATCTTTTGATTTTAAACTTAAAATAACATGAAAATCATTTTGTTTGAAATCTTCTGAAGGTGTCATGTTTAAATTCTGTGTGTATGTCTGTGTGTGTTGCACCTGGAACTGAGGCCAGTCAGTGGGCATGCCCGGTCTGTGGGTGTTCTTCCACAGCACAGTTTGTCCTGCTCATTGATGACCATGACATTGTTGCAGAGCTCTTTATACACAGCCTTCACATATCAAATCAAATTTTATTTGTCACATTCGCTGAATAAAACAGGTGTAGACCTTACAGTGAAATGCTTACTTACAAGCCCTAACCAACAGTGCAGTTTTTAAGTAAAAAATAAGTATTAGGTAAACAATAGAAAGAAATAAAACAAAAGTAAAGAAATTAAAAACAGTAAAATGACAGTAAAAATAACAGTAGCACACTGGGCGAGAGAAGGAGAGAGGGAGAAAAGAGAGAGAGAAAGATAGAAAGGGAAGGGAGAGAGAAGGGAAATTAGCAATCAGGGCATGACAGAAATTATCAGTGAGATATGAGATAAAGAAAGACCACCCACATCCACACACACCCTCCTAGTAACTGTCTGACTGCAGGTGTAGCCTACCTCTCATTGTTGGTGACTTCCATTGTGTAACATTGATGATGCTCTTCCTCTCCTCCTCCTGTGACTGGTTAAAGATATACTCCATCTCCTCCATGTAGTGAGGAGTGTAGTGGGTCACCTCCTCTAGAACCTTCTAAAAGCGAGCTCACACCTGGGGGTGTTGCATTGGCGGGAGATGTACACATTATTACACATACACACGAACATAGATAAAGGCAGGTTTCCAGTAGAACATAATATACAGTTGAAGTCGGAAGTTTACATACACCTTAGCCAAATACATTTCAACTCAGTTTTTCACAATTCCTGACGTTTAATCCTAGTAAAAATTCCCTGTCTTAGGTCAGTTAGGATCACCACTTTATTTTAAGAATGTGAAATGTCAGAATAATAGTAGAGAATGATTTATTTCAGCTTTTATTTCTTTCATCACATTCCCAGTGGATCAGAAGTTTACATACACTCAATTAGTATTTGGTAGCATTGCCTTTAAATTGTTTAACTTGGGTCAAATGTTTCGGGTAGCCTTCCACAAGCTTCCCACAATAAGTTGGGTGAATTTTGGCCCATTCCTCCTGACAGAACTGGTGTAACTGAGTCAGGTTTTTTTGTAGGCCTCCTTGCTCACACACATTTTTTTAGTTCTGTCCACACATTTTCTATAGGATTGAGGTCAGGGCTTTGTGATGGCCACTCCAATACCTTGACTTTGTTGTCCTTAAGCCATTTTGCCACAACTTTGGAAGTATGCTTGGGGTCATTGTCCATTTGGAAGACCCATTTGTGACCAAGCTTTAACTTACCCAGAGAGATTTCGACTGGTTCCCCCACAGCAGGATGACATGGAAAGGGGTGCGAGTAAGTGGAGTAAGTTCTCCGTATGGCCCATTAGAGTACTCGCCTCTACTGGTGAGCCTGGTCTTTTAGTGGACAGGACACGAAATGACCAGTAGTCCCGCAATACAGGCAACTCTTCATGTGAAGCCTGTGTAGACTTTTGTCTGGAGCCTAACTGTCTAGTTGCATCGGTGGAATTCTTGCGCGTGCAAGTGGAATCGGACCTCCTCTCCTTCCTACGTTCCCGTAGCCACCCATCGATCCAACTTTCACATGTTCAGGCTACCCTATTGTATCTATCTAACTACTGGCCACACCACTACTGACCATAACTACTGACCACAACTACTGACCACAACCATACAACTACTGACCACACAACTACTGACCATAACTACTGACCACAACTACTGACCACCACTTGTGACCACAACTACTGACCACTACCACACAACTAGTGACCACAACTACTAAACCACACATCTACTGACCACAACAACTGACCACGTCCATACTGTAGGTTCCAAAAAACCTCCAACACAACCACACAACTACTGACCACAAATTCTGACCACAACCACACAACTAATTAAAACAACTACAAACCAATGTTCCCTATAAACTCCCCTGGACTGCTATGCAGAATAAATATCCACCAGTGCAGAGAAGCACGAGATTGACCTTCTCTCACCTTTCTTTAGTTTTCCCCTTTAGTTAACACTATCAATGTTTCGCTATACTTTGGGAAATGTTATTGAATCAATGCATCAGTCACTTTCAAAGTAATATACCGAAACAAAATGAACTATGGAAGAGTTAGTATGCAAAATTAACTGTGCAAGAGATTTTCTTTTAGGCAGTTTGCATTGGAGTAGGATTATATTGCATTGACAAACACAGCACAGGTCTGTACTCTACACAGACCGGTGCACCATAACCAATCAGAGCTGCAGTGGGCCTACAGTGGGGAGAACAAGTATTTGATACACTGCCGATTTTGCAGGTTTTCCCACTTACAAAGCATGTAGAAGTCTGTAATAACAAAAATCCAGAAAATCACATTGTATGATTTTTAAGTAATTAATTTGCATTTTATTGCATGACATAAGTATTTGATACATCAGAAAAGCAGAACTTAATATTTGGTACAGAAACCTTTGTTTGCAATTACAGAGATCATACGTTTCCTGTAGTTCTTCACCAGGTTTGCACACACTGCAGCAGGGATTTTGGCCCACTCCTCCATACAGACCTTCTCCAGATCCTTCAGGTTTCGGGGCTGTCGCTGGGCAATACGGACTTTCAGCTCCCTCCAAAGATTTTCTATTGGGTTCAGGTCTGGAGACTGGCTAGACCACTCCAGGACCTTGAGATGCTTCTTACGGAGCCACTCCTTAGTTGCCCTGGCTGTGTGTTTCGGGTCGTTGTCATGCTGGAAGACCCAGCCACGACCCATCTTCAATGCTCTTACTGAGTGAAGGAGGTTGTTGGCCAAGATCTCGCGATACATGGCCCCATCCATCCTCCGCTCAATACGGTGCAGTCATCCTGTCCCCTTTGCAGAAAAGCATCCCCAAAGAATGATGTTTCCACCTCCATGCTTCACGGTTGGGATGGTGTTCTTGGGGTTGTACTCATCCTTCTTCTTCCTCCAAACACGGCGAGTGGAGTTTAGACCAAAAAGCTCTATTTTTGTCTCATCAGACCACATGACCTTCTCCCATTCCTCCTCTGGATCATCCAGATGGTCATTGGCAAACTTCAGACGGGCCTGGACATGCGCTGGCTTGAGCAGGGGGACCTTGCGTGCGCTGCAGGATTTTAATCCATGACGGCGTAGTGTGTTACTAATGGTTTTCTTTGAGACTGTGGTCCCAGCTCTTTTCAGGTCATTGACCAGGTCCTGCCGTGTAGTTCTGGGCTGATCCCTCACCTTCCTCATGATCATTGATGCCCCACGAGGTGAGATCTTGCGTGGTGCCCCAGACCGAGGGAGATTGACCGTCATCTTGAACTTCTTCCATTTTCTAATAATTGCGCCAACAGTTGTTGCCTTCTCACCAAGCTGCTTGCCTATTGTCCTGTAGCCCATCCCAGCCTTGTGCAGGTCTACAATTTTATCCCTGATGTCCTTACACAGCTCTCTGGTCTTGGCCATTGTGGAGAGGTTGGGGTCTGTTTGATTGAGTGTGTGGACAGGTGTCTTTTATACAGGTAACGAGTTCAAACAGGTGGAGAACAGGAGGGCTTCTTAAAAAAAAACTAACAGGTCTGTGAGAGCCGGAATTCTTACTGGTTGGTAGGTGATCAAATACTTATGTCATGCAATAAAATGCAAATTAATTATTTAAAAATCATACAATGTGATTTTCTGGATTTTTGTTTTAGATTCCGTCTCTCACAGTTGAAGTGTACCTATGATAAAAATGACAGACCTCTACATGCTTTGTAAGTAATAAAACCTGCAAAATCGGCAGTGTATCAAATACTTGTTCTCCCCACTGTATATGCAAATAGCCATTGCCATATATGGATCTGTGCAGTTCACTTTGAACTAGGCTACGGTATGAGACATAAAAAAAAAAAAATTTCAGTCCCCTCCTTGTCTGAAGGACTAGTGGATAAACGTGTTAATGTCAAGCCCTGCATTTTTTTCCAAATGTTTCATGGAATATATGCACACATTAAACACCACATATTGGCTGCTACTATAGGCTTAATGGTAGAACAGCTAATTCCACGTTAAAATGTTATGGGATGCATTTTTCTCCATTGTTTTTGATTGTAGGCCACTCTGGTAGACCTACATTATGATAAAATGTGACAGACTTGATTTGGTCTTATGTATCAAAATTTGAAATTGTGTTTTTTACAATGGATAAAAGCAGAGACACAGGGCCAGATGTACGTACATTTGCGAACGCAGCGTTAATAGCGCCATGGCCAAGACGCAGAAAGCGCTTGATGTGAAACCACAGTGTGCGTGTTATGTACCAAACCTGCAGTTCATCAGCGCCTGTCCCCACCCACTATACCATAAATTGCGCGTATTTAAACGCGCAATTGAATGGGCCTCCTCCTCTCTTTCCATCATGGATCAGCCACCAAGTCAGGCAAAACAGCGAAAACAAAAATTTAGCGATAACGAGGTTGATCTGCTTGTTCATGAGGTAACAGCAAATTTAAACATCATACAAGTCCGGAATTCCACACCCACACAAAAGAATGCCATCTGGACCGAAATCACACAAAAAATCAATGCAATATCCTCGACCCGCAGACAGGTGGAAGAGGTAAAAAAGAGGTGGCAGGACCTCAAACGCCGTACCAAAGAAAAAGTTGCATTTAACAGGGCACAGGCCAGGAAAACTGGTTCAGAAGTGCGCAAATTGACCACTGTTGAAGAGGTTGTGCAGCAAACGCTGGTTGCTGAACAGGTGGAAGGCGTGGAAGGAATTGATACTGCTGAGTCCACATTAGAGAATGAAGGTAAGTCTGATTTAAGATTAAATAGTCGTGATTGTAAATGGACTTTGTTGTCACATTTATTTGATTTATATCTAGCTATTGAAAAATAGAACATTCACCCACCCAATACCATTGCTGATAGTAAATAACTGTCCGGGATTATTGCAGCACTAAAGTGTTCAATTTCTGTGATTTCCCTTCGGTATACACAACGGTTTGTTAGCCTATTACAAATGTATGGACGCTGGCAAAAAAAATGTGGAACAGCTGTATAAGTTGTTTTGTAGGTGTTACGAGTGTTAAGTGTGTTACATATCCTTTTTCCCCTTTAGAAAGTGCATTTTCAAATGTTGGTGCTACTGCACCGGCATCCTGTGCACCTTCCACCTCGTCTCTACCCTCTGCACCCGTACGTAGGATGAACATGGATGACGTGGATGAAATCCTCTTGACTGAGCAAAGGGGCCAAACGAGGGCGCTACAAAAGATGTCTTCGGATGTGCAGCAGATGGCCATTTCCATCAGGGCTGTGAGGCGCCACAGTCAGCAGGTAAAAGTGATAAAGAAATGTGTATGTTTAATGTTAATGACTAAGATGTTTCACCCTGAAACGGTGTAATGTGTGAGATGTATTAGAATTACAAGATTATGATTCTAAGAATGTGCGAACATAGACAATGTTCAGACCAGGTTAGAATGTGACCATTTGGTAAATGAGTCAGGATGTGGTTAAGATGAACAAAGGGGGAGACAGACCATTTGTGAAGGCTGTTGGGCTTGCAGGAGATTAGCCATAAAAGTTTACCATCCTCATCTATCAGAGTGGGGGTCTTGTCCCTGAGGTGGGTAAACATTAGCAACTGAGGGATGCCTTTGAGGGGAGTGACCTGAGATAACAGGACAGTGTCTTTGAAGGCAGACTGAGGACACAAAACAGGGTGGGGGCTTGACTGTGACTGGATGGTATAAAAGCTTTTTGTTATTTCTTTCTGGAGAACGTTCTCTGAATAAAACCTGACCATTGTAAAGCTGGAGCTCTCTCTGTATTATTTAAACAAACTGAAGAATGTACAACCTTCAGGATACAGATAGAGTTAAAAAAATAAAAATATTTGTGACAAAAAGACCTTGTGGTGGCAGTGAATGGAATGACGCGAGCTGTCACAAGATTATGTCGCCAGCAGCAGGAGACCAACTGCCTCAAGGGGATCATTGTAAGCATGACCGGAACCTCCAACCCTGCACCACCCAGCCCTGTGCCATCCCGACCTGCGCAACCCAGCCCTGTGCCATCCCGACCTGCGCAACCCAGCCCTGTGCCATCCCGACCTGTGCAACCCAGCCCTGTGCCATCCCGACCTGCGCAACCCAGACCTGTGCCATCCCGACCTGCGCAACCCAGACCTGTGCCATCTCCAACTATACTGAGGCGAGGTCTCAGAAAGAGAAAAATTAAGTCTGAACAAACAGTCACACTGACAAAAGTCCAACATTGCTGTTGTTCGTTTAATGTGTATTTCCTCTTTGCAATAGCGAAAATTATTTTTTTTTTTTCACATTTAAAGTGAAAGTTCTAGTTTGTTTATGGTTGAATCCATTTATTTTATATGGATACAATATAAATTAGCAGCGGACATTCAAATATTTTTTTGAGCCAATGTCAAATATTTTGTGTGATTAATTCCTTCAATTTTGTTAAGTTGATCCAAGGTTTTTCAGTGATCAACCAGCTACCAGAGATAGTAAATGTAAAACTCTTAAACCAAATTACTGCTGCCATTTCACCAGGAGGCATATGCCAGGAAACCCTCTTCCTAAGTTACACCTGCTTTTAAGATACAGAGAATTTTCAGCGCAAAATAGAGGCGCGCTTATCTGTACATAATGCGGAATACATAATTAGGCGCAGTTTACGCTTCCCCTCCCATCTCTTTATGTGACACTCCCACTTTCCCATCCCATGAATGCATGACACTAAAAGCACATTTTGCCATTTTCAGTTCCCGTGACAGGCAGTCTGGCTTTCATCTTGGTGCGTCCAGTTCTACATACCTTGCCATGGTTTTATGCGCACTTTGCTAAACAAATACGCCTGAAGTGGGCGCAAAAGTGTTAGTACATCTGGCCCACAGAGCTACAAAATTGTATATCATACAAGTTAATCAACTTTTAAGAAAATGGCCTTTGAATGTTTTGGTACCTAATGGAGAGCTCTTCTTTGTCTACACCCATTCAGCATTGTTCGGTGTGAACAATGCTGAATGGGTGTAGACAAAGAAGAGCTCTCCATTAGGTACCAAAACATTTAAAGGCCATTTTCTTAAAAGTTGATTATAAATCAATGAACGATAGATAGTGAGCCAGACCAATCCGAACTCCTCTCTCGGCATGTCTTAAGCTTTAGCCCCACCCTCGCTCTTGGAGTGTTCAGAGCCCAGACTGGACGCACTGGCCGATAAGTAAGGTTGATCCGAGCATTTTGACCTCACAATGGCAATCAAGCACCCAAGCTAACATTGGCTAGCATGCTAGCTACTTCAAGACACAAATAAGAGAACACCCAACTGACCATTTTACTCACCCTAGCAGAGCTGGTTAGGCTGTTTTCAGGTTAGCCAGAGCGTTGGGGAATTGCTGCTGTCAACAATTTAATTATGCCGACGTTTACTGACACATTGTTCAGAAATTAATCACATCAGTTATTCTGCGCTCTGGCATACTCAGACTGAATTTACTAATGCACCCGAAATGGTTACTTGCATCATGGAGTCTTGTGTTAAGACATGTAGATAGCTAGCTAGGTAAACAATGAACCATAATCCTAACTCATGACGTTACAACTCTGCATGAATCTGCAGGTAGCTAACCAACCAGGTTCAAAGTTAGCTAGCTAACATTACGATATAACTAGCCAAGCAAATTACACTGAGATAAGAATAATAAGATCATACATGTAACTTTAGCTAGCGAGTCAGCTAGTTAATGTTAGCTAGCTAGGTAATCAATGAATGATAGATAGTGAGCCAGACCAATCCGAACTCCTCTCTCGGCATGTCCAGCCCGCTCATTATCTCAGCCAATGATGGCTAGATGGAAGGTTGCTGTCTTTTTCTGTGGCTAAACAAACTAGGCTTGTAATTTAACAATTTTATTTGTATTCACAGATGGCATACACATTTTTATTAAGGCATATGAAAGTTCACATGTTCCAGAAGCCGTTTCTGCAAGAAAACGCATTTTGATTTAAAAAAGGTTTACGTTCAAATGGCTCTCCTGTGAAGTAGTGACCTGCGACATACGCCTAGTTTTCTGAAACGAGTCACAAATAGCCAAAGTAGTCTACTTTACCCCTGTTAAAACTATAACTTAAAGCGGGCACAGTCACAGAAATTTTCTTTGACAAAACAAAATTGAGGGAACATTGCTACTAACCACAATTACTGCTCTAGTCTGCATTATCTCTGGTCCAGCAGTGGTCCTGGGCGTAGCTAGCTAACTCTGTTTCGCCCTCGCTCTGGTCTAATTCAGATCTGCACTATAAATAATATCTACTTAAATAATAATTGTAACTCTTGAACCGTTCAAGCTAGAGAGTTCACCTAAATTGGAGTATATACAGTGTTAGTGGAGTCGTGTCTTATGAGCCAGTGGGCGAATAAACTAGGTTTAAGCTTTAGTCGTCCGTGAGTTTTTTACTCTGTTTATTTAGAACCTAACAATATATTTCCACAAATATTTATTTATGCAATTCATCCTTTATAATTGTTCATGCACTGGTGTTTTTTGTTTATGAATAAAGCAAATAATTTCACATGTGCACCTGTGTCAGGCTCTGGCCATGGTCAGAGTTGTGTTGTGTTGGGTCCCCAATTAGAGGCAGCTGCTATGCGTTGTCTCTGATTGGGGATCCTATATTAAGTGTCATGTCCCACACCTTAGTGTGGTTCATTGTCCTGTATGTCAGTCTGAGAAGAGTAAGTGTATTTACGTTTGTTTATACGTTGTTCTTGTTTTGTGTAGTTCGTATAGTATATTTAGTTCAATAAATATTATGTCGAACTATCACTGTGCTGCGTTTTGGTCTATCTACATACCCAGTTGTGACGACCTGGCTGGTTATATTATTATTATCATCATTTTGACTTCTATGTCAAAAGAAGCGGTAACTGGACTTTATTGATTACTGTAAATCTATTACTAATTGAATCTACAAATAAAGTTGATCAAATTGATTGCACTGTAATGCTTTTATTGTAAGGGAAAAGAAAATAGGCTATAGGCCTACGTTTTTTTCTAGGACTTTGTAGAATTATGCAAAACATATCCTTGACTATATAAACAAATAACTATTGTTATTTTATTTATTTATATATTGTTAAATTAATCCTTTACAATAGTTTATGCACTATTTATCAAGTGTTGGTGCTATGATATGCATCTGATGCATATGCTAAAGGAAACACCTGGCAACGTTCTCTAGCGGGTACTTAAATGCTGAAAGGCCAGGCGGTTCTAGTGTTAAACGGTGTAGGAGGAGTAAATAACAATAATACAAATAATTATGTTGAAGCTGGGGCTTTTGCATCGCAAGCCCCACAATAATAATAATAATAATAATAATAATAATAATAAATATACTGAAGAATGGGACGTTTGCTTTGACTATCACATTATTAATAATAAGAAGTATGTCGAAGATTTAGAATGGGACGTTTGCTTCGCAAGCACCGCAATAAGCCAGAATTATGTTGAAGATTTAAGTTAGGGCTTTTTCTTCGCAACCCCCACAATAACAATAATGAACTGGAACAAATATAATAGGGTTTCACCAGCTTCGCTGTTGAACTTCTAATAATTAAACGGATACAAATATGACACACCACCTCGATTCGATCTTATGTAGCAAAATTTGAAATTGCATTTTTTTTATTGGATAAAAGACCTAGAAAATGGTAGATCATACACTGCAGTTAAGGAATAATGGGAAAGTAATTCTGCTTTGAAAGTTGATTAAAAACAGTCCCAACGTTTGAGAAATGAGCCCTTGAATGTTTTGGTACACCTACTGGAGAGCTCTTCTTTGTCTGCACCGATTCAGCATCTTTCACACAGCGCCACCCACCTCTTTAAGAATTCACATGAGGCCATGTGCTCAACAGAGTGAGCTAAACAATTAACCATAATCCCAACCCATATTACAAGCAATACAAACTGATTGTCAAAGCTAGCCACCATGCATGAATCTGCAGGAAGCTAAAGCTAGCTAGCTAACATTAGGCTATGACTATCAATG
The DNA here is from genome assembly GCA_023634145.1 of Thymallus thymallus. Classification (NCBI taxonomy): domain Eukaryota; kingdom Metazoa; phylum Chordata; class Actinopteri; order Salmoniformes; family Salmonidae; genus Thymallus; species Thymallus thymallus. The sequence goes on along the minus strand of CM042402.1, from coordinate 24,989,954 downwards.
CAAATGGCTTTCTGAGATACAAATAATATTACTACACAGAACATACACATAACATTAGCTAGTGAGCCAGCTAATGTTAGCTAACAGTATGGTTTAACTTGCAATGGAAATGCATTTCTGTCAAAATTAGAAACATATAATAATGGAAAATGTAGCTAGACTCTTACCCGTATACATGGATGAATGCTTCTCCCTCTCTGTCATGGATGCCATGGGTGGTTGCCCTTAGTTTGAAGATGTAATCTGTAGACAGGTGTTTTATACAACAGCCTTCTGTGTTCTCTTTTCGTCTCCCTCCGTATTTGCAAACATACTCTTCTTCCACTGGGCATTCCACTGATTTCAAAACTTGGTAAACTTCTTCCGTGACATCAACACTGTTAACTGAAATTTCTTTCCTAACAGTGTCATCAGAAGACTTTACAATGTCTTTCCTTCTTAATGCGTTTGAGCCAATCATTTTTGTTGTGACAAGGTAAGGTAGGTATCAAGAAGATAGCCCTATTTGGTAAAAGACCAAGTCCATATTATGGCAAGAACAGCTCAAATAAGCAAAGAGAAACGACAGTCCATCATTACTTTAAGACATTAACTTCTAACGTTTCTTTAAGTGCAGTCACAAAAACCATCAAGCGCTATGATGAAACTGTCTCTCATGAGGACCGCCACAAGAAAAGCAGACCCAGAGTTACCTCTGCTGCAGAGGATTTCATTAGAAGTTCATTAGAGTTACCAGCCTCAAATTGCAGACCAAATAAATGCTTCACCGAATTCAAGTAACAGACACATCTCAACATCAACTGTTCAGAAAAGACTTAATGGTCGAATTGCTGCAATGAAACCACTACTGAAGGACACCAATAAGAAGAAGAGACTTGCTTGGGCCAAGATACACGAGCAATGGACATTAGACTGAGTCCAAATTTTAGATTTTTGATTCCAACCGCCGTGTCTTTGTAAAACGCATAGTAGGTGAATGGATGATCTCTGCATGTGTAGTTCCCACAGTGAAGCATGGAGGAGGAGGTGTGATGTTGTGGGGGTGCTTTGCTGGCACACTTAACCAGCATGGCTACCACAGCATTCTGCAGCGATACGCCATCCCATCTGGTTTGCGCTTAGTGGGACTATCATTTGTTTTTCAACAGGACAATGACCTAAAACACACTTCCAGGACACTGCCCTACACAATCACAGCTATTTCTTTGGTGGGGTAAATCAACTTTAGTATTGCAGATAGAATGTGGCTTCCATCAATGTAATTGTCTGCATAATTTCCAATCCCCCATATATATATACACATATAAAGTATTTGATACACTGCCGATTTTGCAGGTTTTCCTACTTACAAAGCATGTAGAGGTCTGTAATTTTTATCATAGGTACACTTCAACTGTGAGAGACGGAATCTAAAACAAAAATACAGAAAATCACATTGTATGATTTTTAAATAATTAATTTGCATTTTATTGCATGACATAAGTATTTGATCACCTACCAACCAGTAAGAATTCCGGCTCTCACAGACCTGTTAGTTTTTCTTTAAGAAGCCCTCCTGTTCTCCACTCATTACCTGTATTAACTGCACCTGTTTGAACTCGTTACCTGTATAAAAAGACACCTGTCCACACACTCAATCAAACAGACTCCAACCTCTCCACAATGGCCAAGACCAGAGAGCTGTGTAAGGACATCAGGGATAAAATTGTAGACCTGCACAAGGCTGGGATGGGCTACAGGACAATAGGCAAGCAGCTTGGTGAGAAGGCAACAACTGTTGGCGCAATTATTAGAAAATGGAAGAAGTTCAAGATGACGGTCAATCTCCCTCGGTCTGGGGCACCACGCAAGATCTCACCTCGTGGGGCATCAATGATCATGAGGAAGGTGAGGGATCATCCCAGAACTACACGGCAGGACCTGGTCAATGACCTGAAGAGAGCTGGGACCACAGTCTCAAAGAAAACTATTAGTAACACACTACGCCGTCAAGGATTAAAATCCTGCAGCGCACGCAAGGTCCCCCTGCTCAAGCCAGCGCATGTCCAGGCCCGTCTGAAGTTTGCCAATGACCATCTGGATGATCTAGAGAAGGAATGGGAGAAGGTCATGTGGTCTGATGAGACAAAAATAGAGCTTTTTGGTCTAAACTTCACTCGCCGTGTTTGGAGGAAGAAGAAGGATGAGTACAACCCCAAGAACACCATCCCAACCGTGAAGCATGGAGTTGGAAACATAATTCTTTGGGGATGCTTTTCTGCAAAGGGGACAGGACGACTGCACCATATTGAGGGGAGGATGGATGGGGCCATGTTTCGCGAGATCTTGGCCAACAACCTCCTTCCCTCAGTAAGAGCATTGAAGATGGGTCGTGGCTGGGTCTTCCAGCATGACAACGACCCGAAACACACAGCCAGGGCAACTAAGGAGTGGCTCCGTAAGAAGCATCTCAAGGTCCTGGAGTGGTCTAGCCAGTCTCCAGACCTGAACCCAATAGAAAATCTTTGGAGGGAGCTGAAAGTCCGTATTGCCCAGCGACAGCCCCGAAACCTGAAGGATCTGGAGAAGGTCTGTATGAAGGAGTGGGCCAAAATCTCTGCTGCAGTGTGTGCAAACCTGGTCAAGAACTACAGGAAACGTATGATCTCTGTAATTGCAAACAAAGGTTTCTGTACCAAGTATTAAGTTCTGCTTTTCTGATGTATCAAATACTTATGTCATGCAATAAATTGCTAATTAATTACTTAAAAATCCTACAATGTGATTTTCTGGATTTTTGTTTTAGATTCTGTCACTCACAGTTGAAGAGTACCTATGATAAAAATTACAGACTTCTACATGCTTTGTAAGTGGGAAAACCTGCAAAATCGGCAGTGTATCAAATACTTGTTCTCCCCACTGTATACTGTATATATATATTTGTTATTATAAACTGGGTGGTTCCAGCCCTGAATGATGATTGGCTGACAGCCGTGGTATATGAGACCGTATGACAAAACATTTATTTTTACTGCTCTAATTACTTTAGTAACCAGTTTATATTAGCAATAAGGCACCTCGGGGGTTTGGCCAATATACCACAGCTAATGGCTGTATCCTCTCTATTCCCATGAAACTGGTATACTTTTTTTATTTATTACAATTTTCTTTAACCAATTTTGGTCTTTTAATGCAGGACAGACAAGTTCCTTACTTTCTCCCCCTTCTGCTTGCCTCATCCATTTTTGCGGTAATGCTGCAATTAGTTGGTTGAAATTGAGTAGAGCTGTCACGCCCTGATCTGTTTCAGCTGTCTTGTGCTTGTCTCCACCCCCCTATTGGTGTCTCCCATTTGTCCCCATTACTGGTGTTTTCTTTTCGTCTGTTGCCAGTTCGTCTTGTCCCATCAAGTCCTACCAGCGTGTTCCCGTGATTCCTGTGCTCTAGTTTTGCTTTTTCTATTCTTCCCAGTTCTGACCTTTCTGCCTGTCCTGACCCCGATCCTGCCTGCCATCCTGTACTTGCCTGACTCTGATTTGGATTACGACTCTTTGCCTGCCTTGACCTAGTGATTGCCTGCCCTTTGTATTGTAATAAACTTGATTCGTACTATCTGACTCCTGTGTCTGCATCTGGGTTTTATCCTGAGCTGGGTCGTCGGCCAGCCTGTCCTCTGGTATTCATTCCCAGTCCAATGGCCAGACGGAGCGAGCCAAGCAGGACCTGGAGACGACTCTTCGTTGCCTCGTTTCCACTAATCCCACCACCTGGAGCCAGCAACTCGTGTGGGTGGAATATGCCCACAACACCCTTCCCTATTCTGCTACTGATCTCTCGCCCTTTGAGTGTTCCCTGGGATATCAGCCCCAGCTCTTCCCAGAGCAAGAGGTCAGCGTACCTTCTGCCGATGTTTGTCCGTCGCTGTCGCCGTACCTGGAAGAGAGCCCGGGCTGCTCTTCTCAAGACCACCGGGCCGCTGCTCCCCACTACTGTCTTGGGCAGAGGGTATGGCTTTCCACTCGGGATCTGCCCCTCTGGGTGAATCCTGCAAACTTTCTCCCTGTTTTATCGGCTTCTGTTACCCCACTCCCTCTGTATACATCCCACTTTCCCTCTATAATTAAACCCCTGTCTCCACCACTACTATTTATGATATAATTTACAAAGTCACCAGAATTGAGCTTCTCAGTCCTTCTACATAAACATTATCCCAGGGAGGACCCCGGACCCATAAGCAAGGGGACTGGAATTGGTCACACTCAAGTACAAAATGATCATCTTTCCCCAAAAGCATGATGGTCATGACTTTATTACAGAAAAGGGGAGGTTAACTTGGCTCCAGACAAACGATCTGAGATCGACTTAAGTTTCAGTCATGATGATTTTTTTTTTGCTTTAACCCTTGCTAGAAGGAATACAGCTTTTGTCAAAATCAACTTTTTGTAGCAGGTTTAGAACTTATGCAGCAGGTTAGGATAATTAACATAGCAGGTTAGGTGAATTAGGTTATGGTTTGGAAATGGGTTAGGTTTAGATAAAATGCAAAAAATATATATAATTTGACAAAACTTCAACATCCCAGTGTATTCTTATACCTGGGAAGATATAATAATACACCCATGCCCTTTATGTATATACTTTTCTATACTTGTTAAATAACTAGAAGTTTGGCAAAAAAAAGGTTGTTGTATAATTAAGAACGGTGTCTAGCAGGTTTCAAATGTTTGGTAAAAGTTGTATTCCATCTAGACGTGACCCTCCACAGGCTCTCCTCTGGGTAGATGCCAAGCAAGGTTCTTGGGACAACCCTAACGTAAACCCTAACCCAACCCTGACCCTTATCCTATAACCATAACCAACCCTAACCCTATAACCAAACCAACCCTTAGCTAATCGTAATCCTAACCTTAACCCTAACTATTTTACATTTCAACTTCAATGGGGTGACGTCAGTGTTGGGTCATCAAACATATCGCATTCAAAACATTCGGGAAGTCAAAAAAAAAAAAAATAGCTCCGACTGGGAAAAATAGTTTTGAACGGTCATCCTACTCAGAACTCCAACTCGGGGAACTCAGGCCTCTTGTATTTTTCTGAGTTCCTAGTTGTCTTGAACGCACCAAAAGCATCCCACTAAAAGCAAAACCCTTTCCTCATGGGCCTGAACAGGAACTCCATCAGGTCAGAAGTCAGGCCCAGTCTCAGGCCCAGTCTTCTCAGCCGGGGTGACTTTTTTGTTGTTTGAATCTCAGTTTGGCCTCCTGACGACATCCCTGAGCAGTTTCCTTCTTCTCCTGTAAAATACTGATCAATAGCGTCTGGTTGCGGTGCTTATTAATGAACTTTTTTCTAACCATCTCCCAATTTATTTTGTTTGAAAAGCTATGTTGTTGTTGAATGTGTCCAAATTCCAGGCTGTAAGTAAACAAAATGTGAAAATTGTGCAAGAGTGTGTATACTTTATGGCACTGTACTGTACATATGGTGTTGTGAGCCATGTTACATATTATAGTGTAATGTTTCCTCAGCAATGGTTAATGGAGGATATGTGTCTATAGCTTGATAGGCATACAATCAGGGAGAGTTGTCTAGACGTAGGGTAAAATTAATTTCAATATGAGTGATTTATTTCAATTATTCAATGATCATAGATAATCAATACATGTAATTGTAACTGAATTCAAAGCATTCGAGAATGTAGTGGCAATTAAGATATATTTTATGGAGGGAACAGTAACCTTCTTTCTCAGGTTCAAAAGGATGGTGTCATGTACATGTGTTTGAGAACTGATATAGTGTCCTCTAGGAGAAGACTGAAAATCTCCTCAGACAGTCTCATCTTCACAGTAATCTGGTCAGCGCTGTAGTCCACCCACTGAAGTTCTTCTTTGTGAAGCTCTTGGATCTGAGGATTCAATGTGATCATGAACTTGAACATTGTTGCTGAAAGTACTATATACCTTCACCCACTACAGCGTAGCTAGGCATTGCACTTCTTGATGCTCATATACTCTTAAATATGTTTTATATATGCCAACCAAAAAACTGTTCCCACCAAGACATTTGAATAAAATTCTTATTACATACCAGAATGTAGTCTACTCTGTCTCTCTTTGTACTCCTGTATTTGCACAATGTCATGAGCATCTCTTTCATCTGAAGGTCGGTCCGTTCCAAGTTGAGCTCTTTCTGTACCTCAGATTTAACAGCAGCCTGCAAAAAAGGATATTACATTTCAATTTTGGACATATACAGTGGGGAGAAAAAGTATTTGATACACTGCCGATTTTGCAGGTTTTCCTACTTACAAAGCATGTAGAGGTCTGTAATTTTTATCATAGGTACACTTCAACTGTGAGAGACGGAATCTAAAACAAAAATCCAGAAAATCACATTGTATGATTTTTAAATAATTAATTTGCATTTTATTGCATGATATAAGTATTTGATCACCTACCAACCAGTAAGAATTCCGGCTCTTACAGACCTGTTAGTTTTTCTTTAAGAAGCCCTCCTGTTCTCCACTCATTACCTGTATTAACTGCAGCTGTTTGAACTCGTTACCTGTATAAAAGACACCTCTCCACACACTCAATCAAACAGACTCCAACCTCTCCACAATGGCCAAGGCCAGAGAGCTGTGTAAGGACATCAGGGATAAAACTGTAGACCTACACAAGGCTGGGAGGGGCTACAGGACAATAGGCAAGCAGCTTGGTGAGAAGGCAACAACTGTTGGCGCAATTATTAGAAAATGGAAGAAGTTCAAGATGACGGTCAATCTCCCTCGGTCTGGGGCACCATGCAAGATCTCACCTCGTGGGGCATCAATGATCATGAGGAAGGTGAGGGATCATCCCAGAATTACACAGCAGGACCTGGTCAATGACCTGAAGAGAGCTGGGACCACAGTCTCAAAGAAAACCATTAGTAACACACTACGCCGTCATGGATTAAAATCCTGCAGCGCACGCAAGGTCCCCCTGCTCAAGCCAGCGCATGTCCAGGCCCATCTGAAGTTTGCCAATGACCATCTGGATGATCCAGAGGAGGAATGGGAGAAGGTCATGTGGTCTGATGAGACAAAAATGAGACAAAAATTGAGTTTTTTGGTCTAAACTCCACTCGCCGTGTTTGGAGGAAGAAGAAGGATGAGTACAACCCCAAGAACACCATCCCAACCGTGAAGCATGGAGGTGGAAACATCATTCTTTAGGGATGCTTTTCTGCAAAGGGGATAGGACGACTGCACCGTATTGAGGGGAGGATGGATGGGGCCATGTATCGCGAGATCTTGGCCAACAACCTCCTTCCCTCAGTAAGAGCATTGGAGATGGGTCGTGGCTGGGTCTTCCAGCATGACAACGACCCGAAACACACAGCCAGGGCAACTAAGGAGTGGCTCCGTAAGAAGCATCTCAAGGTCCTGGAGTGGCCTAGCCAGTCTCCAGACCTGAACCCAATAGAAAATCTTTGGAGGGAGCTGAAAGTCCGTATTACCCAGCGACAGCCCCGAAACCTGAAGGATCTGTATGGAGGAGTGGGCCAAAATCCCTGCTGCAGTGTTTGCAAACCTGGTCAAGAACTACAGGAAACGTATGATCTCTGTAATTGCAAACAAAGGTTTCTGTACCAAATATTAAGTTCTGCTTTTCTGATGTATCAAATACTTATGTCATGCAATAAAATGCAAATTAATTACTTAAAAATCATACAATGTGATTTTCTGGATTTTTGTTTTAAATTCCGTCACTCACAGTTGAAGAGTACCTATGATAAAAATTACAGACTTCTACATGCTTTGTAAGTGGGAAAACCTGCAAAATCAGCAGTGTATCAAATACTTGTTTTCCCCACTGTATATTCATTTAACATGGCTTATGTTCTTCATAATTTCACCTGGGGATGATTACTGTATACAATCAACACCAAGTGGGTTATTGTACATACATATTTGTGCATTGCATTATACTGTACATATAATATGCATAATACACACAATATGGTAAGTGCATAGCTTCCATGTTCATTTTCATATTTATTTAGACAGGAGATTGTGTACATAGCATAGATGAGGCTACTTGTTACCTTCAGGTCGGTGAGAAAAATTCTACTTGATAGGAGACTTGAGAGTATATTTTTCGTCTGCCACATAGATCTTGTAATCCCAAAGTGATTGGTCAACACCCCATTAAGAATCTCAGAGGTGAGTTGGTGCATGATCTAGAGTAAGATATAGTTGGCATACATAATTTTAGCATCCTGATCTGTAAATTCATACAGGTTTACAATAATTGCACACAAACTCTCACCCGTCCATAAGCTCTGACACTCTCTTCATCAATGATATAGCCTGGTGCTTCTGGGTTGTAAATCATGGTACTCTTTGCTTGGCCTAAGAGGGTTTCCACGGCAGTATCAACCAGTCTGTACACTATGTGCCGGTCGTGGGGCTGGACTTGAACCTTCTCAGGAGCTGCAGAGCAGAGAGTATCGTGCCACTGTTCTATGAAACACAGCTTGTTTGCTGTGCTGTCATCTCTCTTCTTTACTATCTGAAAATCATACAAAAGCTATCACATAAACAATAGTTCAAATGAAAGTAATAGGCATACACACATACAGTTGAAGCCGGAAGTTTACATACACTTTGGTTGAAGTCATTAAAACTCATTTTTCAGCCGCTCCATAGATTTCATGTTAACAAACTATCGTTTTGGCAAGTCGGCTACTTTGTGCATGACACAAGTAATTCTTCCAACAATTGTTTACAGGCAGGTTATTTCACTTATAATTCACTATATCACAATTCCAGTGGGTCAGAAGTTTACATACACTAAGTTGACTGTGCCTTTAAACAGCTTGGAAAATTCCAGAAAAGTATGTCATGGCTTTAGAAGCTTCTGGCTAATTGACATCATTTGAGTCAATTGGAGGAGTACCTGTGGATGTATTTCAAGGCCTACCTTCAAACTCAGTGCCTCTTTGCTCGACATCATGGGAAAATCAAAAGAAATCAGCCAAGACCTCAGAAAAAAAATTGTACACCTCCACAAGTCTGGTTCATCCTTGGGAGCAATTTCCAAACGCCTGAAGGTATACGTTCATCTGTACAAACAATAGTACGCAAGTATAAACACCATGGGACCACGCAGCCGTCATACCGCTCAGGAAGGAGACGCGTTCTGTCTCCTAGAGATGAACGTACTTTTGTGTGAAAAGTGCAAATCAATCCCAGAACAACAGCAAAAGGCCTTGTGAAGATACTGGAGGAAACGGGTACAAAAGTATCTATATCCACAGTAAAACGAGTCCTATATCAACATAATCTAAAAAGACCACTCAGCAGGGAAGAAGCCACTGCTCCAAAATCGCCATAAAAAAGCCAGACTACGGTTTGCAACTGCACATGGGGACAAAGATCGTACTTCTTGGAGAAATGTCCTCTGGTCTAGTGAAACAAAAATAGAACTGTTTGGCCATAATGACCATCGTTATGTTTGGAGGATAAAGGGGGTGTCACGATTGGGTGCAGAGAGAGACCAAGACGCCGCGCAGGGATAGTAGTTCGACATTGATATTTATTTATACTATATATAATCGAACAAATGGCGAACTACAGGACACCAACACACTATAAACTAACGTCACGTTCACCAAAACACACGAAATGAACGGACGTTAAAAAAAGGCACACTTACTTCTCACAGTGACTGCGACATATAACGACCCACCCCAAAGTGAAGGACAGACTCAACATATATATGATCCCTAATTAGAGACAATGCCGTGCAGCTGCCTCTAATTAGGGATCCAACCTAAACCCCACACAGAAACAGAAAAGAATGACACTGTCAGACTCTGACCATAGCTACATAGAGAAGCAATTAGGCTTCTCTATGGCCAGAGCCTGACAGTACCCTCCCCCCCCCCAAAGGCGCGGACTCCCGGACGCCTAGACAAAAAAAACACACAAAACACGGGGGGGGGTAAATGGGAGGGAAAACTAGTCCATCGGGGGCGGCTCCGGCGACGTGGACAGTCTTGTCCCATGCCCCTTCCTTATCACCGGTCCTGGGCTGTGTACCGGTGGGGCAAACGGCTCCGGCCATGGAGCGGGGAAAACAACCGGGCCCGGACTGGGCACCGGTGGGGCAAACGGCTCCGGCCATGGAGCGGGGAAAACAACCGGGCCCGGACTGGGCACCGGTGGGGCAAACGGCTCCGGCCATGGAGCGGGGAAAACAACCGGGCCCGGACTGGGCACCGGTGGGGCAAACGGCTCCGGCCATGGCGCGGGGAAAACAACCGGGCCCGGACTGGGCACCGGTGGGGCAAACGGCTCAGGCCATGGCGCGGGGAAAACAACCGGGCCCGGACTGGGCACCGGTGGGACAAACGGCTCCGGCCATGGAGCTGGGCAATAAACCGGGCACCGGTGGGGTAAACTGCTCCGGCCATGGAGCTGGGCAATAAACCGGGCACCGGTGGGGTAAACGGCTCCGGCCATGGAGCGGGGAAAACAACCGGGCCCGGACTGGGCACCGGTGGGGCAAACGGCTCCGGCCATGGCGCAGGGAAAACAACCGGGCCCGGACTGGGCACCGGTGGGGTCAACGGCTCCGGCCATGGAGCGGAAAAACGCCCGGGCCCGGACTGGGCACCGGTGGGGCAAACGGCTCCGGCCATGGAGCGGGGAAAACAACCGGGCCCGGACTGTGCACCGGTGGACAAACGGCTCCGGCCATGGAGCTGGGCAATAAACCGGGCACCGGTGGGGTAAACTGCTCCGGCCATGGAGCTGGGCAATAAACCGGGCACCGGTGGGGTAAACGGCTCCGGCCATGGAGCGGGGAAAACAACCGGGCCCGGAATGGGCACCGGTGGGGCAAACGGCTCCGGCCATGGCGCGGGGAAAACAACCGGGCTCGGACTGGGCACCGGTGGGGCAAACGGCTCAGGCCATGGAGCGGGGAAAACAACCGGGCCCGGACTGGGCACCGGTGGGACAAACGGCTCCGGCCATGGAGCTGGGCAATAAACCGGGCACCGGTGGGGTAAACTGCTCCGGCCATGGAGCTGGGCAATAAACCGGGCACCGGTGGGGTAAACTGCTCCGGCCATGGAGCTGGGAAAACAACCGGGCCCGGACTGGGCACCGGCGGGGCGGACTGCTCAGGCTCTGAAGCGGAGCAGACGGCTGGACCCGGATTGGGTACCGGTGGAGCGGACTGCTCTGGCTCAGGAGCAGAACAGACGGCTGAATCCCGAATGGGTACCGGTGGAGCGGACTGCTCTGGCGCTGAGGCGGAGCAGACGGCTGGACCCGGAATGGGCACCGGTGGACCGGACTGCTCAGGCACTGAGGCGGAGCAGACGGCTGACCTTCGCCGGAGGCTCCGGGCGGCTGACCTTCGCCGGAGGCTCCGGGCGGCTGACCTTCGCCGGAGGCTCCGGGCGGCTGACCTTCGCCGGAGGCTCCGGGCGGCTGACCTTCGCCGGAGGCTCCGGGCGGCTGACCTTCGCCGGAGGCTCCGGGCGGCTGACCTTCGCCGGAGGCTCCGGGCGGCTGACCTTCGCCGGAGGCTCCGGGCGGCTGACCTTCGCCGGAGGCTCCGGGCGGCTGACCTTCGCCGGAGGTTCAGGGCGGCTGACCTTCGCCGGAGGTTCAGGGCGGCGGACCTTCGCCGGAGGTTCAGGGCGGCGGACCTTCGCCGGAGGTTCCGGGCGGCGGACCTTCGCTGGAGGTTCCGGGTTGGGGAGGCGCACCGGAAGCTTATGGAAGGCTACCCGAAACGTTTGATCAAAGTTAAACTATTTAAAGGCAATGCTACCAAATACTAATTAAGTGTATGTAAACTTCTGACCCACTGGGAATGTGATGAAAGAAATAAAAGCTGAAATACTATTATTCTGACATTTCACATTCTTAAAATAAAGTGGTGATCCTAACTGACCTAAAACAGGGAATTTGTACTAGGATTAAATGTCAGGAATTGACAGAAAATTGAAGATTTTGAAAATAAAGATGGAAATCTTTATGATAATTTCTGACAGTCCGCCCATGCTACTGTATCTCGACTTAAAATTAGGGCACCCTCATTTTACAAGCGAGGGACGCCAGATTCTGGTTAGAACTCAATTTGTGTTAGCAGTCTGCCTGCTTCTCTGAGCTCATTGGCAGTTATTAGTAAACAAACTGAGAAGGTGCATACCAGCTACTGTGATGGAGTGTGTAGTCTAAATGGCCATAAAGCCAAGGGTGGTGATTAACTGCCACATGCAGTGCTGGAATGTTAGCTCCTGAGTTTTATGGTGAAAGCCCTCAATGGTACTCCCCATCTTAAAACAAGCTTTGTGGCAAGTGAACCCTCTATCTATCTCTATGGTTTTAAATCATCATCATTGTGGTGGAGCCCTGCTGAAAAAAACAGCATAGACCAGCCTTTGTTGTTTTTTCACTGCTGACTAGCCTTCGCTTTATTTCTGCTGGTGACCAGCAGAACATTCTGGTCACCCACAAGACATTATTGCAAAGTGATGTTGAATTCCTATTGGAATTCAGCCTTAGTGGGAATATCCAACAATTTGAATTTTTATTCATCCACAATCTGCATTCAAACCATCTAAACAGAAACAACCATTTCCAAGTCCACCTATCAAGTTGGATAGTTTAGTGTAGCATAAGATAAATTCATTGAATAATTAATCAATCAATGTACATTTAAAAACAAAGATTTTGAAACAGACTGCAATAGAGCATGCTGGGAAGTATGATAATGGTGTGCATGGTTTTGCAGACCAGCTAGACCAGTGGTCACCAGATCACTGTCTGAGTCAAAATGCAAGCTGATTTGTTTTTACATGACTTCAAAAACGTAAGCCTATGCAACATTAACCTACTAAAAACAGTACTGTAGCAATAGAGTGTGTGCAGTAGGGTATTAGGCGCAATACATTATCACCGCATATTGGCTTTGCTTGAATTGCCCTGTCAATGCACTGTTGTTCGGACCATTTTTTTTAAAAAGGTAAGCTATACTGTGTGATCACACAGAAGTAGATCAGTTGTTGTATTACTTGTGAGGCACAGCTGAGTGAGCATACATTTAAATCCTTTCCTTTTGATTTTACTGGGCTGATGGTGCTTGCATCTGATGGTCAGTCTCAGCTGAGGGAAAGAGCAGCAAACCAAGGGTCCGCCTCTAAATTTCCCTCAGCTCTCCCTTTCCTTCGCTGACACTGACCAAAAAGGGACAACGTCTTCCAGCAGACAGCAAAACTCGAGTCTCACTGCAATATTTCTGCCTCATGCACATATTCATATTGTGGGGTGTGGTCTAATATTTGTCAATTTGTGCCAACCGTAGGTGGAACAAATGGTGAAAGAAACATTTGTGAAGCATTGAGGCTTTTCAGACAATTGTTTTGAAATAGGTTTAATACGTGAGACTTTGATCAACACAGTGTACACAAGTGGCACCTGCTGGTCAAACTAATTTAGAGGAGCCAAATTATTATAAAAAATGTCCCACACAATGTAGTGTGTGCGCAGCTTAGCCAGGTGGTTGTTCAATGAAACAAAGCTTCGGACGTCATTGATTACATGCATTACACTAGCAACCAGCTGTGAATAAGTTATTGTGAAATTTACAGTAACTTAATAGCCAGTTAGTGCTAGTAACTCACTGGCAACTAAATGCCAGTAGTGATGGGAAACTGAGGTTTTCTGAAGGCTTCGGCACTTTCACCAAATTGTGCCGAAAAACGGTTAATTACCTAGAGCTTCATTATCTGTTCACAATGCACATTAGTGACATCTGCCTCTCAGGAATAAATAGCAGTGTCTGATTATAAGAGGTGGTAAGTCGTTGGCTTTAGTAGCCTATAATTGTTTAATTCATCTTACATCACGCTTCCCTTTCTTGCCTTCAAGTTGGCTATATTTTAAAAACTATGGCATTATTTAGGATGCTTAATACAGAAGCTTATAATTTACTAAATACAACCAATTATTTGAACAACAGTGCAGAAAGTGTGGTTTCACATTAAACAATTTTCTAAATAGTGTGCAACGGGATATTCTACCTGCTAAGCTACCAGTCAAGTGAAACGTTTTGTGCAAAATCCTAATTATATTTGTAAATATGGTGTCCAGAAGAGGTCGTTGTTTAAAAGCAGCTTGGAATCTAAGAAAGCACCGTAACCTTGGTGAAATCAGAGGGATCTCACAATTTTCAACACCCGGTTTGAAAAAGTATGTGAGCTTCAGACGTCAATGATGATGTACTTCTGATAAAGTGATAGACGCATCGGCACGCTGCTTAGCGATTTTGACGCATGCCTCGGAGCTCCGGTATCAAGCGTAACATACTGGCACCTTAAATGGCAACCTCTTACAAAGATTGTAGAACTAGGCATGGACAAATTAAGCGCTTAACCTTGATCAACATAATGATAAAACCACTTAAACTGGTAAGGTAAACAAAAGCAAGTCATTTTACAATAACACCTTAATTCAACTGTAAAAATACTGTATTTTTACTGCAACTCAGTAGCCGGTAACTTACTGTCAAATTACAGGTACATTTTAACAGTGTGTGTGCCATAAGCACATCTGAACTATCCTATAAGTATATAGTGCCTTTGGAAAGTATTCAGATGGTCACTCAGAGCTTTAGAGTTCCTCTGTGGAGATAGGAGAACCTTCCAGAAGGACCACCATCTCTGCAGCACCACTCCTCAGTAAAAAGGCACATGACAGCACGCTTGGAGTTTGCCAAAAGGCACCTAAAGATTCTCTGGTCTGATGAAACCAAGATTAAACTCTTTGGCCTGAATGCCAAGCGTCACGTCTGGAGGAAACCTGGCACCATCCCTACGGTGAAGCATGGTAGTGGCAGCATCATGCTGTGGGGATGTTTTTCAGTGGCAGGGACTAGGAGACTAGTCAGGATCGAGGCAAAGATTAACGGAGCAAAGTACAGAGCACTCAGGACCTCAGAATGGGGCGAAAGTTCACCTTCCAACAGGACAAAGACCCTAAGCACACAGCCAAGACAATGCAGGAGTCCTTGAGTGGCCCAGCCAGAGTCCGGACTTGAACTCGCTGCCGAAGGTGCTTCAATAAGGTACTGAGTAAAGAGTCTAAATACTTACAGTATGTAAATATTTCAGGTTTTTCTTTTTAATAAATTAGCAAAAATGTCTAAAAACCTGGTTTGGCATTGTCAATTATCAATTTTAGAATAAGGCTGTAACGTAACAAAATAAGGAAAAAGTAAAGGGGTCTGAATACTTTCCGAATGCACTGCAACTGTAGAACCTGTCATTGGCTCTACCTGGAACCAGAGGGATCTTCGTGAGAAGCAGGGATGGGCAACTTTGATGGGGTGGTGGTGGTGGGGGCCACAAATAGTCTGAACTGAGGGGTGGCAGTGGCTCCGGGTCTGCTTTTTTTGTTTTTTTCACCTTTATTTAACCAGGTAGGCCAGTTGAGAACAAGTTCTCACTTACAACTGCGACCTGGCCAAGATAAAGCAAAGCAGTGCGACACAAACAACAACACAGATTTACACATGGGATAACAAACGTACAGTCAATAACACAATAGAAAATCTATATACAGTGTGTGCAAATGTAGTAAGATTAGGGAGGTAAGGCAATAAATAGGCCAATTACAATTTAGCATTAACACTGGAGTGATAGATGTGCAGATGATGATGTGCAAATAGAGATACTGGGGTGCAAATGAGAAACAAATAACAATATGGGGATGAGGTAGTTGGGTGGGCTATTTACAGATGGGCTGTGTACAGGTGCAGTGATCGGTAAGCTGCTCTGACAGCTGACTCTTAAAGTTAGTGAGGGAGATAGAAGTCTCCAGTTTCAAAGATTTTTGCAATTCGTTCCAGTCATTGGCAGCAGAGAACTGGAAGGAATGGCGGCAAAAGGAGGTGTTGGCTTTGGGGATGACCAGTGAAATATACCTGCTGGAGCGCATGCTACAGTTGGGTGTTGCTATGGTGACCAGTGAGCTGAGATAAGGCAGGGATTTACCAAGCAAAGACATAAGCTAGTGGGTTTGGCGACGAATATGTAGTGAGGGCAAGCCAACGAGAGCATACAGGTCGCAGTGGTGGGTATTACAATATATGGGGCTTTGGTGACAAAACAGATGGCACTGTGATAGCCTCCATCAAGTTGGATGTAGTCTATGTTGGAGGCTATTTTGTAAATTACATTGCCAAAGTCAAGGATCGGTAGGATAGTCAGTTTTACGAGGGTTTGTTTGGCATCATGAGAGAAGGATGCTTTATTGCGAAATAGGAAGCCGATTCTAGATTTAATTTTGGATTGGAGATGCTTAATGAGTTTAGCGTCTAACCAGACACCTAGGTATTTGTAGGTGTCCACATATTATTAGTTAATAAGTCAGACCCGTTGAGAGTAGTGATGCTACCCTGGCGGGCGGGTGCGGGCAGCGTTCAATTGAAGAGCATGCATTTAGTTTTACTTGAATACCTGTAACTACTTAGCACTGATTAATTGGAACACACAATTGGTTTGGTGAGCTCATTAAGCCTTGAACTTCATAGACAAGTGCATCCAATCATGAGAAAAGGTATTTAAGGTAGCCAATTGCAAGTTGTTGTTCTCTTTGACTCTCCTCTGAAGAGTGGCAACATGGGGGCCTCAAAACAACTCTCAAATGACCTGAAAACAAAGATTGTTCAACATTATGGTTTAGGGGAAGGCTACAAAAAGCTATTGCAGAGATGTAAGCTGTCAGTGTCCACTGTGAGGAACATAGTGAGGAAATGGAAGACCACAGGCACAGTTCTTGTTAAGGCCAGAAGTGGCAGGCCAAGTAAAATATCGGAGAGGCAAAGGCGAAGGATGGTGAGAACGGTCAAAAACAGCCCACAGACCACCTCCAAAGACCTACAACATCATCTTGCTGCAGATGGTGTCACTGTGCATCATTCAACAATTCAGCGCACTTTGCACAAGGAGAAGCTGTACGGGAGAGTGATGCGGAAGAAGCCTTTTCTGCACACACGCCACAAACAGAGTCACTTGAGGTATGCAAACGCACATTTGGACAAGCCAGCTTCATTTTGGAATAAGGTGCTGTGGACTGATGAAACAAAGATTTAGTTATTTGGTCATAACAAGGGGCGTTATGCATGGCGGCAAAAGAACACAGCGTTCCAAGAAAAACACTTGCTACCCACAGTAAAATTTGGTGGGGGTTCCATCATGCTGTGGGGCTGTGTGGCCAGTGCCGGTACTGGAAACTTGTTAAAGTTTAGGGTCGCATGGATTCCACTCAATTTTAGCAGATTCTTTGGAATAATGTTGAAGAATCAGTCACAAAGTTGAAGTTATGCCGGGGCTGGATATTTCAACAAGACAACGACCCAAAATACTGCTCAAAATCTACCCGGGCATTTATGCAGAGGAACAAGTACAATGTTCTGGAATGGCCATCCCAGTACCTAGACCTGAATATCATTGAGAATCTGTGGGATGATTTGAAGCGGGCTGTCCATGCTCGGCAACCATCAAACCTAACTGAACTGGAGATGTTTTGTAAGGAGGAATGGTCGAAAATACCTTCATCCAGAATCCAGACACTCATTAGAGGCTATAGGAAGCGTCTAGAGTGTTAGGCTCTGGCAATAGAGAAGCCTATTGCTTCTCTATAATTCTATGGTCAGAGTCTGGCAGTTCTATATGTTCTATCTCTGTGTGGTGTTGTGTGTGGGATCCCTAATTAGAGGCAGCTGCTATGCATTGTCTCTAATTAGGGATCCTATTTATATGTGTATGTCCCACTCCATAGGCGTAGTTCACTATCTACATGTCCGTGTTCGATGTAAGTGTGTTTTCCGTTTGTATCTGTATCGTTGTTGTTTTGGATAGTTCGATACTAAGTCTAGTATATTAGTTAATAAATGATGTTGAACTATCGCTGCGCTGCGCCTTGGTCCTTATACACACCTGAGCGTGACAGAATGAACCACCAATCGACCAAGCAGCGCAATTCGGGAGTTAAGGAGAAAAAGAGAGGACAGCGTCGTAATTGGGGAGCAGGAGGTAATGGAGCTCGTAGGCAACCCCAACCCTTTAAATGGCCGGAGTCGCCTGCCACACCGATGCCCAGTCCTGGCCCGGTTATTTGCCCCGCTCCATGGCCTGAGTCTTTTGCCCCACCGATGTCCATTCCAGGACCAGTTGTCCGCCACACTCCATGGCCGGAGTCGCCTGCCACACCGGTGCCCAGTCCTGGCCCGGTTATCTGCCCCGCTCCATGGCCGGACACGTTCAACCACACCGGTCACTGTGCATCATTCAACAATTCAGCGCACTTTGCACAAGGAGAAGCTGTACGGGAGAGTGATGCGGAAGAAGCCTTTTCTGCACACACGCCACAAACAGAGTCACTTGAGGTATGCAAACGCACATTTGGACAAGCCAGCTTCATTTTGGAATAAGGTGCTGTGGACTGATGAAACAAAGATTTAGTTATTTGGTCATAACAAGGGGCGTTATGCATGGCGGCAAAAGAACACAGCGTTCCAAGAAAAACACTTGCTACCCACAGTAAAATTTGGTGGGGGTTCCATCATGCTGTGGGGCTGTGTGGCCAGTGCCGGTACTGGAAACTTGTTAAAGTTTAGGGTCGCATGGATTCCACTCAATTTTAGCAGATTCTTTGGAATAATGTTGAAGAATCAGTCACAAAGTTGAAGTTATGCCGGGGCTGGATATTTCAACAAGACAACGACCCAAAATACTGCTCAAAATCTACCCGGGCATTTATGCAGAGGAACAAGTACAATGTTCTGGAATGGCCATCCCAGTACCTAGACCTGAATATCATTGAGAATCTGTGGGATGATTTGAAGCGGGCTGTCCTTGCTCGGCAACCATCAAACCTAACTGAACTGGAGATGTTTTGTAAGGAGGAATGGTCGAAAATACCTTCATCCAGAATCCAGACACTCATTAGAGGCTATAGGAAGCGTCTAGAGTGTTAGGCTCTGGCAATAGAGAAGCCTATTGCTTCTCTATAATTCTATGGTCAGAGTCTGGCAGTTCTATATGTTCTATCTCTGTGTGGTGTTGTGTGTGGGATCCCTAATTAGAGGCAGCTGCTATGCATTGTCTCTAATTAGGGATCCTATTTATATGTGTATGTCCCACTCCATAGGCGTAGTTCACTATCTACATGTCCGTGTTCGATGTAAGTGTGTTTTCCGTTTGTATCTGTATCGTTGTTGTTTTGGATAGTTCGATACTAAGTCTAGTATATTAGTTAATAAATGATGTTGAACTATCGCTGCGCTGCGCCTTGGTCCTTATACACACCTGAGCGTGACAGAATGAACCACCAATCGACCAAGCAGCGCAATTCGGGAGTTAAGGAGAAAAAGAGAGGACAGCGTCGTAATTGGGGAGCAGGAGGTAATGGAGCTCGTAGGCAACCCCAAGAAAATTTCGGGGGGGGGGGCTATGGGGGTGGTCTGGCCGCGAGGAAGACGCGCCAGTACCACTCCCCTTGTGGAACATGGAAAGGCCAATGTACAAATGGGGGGCGCAGAGCAAGGAGCATGAGGAGTATTTGGAGGAACATTTTGGAGAGATTCTGGAGGAAATGAGGGAGATAGAAGAGGAGGTTGAGAAGGAAATGTGGAAGTGGATCGTCCGGGTCCGGTTGCCTTCTCCACTCCCGTGAAAGAGCAGTCCGCTCCACCGGTGCCCAGTCCGGGTCCGGCCGTCTGCTACACTCCAGTGCCAGAGCAGTCCTCTCCACCGGTGCCCAGTCAGGGTCTGGCCGTCTGCTACACTCCAGAGCCAGAGCAGTCCGCTCCACCGGTGCCCAGTCCGGGTCCGGCCGTCTACTACACTCCAGTGCCAGAGCAGTCCTCTCCACCGGTGCCCAGTCAGGGTCTGGCCGTCTGCTACACTCCAGTGCCAGAGCAGTCCGCTCCACCGGTGCCGGCTCCACGCACCAGGCCTCCTGTGAGTCTCTCCAGTCCGGTCAGCACAGTGCCGGCTCCCCGCACTCGCCCTGAAGTGAGTGTCACCAGTCTGGTGCCATCTGTGCCGGCTCCACGCACCAGGCCTCCAGTGCGTCTCTCCAGTCCGGTATGTTCCATGCCGGCTCCCCGCACTCGCCCTGAAGTGCGTGTCACCAGTCCGGTGCCATCTGTGCCGGCTCCACGCACCAGGCCTACAGTGAGTCTCTCCAGTCCGGTATGTTCTATGCCGGCAACCCGCACTCGCCCTGGAGTGCGTGTCACCAGTCCGGTGCCATCTGTGCCGGCTCCACGCACCAGGCCTCCAGTGCGTCTTTCCAGTCCGGTATGTTCCATGCCGGCTCCCCGCACCCAACCTCCAGTGCGTGCGCCCAGCCAGGTGCCTCCAGTACCGGCTCCACGCACGGTAATTTACCCCGCTCCATGGCCTGAATCTTTTGCCCCACCGGTGCCCATTCCAGGACCGGTTGTCTACCCCTTTAAATGGCCGGAGTCGCCTGCCACACCGATGCCCAGTCCTGGCCCGGTTATTTGCCCCGCTCCATGGCCTGAGTCTTTTGCCCCACCGATGTCCATTCCAGGACCAGTTGTCCGCCACACTCCATGGCCGGAGTCGCCTGCCACACCGGTGCCCAGTCCTGGCCCGGTTATCTGCCCCGCTCCATGGCCGGACACGTTCAACCACACCGGTGCCCAGTCCGGGCCCGGTCATCAGAGTAGAACTAAGGAGGAAGCTATCCACTTCGCCGGGGCCGGAATCGCCCTCCCTAACCCTCCCCTCATGTAATTGTGTTTGGATTCTTGCGGCCGGGAGTCCGCGCCTTTGAGGGGGGGTACTGTCAGGCTCTGGCCAAAGAGAAGCCTATTGCTTCTCTATAATTCTATGGTCAGAGTCTGGCAGTTCTATGTTCTATCTCTGTGTGGTGTTGTGTGTGGGATCCCTAATTAGAGGCAGCTGCTATGCATTGTCTCTAATTAGGGATCCTACTTATATGTGTATGTCCCACTCCATAGGCGTGGTTCATTGTCTACATGTCCGTGTTCGATGTAAGTGTGTTTTCCGTTTGTATCTGTATCGTTGTTGTTTTGGATAGTTCGATACTAAGTCTAGTTTATTAGTTAATAAATGATGTCGAACTAACGCTGCGCTGCGCCTTGGTCCTTATACACACACCCGAGCGTGACATAGAGGCTGTTATTTTAGCAAAAGGAGGCTCTACTAAATATTGATGTGATTTTTCTGCACCTGTCTAATTTCGTTTTGATGCATATTGCACATTTTCGATTAATCCAATAAACCTCATTTCACTACTGAAATATTACTGTGTCCATCAGTTATTTGATAGATCAAAATGAAATTGCTGATCCAAATACCCAACTATTTATAAATGGAAATCATGGAAATTGTCAGGGGTGCCCAAACTTTTTCATACGACTGTAGATAGATAGATAGAGGGGTCTTTGGCCTGGTTTGCTAACTACCTCTCTCAAAGAGGGCAGCGTATGGGGTACACACTTAGTGACAGCTGCCTGTCAGTAAGTGTGTACCCCAAGGCTCGATCCTAGAACCCACGCTTATCTCAATTTACATCAACAACATAGCTCAGGCAGTAGGAAGCTTGTTTAAAGTTTGCTGCACAACATTTGGAAAAGCCAGTGAAATACTGGGAGAATATAGTGTGGTCAGATGAGAGCAAAATTGAACTGTTTGGATGTCATAATACACACCATGTTTGGAGGAGAAATGGCAGATAGATAGATAGATAGATAGATAGATAGATAGATAGATAGATAGATAGATAGATAGATAGATAGATAGATAGATAGATAGATAGATAGATAGATAGATAGATAGATAGATAGATAGATAGATAGATAGATAGATAGATAGATAGATAGATAGATAGATAGATAGATAGATAGATAGATAGATAGATAGATAGATAGATAGATAGATAGATAGATAGATAGATAGATAGATAGATAGATAGATAGATAGATAGAACAACTATACATGAATATGTACATACAGTCCTGAATGAATGAGTTCTGAATGAATAAGTCCTGCGTGAATGAGTGATTACAGACCAGAGAGTTACTCAGGAATAGATGGATGCCTAATTGTTAAACTAGGTCCTAACACCCCAACAGTTCCAGGTCTATGTTGCCAAAGGTATGGCACCCCGGTGAGGCATTAAATAGTCTAATAGCCTCTGGCAGGAAGGACCTCCTGTAGCACTCTCTGGCACACCGTGGTGGGATCAGTCTGCGTCATAACCATGGCATGCAGAGGGTGGGATCCTTCTCTCCACCACCTCCTCTAGAGTGTCAAGGTTAATCCCCAGAACAGAGCTAGCCTTCCTGATTAGCTTATTTACCCGAGAAGCATCACCAGACTTTATGTTGGCGCCCCAGCACACCACTGCAAAAAAGATGGCACTGGCCACTACAGACTGGTAGAACGTATGCAGTAGTTTATTGCACACGTTGAAGGACCTGAGCCTCCTCAGAATATAGAGTCGGCTCTGGCCCTTTTTGTACAGAGCCCCGGTGTTACCAGCCCATTCCAGCCTGTTGTCCATATGGACTCCCAGGAACTTGTATGGCCCAACCATTTCCACATCCATCCCCTGTATAGGGATTGCAGTCGGTTGGGCCTTGGTTCTCCTGAAGTCCACCACCATCTCCTTTGTTTTTCTGATGTTGAGCTGAAGGTGTTTCTGCTCACACCACACCACAAAGTCATTGATTGTGCTCATGTACTCCTCCTCCTGCCTACCACCGATGCACCCTGCAATTGTATAGTCATCCGATAACTTTTGTAGGTGGCATGTTTCAGAGTTATATCTGAAGTCTGAGGTGTAGAGGGTGAACAGGAAGGGGGACAGGACTGTTCCCTGGGGGGCCCCTGTGTTGCTCACTGCCCGTTCTGAAACACAGCTCTGTAGCCATACAAATTGTGGCCTACCAGTCAGGTAGTCCGTAACACCAGGAGAATAAGGGTGCTTCCACTTTCATCCTCCTCATCTTCTCAAAAAAACATAACCCTCACAGTGCAACCTGTGTTTTCCAGGTGAGAGTAGGCCCTCTAAAGAATTTAGATGATTGCATCATCCACCCCGATGTTGCGCTGGTATGCGAACTGCAGGGGGTCAGCACAGACCCTAAGCACCCTTGAGCTGATGTCATCAGGGCCCGCTGCTTTCCACTGATGTAGTCTCTCCAGCTCTCTCTTCACCTGGTTGGTGGTGAAAGCCAGCCCAGGTGGGGGGAAGGGGGGTGTTGAGGATCAGTCCAGAGGTGGGGGGAAGGGAGGTGTTGCAGAACAGTCCAGAGGGAGTGGGGAGGGGGATGCTGATTGTCTCAACGGAGGTGTCGTGTGAAAGGGGGGGGATACATCTCATTGGCTTTTACCTGTTAAACAATTGGTTCATCTCATTGGCTTTTACCTGTTAAACAATTGGTTCATCTCATTGGCTTTGTCCTGGGTCCCCCACGTCTGCCCACTGTTTGACTTTTTGAAGCCAGTGATATTTCTCATACCCTTCCACACCTCTCTCACCTGGCTCTGCCTCAGCTTGTCCTCCATCTTCTCCTTATACACTCTCTTCCCCTCAGCAATCCGCAACTTCAGCTCCCTCTGGACACATTTCAATTTGTCCTTGTCCCCCTCCTTGAAGGCCCTCTTCTTCTCATTCAACAGGGCCTTCAGGTCGCTGGTGACCCAGGGTTTATTATTTGGAAAACAGTGTACCTTCCTGGTGGGTACAGTGGTGTTTACACAAAAATTGATATAGTCCGTTATGCAGTCTGTAAGTCCATTAATGTCCTCCCTATGAGCCTCACAGAGCACATCCCAAAGCAGTCCTGTAGGGCCTCATTCGCCTCCTGGGACCATCTCCTAATGGTCGCTGGCTGCTGTTGGACCATAGGCCTGTAGAGTGGGGTGAGGTGGACAAGGTTGTGATCCGATCTACCTAGGGGAGGGAGTGCAGTGGAGTTATATGCATCCTTCACATTTGCATATAACAAGTCCAAAGTTGTATTATTCCTAGTTGGGCACAAACTGTTTGAATGTGGGCAACGTTGAAGAGAGAGATGCATGGTTAAAATCCCCAGAAATGGCAAAAAGGTCACTGGGATGGCTGTCTGTAACCTCGCGATGACGTCACACGCTGTGTTTGCGTCAGCAGAGGGCGGGATGTAAACAATAACAGCAATGGCCACCATGAATTCCCTCGTTAAATAGTAGGGTCTCAGGCTAACGGCCAACAGCTCAATGTCCGGGCTACAAAACATTTCCTTAACAGTAATATGTCTTGGAATACACCATCTGTTGTTAACTAATAAAGCCAGCCCCCCTCCTTTACTCTTACCGGAAGAAGCGCTATCCCTGTACACTCTGATGGTCTGGAAACCGTCGATAATGACGTTCCCTGTGGGGATGTTATCATTCAGCCAAGACTAGCTTCTCTGAACTCCCTTTGTCCATGGACAAGACCCTTTAGTTCCTCCATCTTGTTATGCAGTGATCTCACGTTACCAATAATTATGGACGGTATAGCCGGCTTGTATTTCCTAAGCTTTGCTTTACACTTCAATCTCGCCCGCCTTTTCAACTCGTCCGGAATAACTAACTTTTCCCTGGGGTGCAGCAGCGCTGAGTGTGCTAAATCCAATAGCTGGGCTCTGTTGTAAATAATTGAGGACTCGTGTGTACAATCGGCGCTGCTAAACGTAAGAAAAAGTGCTAACACCGCTAAAACCTTGGTAAAACAGTAGCAGTAACTATATAGTTCAACTGTTAAAAAGAAAAACTCACGAAAAACATACTAAAACAACAATTAAGGCACAAACATGGGAGCTGCTTAACAGGCGACCACACAGGGCGGCGCCAAGGAGTGAGGTGTCGTCTGCGTAGAGGTGGATCAGAGAGTCACCAGCAGCAAGAGCGACATCATTGATATATACAGAGAATATAGTCAGCCCGAGAATTGAACCCTGTGGCACCCCCTTAGAGCCAGAAATCCGGACAACAGGCCCTCCGATTTGACACACTGAACTCTATCTGAGAAGTAGTTGGTGAACCAGGCGAGGCAGTCATTTGAAAAACCAAGGCTATTGAGTCTGCCGATCATGGGCGTGCTTAACACGCCCATGATTATATTCCATCATATTTTCCAGCACGCTCTATTGCAGTTCAATTATTGTATTTCTTATGCTACACAAAGATAAATAACATACCTTTTCCTAAAGTAATCCAATATGTTAGTTGGACTTTTTGCACCCGTTACTGAAATGGTTGTTCCAGTTTAGATGGTTTAGGTAGTCTCATGTAGTCATCTTTCTAACCCTGCAGTCATTCTGAATGCAGATTGTGGGAATCCACTCTAGCTGGATTCAAATAGGAATTAAACATCACTTTGCAAGCCAGCATAACATGACTTGATCCTGGTTTGCTTTAGTTTTTGCTGGTCACCAGTGTCGAAAACACAGTGAAGGCTGGTCACCAGCGAAAACACAGTGGAGGCTGGCCACCAGTGAAAGCACAATGAAAGCTGGTCTGCCAGCATAACCAGCTAGACCATGCTGGTCTGCCAGCATAACCTGCTAGAGCATGCTGGTCTGCCAGCATAACCTGCTAGACCATGCTGGTCGGCCAGCAAAACCAGCTAAACTATGCTGGTCAGACCAGCTTGACCAGAACCCGACCAGCACTGACCAGCATAGATCACCATTTCTGCTGGTCTATGCTGTTTGTTTAGGAAGGATGAAAAAAATATTTAAAACTTTACTCACATCAATTTGTTTGTTGTCCATTTTGAGCAAGCCTTTCTCTCGGTTTCTCATCCTCATCTCTAGAGCATCCATTATAAGATCTTGGATCAGCTCCTCAGTCAATCTTTCCACCCAACAGTTTATGTCAAAACTAGAGCTGATGTTGTGTCCTGCTGTTTGGGGGCATGAATCAAAACCAATCTGCAAAATAGGACCAATAAATAGTTTGACAAGCAAGCATAAAATGGCACCCTGGACACACTTTAAGCAAACAACTTGTCCCCAAGCCTTTTCTCCTTAATTAAGCATTGTCTTTACAAGTTATTTACAAACATAATATAGTTTTTTTTATCATCTGGCTCTTTGCCATAACAAAAAAATCCTTACTTGATTTTTAATGAAGGAAAGTGGGTGTGGCACTCTAAAGACACAACAAAGGTAAAAGTCTGTGATGACTAAGGTTTGCCTCAAATGTGCTATTACACGGTCTGTTTAAGACAAAACTCACTTGAAATAATGATGATACAAGTATAGGGGTGGATGAACTTGATGCCTTCGGTGTCTTGTTACAACAATCAAGTTGAGGGTTTTGGCACCATTTCTCTTGTATTTGTTCCTCTTTACAGGTCATTTTAGTAGTTGAAGGATCATCGATTGGTGTATTCTGGTCCCTGTCTCTGTTGCCTTCCAATGGTCCACCTGAGGCTTTATCTTCTTTCAATCCCTCCTCTTGTGATTTCGAGCAGTTTGGTGGTTCTTCATCTGAGAAGGTATCCTCCTCAGCCCCAGTATCCAGATCACTGTCTTCTGCCCCTCGTAAAGCAGAGATGTCCTCTGCTCGGACCAGAACACCACAGTTCCTATCACATCTGAAATATTTCACCCCTCTAAAGGTCCCGTTGTGGTTTCCGTCTGGCCTGTCCAGCGCCACACCTACCCAAAGGCCACCAGCAAATGCTGCCGGCCCCTTGTACTTCAGCACACCAGGTCTGGAAAGGCAGACAAGAACCCTATCGCCAATTTCAAAGGAGAAGAGCGAGTCTGTGACATCATCTTCCCCTGGAAGCGAGCTGGAGTTCTCAGTTCTGTGAAAAACATTCTGAAATGTATGGTACGCAGTAGAGCTAGCTTCAGCAAGGTCTTTGTTAGTTTCGCCAGAGTTTGTTGTGTTGTTTACATGTGGTGCCATATCATCAGGGAGAGGAGGAACATGCTCACTGTTAATGGATGGGTCCTCTTTGAGATACAGATCATTTCCTTCAGGAGGAGGCAGGAATTCCTCTTCACTTGTCCATGTGATCACCTCAAAAGCAGGTGTGGGAGGTAGCAGAGTTGAGCAAACACTCCCATATCCTGCACAGTGCGCTACAGGTGGAGGGAGCTCATAGCTTCCATAAGAAAGAACCTCATCCACTGGGGAAAGGATTTCTGACAGTCCTTCCTCAGAAACAGCTGTTTTTGACCACCCTCTAGTAACAGGTTTAGGCATCTGTAAAACCAGTGGCATGCACAACTGACCGAATGGTTTAGTCAAAGAAGAGTGGTATATCCTTGTTGAATTTAGACATAAAAGCTGAGTTTGTGAATCGTTTTTGGACCTTTCAGTGAAGTGTGGAGAGCGTGTGTTCCCTCCGCCTCTCGTTTCATCTATAAGATCCTCCTCCTCAATGTAGGTCAGACAGTCACTGCTGGAAGAAAATGCATCTAATTCATCCTCTGTTTCAGAGACATTGTCATCACACAAGGGGCTTTCACGACTCGTCTTTGTGTCACTATTGCTTGTGTTGTGGACAAAGGTTGCACTGAACCGACTTCCACTGTTGGATACAAATGTGTTGGTCTTCATCGTTTGTTCAGCTTCTTTAGGTTCTATTATGGTGTCGCCAGGGCGGGATACCAAACACTCCTCAGTCCCTGTACTGGTTAACTGGTGATTGTTCTTGCCATTATTGCTTAACGGCAATAGACCATGTGATCTTTGGTCGTTCTGTACATTGAGAATTACTGGTTTGCACATCACCTCTATAGCAAAGTCTGTGTCCATAGCATCAAGATTAGCACAGGACGTCATTGGTAATTCCTGATCCTGTGCATTCCTCTGTCCCTCATACCTGTTCTGGCAGTCTTCAAAGAGCTCCTTGCTATTGGACAGGAAAGGAGATCCTGTCATGGAACGTACAGTGACTATTTTTGCTGTCGGAATGTTTGAGAATGATGGACAGATGGAAACATTCTCAAGAGACGAGGCCACATTGAGAAAAGGGGGAAGTGTTTCTTTATTGCCATTCTTTTCAGGCGATCTCTTTTCCTCAGGGTAAGCAGGATGAGACTTGGATGTCTGAATCTTCTCTTTAGTCAGAAATCCTGTAAAAAAGATTCATTTTACAGATAAATGTTCACGTTGAAAATTGAATAATATTCTCATCAGATGCAATGGAATCAGTCAATCCAAAAACAGTAGCGCGAATTGAAAACGGCCTCTGCCTCCCACCCTGTTTTGCCTTGAACTAAATATGCTGAGTCAGTCAGCCTGAGAGCATGAATATGCAAGGCTGGAAAATCCTCTGGAAATAGATTGTCATCTTTATGTAGCAGTATATTGTTATAAGTCAGGAAAATAACAATCAATAGCTCCAATGCAATACATTTAACATGCTACCTTTATCAGTTTCTGAAAAAAAGTATATCATGAGACAGTGTAGTGTTACTGACACACATCCATCCTCAGCAGTCTGTGTTGCAATAATATTCATATTCTATAGTAACAGCAGCAGGGAATTAATCTACAGCATATGTCAAAGATCCACTCCAATCAAAGGTGGAAGTTGAGATTTTGAATGTTCAGTTCAACGCGTCATGAATTATTCTGACCTTTTTTAACCACATTGTAAGAAAATTATTGCAGTGTCTGCAAAGCCTGTTCCCATTCCATCTACCTGTTAGAATATCTGCTGGGATTTGCACACCTCGCTTCACTGTATCACACCAAGGCGATTTTGCTGCACAGAGCTCAACTCTGACACTTTGAGACCGAGGTAAGCCTTTGAGATTGTGACTAAGAGAGGAGCTTGGCTCCTTAGCTGTAGGTAGGTCTTGCTTGGACAAGGGCTGTTCCTTAGAATTTGATTCCCCGTCATAGTTCCATAGTTCCCCCGATGAAAAGAGTCTGCTCAACCCTGAGCCTGTCCAAAACCTGACAAGACAAAGCACAGATAAGTATTCTCTCTTCAGAGCAGAGCAGCCATGCTGAAATCCTTTGGACACTGATGCAGCCTGGGTCTGGTTAATTAATCTCATATAGACATATGGTAATATTAAGTATCAGTATGGATCAGAAATATGGGACACTACAGCCCTTTGTCCTCAACCAGTCCCTATTACATAGATTGTCCTATTAAAAATAAATCTACCAAGCAGTGCATGCATATAATACTGATAAAAAATGTCCTCCACCTACCCTGGCCTGCTCATGACTGGCATACTGGCACAGCTGTTATGTCAGAGATGCTGCTGCTCAATTTCAAAGGCAAGACTGAGTTTCCCTGAGAGAGACTGCAGCCACACCCCTGGCTGCATCTCTTTCATTTCAGCCGTCTGACCTATCTTAGTATCCTAACTCCAGAAATGATCACATAGCACGAGGAAGATGCATCTTTCTCTAAAGCGTTGCCCTGCTCCTCTCTAGCTTGTTTCACTCCCACTTTCTCTCTCGCTTTCTCTGGCCAATCAGTTTCTCTCTGTATCCACCCTCCCCTCTCCTCTCCACTCCTTCCTGTTTTCCCTCTCCCTCTCCCCCCTCACTCTCTCTCTCTGAGTAAATACCCTGGCTGACGCACTGTAGCTTTTAACATCCTCTCTCACTATACACACTGCTGACAATGTAAATCCCCTAAGAAGCACTTCAGGTTCAAAATCATCCTTGTTTTCCCCCTGAAATAATATGCTGCAGTGGCTGCAGTACATAGCCAGCAAACATGCCCACATTGGCAAGATGAGGGCCCAATGCCGACTCAAATATTGTCCCCACGTAGGCTGCCCACATTGTGCCGATGTGGGCTCAATGCGTGTTAAAGCATTGGACCCTAGTAGGCTGCCTACATTGGGCGGGTGCGCCTTTGCTAATCAGCTCCATATCGGCCCCTTGGCAGGTGGCCCGATAATTGATAGTCACGTCTATATTTAGGTTTTGAGCCAGCAATGCATGTTAATAAAATATTTAAATCAATCGTCTCCCTCAAATGAAGGGGATTATGTGGCGGGGGCTCCCAAGTGGCGCAGTGGTCTAAGACACTGCATCTCAGTGCTAGAGGCATCACTACAGACAACCTGGTTCAAATCCAAACTGTATCACAACCGGCTGTGATTGGGAGTCCCATAAGGCGGCGCACAATTGGCCCAGAATCATCTGAGTTTGGCCGGTGTAGGCCATCATCATAAATAAGAATTTGTTCTTAACTGACTTGCCTAGTTAAATAAAGGTTAAATAAATACAAAATGACACAATCTTTGGAAGAGGGAGAGTATCTGATTTCATTGGTTAGCCCTGAGTTAGCCTGCCCTGGAGCAGGTTAGTTCTGAAGGATTCGTTGCCATAGAAATGTACCTGGCTAAAAGGTGAGCCACTTTCATGTTACCGGTTACTCCGAATTGAACTCAAAGTTAACGAAAGTTTCCTCGCTAACTCCTCCAACATGATTCGTAGTATCCTCTGTGTCTGTGAATCCATCCACACACAGAGAGACAGAGGAGACATAACTGTAAATCAACCATACACTAAAACTATCTACAAACCAATCATTAATTAAGAATTGATGATTCATCATAATGAGATGGTGAGTACTGAATGATAGTTGTACTGTAGCATGAGGTCATAAAGACAGATGGAGACATGCTCACCTCTACAGTGCCTTGCTGTGCATCTTTTATTATTATTTTTTATTTTCTGGTGCCCACTCCTGAAAGAGAGGTTTTCATCAGACTCCATTGAACAACAAGGCAAGCCTGTCCAGTATATTACTGTCCAGCTTTCTCTAATAATGGTTACATTGTTGGACCATACACTATTGTTATACAGTCTGCTACATTAGCTTGTAACACTTAACTATATTAGACTAACTGACAACAACCAAGGGGCTAAAGACTACATCATCCCATATTACAGTACGCTCCATTAGGCCCCATTAACCTACATTAGCCTGCTGTATGTGTGTTGCACCTGGAACTCAGGCCAGTCAGTGGGAATGCCCGGTCTGTGGGTGTTCTTCCACCAGTGCAGTTTTGCCCTGCTCATTGATGGCCTTGAGAGTGTTCTGTACCTCATTATACACAGCCTTCACACTGGGAGAGAAAAGAGGAGAGAAGGAGAAAAAGGGGAGGGAGAAAGATAGAAAGGGAAGGGAGAGTGAGGCGAAATGAGAGATCAGGGTATGAAATGATCAGTGACAGATGAGATGAAGAAAGACCACCCACATCCACACACACCCTCCTAGTAACAACTCTCGTGGTGCAGTGGTCTAAGACACTGCATCTCAGTGCTAGAGGCGTCACTACAGATAACCTGGTTTGAAAAACCAAAACAGGGGGCCCCAGGACCGAGTTTGGGAAACCCTGCGTTAGACTACTAGCTAGGAATCGGAAATAAGACCTAAATGTCTCTCTGGTTGATAACGTTAACTAGCTAGGTCAAAGCAATGTATACCCAGACATTAGTATTAATTAGTACATAGTCAGAAATAACTAGCTAGAAGGCAAAATAACTGGCTAGTTAGCTAACGTCATATCTTTTAGGACCGAGACGTGTTCGCTGACAGGAAAAATTATTATTGACTACTAGCAGGAGGAATGTAGTAGTATGGTGCCCCTGGAGCAAATTAGGGTTAAGTGCCTTGCTCAAGGACACATCAACAGGTTTTTCACCTTGTTGGGTCAGGTATTCAAACCAGCGACCTTTCGGTTAGTGGCCCAACACTCTAACCGCTAGGCTACCTGCCGCTACATCTTTTATACAATGTCAGAAGATGTAACATGCGTTTCACAAAACAGAATGCAGAGAGAACCCTCGCTAAGTGTTTCGTTGACGCTTGTGTCCATACTGATATGATCAAAAGATAGGAAGCACTGCTTTCGGATCAGCGTTCTCCCTCTTACCTTAAAGTGGCAATCAGCAGTTGCTACTGTACATCCATTTTTGGACTTATAAATGAACGATATGTACCCATTGATTCTTGAAGAAAATTACCTTTAAATGCCTCATGAGCTTAGTCCAACTGTCTTACCCAAACTGTCAGAACCCAAAATATAAGCTTGTTTTGTAAACAAATAATATAAACACACAATCTATAGCATCGAAACATGGTTAAAACTATTATTTTGATCAGTCCTTGCATCCATAGCGAGGTTACATTTCTCCAACCCTCAGCTTTTTACCAAATCAGGGGTGGGGCAACCGCTTTGTTATTGTTTCTACTGCTTTAACATTATAATTAGTCCACAATACTGACAACAGATAAGCTCATAGAGAGATATTATCACCTATGGCTGCATATATTGAGGTGGCTTATTCTAATGCTTGCCCTATAATAATGCACTAAATCAAGATTTGGCACATCATTACGTGCGTTACACATCATGAAATACACTCAGTGGCCAGTTTATTGGGTACACCCATCTAGTATCGGGTTAGGCCCCATTTGCTTCCAGAACAGCCTGAATTATTCGGGGCATAGATTCTGCAAGGTGTGACGACAAACGTTGCTCAATTGGTATCACGGAATCTAACGTGTGCCAGGAAAACATTCCCCACACCATTACACCACCACCACCAGCCTGTACCGTTGACACCAAGCAGGATGGGGCCATGGACTTATGCTGCTTACACCAAATCTTGACTCTGCCATCAGCATGATGCAAAAGGAACTGGGATTCATCGGACCAGGCAATGTTTTTCCACTCCTCAATTGTCCAGTGTTGGTGATCGCGCGCCCTCTGCCACTGTTGTACTACGCTGTTATTTGCCTGTTTGTGGTCCACCTGTTAACTTGCACGATTCTTGCCATTCTCCTTCAACCTCTCATCAACAAGCTGTTTTCGCCCACAGGATTGCCGCTGACTGGATGTTTGTGGTCCACCTGTTAACTTGCACGATTCTTGCCATTCTCCTTCAACCTCTCATCAACAAGCTGTTTTCGCCCACAGGATTGCCGCTGACTGGATGTTTGTTGTTTGTCGCACCATTCTCAGTAAACCCTAGACACAGTCGTGCGTGAAAATCCCAGGAGGCCGGACGTTTCTGAGATATGCCTCAATGCCTGTATCCCTGCTTTATATAGCAAGCCATGGACACTGTCTGCAAGAGCGAACCATTTTCATGAACGGGGTGGTGTAGCTAATAAATTGGTCACTGAGTGTATATTGAGGCAAAAATTTGACAGTAGATACCTAAATAAACTTTTATTTCAATATCATTCAAATATACACTACCGGTCAAAAGTTTTAGAACACCTACTCATTCAAGGGTTTTTCTTTATTTTTACTATTTTCTACTTATTTTCTATTTTCATTGATGACAGCTTTGTACACTCTTGGCATTCTCTCAACCAGCTTCACATGGAATGCTTTTACAACCGTTTTGAAGGAGTTCCCACATATGCCCACATATTTTTTTATTTCATTTAACCAGGTAGGCCAGTTGAGAACTAGTTCTTATTTACAACTGCAAACTGGCCAAGATAAAGCAAAGCAGTGCGACAACAAAATAACAACACAGAGTTGCACATGGGATAAACAAACAAAGAAATGCTAGCTCTAAGGAATCTTTGCAGTATTTAGTTTTTTGGCTACCATTGTTCCTGTACCCAAGAAAGCAAAGGTAACTGGACTAAATGACTATCGCCCCGTAGCACTCACTTCTGTCATCATGAAGTGCTTTGATATACTAGTCAAGGATCATATCATCTCTACCTTACCTGCCACCCTAGACCCACTTCAATTTGCTTACCGCACCAATAGATCCACAGAAGACGCAATCGACATCACTCTACACATTGCCATATCTTATCTGGACAAGAGGAATACCTATGTAAGAGTACTGTTCATTGACTATAGCTCAGCATTCAACACCATAGTACCCTCAAAGGTCATCATTAAGCTTGAGGCCCTGGGTCTGAACCCCGCCCTGTGCAACTGGGCCCTGGACTTCCTAACGGGCCACCCAAGGTGGTGAAGGTAGGAAACAACACCTCCACTTGGCTGATCCTCAACACAGGGGCCCCATAAGGTTGGGTGCTCAGCCTACTCCTGTAATCCCTGTTCACCCACGACTGGTGGCCAAGCACACCTCCAACTCAATCATCAAGTTTGCAGACGACACAACAGTAGTAGGCTTAATTACCAACAATGACGAGACAGCCTACAGGGAGGAGGTGGGGGCTCTGGGAGTGTGGTGCCAGGAAAATAACCTCTCATTCAACGTCAACAAAACAAAGGAGATGATCGTGGACTTCAGGAAACAGCAGAGGGTGCACCCCCCTATCCACATTGACGCGACTGCAGTGGAGAAGGTGGAAAGCTTCAAGTTCCTTGGCTTACACATGACTGACAAACTGAAATGGACCATCCACACAGACAGTGTGGTGAAGAAGGTGCAACAGAGTCTCTTCAACCCCAGGAGACTAAAGAATTTTGGCATGGCACCAAAACCCTCAAACTTTTACAGATGCACAATTGAGAGCATCCTGTATCACCACCTGGTACGGCAACTGCATCACCCGCTACTGCAAGGCTGTGGCGGGTAGCCCAACTCTGGCGGGTATCCCCCATTCAGAGGACTGCTATAAGCCCTCAGCAGGCCACTTTTGCATCTTTGGAGTTTAGCCTCCAACTATATGCCATAGGTAAGCCGTCTACCCATGAGTTAATTTGAAAGACAATAGCCAGGAATCTCAAATTCAGCCTGCCACCTTCCAGCTAACCACTGAAAGCAAGAGGCTGCAAGCTGTTTTTGTTGTGATCTATAAACCTTAGCCTACATTTTTGTGATTTAAATTTGATTTGATTGATTTGCCCATTTAAAAACAAAACAACCACACACGAGGAAACAATGCATAAAAAATAACCAAGGATGACACAAAAGTGATGCACCTAATAATTTACAGTTTATAGCCATTAATAACCTACTTTTTTAAAATGTGTTTAATTTTCTAGGCTATACAGTGCATTCGGAAAGTATTCAGACCCCTTTGTCAAAAACATAAAAAACATAAATACCTTATTTACATAAGTATTCAGACTTATGCTATGAGACTCGAAATTGAGCTCAGGTGCATCCTGTTTTCATTGAACATCCTTGAGATGTTTCTACAACTTGATTGGAGTACACCTGTGGTAAATTATAATGATTGGACATGATTTGGAAAGACGCACACCTGTCTATATAAAGGTCCCACAGTTGACAGTGCATATCAGAGCAAAAACCAAGCCATGAGGTCGAAGGTATTGTTTGTAGAGCTCCGAGACAAAAATATGTCTGCAGCATTGAAGGTCCCCAAGAACACAGTGGCCTCCATCATTCTTAAATGGAAGAAGTTTGGAACCACCAAGACTTCCTAGATCTGGCTGCCCGGCCAAACTGAACAATCGGGGGAAAAGGGCCTTGGTCAGGGAGGTGAAAGGGCGACGACCCTAAGCACACAGCCAAGACAACACAGGAGTGGCTTCGGGACAAGTCTCTGAATGTCATTGAGTGGCCCAGCCAGAGCTCGGACTTGAACCCGATCGAACATCCCTGGAGATTCCTGAAAATAGCTGTGCAGCAACGCTCCCAATCCAACCTGACAGAGCTTAAGAGGATCTGCAGAAAATAATGGGAGAAACTCCCCAAATACAGTTGTGCCAAGCTTGTAGTGTCATACCCAAGAAGACTCGATGCCGTAATCGCTGCCAAAAAATGTGCTTCAACAAAGTACTGAGTATGCACTGAGTAAAGGGTCTGAATACTTACATACATTTATATTTAGTCTTGGTTTCCACTAATGCGATGTTACAAACCCGGGAGCCTGGCTAACGTTATAACGTTGGCTAACGAAACAGATACAATTTGAATAAAGGCTATCTGGCTTGAATTACATTTTGAATATGGCTTAGATATGGCTGAGAACAAAAATATATTGAGCGTCAATGTTGTCAGGATATTACGTTAGCTAGCTAGCTAAAAAACGCTACCTAGAACAGATAGATCTCCACTCAAGACATGCTGTATTTTTCACTTCGAATGAGACTGTATGATCTGTAATCCTAATTCTGTCTATCTTTTTCTGTTTCTCCTTCAACAAAAATGTCACGATGTGGTTGAAGGGAACGAGGCGCAGAGCGAGAGTACTGAGCAAACATTGTTTATTATACTACTAATTATCAACAAAACAATAAACGTACTTCACCGTGACGTGAGTGTAGTCAAAACACAAGCACACAAGTAATGATCCACACACAGGTGGATGTGTGGGGTGCCTAAATACTATCCCCAATCAGAGACAACCCTGTACAGTTGTCTCTGATTGAGGATCATTAGAGTTAGTTCTAAATGTGAGGGCTTGATTGTGGTCCTACCACTCCCCCTAGTGGGAGTTAGAGGCCTAACCACAATCAAACCCTTACAGTACCCCCCCCCTAAGGTGTGGGCTCCCGACCGCAAATAATCCCCCCCTCTCCCCCCCCCAAAAATAACAAATCTAGGGGGGAAAGGGCGGAGTACTGGGGCGGTTGATGGTGGGGGCTCCGGCCCCGGCTTCGGGCGTGACATAGGCAGTGAAGGCTGCTCCCCTCTGCCTCACCGTCCTGTACCTTTGCCCCACCTATCTGGATTACTGAACTCTGCCTGACCTGACCCTGAGCCTGTCTGCCGTCCTGTACCTTTGCCCCACCTATCTGGATTACTGACCTCTGCCTGCCCTTGACCTGTCCTTTTGCCTACCCTTGATCGAATAATAAACTTTTGTTACTTCGACACTGTCTGCATTTGGGTATTACCTTAAAAGTGATAGTCTTCCCCCCCGTCAGCACTCACCTCTCCCAAGGTTCCGTTCACGTGGTCCCCAGCTGCTGACCGGGCGTTCCGGGATCTCAAACACCGCTTCACCACAGCTCCCACCTTGGTTCATCCTAAACCGTCAGCTCGTGGTGGAGGCCGATGCCTCGGATTTTGGAGTGGGGGCTGTCCTGTCCCAGCGTTCTGCCCTGGACCTCAAGCTACATCCCTGCGCCTTCTTCTCCCATCGCCTCGACGCCATGCAGAAGAACTAAGATGTGGGGAATCGTGAGCTTCTCACGGTGAAGATGACGTTGGAGGTGTGCCTGGAAACAGGAGACAAAGGCCTGTGAGACACGGGTTTAAATTTTAGATACTTGTTTTTAGACACACATTTTTAGACACACATGAAAAGGGGACGGGGTAACAGAAAACGAACAGCAGAGGGGCTAATGACCTTGGAGATGGGGAAACGCCTGATAAACCAGTGGAAAGTTTGCAGGAAAGTTTGCCATAGCTTCTGCCTGAGATGATACCGGGGAGCTGGGGTCCGGTGGCGTTCCGCTTGTCGTCGATACCTGGAGGTGGTCTTGTGAATGGCCGACCGGGCTCTTTTCCGGGTACGACGACAGTGGGGGAAAAACATCTGGGCGGAAGGTATGCCGACCTCTTCCAATTCCCCATACTTCAACCCAAAGTGGACTTACGACAATCACTTTCTGAGACTATTGCCTAGACTTTTGGTGTGTAAGTTAATATATGAATATTATACCAATTATTACTTTATCAAAATCTCTAGAAATCTATTACATACACATACAATGCATCATATTTTCATATATTCACAGAATCCATATAGAACGTTAGAAATTCTTAGGTACTCACATCAACCATTCCATTTGCATTTTCAAGGACTAGCCAAACATACTCCCAGCGGAACCAAAACAAAACTTTAGTTTCCCGGACACTGCCCGGCCAGTCATGGGATCCTCAATGGTTCTCTAACCTCCCAGAAACCACTGCAAAGTCAAGCCTCCCAGAAAATATAGTCTTGCCGCTACTTTCTAAAATAACATCCCGCTCTCAATACCATCCTGTGATATTCTATGATGGGCAGTGATGGACAGAACCCCAAGATAACGCCGCATATTGAAACTTATTATCCAAATTTCAATCATCTTATTATACGTCTATATGTTATTAGACTTATTTCCACATTAACACAAATCTCATATCACATTCGCACAATGCCAAATACCCAAACACACTTAATCAATATTTGATTAACCTCTAAAGGATCGTGTCCCACCCTCGGGACGCTTGAGCTAACGTGCGCTAATTTAATTAGCATGACATTGTATGTAACAAGAAAATTTCCAAGGACATAGACATACAGTGGGGAGAACAAGTATTTGATACACTGCCAATTTTGCAGGTTTTCCTACTTACAAAGCATGTAGAAGTCTGTAATTTTTATCATAGGTACTCTTCAACAGTGAGAGACGGAATCTAAAACAAAAATCCAGAAAATCACATTGTATGATTTTTAAGTAATTCATTTGCATTTTATTGCCTGACATAAGTATTTGATACATCAGAAAAGCAGAACTTAATATTTGGTACAGAAATCTTTGTTTGCAATTACAGAGATCATAAGTTTCCTGTAGTTCTTGACCAGGTTTGCACACACTGCAGCAGGGATTTTGGCCCACTCCTCCATACAGACCTTCTCCAGATCCTTCAGGTTTCGGGGCTGTCGCTTGGCAATATGGACTTTCAGCTCCCTCCAAAGATTTTCTATTGGGTTCAGGTCTGGAGACTGGCTAGGCCACTCCAGGACCTTGAGATGCTTCTTACGGAGCCACTCCTTAGTTGCCCTGGCTGTGTGTTTCGGGTCGTTGTCATGCTGGAAGACCCAGCCACGACCCATCTTCAATGCTCTTACTGAGAGAAGGAGGTTGTTGGCCAAGATCTCGCGATACATGGCCCCATCCATCCTCCCCTCAATACGGTGCAGTCGTCCTGTCCCCTTTGCAGAAAAGCATCCCCAAAGAATGATGTTTCCACCTCCATGCTTCACGGTTGGGATGGTGTTCTTGGGGTTGTACTCATCCTTCTTCTTCCTCCAAACACGGCGAGTGGAGTTTAGACCAAAAAGCTCTATTTTTGTCTCATCAGACCATATGACCTTCGCCCATTCCTCCTCTGGATCATCCAGATGGTCATTGGCAAACTTCAGACGGGCCTGGACATGCGCTGGCTTGAGCATGGGGACCTTGCGTGCGCTGCAGGATTTTAATCCATGACGGCGTAGTGTGTTACTAATGGTTTTCTTTGAGACTGTGGTCCCAGCTCTCTTCAGGTCATTGACCAGGTCCTGCTGTGTAGTTCTGGTCTGATCTCTCACCTTCCTCATGATCATTGATGCCCCACGAGGTGAGATCTTGCATGGTGCCCCAGACCGAGAGAGATTGACCGTCATCTTGAACTTCTTCCATTTTCTAATAATTGCGCCAACAGTTGTTGCCTTCTCACCAAGCTGCTTGCCTATTGTCCTGTAGTCCATCCCAGCCTTGTGCAGGTCTACAATTTTATCCCTGATGTCCTTACACAGCTCTCTGGTCTTGGCCATTGTGGAGAGGTTGGAGTCTGTTTGATTGAGTGTGTGGACAGGTGTCTTTTATACAGGTAACGAGTTCAAACAGGTGCAGTTAATACAGGTAATGAGTGGAGAACAGGAGGGCTTCTTAAAGAAAAACTAACAGGTCTGTGAGAGCCGGAATTCTTACTGGTTGGTAGGTGATCAAATACTTATGTCAGGCAATAAAATGCAAATTAATTATTTAAAAATCATACAATGTGATTTTCTGGATTTTTGTTTTAGATTCAGTCTCTCACAGTTGAAGAGTACCTATGATAAAAATTACAGACTTCTACATGCTTTGTAAGTAGGAAAACCTGCAAAATCGGCAGTGTATCAAATACTTGTTCTCCCCACTGTATCTTATATGGGCAGAAATCTGTTAATCTAACTGCACTGTCTAATTTACAGTAGTTATTACAGTGAAAGAATACCATGCTATTGTTTGAGGAGAGTGCACAATGTTGTACTTGAAAATGTATCAATAAACCAATAGGCAGATTTGGGCAGACTTGATACAACATTTTGAACAGTAATGCAATGGTTCATTGGATATGTCTAAACCTTTGAACATACACTGCTGCCATCTAGTGGCCAACTTCTAAATTGCGCCTGGACTCCTAAGTAATATTATGTCCTTGCATTTCAAAGATGTGACAAAAAAATTTAAATGCATGTTTTTCTCTTTGTATTAGCTTTTACCAGATCTAATGTGTTATATTCTCCTACATTAATTTCACATTTCCACAAACTTCAAAGTGTTTACTTTCAAATTGTATCAAGAATATGCATATCCTTGCTTCAGGTCCTGAGCTACAGGCAGTTTATATTTGGGTATGTCATTTTTTGTGAAAATTGAAGGGTCCGAACCTTAAGAGGATAACCTGCAGGAATATTTTCTTCTATAATGGGGCCCAAATTTGGAATGTCAAATCTATTATAGTAACATTTTACCATAATCATAAATGTCCTATAAGGTTTCCAAATTTGGCAAACCTGCTGGAAATCGGTCCCACCGGACCACCCCCTAAAAGACTGGCCGAAATACAATGTCTAGACATCATACAAACACACCGGTACGTGCGACCTGTTCTTCAAACAGGATTTCTCATGAACTTCAATTGAAGATCACCTACGTACATTCCTAGGGTTCATAAAAAGAGAAGAGAATATAATTATATTTTCCAACCTAGGATAAAGGTAACATGTCTATTAAGAAAAATATATCATTAGCTACGTGACATTGTTTTTCTTGCCCACTCAACATTTTCCGCCCATCTGCCCACTGACATTATCAAATGTTCAATTAATGTCTAATTAGTACTATTAATTCTGTGCACTTTCAAGTTTAATTATTGAAAGAAATCAGTCTCACCCTAATTCTGTTCGAAATGATGTATCTATTCCGCTGATGCTCCCAGCGGTCAGCGGTCTGCTCCCTATAGTGGAGTGTGGCTTTCCCAGCTGCGTCATTGCACATAGACTATTGCAGCAGAGATACTGGAGGCTGAGACAGGGGGGGGTCGGGAGACACTGTGGCCCCTTCCGAAAATACCCCCGGACAGGGCCAACCAGGCAGGATATAACCCCACCCACTCTGCCAAAGCACAGCCCCCACACCAATAGAGGGATATCAACAACCACCAACTTACTACCCTGAGACAAGGCTGAGTATAGCCCACGAAAGCCAGAAGGGCCGACAAACCGGACAGGAAGTGATGCACCCCTCCTATGGATGGCAATGAAAGCACCAGTAAGCCAGTGACTCAGCCCCCGTAATAGGGTCAGAGGCAGAGAATCCCAATGGAGAGACAGGAACCGGCCAGGCAGAGACAGCAAGGGTGGTTTGTCGCTCCAGTGCCTTGCCGTTCACCCTTGCACCCCTGGGCCAAACTACACTCAATCATAGGACCTACTGAAGAGATGAGTCTTCAGTAAAGACTTAAAGGTCGAGACCGAGTCTGCGTCTCTCACATGGATAGGCAGACCATTCCATAAAAATTTAGCTCTATAGGAGAAAGCCCTGCCTCCAGCAGTTTGCTTATAAATTCTAGGGACAATAAGGAGGCCTGCGTCTTGTGACCTAAGCGTATGTGTAGGTATGTACGGCAGGACCAAATATGAGAGATAAGTAGGAGCAAGCCCATGTAATGCTTTGTAGGTTAGCAGTAAAACCTAGAAAAAGCCTTAATAGGAAGCCAGTGTAGAGAGGCTAGCACGGGAGTAATATGATCACATTTTTTGGTTCTAGTCAAGATTCTAGCAGCC
Source organism: Thymallus thymallus (assembly GCA_023634145.1). Lineage (NCBI taxonomy): Eukaryota > Metazoa > Chordata > Actinopteri > Salmoniformes > Salmonidae > Thymallus > Thymallus thymallus. The sequence goes on along the minus strand of CM042402.1, from coordinate 24,948,220 downwards.
GTGTTTAGCACTAATTGAAGTTTATTTAGTGCTTTATCTGGGTAGCCGGAGAGTAGAGCATTGCAGTAATCTAATCTCGAAGTGACAAAATCATGGATTAGCTTTTCTGCATAATTTTTGCAATGTTACTAAAATGGAAAAAAGCTGTCCTTGAAATACTGTTGATAGATCAGGGTCCAGAGTAACGCTGAGGTCCTTCACAGTGTTTTGGGGGACTACTGTACAACCATCAAGATTAATTGTCAGATCCAAAAGCAGATCTCTCTGTTTCTTGGGACCTAGAACTAGCATCTCTGTTTTGTCAGAGTTTAAAAGTAAAACATTTGCCGTCATCCGCTTCCTTATGTCTGAAACACAGGCTTCCAGGGCAGGCATTTTGGGGAATCGCCATGTTTCATCGAAATGTACAGCTGTGTGTTGTCCGCATAGCAATCAAAATTAACATTATGTGTCCAAATGACATCACCAAGAGGTAAAATATATAGTGAAAACAATATTGGCCCTAAAACAGAACCTTGAGGAACACCAACACGTACAATTGATTTGTCAGAGGACAAGCCATCCACAGAGACGAACTGATATCTCTCCGACAGATAAGATCTAAACCAGGCAAGAACTTGTCCGTGTAGACCAATTAAGGTTTCCAATCTCTCCAAAAGAATATGGTGGTCGATGGTGTCAAAAGCAGCACTATGGTCTAAGAGCACGAGGACAGATGCAGAGCCTTGGTCTGACGCCATTAAAAGGTCATTTACCACTTTCACGAGTGCAGTCTCTGTGCTATGATAGGGTCTAAAACCAGACTGAAGTGTTTTGTATACATTATTATTTGTCTTCAGGAAGGCAGTGAGTTGCTGCGCAACAGCTTTTTCAAAGATTTTTTAGAGAAATGGGAGATTCAATATAGGCCAATAGTTTTTTACATTTTCTGGGTCAAGGCTTGGCTTTTTCAAGAGAGGCTTTATTACTGACACTTTTAGAGAGTTTGGTACACATCCAGTGGATAGGGAGCCATTTATTATGTTCAGCATAGGAGGGCAAAGTACAGGAAGTACCTCTTTCAGTAGTTTAGTTGGAATAGGGTCCAGTATGCAGGTTGAAGGTTTAGAGGCCATGACAATTTTCATGAATGTGTCAAGAGATATAGGATTAAAAACCTTGAGTGTCTCCATTGATCCTAGGTCCTGGCAGTTCTGTGCAGACTCAGGACAGCTGAGCTTTGGGGAAATACGCAGATTCAAAGAGTAGTTCGTAATTTGCTTTCTAATGATAATTATCTTTTCGTTGAAGAAGTTCATGAATTGGTCACTGCTGAAGTGAAAGGCATCCTCTCTTGGGGAATAATGCTTTTTAGTTAGCTTTGATCGTTAACTGATTTTTGTACTCCGACGTCTTTGGATAGGTGGAGGGAGTCTGGAAGGGCATCTAGGAATCTTTGGGTTGTCCGAGAATTTATAGCACGGCTTTTGTTGATCCTTGGTTAGGGTCTAAGCAAATTATTTGTTGCGATTGCAAACAAAATAAAATGGTGGTCCAATAGTCCAGGATTATGAGGAAAAACATTTAGATCCACAATATTTTATTTCAACCAGCGATTGAGTTGTGAGACTGCTGTAGAGCTCATCACTCCCCTTAACTGGGAGGGGGCCAGAGACAATTACAATTACTCAATGCCAACACATTTCTAGCTAATTTACACACTAAAGCTATGTTGCACTTGGTGACCTCTGACTGTTTCATTCTAACATCGTTGGTGCCGACGTGGATAACAATATACCTATACTCTCTACACTCAGCAAATTTCTTTTTTGCCAGCACCATCTTTAGATTAGCCTTTACGTCGGTAGCCCTGCCCCCTGGTAAACAGTGTATAATCGCTGGATGATTCTTTTTAAGTGTAATATTGTGGGTAATGGAGTCGCCAATGACAAGGGTTTTCATTTTGTCAGACCCCGTAACGGGTGGAGGAGAGACCTGAGAAGCCTCAGGCTCCGACTCGTTGCTTAATGGGGAGAACCGGTTGAAAGTTTCTGTCAGCTGAATGAGCGACACCGGTTGAACAGAAAATTGTCCGGCTGTGGGGACTGTGCGAGGGGATTTCTACTAGTAACTGTACTTACTGGTGGCACAGACATGATTTCATCCTTTCTTACACTTAAATTTCCCTTGCCTAACGATTGCGTCTGAAGCTGGGCTTGCAGCGAGGCTATCCTCGCCATAAGGCGATAGTTTTCTGCAATTAACGTCAGATGGCATAATGTTGATAATGTTACTACTTTGCTTCGGCTGGTGGAAGTCCTGTAGAACTATGTCCAGATAAAGCGCCCGGGGTAAAAATGTTTAATGAAAATGACCGATAAAAAAAAAAAAAATAACTAAGACGTTGGTAAATGTGTTCAATGAAGATTGATTAAACGGTTTTATAAAAGGAAAAACCGTAAAGCTTGGCAGGTAGCCAAGAAGCAACAAACAGCACAGCAGCACAGAGACAAATGATGTGCTCAAAATGGAAGTGACATGTACCATCCTTGTCGCCAAATTGTGGTGGAATTATTCTAATCAAAGGAGAGACTTTAGACTTCTTCAAAACAATTTAACTTTATTATTGATTAATTACTGCAGTACTGGAACCTTAACAGCCACCCAATGATATGGTGTTAAAAGCCCAAATAAACAGGATTTGCTTACAACTCTTTATAGTCTTCCTGAGTCCTTGTGACAAAGAACAGATACATGAGATTAATACAGAGGTACATTGTGCTCACATGCAACAGACATCACGATTTACATGGTGCCAAATATCTGTCTCTAGATCATTTACTACTTGTTTATACAGAAATACGAATGCAGCATAGACACTAGGTCTTTCCCTTAATTTATGAAGTCCAGTATTTATCTGCAATGTGGGATCTATATAAACTAGAGATTTGGTCTCCCTGCACCCACAGACAACCCAACTTTCACACAGACACTAGGTAAGAAATGGAATACAGTGTTTAGGTTTTATCACCAAGGCATCGAAAATCCACTGTCAGAGTTAAATCTCTGAGGCTTCTCTCTCTTCACACAGACACATAGGAGTTCTGAGAACCCTATTATGTTGCCTCTAAGGGAAAACAGAATGTTTTAATATAGGAACACATTCTAATATAAAAGTAATGTGATTAAGATAATGTTATTGTTAATCTAACTGCAGTGTCCAATTTACAGTAGCTATTACAACGAAAATACCATGCTATTGTTTGAGGATAGCGCACAACAACAAAACACTTATTATGGCGACAGGCTTGATATATTCACATCTGAAGGTAAATAATTTACTTACAATCAGTAAATCTTGATCTGATTTGTACTCCTGAGGGTCATAGAGATAAAACGTAGCATTGTTTTGTTTGATAAAATCAATTTTATGTATTTCACTCGACCCATGTTTGTATGCAGTTTTTGTCATGAAATCTAACTCATTCAACTTTCAACAAAACAATTGATGTAATAGGAAATGCAAAACTGCTCGGTTTGTATGCAATCCTCAGACACTCAAGAACAAACCCTAAATTGCTTCATCATTCTAGGTTAGGTATAGCCCCCCAAAAAACGATTTTAGTATATGGTGGTATGACCTCATTACTCACCAATGTGACGGGCGGTGTTCACTTGATTGACTGTAGCTTGGTCCAATGACCAACTATCATTTTTAAATATAGCTGGCTAGATAGCCAATGAGCTGGGCTTTCTTCGAGTATCCAATGTCTGAAGAAAAGCCTGTGTATTGAGCCAACGCGCAACGCAGTTTAGTGCCAATTGGAAATCTAAACCAGGAAGTCAGGTATCGTGTTACGCGCAGCTCGATTTGTTAAAATAGTTTTCTGCAAATTTTGAAAGTACACTATGGCTACTAATACTGGAAAAGCGAAATAAAAGTCCAGGTATAAATATTTAGATGAGATTATAGCAGAAATCGACCGCGAAATTGTCACAGTGAATGTGATGTTTTGGAAGGAGAGGACCACACTTTAGACTAGTAAGTGAAATACGTTTTTTCCTTCTGATGCTTTGTAAGACATTAAAACTCATTTTTCAACCACTCCACAGATTTCATGTTACCAAACTATAGTTTTGGCAAGACGGTTAGGACACCTACTTTGTGCATGACACAAGTAATTCTTCCAACAATTGTTTACAGACAGATTATTTCACTTCCAATTCAATATATCACAATTCCAGTGGTTCAGAAGTTTACATACACTAAGTTGACTGTGCCTTTAAATAGCTTGGAAAATTCCAGAAAATGATGTCAATTTGAGTCAATTGGAGGTGTACCTCTGGATGTATTTCAAGGCCTACCTTCAAACTCAGTGCCTCTTTGCTCGAAATCATGGGAAAATCCAAATAAATCAGCCAAGACTTCAGAAAAAAAATTGTAGACAGGTACAAAAGTATCTATATCCACAGTATAACGAGTCCTATATCGACATAACCTGAAAGGCCGCTCAGCAAGGAAGAAGCCAATACTCCAAAACCACCATAAAAAAGCCAGACTACGGTTTGCAACTGGACATGGTGTCACGCGATGGGATGTGGAGAGACCAAGACGCAGCGCAGGGATAGTAGTTCGACATTTCTTTATTTATATATACTATGTATATTTAAATATATATACTATGTATAATCAAACCAAAAAATGACGAACTAAAACAACACCAAACAAACAGACTAACGAACGTCACGTTCACAAAAAACACACTAAATGAACGGACGTAACGAACACACTTACTTCACCGTGACTGCGACATACATCGATAACGACCCACACCCGAGTGAAGGACAGACTCAACATATATGGGATCCCTAATTAGAGACAATGCGGTGCAGCTGCCTCTAATTAGGGATCCAACCCAAACCCCACACAGAAACAGAAAAGAATGACACTGTCAGACTCTGACCATAGCTACATAGAGAAGCAAATAGGCTTCTCTATGGCCAGAGCCTGACACATGGGGACAAAGATCGTACTTTTTGGAGAAATGTCCTCTGGTGTGATGAAACCAAAATAGAACTGTTTGGCCATAATGACCATCGTTATGTTTGGAGGAATAAGGGGGAGCCAAGCCGAAGAACACAATCCCAACCGTGAAGCACGGGGGTGGCAGCATCATGTTGTGGGGGTGCTTTGCTGCAGGAGGTACTGGTGCACTTCACAAAATAGATGGCATCATGAGGAAGGAAAATTATGTGGATTTATTGAAGCAACATCTCAAGACATCAGTCAGGAAGTTAAAGCTTGGTCTCAAATGGGTCTTCCAAATGGACAATGACCCCAAGTATACTTCCAAAGTTGTGGCAAAACGGCTTAAGTCAAGGTATTGGAATGGCCATCACAAAGCCCTAACCTCAATCCTATAGAAATGTGTGGGCAGAACTGAAAAAGCCTGTGCGAGCAAGGATGCCTACAAACCTGACTCAGTTACACCAGTTCTGTCAGGAGGAATGGGCCAAAATTCACCCAACTTATTGTGGGAAGCTTGTGGAAGGCTACACGAAACGTTTGACCCAAGTTAAACAATTTAAAGGTAATGCTACCTAATACTAATTGAGTGTTTTGTAAACTTCTGACCCACTGGGAATGTGATGAAAGAAATAAAAAGCTGAAATAAATATTCTCTCTACTATTATTCTGACATTTCACATTCTTAAGATAAAGTGGTGATCCTAACTGACCTAAGACTGACCTATTTTTACAAGGATCAAATGTCAGGAATTGTGAAAAACTGAGTTTAAATGTATTTGGCTAAGGTGTATGTAAACCTCCGACTTCACACACACATATATATATATATATATATATATATATATATACATACATACATACATATATATATATATATTCACCAATGAAATACAGTGGGGAGAACAAGTATTTGATACACTGCCGATTTTGCAGGTTTTCCCACTTACAAAGCATGTAGAAGTCTGTAATTTATCATAATTACTCTTCAACTGTGAGTGACGGAATCTAAAACAAAAATCCAGATCCAGATCCTTCAGGTTTCGGGGCTGTCGCTGGGCAATATGGACTTTCAGCTCCCTCCAAAGATTTTCTATTGGGTTCAGGTCTGGAGACTGGCTAGGCCACTCCAGGATCTTGAGATGCTTCTTACGGAGCCACTCCTTAGTTGCCCTGGCTGTGTGTTTCGGGTCGTTGTCATGCTGGAAGACCCAGCCACGATCTTCAATGCTCTTACTGAGGGAAGGAGGTTTTTGGCCAAGATCTTGCGATACATGGCCCCATCCATCCTCCCCTCAATACGGTGCAGTCGTCCTGTCCCCTTTGCAGAAAAGCATCCCCAAAGAATGATGTTTCCACCTCCATGCTTCACGGTTGGGATGGTGTTCTTGGGGTTGTACTCATCCTTCTTCTTCCTCCAAACACGGCGAGTGGAGTTTAGACCAAAAAGCTCTATTTTTGTCTCATCAGACCACATGACCTTCTCCCATTCCTCCTCTGGATCATCCAGATGGTCATTGGCAAACTTCAGACGGGCCTGGACATGCGCTGGCTTGAGCAGGGGGACCTTACGTGCGCTGCAGGATTTTAATCCATGACGGCGTAGTGTGTTACTAATGGTTTTCTTTGAGACTGTGGTCCCAGCTCTCTTCAGGTCATTGACCAGGTCCTGCCGTGTAGTTCTGGGCTGATCCCTCACCTTCCTCATGATCATTGATGCCCCACGAGGTGAGATCTTGCATGGTGCCCCAGACCGAGGGAGATTGACCATCATCTTGAACTTCTTCCATTTTCTATTGTCCTGTAGCCCATCCCAGCCTTGTGCAGGTCTACAATTTTCTCCCTGATGTCCTTACACAGCTCTCTGGCCTTGGCCATTGTGGAGAGGTTGGAGTCTGTTTGATTGAGTGTGTGGACAGGTGTCTTTTATACAGGTAACGAGTTCAAACAGTAGGAAAATCTGCAAAATCGGCAGTGTATTAAATACTTGTTCTCCCCACTGTAGCTAACTACAATGTTGGAGACATTAAGACTAATGTTGATTTAATTCTATATGGGTCATGCCTTGCTTTGGTCATGTGTTCTCTTGTGGGTGAATGATTTTAATTACAATATAGCAATTATGTTCTCACCTCAATTACTTAGAAATGCATGTGGTCCCACCCCTCCCATGTGTGCTAAGGTGCATATTTGGTAGCCCATATACATTCAGGATGTAAGGCATACTAGTTATGGCAAATGTTAGGTTGACCTGGTTGTAACAAAACAAAAAAGAAAAGGTGAGCATTGAAGCTTTACTTTGACCACATCTTTTCACATACATTTTATTTGGGTCTTTTTCATTTACCACATTGATTGGCTCCAGCCATTGGAAGCTTGGTGCATGTACAAAGAAAAATAATGCAATTCAACCATTGATGGATGGTGACGAAAATAATTACATTGCCAGTAGTCATGTTAAGGTTTTCAATGAGTTTATGGATTTGCATGTGGCTGTGCATTATATGATGCCTGAATAGGAAAGAGGATCTGATCATGCCAATTAGTATTCTTGATAAATTCTTGATCCAAAAAGACACACATCTGCTTGGTAGTGTATTAGGGGCGGCAGGTAGCCAAGTGTTTAGAGTGTTGGGCCTGTAACCGAAAGCTTGCTGGATCGAATCCCCGAGCTGACAAGGCGAAAATCTGTCGTTCTGCCCCTGCACAAGGCAGTTAACCCATGGTTCCTACGCTGTCATTGTAAATAAGAATTTGTTCTTAGCTGACTTGCCTAGTTAAATAATGGTAAAATAAAAAAATAGTATGGTATGAGACAACATAAATAATACAATTTAGGATAATACAAAGTATTATCCTAATTTGAGACATGAATAAAAATAGTGTTATCACATCAACAACAAAATCTTTCAGAATGTACCCATTTTCAGTATAGAATGACATGTATACAGATTATATTACAACTTCTTGTGTTTTGTCTTAATGATTGTTGTTTAGTAAACAGGAAACTCAACAGAGAAACATTAACGAGTTGTTTTTTGTTTGTGAAACCTTAATGTACACAATGAGAAGTACTTTTTTGAATGAGTAATTGTATCAAATATATATAATTGTATGTTTGAATTAGCACTCATATAAACTGTTTTCATCACTAAACCCATTTTTCTGCACCCCAGTTCCTGTGTTTTTTAGTGCATAGTTGAGTCGCTTGGCCTTGTTTCCACATCGGAGGTATAGCTTTTTGGCCGCAAGTCTTCCATGAAGGCCACTTCTGACCAGACTTCTCCGGACAGTAGATGGGTGTACCAGGGTCCCACTGTTCTCTGCCAAATCTGAGCTGATGGCAATGCTGGACATCTTCCGATTGCGAAGGGAAGTAAGCATGATGTGTCTTTCATCTGCTGCAATATGTTTCCTTGGCTGACCACTGCGTCTACGGTCCTCAACGTTGCCTGTTTCTTTGTGCTTCTTCAAAAGAGCTTGGACAGCACATCTGGAAACCCATGTCTGCCTGGAAATTTCTGCCTGGGAGAGACCTTGCTGATGCAGTACAACTACCTTGTCTTGTTGCTGTTCTCAGTCTTGTCATGGTGTATGACTTTTGACAGTAAACTGTCTTCAGCAACCTCACCTTGTTAGCTGAGTTTGGCTGTTCCTCACCCAGTTGTATTCCTCCTACACAGCTGTTTCTGTTTCAGTTAATGATTGTGTTTCAACCTACATATTGAATTGATGATCATTAGCACCTGTTTGGTATAATTGTTTAATCATGCACCTGATTATATGCCTACAAAATCCCTGACTTTGTGCAAGTGTACCTAGAAGAATTGATGCTGTTTTGAAGGCAAAGGGTGGTCACACCAAATATGGATTTGATTTCGATTTTTCTTCTGATCATTCACTGTGTATTTAGTTAATTGATAAATATAATCTATCAACATGTCTATTTTTGAAAGCATTCTTATTTCACAGCATTTTTTCACACCTGCCTAAACCTTTTGCACAGTACTGTATATATGGACTTCATGAGAACTCTTTTAAATTAAGTTAAAGGTTAGACAGGGTTTTTAAACAAATGGTTCAAACACACATACCGACACGTTCAGAGTCATGATATTCTCGGACGCCCCAGGACACATCTGTTTTCAGACAGGTGTTTTCAAAGACACACACACACATCTTTCAGGAATCCCTGGCTCTTGTGTATAGAGAGACAGAGAGGAATAGATCGGGGAGACATACAGAGAGCGGGAGAGAGATACTTAATTCATTAACATATTCTTCAAAAATTGTAATACCGAAATGCCTACATATTACAATTAAATCATATATATTATTAATCACACAATACTACACTTTAATACCCCTTAAATGTTTTTTTACTGTATTCATATAAAATAAGGCCTTTGCTCCTTGATCAGGGCTTCTAAACCCACAACTCGTAACATGACACATACCATGCAACCAGAGGGCCCGAGGAAGAGAGACAGAAGACCAGAGGAAGAGCTGTCATTCATTGAAGGTAAATACATGCTTATTTTTAAACCTCTTTATTTTTTCATTCAAAATGTTACTACCCCCATTTAAAAATATGACTATTATTATTTTGTTGTAGGAAAGATTCTAAATTTATTGTGTGATAATATTGATGATTTATATAAATGTTTAGTAAAACAAGAAATAACTTTTTTAAATGGTTATAGTTTCATAGTTAACTTTAATAATTGTAATAGTACAAATCACTGTATATGCATTAGCCTACATTCTTGCTTACAGAGAAAAAAAAACGATTCTTGTGCCGTTGTAAACTTGGGATGGGGAGTACGCCGTAGGGTCTGTAGAATCTATATACGGTGTCATTTCATGACGCTTTGAATAATACGGAGTGTTGTTTGCCTTTTACTCCACCCATTACATTGGCCACAATACAAATGAACAATTCCACGATTACAGAATTACGTTTTGACTGTTTGTTTTTTTTACTTTAAAATGAATGCCCTAGAAAAACCATTGATTCATAGGAGGAGGTGCATGCGCATACCGATAAGACACATTGGGAGGGTGAAGCTCCATTTTGTACCTTCAAAACTGTGATTAAATGTAGAAGCTAAACAACATAGTTTAAATTAAGCCTTTAAAATTGATAGATCAATATATCCAAGGAACCGGGAGAGGGTGAGCGGTCATTTATATAGAACAGCGAACCAATCTGTGGGTATAGCGACGCTGCGACTTGAACATAACAAGCCATGGTTTCCCTTAGAACAGTGGTTCCCAAGCTTTTTATAGTCCCGTACCACTTCAAACATTCAACCCCCACCTGCGTACCCCCTCTAGCACCAGGGTCAGTGCACTCTCAAATATTGTTTTTTGCCACCATTGTAAGCCTGCCACACACATGCTATACGATACATTTATTAAACATAAGAATGAGTGTGAGTTTTTGTCACAACCCGGCCCGTGGGAAGTGACAAAGTGCTCTTATACTATCGAGTGAGTGCTTATGTAACATGATAGTGCAGTTGTTCCTTTGAAGTAAAGCAAATGTTTGCAATAAAAATGTGTAGTGACCTTGTTGAATGTGTTTGAACATTTGAAACAGTTGGGAATTTATGTAGTGAATGGGGAGGCTTGAGTTTGAAAAGTTTAAACAGTTGGGAATTTTTGTAGTGGACTTATGGAGTGAGCTTGTGAGCCCTTGTAGAATGAAAAAAGTAATTTCCGGGTAGGTCTGCCTGATTATAAGTAAGTGTAAACTCCAAAAAATAGTTTTCTAAATTTGTATAGAACCAAAATACCTCCCGTAACTACTGAAAGATTAAGTGGTTATGTCTAATGGACAACTATAGGGTTATATGTTTGATTACCCTGCCTGTAGAGTGAAACTCTATGCCTTAGCCGAAGGAGAAGAATATACAGACCAAACCTTAGGAGTGGACTACAGGATTGAAGACTGTCATCCCCCTTGGGCTGTGTGCGTCTAGGCTCCAGGCTGAATGGTAGGTGTCAGGTTACGAGCTGTGGGTTAAGAAGCAGAGAAAAATGGGCCTTATTTTCTATGAATTAATTTAACCTCTACAGGATAGGGTCCTGCCCTCGGGATGGTTGAGCTAACTTGCGCTAATGTGATTAGCATGACGTTGTAAGTAACAAGAACATTTCCCAGGACATAGACATGTCTTATATGGGCAGAAAGCTTAAATTGTCGTTAATCTAACTATTGTCCAATTTACAGTCGCTATTACAGTTAAAGAATACCATACTATTGTTTGAGGAGAGTGCACAGTTTTGTACTTAAAAATGTATCAAACCAATAGGCACATTTGGGCAGTATTGATACAACATTTTGAACAGTAATGCAATGGTTCATTGGATCGGTCTAAAGCTTTGCACATATACTGCTGCCATCTAGTGGCCAGAATCTAAATTGCGCCTGGACTCCTAAGTAATATTATGACCTTTCACTTGCATTTTAAAGATATGACAATTTCTTTTTTTTAAAGCATGTTTTTTTATATGTATTATCTTTAACCAGATCTAATGTATTATATTCTCCTACATTAATTTCACATTTCCACAAACTTCAAAGTGTTTCCTTTTAAATGGTATGAATAATATGCATATCCTTGCTTCAGGTCCTGAGCTACAGGCAGTTAGATTTGGGTATGTAATTTTAGGCGAAAATTGAAAAAAAGGGTTTGTCTTTCCTACAACAAAAAAAAACAATTAATGATTATACATGTAAACATTTATTGGGTATTAAAGTGCGGGACGTCTCATGGTCTGACAAACTGCTCTAGGGGGTCAAAATGACGTAGAGTAGTGGGGACGAAATGGAGACAAAGAGCGAGGGAGTCTGGGGGATGACTGGAGGAACAACGGAGTAAGCGGAAGTATTGTGTGATTTTTTCTGTGTGAGTACAGTTGGTGAGTAAGTGGACGATGGTGAAGAAGAGTGGAGTAAAAAAGGGCTAAAGTTGGAAATGAACAGCAGTTTATGGTTGGAGTGCGATTCACAAGCATGTTTTTTTTGGGTGACCCGTTTGCAGTCTCGAAGATGGTGAAGGACGAATTGGGTAAAGTGGAATCAGTCAGAGTGACCAGGAGCGGTATGATGCTGATTTTGTGTGTGTCAAAAGTACAAAAGGAGAAAGCTCTGTGGCTCAACAAGATGTTGACGTATGGTGTGGAAATCTATGATTTTCACACCATACCGGTTAAGGGTGTCATCTCTGGTGTCTCGTTGGACATAGAGGTTGTGTGGTTTAGGATTAACATTCTAGGAGTGGTAGACGCATGTCATTTGAATCAAATGATAGATGGAAAGAAGGAGCAAAGCCTAGCGGTTTTACTGTCATTTGATTAAGTGGTTCTCACAATTTAAAACTTGGGTATGTGAGATATGCGGTGAGAAAAAAAAAGCAGCTGCAAGCCGTGTTATAATTATAAAAAGTTTGGACAAGTGGCATGTGTTTGTCGAAGGAATAAACATGTAGTAGTTGAAGAGTCCGGTGAAGTATGTTGTTTGTGATGGAAATCATGTTCTGAGTTCTCAGAGTGTCGGGTAAGGATGAAGGAGGTCATAGTAGCTAGGATAAGGGCCATCCAGAAAGTCTCCTATGTCAAGGCAGTGAAAATAGCTGAAGGAATTATTAGAGAGGAGATGGTAGTGGATGTCACAGTCTGCAGTGAATGCCATGCAGGAGAAGGATCCCGACACACTAATAGAGAAGGTGGATTTTGTTGTGTTTATAGGGCAAGTGATGAATTGCATTAGTCAAACTATTTAAAAGCTAGACATCATTGTGAAGGCAGCAAGTAGATTTACATCCTAAATGTTACAGAGAGTACTGAATGAAGAGGTTCCCCCCTCCCAGGTTCCTGAACCTGTGTAGGGATCTGAATAGTACAGTTTAGTTTTTTTGTTTGAAATTCAGGGTAGTAGCTGAATTTGGTTAGTGTTTTTCTTTTTTGGTAATTAGAATGAATTTGTTCATATCGTATTTCTACCCCATACAGTACGTGGCGGCAATACACCTTATGAGTGTAGTCTGCCAATAAACATCAAAGAAGATTTGATCTCAATACTGCTCTAGCAATGATTTTTATAACTAAACTAAGATAGACCGCAGCTTGTCGTTTCCAACGGGAAAAAAATATTCATTGTGGCAGAACAAGCAAGGAGGTGAGTAGAGCCAAGCACGCGCTAGCGATATCCTATTGGCGCGTTCTAGTAAACGTGTGAATATTTCAGTTAGGGAAGCGGATGCTTATCTAGGCTCTAGCTTCTGCCACCTTTCACTGCAAATGCGGAAGTGCGACACTGGCGGAAGCGGTAATTGAGACGCATCCGATGCAAAACACAAACTGACGGATTTTGATGGGGATTTGTTTGTTATGTCATTTAGACTATGGGGTTACGACGTCTGGAAATTCCGTGACCTGGAATAATTTTTTTTAGTGTTGCAGACGAGACGCGGATATAGTATTTCTGAACTGGAGGTAGCCAGCTGACACGTTTTGTAAGAACCTTAACTACCGTCTTTAAAACCACGTAAATATATTTGACACTGAATCATGTATTGTAAATGCACAGTTTGTTACAGCGCATTTCTTGTTAATTTCATACTTTCAGCTAACTAACGTAGGTGTGCGTCATCGGCTAGCTAGCTAACTATAATAATGCTGATTATCTGTCTAGCTTGCTAACGTTAACTATCTAGACAAACTAAATTAGCATGTCAGCTGTACCGTTAATTAGACAATCACATATGTAGCGAACCATATTTGCTGTTACTACTTGTGAATAGCTAACTACTTCGTAAAGGTTAGTAACTAGGTAACTACCGAACAATATGTTCGGCCATCAACGGCAGCAACGTATTTGGCAGCTTCAACATCTCCAACAACGTCAGCATCTACAAACAACCAAACTCATGCCATCCCAACTTCCACACCAGCACCAAATTAACCGGTAAGACATTTGTGCATGGGTGCTCTCTATCAAATCCCACTGAACCTAGTTAGGCTGGACACATTACATTTTAAACCAGGTTTTTTTCCTGATTTAAAAAGTAGTTCATTACCTCCTGTTAGTTCTATTGGGCACCAACTCGCCTTCCGAACATTCCATTCCCAGCCTATTGTTCTGCGTCACAATGCCAGATTCGCTGTTTGCAATGCAATATTTAAGTGATAATGCCGGTGTTTAGATTATATATTGGTACGGGTGTTGTTAGGCCCGAGACGAAGTCACTGGCTTCGAGGGCATTATTAAGCAATAAGGCATGAGGGGGTGTGCACGGCTAAGGGCTGTCCATGGCACGACGCATCGCGTGCCTGGTTACATCCATTCGCGGTGGTATATTGGCCATATACCACAAACCCCGGCGGTGCCTTATTGTTATTATAAACTAGTTACTAGAGTAGTAAAAATAAATGTTTTGTCATACCCATGGTATACGGTCTCATACACCACGGCTGTCAGCCGATCAGCTTTCAGTGCTCGAACCACCCAGTTTATAATCACTTTTATAAAATGGGTGGTTCCAGCCCTGAATGCTGATTGGCTGACAGCCTGGATGCGTCGTGCATAAAAACAGCCCTTAGCCGTGGTATATTTGCCATATACCACACCCTCTTGTGCCTTATTGCTTAATTATACAACAGCTTACCAACATATTCAAATAATGATTGACATATTTTCATTAATGTTATTTTGATTAATTTATTGATACTATTTAATCTTTACACAATATATACAGTGGGGAGAACAAGTATTTGATACACTGCCGATTTTGTAGGTTTTCCTACTTACAAAGCATGTAGAGGTCTGTAATTTTTATCATAGGTACACTTCAACTGTGAGAGACGGAATCTAAAACAAAAATCCAGAAAATCACATTGTATGATTTTTAAATAATTAATTTGCATTTTATTGCATGACATAAGTATTTGATCACCTACCAACCAGTAAGAATTCTGTCTCTCACAGACCTGGTAGTTTTTCTTTAAGAAGCCCTCCTGTTCTCCACTCATTACCTGTATTAACTGCACCTGTTTGAACTCGTTACCTGTATAAAAGACACCTGTCCACACACTCAATCAAACAGACTCCAACCTCTCCACAATGGCCAAGACCAGAGAGCTGTGTAAGGACATCAGGGATAAAATTGTAGACCTGCACAAGGCTGGGATGGGCTACAGGACAATAGGCAAGCAGCTTGGTGAGAAGGCAACAACTGTTGGCGCAATTATTAGAAAATGGAAGAAGTTCAATATGACGGTCAATCTCCCTCGGTCTGGGGCACCATGCAAGATCTCACCTCGTGGGGCATCAATGATCATGAGGAAGGTGAGGGATCAGGCCAGAACTACACAGCAGGACCTGGTCAATGACCTGAAGAGAGCTGGGACCACAGTCTCAAAGAAAACCATTAGTAACACACTACGCCGTCATGGATTAAAATCCTGCAGCGCACGCAAGGTCCCCCTGCTCAAGCCAGCGCATGTCCAGGCCCGTCTGAAGTTTGCCAATGACCATCTGGATGATCCAGAGGAGGAATGGGAGAAGGTCATGTGGTCTGATGAGACAAAAATAGAGCTTTTTGGTCTAAACTCCACTCGCTGTGTTTGGAGGAAGAAGAAGGATGAGTACAACCCCAAGAACACCATCCCAACCGTGAAGCATGGAGGTGGAAACATCATTCTTTGGGGATGCTTTTCTGCAATGGGGACAGGACGACTGCACCGTATTGAGGAGAGGATGGATGGGGCCATGTATCGCGAGATCTTGGCCAACAACCTCCTTCCCTCAGTAAGAGCATTGAAGATGGGTCGTGGCTGGGTCTTCCAGCATGACAATGACCCGAAACACACAGCCAGGGCAACTAAGGAGTGGCTCCGTAAGAAGCATCTTAAGGTCCTGGAGTGGTCTAGTCAGTCTCCAGACCTGAACCCAATAGAAAATCTTTGGAGGGAGCTGAAAGTCCGTATTGCCCAGCGACAGCCCCGAAACCTGAAGGATCTGTATGGAGGAGTGGGCCAAAATCCCTGCTGCAGTGTGTGCAAACCTGGTCAAGAACTACAGGAAACGTATGATCTCTGTAATTTCTGTACCAAATATTAGGTTCTGCTTTTCCGATGTATCAAATACTTATGTCATGCAATAAAATGCAAATTAATTACTTAAAAATCATACAATGTGATTTTCTGGATTTTTGTTTTAGATTCCTTCACTCACAGTTGAAGAGTACCTATGATAAAAATTACAGACTTCTACATGCTTTGTAAGTGGGAAAACCTGCAAAATCGTCAGTGTATCAAATACTTGTTCTCCCCACTGTAGTCCCGACACAAATCTAGGGTTACTAGAGACCCGACCCACTCGTTCTGTATCTATGGACGCGACCCAGTCGTTATTATGGCAATGGAACATTTAGAACGGTCTGGCAACTTTCTTATCCCTTGCTTGCTAGCTAGCCAACTACGGCTAACTTACAGTAATGTCAAAAAGTGCAGCCAGAATAACAGCAAAGTAGCTGCATTTGCATTTGTTTTAGCTGTTTTCTGGTGATATTTATTTGGATACACCTATAACAATGAGCTAATGAGGCGTGATTACGCCTGGCATAGAAAATGTGCTCACTTGTCAGGAAACTTGTTCAGAGGGGCTAGCCAACAACACAGATACAGTAACATAATCACTTCAAACGGAAGCTGGAAAGACTGCAAATTAGCTGTGTTTCATTTTACTTTCTTTCAATATAACTTTTTTTGTATATATCCATAAAAATTATGCCAGCTGATACAAATCTCCACTGTTGAAAACAAAATGTTCGTCTAAAAGAAATGTGAGATAATGTCTACATGCTTTTTATAGTAGAGATCAAGTTTATAAATTGCCTGGCTTGGCTGATGAGACTGTGGATTGTGCAGTCAGATGGAACAGAGTAAATAGGCAATAGCCGGTGGCAATTTGTGGAATAGACACCGACTGGAATGTGGTTTTAACCAATCAAAATTCAGGATTAGACCCACCCGTTGTATAAACCCGCTTAAACCTTGAAGGCTTACCTCAGGTAACTTAATATTAACCCTTTGGACCCCAATAGAATTCTAGAATGCTGCTGTAGATTACTTAGAATTTTCAAGATAAAGCACATTTTCTTACACATTTCAAACAGACATACAATACATGAACAAATGTATGTGGACACCTGCTTGTCGAACATCTCATTGCAAAATCATGGGCATTCATATGGAGTTAGGTCCCCCTTTGCTGCTATAACAGCCTCTACTCTTCTGGGAAGGCTTTCCACTAACTGGCTTCTAGTCGGCGTTCCAATTCATCCCAAAGGTGTTTTATGTGGTTGAGGTCAGGGCTCTGTGCAGGCCAGTCAAGTTCTTCCATACCGATATCAACAAACCATTTCTGTGTGGGCCTTGCTTTGTGCACAGAATCGTCAAAATGTCATTGTATGCTGTAGCGTTAAGACTTCCCTTCACCGGAACTAAAGGGCCTAGCCCGAACCATGGAAAAACAGCCCCAGACCATTATTCTTCTTCCACCAAACTTTTTCGGTTAATTTATATATATAAGTATTATTTTTGTTGTACTTTTACAAAACACGACCCTACCAAGCCACACTGTTTCTTGACATACAGCTAGTTTAACTCGGAAGCCAGCCGCACCATCCAGCTGGCGACCGAAGTCCGCTTGCAGATGCCCGGCCCGCCACAAGGAGTTGCTAGAGCGCGATGGGACAAGGTACTTTAGACCAAACTTTACAGTAGGCATTCTGTATTGGGGCAGGATCAAAAACCTGAGCCTTACTTATGATTCAGTACTACAAAAATTGGTATAGTTATTTATTTACTAGCTAATTAAATGAGAACACAGGATAAACACACACTGCACTGGTTATTGACTGGAGATTTAATATGAATAAAAGGTCCCTAGCGGAATGACAACAACTTGGACGCTTGTTAAAGAAGGGAGGGATTGAGAGGGACAGAGACACTTAACATTGCCACATTTAGAAACTACTCACCTACAATAACCATATACTTTGCACACAAACTTCCATCTGATTTTGAGCAAGAAATCATGAATGTATTTATGTGAAATGCCTGTGTTGGCCTGGGATCTCTCAGTGAACAGCAGCCTTGGAAAGGGGGGTTGGGCCTTTTCACAGTGTGCTTGTAATGCTCTGATTGTCAGAAATTGTTCCAGCCAGTCTTCTACTGTTGTCCTTCTTCATAGTTATCCGGTGACTCGTTGTTCCAACATTCTATTATCAACACACCTGGTTAAGGGTGTATGAGGTTCTCATGTAGGGGGAAAGCTGCATCTCCCAGGAATAACTTGGCGTTGTGGTACCTGGCAGGACAGCTGGCGGTGGTAAATCAAGGGTCTTCTGCACTAGTTTGGACCCAAAAGAATTCTCTTGAAACACTCCACCATAGCTCTCTTGGCCGTGTGCCCCTACATCCACCATTGTGAACGTGTAGCGGGCATCTTCTATCTCCGTATCTTGCCTATTATATGTGTTGCTAGGGATATCAAATCTAGTAGATCCTGCGTGTCTTCCGTGTTTGGGTGTGTTGTCACTTCCTTGTTTGGCCGTAGGTGGCTATTACCAGCTCATCGCCCTCTACTGTGAGCATGCGAGCACACTCGTTCAGTTCGGCTAACAGACTTTGGCCAGCCGACAGCCAAAAAGATTGCTGACGACTTTAAGCTATCAGGAAATTGGAAGGGGGGTCGGCCAGGATCCTTAGCCTAATGCAGATTTAATACGGCCTACTGTTTGAGCAATTGAGATTCAGTCGATACTGTTGATAAAGAGTTTACAGAACTAACTTAGGTTTGATGTTTTCTAGGAAGGAGACAAGATTTTTCTATATAATAAGAGGGTGAGGTCATGATAGGATTAATCATGAAATGTTTAAATATTCTCTGCATTCTGTTGTCCTCTTCCTGATATATGATTTGACTATTTATATAAAATCAACACTAGATCTTTTATGCAAATCAACGTTTGTAAAAGCAGGCCAGACCTTTTTTATAGTAATTAACACATTTTAACATTTCTATAACAATCAAATACATTTTTTATGATTTTGATTATTTCTATCAAATCGACACAATCAGTCCTGTGGCTAACAAAAACATTTGCTCGTGATCCTTCATGGTCAGTCAGAGAGGAATGGAAATTGTTGTGAACCTTTAAATAGGTTCTAGGCAAATTTCTGAATGTCTGATATAAAACCGTCTGATATAAAACCTACTTTACCTCTGTGTGTTGCCTTTAGAGCTGCGACGCTTGCGGTACGGCTTCGGAAGCACAAGGACCTTATCTTATCAGCGACAAATGATTTTTCAAAAAACAAAAGGGTAAATTGATACACACCTTTTTATAGGGTTAGAGTTCCCATACATCCAAATTTCCACATTACAGCGCTTGTTTACGGAAAACAGACGGAAGACAGTGGACTACCTGTGCTAATTAGCTATCTGCGTCTTCGAACACCTGTGTGCAGGGCCGGCACGTGCGTATAGGCAGACTAGGTCAAACATTTTTATTAAAATAAATTTGCCGCTTCATTTTGCCGACTCTTGTAGTCCATTGGTGATGAATGTGTGTCTGTCAATCAAACTCACCAATCAGGCTTGTATTGGCTGCGTGTTGTTGGTTTATTGTACGTTGAAAATAGAGGGGTGGCACAATTGTGTTTCGCCTAGAGCGGCGGAAATGCACGCACCGGTAGTGCCTGTGTGTAAACATAAGACGGACGCCACAAACATGTTGTCACTTAAAAATACTGTCGTCTGCAACTGTGTTGAAACGTGTGTACAGTAAGTGTGTATTTTGAATTTGTTGAGTTATTTTGATGTGATGTGTAAATAGAGGGATTTATGCTTCTACAATTTGCGCAATTGACAATCGATTCACGTTTAGATGGAGTATATGGCTGTTTTTGCTTCCAGAGCCAATTCGCCCTTTAAAGAGAACATGGACTAAGGAGTAACGTTAGGCTCCTTTAGTCCAATATTGTACTATGACTCAATGTTGTTACTAGCAAATCGTGTGACCAGTTATCAATACTCAACTCCGCCTCGATATCAGAGAATGGGTTTGAGCATTCCTCAGCTACACTGAACCTAGTAATAAAGTCAGAAGCACCTTTATCTACATTTTTGTCTAATTTTCTCATTCTGGTGTCAATCAGACCACCACCTCCTAGCATGATCTACCTCTGCCCAGTTCCCCAGGCCTCTCTCCTTGCCACCAACCGCATGCTGCAAGGGACACTGCTCATGCAACAACCGATGCAAGGTAAATATCTGTCTTCTCTTCTCACACAGGAAGATGGTTGATGTTTTAGTAGCATATATAAGCATCATAATGCTGTGGAGATGTTATACATACAATGTCTTCCTCCTCTACCTGTAGGTAACATGCGAGGCTTGGCCGTGGGTAGCGGGCCACCCGTTACTTCATTTTTGTCTGAAGGGGCAAGGCAATCTCTCCTTGGACCAGCTCCTATCCACCAAGTGGGATTGTCCTCATCAGGACCCTATCATTCCCATGCACACTTTTTAAACAAGGTTCATCATCTCTTCTACCACTGACTCTGAGACCCTTATGGGCAGGAACGCTACAGTATAGGCTACATCTACAGTACCATTCTCGTCTTTACTTAAATTAACATGGAGCAACTGCATATCCTAAAATGTATTTTCCATGTGAACTATTTATTAATGATGTGTGTTGTGTTTGTGTCCAAACAGGACATTTGTGTTAGGAAGAGGGAGAATGAACAGACTGTAAGTGCTGGTGGCATGCTGAGTTCCAGCAGTGTAGAAGGTCCTGGGGAGAGGGGTGATAGGACTACCAGTACAGGTGAGTCTCATCTCACCTATACACCTGACTCTGGGGTGGGTTTCCAGAAACCCTCCTAGCCTACCTAGCACCTTTTTCTGTTGACACCACAGCCACAAGAAAGTAACAATAACAATCCATGTTTGACGGTCAATCTGTGTGTGAACAAAGAAAATGGTGATCTGGGTCATCAAGAGAAATAAAGTACCACATTAGCTACTGTTCTCTTCACAACTACATTGAATACAGAAGTAATTATGATGTGATGTTGATATACCCATTTCAATTTGCTGATCTGGGTATGTGTTATCCTTGTTTTACAGAGATGGAGGAAGCGGAATCCGATGGACAATTCTTTGCAAAGCAGGAGCCTGAGATGAAGAAGCAGAAGATGAATGGGTAAGTATCTAACTGGAGTTGTTCAGTAGGGCTCAAAGTCTGTATTTTTGAACAGGTTCAGACCTCCATGTTTCACTCTGTCTACCTACTGAACACAACCCAGTTATTCTGCCCACCGCCACAGCTAAGTTGAATTTAAACCTGGTTGTTTTTTGTTGCTTTTTATTAATATTTTTATTTTCCGGAGCGGTCTTATTCACAGGTCAGAAGAGCCTGTGAATATAACAATTGGACAAGAGGCAGTCCAGAAGTCTGATAATAAAATGCCAACAGATGTATCGAAGCCTGTAGGTGTGTGTTTTGTGGCACTCTTGATTCTGACATTGCTGTTGTAATGTAATAGGAATCTAATCAATGGTATGGACATTTGCAGCTGACATACCAGGATACATGAAGTAGGTCATCAGGGGTGTATTCATTAGTGCACACTGTAGCCAAATTGCCTTTTTTTTTTTAAGAGCGTTTGTCATTGGACAAGTTCAGCATAGTCACTTCGCATTTCGGCTGTTTGCTTCCGTTTGATTTCTAGTGAATACAGCTCTGCTTACAGCTAAACCATTGCCCTTATAAATTGTATCTATCCTGCTGGTGCAGCTTTTGTTTTAATTCATCCATTGTGGTTTTAGCGCAGAAAATATTTTGCTTTTCGATAGATATCTCTGCTGTCGAGTACAGAGGAGGAAGCACTTCCATTCAAGTGGCGGAGAAATGTTGCGAAGAAAGTATAGCATCTGAAGTAAGTGGGCACTTAAGGAATTCAAGGATTTAATTGTATTAATCCTAATTTTCTTCATTCAAAAATGTTCCATCTGCGAGTGCTGACTGAATGCTGCCCTGTGTGTTGTGCTGCAGCATGTTCTGGGGGTAGGCACGTCCCTGAAAGTCACCATCCAGCAGAGTAGCGAGAGCCGGGCGTTTAGCACAGGCCTAGAGGAGTTGGCTGCAGCCACTGTTACCCCCTGTGGTGTAGGGGGACAGGGTGAGGACAGTGACAGAGGAGCTGCGACTGACAGCTACTACTGCTACATCTGCAGCATCCCCTACCACAACCAGCAGGTGAGGACAAAGCCACACGTGTCAAGCTGGTACAAGTACTATAAAACCAAACAGCTGCTTGGGGAATGGACTGTCAATGTCATGCTTGTTGGTTCCTTTGAACCTAGGAAAACAGAATGTTAGGCTATTTCTCGCTTTGAGAAGTGATGCACCTGTGTATATCCAACTATAGAATTCAAGGGTTTCTTTATTTCTACAATTCTACATTGTAGAATGATAGTGAAGACCGCAAAACTATTAAATAACACATGGAATCATGTAGTAACCATAAAAGTGTTAAATAAATCAAAATATATTTTAGCCACCCTTTGCCTTGACGACAGCTTTGCAAACTCTTTGCATTCTCTCAACTAGCTTCACCTAGAATGCTTTTCCAATAGTCTTGAAGGAGCTCCCACATATGCTGAGCACTTGTTGGCTGCTTTTCCTTAACTCTGTGGTCTGACTCATCACAAAAAAACTCAATTTGGTTGAGGTTGCAGGATTGTGGAGGCCAGGTCATCATCTTCCTTCTTGGTAAAATAGCCCTTACACAGCCTTTGGGTGAAAAACAAATGATAGTCCCACTAAGCCCAAACCAGATGGCATGGCGTATCGCTGCAGAATGCTGAGGTAGCCATGCTGGTTATGTGTGCATTGAATTCAAAATAAATCCCAGACAGTGTCACCAGCAAAGAACCCCCACACTATAACACCTCCTCCTCCATGCTTTACGGTGGGAAATACACATGCTGAGATCATCCGTTCACCCACACCGCGTCGCACAAAGACACAGCGGTTGGAACCACAAATCTCAAATTTGGACTCCCACCGGTCTGATGTCCATACTACAGTTGACGTCGGAAGTTTACATACACCTGAGTCCGGTTTGTAGGCCTCCTTGCTCGTACACGCTTTTTCAGTTCTGCCTACACATTTCTATAGGATTGAGGTTAGGGCTTTGTGATGGCCACTCCAATACCTTGACTTTGTTGTCATTAAGACATTTTGCCACAACTTTGGAAGTATGCTTGGGGTCATTGTCCATTTGGAAGACCCATTTGCCACCAAGCTTTAACTTCCTGACGTATGTCTTGAGACGTTGCTTCAATATATCCACATAAATTTCCTTCCTCATGATGCCATCTATTTTGTGAAGGGCACCAGTCCCTCCTGCAACATGATGGCTTGCAAGCCTGCCCCTTTTTCCTCCAAAGATAACGATGGTCATTATGGCCAAACAGTTCTCTTTTTGTTTCATCAGACCAGAGGACATTTCTCTAAAAAGTACGATCTTTGTCCCCATGTGCAGTTGCAAACCATAGTCTGGCTTTTTTATGGTGGTTTTGGAGCAGTGGCTTCTTCCTTGCTGAGCGGTGGTATAGGATATAGGACTCGTTTTACTCTTTCCTCCAGTATCTTCACAAGGTCCTTTTGCTGTTGTTCTGGGATTGATTTGCACTTTTTTGCACCACAGTACGTTAATCTCTAGGAGACAGAACGCGTCTCCTTCCTGAGCGGTATGACGGCTGCGTGGTCCCATGGTGTTTATACTTGCGTACTATTCTTTGTACAGATGAACGTGGTACCTTCAGGCGTTTGGAAATTGCTCCCACGGATGAACCAGACTTGGAGGTCGACAATGTTTTTTCTTAGGTCTTGGCTGATTTCTTTTGATTTTCCCATGATGTCGAGCAAAGAGGCACTGAGTTTGAAGGTAGGCCTTGAAATACATACACAGGTATACCTCCAATTGACTCAAATGATGTCAATTAGCTTATCAGAAGCTTCTAAAGCCATGACATCATTTTCTGGAATTCTCCAAACTTCTGACCCACTGGAATTGCAATATAGTGAATTATAAGTGAAATAATCCATCTGTAAACAATTGTTGGAAAAATTACTTGTGTCATGCATTACGTGTCATTATGTCGTGTGTACACACAATACCCCATTTTTACAAATAACAAAACAGATTTATTTACAGTATTCAGACCCTTTGCAATGAGACCCGAAATTGAGTTCTGGTGCATCCTGTTTCCATTGATCATCCTTGATGTTCCAACAACTTCATTGGAATCCACATGTGGTAAATTAAATTGATTGGACATGATTTGGAAAGTCACACACCTGTCTATATAAGGTCCCACAGTTGACAGCACATGTCAGAGCAAAAACCAAGCCATGAGGTCGAAGGAATTGTCCGTAGAGCTCAGAGAAAGGATTGTATCGAGGCACAGATCTGGGGAAGGGTACCAAAATAAATTCTGCAGCATTGAAGGTCCCCAAGAAAACGGTGGCCTCCATCATTCTTAAGTGGAAGAAGTTTGGAACCACCAAGACTCTTCCTAGAGCTGTCCGCCCAGGCCAACCTGAGCAGTCGGGGGAGAAGGGCCTTGGTCAGGGAGGTGACCAAGAACCCAATGGTCATTCTGACAGAGCTCCAGAGTTCCTCTGTGGAGATGGGAGAACCTTCCTGAAGGACAACCATCTCTGCAGTACTCCACCAATCAGGCCACTCCTCAGTAAAAGGGAGTTTCTCCCATTCTTCTGCACAGTTATTTTCAGGTCTGAGAGATCTGCAGAGAGATGTTCGATCGGGTTTAAGTCCGGGCTCTAGCTGTACCACAGGTGGACTCCAATGAAGTTCTAGAAATATCTCAAGGATGATCAATGGAAACAGGATGCACCTGAGCTCAATTTCGAGTCTCATAGCAGAGGGTCTGAATTCTTATGTAAATAAGGTTTCTAAAAACCTGTTTTCGCTTTGTCATTATGGAGTATTGTGTGTGTATAAATAATTTTTTGATTTCATCCATTTTAGAATAAGGCTGTAACATAATAAAATGTGGGAAAAGTCAAGGGATCTGAATACTTCTGAATGCACTATACTGAAGCACAAGGTGTACAAAGTACTGAGTAATTGGTCTGAATATTTATATAAATGTGATATCAGTTTTTTATATTTAATAAATTAGCAAAAATGTGTAATCCTTTTTTTGCTTTGTCATTATGGGGTATTGTGTGTAGATTGATGAGAGAAAAAATTACTTTATACATTTTAGAATAATGCTGTAACGTAACAATGTGGAAAAAGGGAAGGGGTCTGAATACTTTCCAAATTAACTGTACAGTGTGTGTGAGGAGCTATTTTAGATGTAGTTTTAGTCTTAAAATACCTTTTAGTCTTAGTCACATTTTAGTAATTTCATTCTTCATTAGTTTGTAATTATCATTCGACTAAAACTCTGGACAATTATATCCTAGTTTTAGTCACATAGTCAGTGCATTATATTAAAGAAGTAGGATATTAAAACTTGTGCACATTCAGATATCCTTATCCAACTATTGTAGCAGATTGTAACCAATGCCAGCCATAATTAACCATATAGGCTATAAAGCATTGGCTAAAGGTTTAACAATTTACAGCTAGGATTTTCTCCCCATCATAACCATCAAGGGGGTACATAAGTGGTTTCCATGAAAACGGGAGAATTTGAACTTTACAAAAATGCCAGAACTATTATTAAGTCATTTGTTATTGTTTTTTTCCAGGGCGTCTCGTTATAGTTTTAGTCAGGAAAAAATAGGTTGTTGAGTATTTTTCGTCATAGTTATTGTTGAATACTGTATACGTATAGATGTTAAACCAGGTGGATAATGTTCTTGCTGTGAAATGAAGGGTCTTTCCCACCCCTCAAATGAATTTTGTCTGTCTGCCCCTCACCTGCCTGCAGAATTTCGAGAGACATATGAACGAAGTAGAGCATCAACAGCGTATGATGGAGATTCAGCAAGTGAGCAATGCCTGTCTGGTCAATCTATTACCGCGGGTCGGCAACTCCCTACAGGGCGCACACAAAGCCAGGTAAGGGGCAACCTCTTACCATATTACTTACTACACTTCTCTATCATCACAATCCTCTGTCAGTGGTGGTGAGACTGAGACATGAGGGCTTGCAGCAGCCAGGCAGCCTGGCAAACGCAACAGGGCGGATTTCAAATTCTGTTTGGCTACATTCCAGGGGCAAAAAGCCAGGAGGGGTGCAGCGCTGGTGTGCAACCTGCCAAACACACTTCACCGGCAACCTCATCGAGCACCGGAGGACCAAGGAGCACAAGGTAAAGGTGACGTCAGAGAGAAGCGCTAAGGTTGGGGAGAGTAAAAAGGCCAAATGGGCTTTGTGGAGAATGGAAGCGGGTAGAGCCATAACATAGAGATTTTTCTCCCTCTGGTTTCTCAGCTGTCAAAGCAGTCCTCACGTCCCTTCTGCACCGTCTGTAAACACCACTTCAGGACGCCACGGAAGTTTGTGGAGCACATGAAGTCCCGAGAACACAAGCTGCAGGTGGAGGAGGTGTGTGTATGCATGTGAATGAACAACAGTAGTGCATAATAATGTGTGTATATGAAATAGCACATATTGTATAATTTCTCATTGTCATCCATGGGCCTTTTTGATTTGGGGCATTTGGCCTTGTCTATGACTATTACCTAGTCTCACTTGGCTACTTACTACATTACTAAGTGAAAATTTGACAGAAGTTTTGCCCCTCAGTAAGCAA
The DNA here is from genome assembly GCA_023634145.1 of Thymallus thymallus. NCBI lineage: Eukaryota > Metazoa > Chordata > Actinopteri > Salmoniformes > Salmonidae > Thymallus > Thymallus thymallus. The sequence goes on along the minus strand of CM042402.1, from coordinate 24,921,328 downwards.
TGCACTGTTCATTAAGCACAATGTCCAGCAGAGGGCACTGTTTAGCTCAATGTTGATTCCCCCCATGTCCTCCTTTTGAGCCCAGCTCCGGGAGGCGGGAGAGCCAGAGGTCCTTGAGGAACTCATCACTGTGGATGCAGTGGGATGTTTCGAGGGAGAAGATGACTTTGAGGAGGAGACCCACGAGGATGAGGATAGCAGGGTATTATTGGACAAAATGTCCCAAGGAACATCCTGCCATGCATCATGTACATCATTTCCTTCCGAGTGTTTAATTTCTCACTCTGTTTTTGCAGGGAGCACAGCCGGGTCAAAGAGCAACACCGCTAGAGCATGTGGGGGACTACGAAGCCTTTGATTCTGAAACACAATACGGTGATTATGCTGTTGCTTTGATGACATACCCAGTCACTCAGAAAGGATAGAAAGTGAGACGAATAATGGTTATTTATTTCCCACCTCATTTATATCTCCTATATTTTCTCCAGGCTCAAGCTTTGTTGTCCCAGTGGCTGGTTTCCTATGCAGACTGTGTCATAAGTTCTTCTATTTTGAGTCAACGGCCAGGCACTTTCACTGCAAGTCCCTCATGCACTTCCAGAACTTGCAGGTATGCGCCATAGACCCAATCACATTCATACTTAGTGTCTTGTTGTCAAACGGCAGCAATTACTGACACAAATTGACTCCACAAAGTGCTTGCTCTCTTTTCAGTCCTCACATCTGCCTATTATGTCTCTGTATTAGAAGTACAAAGCCTTGAAGAATCAAAAGGAGAAGACAAGAACATACAACCGAACAGTGGGGGACTCCCCTGACCTGAGAGACAGTAGAGATAACAAGGAGGTTATCCAAGTGGAAAAGGACTGTACAAATGACTGCAACATGGCAAGGGACAATACACATCCCTGTGGTACCTCTTCTACCACGATCAAGATGCATCCTGTTGTCTCTACTCAGGACGAGACAGAGCAGGACAGTATCTCCACTGCCACTCAGCAGGTCTCAGAACAGCTGGACTCAGACTCTGTATTGCCAAATACCGCAGTTGCTGTCCTTAGGCCGTGCTGCTGTGGCACCCAGCCTCCTTCTGGCTCAAGCTCTGGATTGGAGAACATGGTGAAGCCGTCTCCATGCCAAAGCTGCCAAAGGTCCCAACCGAGCCTCCAGGAGTATGGGCCTGATGTGACTGGAGAAAAAAGCTCCTGCAGAGGTGGATGTGCTCTTGCTTTGCCTGCAGGGCAGCAGGACACAAACATGAGAAAGCCACCACGAGGCAGCCTCTTGGAAAGAGAGTATTTGCAGCAGGAGCGCTCTACACTGTTGATGCCACATATACTCGAACTGGACGAGGATAGAGAACTAATCAACAGAGAGGAAGTGGAACTAGAGTCGTCACCGGGGATGGATCCAGGAAAGTCAAGGACCATGTCGAAAAGAATGGCCTCCAAAACAAAATCCACAAGGACAACCCACGCAAAAACCTGAGAGCAGGGTCATGTTCTACTGAACTTAACACAAATTAAGCCTCAAGTCGTTAATGATGATTGATGGGATATCTACACCATGGGTGTGTGAGATAGATTGAATGATAACATTTCAGACAAATCCTGTTTGGTTACAGTAAAGTAGGCCTAGTTTAGTTTGAATAGAATCACCAGTTTGTGTTAATAAAATAGTATGTTATACCTTTCCAAGTATTGCAAGAGATCTCCAATTACAGTGAGCCCATATTATGTTAATGTTGTTTTCTTTAAAGAAAGTGCCCTTTGATCATGAACTCAATCAAGTCTATCTATATATTGTTGTCTATTGCCTCACTCTGAACTAATCACAGTCACACAATGCAATCCCATTCAGGTCTAAACAATGTGCTTTTGATCATTACAGGGTCAATCTGTCTACAATATTTATGTTCAATGGTTATTTAAATGGTTGATTTACACCCATTAATTCTTGAAGAATATAATTTAGAAATGCCTTATGAGCTTAGTACAACTATCTTATCCCATCATAAAACAAAATATATATGGTGGTTGTTTTACTCCATTGTTTGTACTTTTAAAAACAATTGGCTTCCAAATAAGTTAAACTGTAATTTTGATCCAGTCCTTCCTTGCATCCATAGTGCCATCTATGAATTTGAGTGCTTACATTTGGCTGGAAAATGTATGAAGGATTGTGCCTTGAATGTTTGTAAAAAAAAAAATGATAAAGTTCAGCTTTCTGAAGATCTTTTTCCATATCTTTAAAAAAAAGTTCAAATCATATACAGTGGCGGCCAAATATATTGACACCCTTTTCATAAATAATTCCCTTCTAAAATAAGTTGAAATTGAAAAAATAAAATTGGTCTCCACATGTTGTCATAGGAATTTCAACATTGCACACATTCTTTTTTTGTGAGGAAATCTAAGTTTACAATTTTAATTAAGAAAACATAGGAAGACCCACTGCTGAATGAGCACCATTGAACCCCACCTAAAAAAGGCAAAATCCTGGGGAAATGTTCTGTGGACAAATTAAACAAAATTGGAGCTCTTAGTGCTGATCTGTTTATTGATTAGATAGATACTTTATTGATCCCCCAGGGGGGAAATTTCATTGAAAACAAATTACCAAATTAAGCATTCAAAGAAAAGAACACCCTACCATCAAACATGAAGAGGTTTGATTAATGCTGTGGGATTGCTTTGCTGCCTCTGGTACTGGGGGCCTTGAACTTAAGTTTCCTGCCCATTAATTTGTTCTGCAATGTTGACAATCTGATGACATCGTGTGGAGACTACGTTTTTTTCCCAACTTATTTTAGAATTTATTTAAGAAGAAATAGGGAATTATTTAAGAATGCCAATATATTTGGCCACCACTGTAACATGTCTACTTTTTCTGCATTGCCTCTTTAAAACTGAAGTAGAAGTAATTTATAATGATATTCAAATGCATTGTTTTCTACAGGCCACTGTTTCTGTCATTTGGATTATCTAGCAGATATGGGCCATAATCTAATTTTATTCTAGGATTTGCAGTTCATTGTAGCCTATGCTTTGAGGTAATTAACTAAATGTATCTGATGCATGCATTTCATCTTGTGACTTACATTGCCATGCTAGAGGACGCACTTCAGCAAATCAGTAGACCTTCCTGTGTTTGCAAACATTGGCGCAAGAGGGCGATGCGCGCAAGATGGTGGCAACAAGGGAGAGTTCTTATATTTACATGTTGCTTATGAGTGCATTTCACACTACTTTGGGATTATAATTTGATTTTAAATGTCGTATGAATGTCCTGCTTAATATGTTTGTGTCATCGCAAATCAACTGCATTATACTTACACTTTGCATTATTTTGTTTTTTTGTGTTATTTCTTACATTATTAACCCAGAACGCTTTTGTGTTATTACATACAGTTGACGTCGGAAGTTTACATACAGCGGGTGAAATAAGTATTGAACACGTCACCATTTTTCTCAGTAAATATATTTCCAAAGGTGTTATTGACATGACATTTTCACCAGATGTTGGTACCAACCCAAGTAATCCATACATACAAAGAAACCAAAACAAATAAGTTCAGAAATTAAGTTGTGTAATAATGTGAAATGACACAGGGGAAAAAGTATTGAACACACTTACTGATATTTATTTAATACTTTTTACAAAAGCCTTTGTTGGTAATGACAGCTTCAAGACGCCTCCTGTATGGAGAAACTAGTCGCATGCATTGTTCTGGTGTGACTTTGGCCCATTCTTCCACTCAAACAGTCTTCAAATCTTGAAGGTTCTGTGGGCCTCTTCTATGAATCTTGATCTTCAGTTCTTTCCATAGATTTTCAATGGGATTTAAGTCAGGTGATTGGCTGGGCCATTCTAGCAGCTTTATTTTCTTTCTTTGAAACCAATTGAGTTTCCTTGGCTGTGTGTTTGGGATCATTGTCTTGCTGAAATGTCCACCCTCGTTTCATCTTCATCATCCTGGTAGATGGCAGCAGATTTTTGTCAAGAATGTCTCGGTAAATTTGCCCATTCATCCTTCCTTCAATTATGTGAAGTTTGCCAGTACCATTTGCTGAAAAGCAGCCCCACACCATGATGTTCCCACCTCCAAACTTCACTGTTGGTATGGTGTTTTTAGGGTGATGTGCAGTGCCATTTCTCCTCCAAACATGGTGTGTATTATGACATCCAAACAGTTCAATTTTGCTCTCATCTGACCACACTATATTCTCCCAGTATTTCACTGGCTTTTCCAAATGTTGTGCAGCAAACTTTAAACAAGCTTCAACATGCTTTTTTTTCAGCAATGGAGTCTTGCGTGGTGAGCGTGCATACAGGCCATGGCGGTGGAGTGCATGACTTACTGTTTTCTTTGAGACAACAGTACCTGCTAATTGCAGGTCTTTTTGAAGCTCTCCACAAGTGGTCCTTGGCTCTTGGACAACTCTTCTGATTATTCTTTTCACTCCTCTGTCAGAAATCTTGCGAGGAGCACCTGGTCGAGGCAAATTTATGGTGAAATGATTGTCTTTCCACTTCCGTATTATGGCCCCAACAGTGCTCACTGGAACATTCAGAAGCTTAGAAATGCGCCTATAACCAATGCCATTATGTTTTGCAACAATTAGGTTGCGAAGGTCTTGAGACAGCTCTTTGCTTTTACCCATCATGAGATGTGTATTCTGTGACACCTTGGCAATGAGACCTTTTTGTAGGCCATCAGTTGGGACTGAACCAGCTGATATTAATTTGCACTGACGTGGCTGGATTGCTTTTTAATTACTGATTGTTTTCAGCTGTTGTCTTGGCTTTCCATGCCTTTTTGCACCTCCCTTTCTTCATGTGTTCAATACTTTTTTTCCCTGTGTCATTTCACATTATTACACAACTTAATTTCTGAACTTATTTGTTTTGGTCTCTTTGTATGTATGGATTACTTGGGTTGTTACCAACATCTGAAAATTTCATGTAAATAGCTCCTTTTGGAAATATATTTACTGAGAAAATGGTGACATGTTCAATACTTATTTCACCCGCTGTACACCTTTGCCAAATATATTTAAACTCTGTTTTTCACAATTCCTGACATTTAATCCTAGTAAAAATTCCCTGTTTAGGCCAGATAGGATCACCACTTTATTTTAAGAATGTGAAATGTCAAAATAATAGTAGAGAGAGTGATTTTATTTCAGCTCTTATTTCTTTCATCACATTCCCAGTGGGTCAGAAGTTTACATACACTCAATTAGTATTTGCTAGCTTTGCCTTTAATTGTTTAACTTGGGTCAAACGTTTCAGGTAGCCTTCCATAAGCTTCCCACAATACGTTGGGTGAATTTTGGTACATTCCTTCTGACAGAACTTGTGTAACTGAGTCAGGTTTGTAGGCCTTGCTCGCACACGCTTTTTTAGTCCTGCCCACAAATTTTCTATAGGATTGAGGTCAGGGCTTTGTGATGGCCACTCCAATACCTTGTCTTTGTTGTCCTTAAGCCATTTTGCCACAACTTACTTTTGTACCTGTTTCCTCCAGCATCTTCACAAGGTCCTTTGCTGTTGTTCGGGGATTGATTTGCACTTTTCGCGCCCAAGTACGTTCATCTCTAGGAGACAGAACGCGTCTCCTTCCTGAGTGGTATGACGGCTGCGTGGTCCCATGGTGTTTATACTTTGTACAGATGAACGTGGTACCTTCAGGCATTTGGAAATTGCTCCCAAGGATGAACCAGACTTCTGGAGGTCTACAATTTATTGTCTGAGATTGTCTTGTCTGATTTCATTTGATTTTCCCATGATGTCGATCAAAGATGCACTGAGTTTGAAGGTAGGTCTTGAAATACATCCACAGGTACACCTCAATTAGCCTAAGCTTCTAAAGCCATGACATAATTTTCTTTAATGGATCAACAATTTTCTTTATCATTTAACTGAACCTTCGACAGAAGCTAGCCACCTAGCTTGCTAACTAGCTACTAGCCGCTACTAGCCATTGCTCTGCCTGCGTCAGCCAGCTTTAGTTTGGACAATATCGGCCAGTCTGCACAGCGCGGTACCAACCCAGCGCATATCAGATTGCGTTCCCTTCCACTTCACCAGGTTTCTGCTGAAATCACAGGACCATCACACCGGATCATCGCAGCTAGCTAGCTGCAACCGAGTGGCGGCTGTTGTTTGGCTAACACCACTGTCCAGAAGCCAGCTCCAGTTAGCCTTGAGCTAGGCCCATCTCCCGGCTACCCGACGTGTACTAGCTATTTCCCGGGCTACAGTACCTTTGTCAACTGGCCTGTACCTTCTACTGTCGACACGGAGCCCCGCTGAGCCATCATGGCTGGTCTGCCGACGTAATCGTCCGACGTGGTCTCAACAGGCTTTTCCTCTGCGACGTCGCAGAAGATCCATCTGCTAGCCACGGCCCGCTAGCTTTCTGAACGCTGTGCCTCCCGCTCGCCTAGTGCAGCGTCAACTGAACTTTTTCCCTAACATTTTCTGTCTATTCATCGCCATTTACCCGTTGTTGTCTTAGCTCTCTTGATAAACTGTTTGTTTTATGCCTCTTTTTTATTTCAATATGCTGTCTGTTGCTGTTTAGTTTATTCCTTATCGTTCAATTCCACTGTAGCTCCCCCAGTCCCGATCAACATGCCTCAGCTCCTTTGTCACCCCCCCCCCCCCCCCCCCCCACACACATGCGGAGACCTCACCTGGCTTAACTGGTGTCTCCAGAGATGCAACCTCTCTCATCGTTACCCAACTCCTAGGTTTACCCCCACTGAATTCTCATCCTACCATATCCCTGTCTGTACATTATGCCATCAATCTATTCTATCGCGCCCAGAAATCTTCTCCTTTTATTCTCTGTACCCAACGCACTAGGCGACCAGTTCTTAAAGCCTTTAGCCGTACCCTTATCCTACTCCTCCTCTGGTGATGTTGAGGTAAACTCAGGTCCTGTAGCACCCAGAACTACAGTCGTGGCCAAAAGTTTTGAGAATGACAAGTATTGGTCTCCACAACGTTTGCTGCTTCAGTGTTCTTAGATCTTTATGTCAGTAGTTACTATGGTACACTGAAGTATAATTACAAGTATTCCATAAGTGTCAAAGGCTTTCATTGACAATGACATTCAGTTTATGCAAAGAGCCAATATTTGCAGTGTTGACCCTTCTTTTTCAAGACCTCTGCAATCCACCCTGGCATGCTGTCAATTAACTTCTGGGCCACATCCTGACTGATGGCAGGCTATTCTTGCATAATCAATGCTTGGAGTTTGTCAGAAGGTTTTTGTTTGGCCACCCGCCTCTTGAGGATCGACCACAAGTTCTCAATGAGATTAAGGTCTGGGGATTTTCCTGGCCATGGACCCAAAATGTCGATGTTTTGTTCCCCGAGCCACTTAGTTATCAATTTTGCCTTATGGCAAGGTGCTCCATCATGCTGGAAAAGGCATTGGTCGTCACCAAACTGTTCTTGGATGGTTGGGAGAAGTTGCTCTCGGAGGATGTGTTGGTACCATTCTTTATTTACGGTCCTTTTGTGGCAGGGCTGAAATGCAGTGGAAATGTTTTTTGGGGATTAAGTTCATTTTCATGACATTTGCAATTAATTGCAATTCATCTGATCACTCTTCATGACATTCTGGAGTATATGCAAATTGCCATCATCAACACTGAGGCAGCAAACTTTGTGGAGACCAATACTTGTCATTCTCAAAACTTTTGGCCACGACTGTAGTCTATCACAGTGCCATCCATTTTTTTTACCAAAGCCCCATATACTACCCACCACTGCGACCTGTATGCTCTCGTTGGCTAGCCCTCACTATATACTCGTCGCCAAACCCACTGGCTCCAGGTAATCTATAAGTCTTTGCTAGGTAAATCCCCACCTTATCTCAGCTCGCTGGTCACCATAGCAACACCCACCAGTAGCATGCGCTCCTGCAGGTATATTTCACTGGTCATCCCCAAAGCCAACACCTCCGTTGGCTGCCATTCCTTCCAGTTCTCTGCTGCCAATGACTGGAACGAATTGCAAAAATCACTGAAGCTGGAGACTACCATCTCCCTCTAACTATAAGCATCAGCTGTCAAAGCAGCTTACCGATCACTGCACCTGTACATAACCCATTTGTAAATAGCCCACCCTACTACCTCATCCCCATATTTATTATTTTTGCTAATTTGCACTCCAGTATCTCTACTTGCACATCAACATCTGCACATCTATCAATCCAGTGTTAATGCTAATTTGTAATTATTTCACCACTATGGCCTATATTGTCCTACCTTCCTAATCTTACTACATTTGCGCACACTGTACATAGATTTTCTATTGTGTTATTGACTGTACATTTGTTTATCCCATGTGTAACTCTGTTTTTTGTCACACTGCTTTGCCTTGGCCAGGTCACAGTTGTAAATGAGAACTTGTTCTCAACTGGCCTACCTGGTTAAATAAAGGTGAAATAAAAAATTAAATGTATGCAGCAGCATACCAGACAGCTTTTGGACAAAACCTTGGTGTGCTCACTTGAACAGGAAGGTGGCACGGCAGTCCTTCGTGGGCAAATGTCATCAAATTCTGACATTCTCTGGATTTATGGTGCTCAAGGCAACTGGGAACTCAAAAAAACAAGGTTGAATCATGATGACGTCATTGATCTTCAGGTCGTAGCTCTAGAAAGAGGATTTACAATTCAGAGTTGGATGACCTTTCAAAGCTTATTTTCCCAGTTGGAACCTGTTTTTTTCCTGACTTCCCAGTTTTCTTGAACTCACTGAAGTAAAGTTTCGCAGCGCAAAGCTAAGTTGTTTTGAGCGCGGCACAAATCATGCTTCATTGACAGCATGGCCAATGTTTGTTTTTCATTTTAAACTTGGAAAATAGACCCATAATCCCAGATGAACTGAATAACAAGCTAGTCAATGCTTTGCAATTCTTGCAGTTAGCCACTGACTCCTTTAAAACCAATCGTTGAATTTGCCAATTCCAACTTGTGTAATGTTTGTCTAATGGACGATGAGCACCGATACATTTTATCGATAATTTATCTTCATACGACAAGGATTAAAAAGGATTTGCCAATAGATTGTCGACTTGATTCATGATGACTGCTAGCTAAGATTTGTTGACATGATCAGTCCAATCAAAGCTACTGTAGATAACGTGATTTGATGTCATTTTATCTGTGGCCAATGACCTTGAGCCTTCTTGGCTGGGCACTTCTAATGTAACTCTGTCAGCACCCAAGGGTCTTGAATGTTCTAGCTCTACCCTTAGATTTGGCGGTGACGTACTGTCCACACGAGTGATAGAACACTGCGTTAATCATGGCGCAACTACAGAACATTACCAACACCTACACTCAGTATTTTCTGCTGGCTGCCCCACCACCACAGAGCTAGGCTGAAACACCTGCCTTTTGGAGCTGCCTTACTCAAGGCAAAAAAAGAGACCATGTTTGTATGCAGCTTTATTAACTCAATAATAATAATAATACATTTTTTACATTGTTTGCAAATTTGTGACAAATTAATGCCAAAATAACATGCAAAACAGGCAAGCCCATTTAGCTCTGCCCCACCTGCCCTGAACGACGGGTCGCCATTGCAAACAGCGTAGCTCAAAAAAGCTGTAACAAAAGATGCAAACAAAGCACCTACAGAGTTTATCAAAACCCTAACTCCACGTTTTCTCCCAAACAAAATACACTTACCAGTTAGCTTAACAACCCTAGTATTCGAGATGCAGTGTCTTAGACCACTTGGGAGGCCAAACTTATAAGACTAGGCAGTGAATACCAACCAAAGCACATCCTAATTAGCATTAACCCATCAGGCAAGGTGTATTTATCCCCAGGACACACCCGAGCCCAGGTGTGTCCTATTTCACTGATGACCCTCCCAGCTCCGCCCACCGACATCCTATTAAGGAAAACAAGAGCATAGAGAGAGAATTTGTGGAAAAGATCATATGTGCTTTAAAAGTGATGAAAATGTGATTTTGTTGCAATTGTGGTGGGAACCATGAAGACACGTCTTCGGAATGCCCGATGGGTGAGAATTTAGCCGAAGTCTAGGCTGCCCAGAGCATTTCATATGTAGCAGCTGTTAAAAGGGTTGAGGGTTCGAATGGTCCTCCTGGCATTAAAAATCCACAGAAGAAGAACAAGAAGAAGAAGAACCAGAAGCGACAAACGGAGAGCAGACCGTTTTGACGTAGCGTACTGCGTCATTCAAGGAAGTAGCTGTGGGTTGAGATTGCTGGCGGAGTTGCATGACTGTATCGAGACTGGGGCTGGCATGGCGGGAAGTTCGGATGGAAGTGAGAGGGAGATGGACGAGGGAGCGGAGGTAAGGAAGCAAGAGAAGTTTAAGACGGTGGTAGGGAAGAAAAATAGGAAAAGAGGTAGGATGGTAGCAGAAGAGATGGACAGGGAAACAACGAATGAAGGAGGGATACGGGGGGAGGTCAGAGGAAGTGGACAGCAGGGCGAAGAACAGGAGAATAAAGTTATGGTAGTGTATACGGAACCCACAAGGAAATTGATGAATCCAATAGAGTTAACAAAGAATATCAAGGCAGAGATTGGACAGGTGAAGGATGCTAGGTGTTTGACTGAAGGAAGGGTTTGATATTTGCTAGTGTTTTATGCCAGGAAACAATGCAAAATGGAAGGGTGTGATTACCGGTGTGCCGGTGGAGGTCACCATGGACGAATTTCAGGGGGAGGTGTCAGGAGGGAAGGTGGTGAACGCCAGAAGAATGAATAGGAAAGATCGGAAAGAGGGAGAGGAAAGCAGTACAGTATTGTTGGAGTTTGAGCAGGCCTTGCCGGAGAGAGTGTACCTAGGATATATTAGCTTTTATGTGCGGGAATTTGTACCGCCTCCGTTGAGATGTTACAACTGTCAGCGTATAGGGCATGTAGCAAGCATCTGTAGGGCGAAAATGCGGTGTGCTAGATGCGGGGGTCCACATGAGTATGGAAAGTGTGGTGAAATGGACAATGTAAAATGCTGTAATTGCGGTGGTGATCACAGTGCAGCTTATGGGGGTTGTCGAGTACAAAAACAGGCGGCAGACGCACAGAAGTACAAGGTTCAGAATAGAGTTAGCTATGCTGAAGCGACGAGAAGAGTAGGAGAGCAAAGAGTAGACGGGCGAGGAGCAGGCTCGCAAGTGGGGGGACGTGGAGGAAGGTAGGGCGAAGAGACAGGAGGGGGTGGTGAGGAAAACATGTGAGTGTAGGGTGGGTGAGGACTCCCTGGTGGTGAACAGGATTGATTTCTTGGCATTCATATGCAGTATAATAAATGTAGGTGCGCAGGTTAGTGGGAAGTCGTCTCGCATAGACGTGGTGGTGCGAGCCGCCAGAGATTATTTTGGCATCTCTGATGTCACGGGGGTAATGGTGCACGAAATGATGTCAAATACAAGTAATGATGGGGTGGAGAGACATCGTGTTTAGGATGGTGTTGGTGGTCCTTCAATGGAATGCCAGGAGTCTGGTGGCAAATGGGCAAGAGTTTAAAAAATGTATATATGAAATGGATGTGGTGCCTGATGTAGTGTGTGTTCAGGAAACATGGCTTAAACCTGAGTTGGAGTTCGTGATACATGGTTTCATAGCAGTGAGGTGTGATAGAGTAGGAGGAGTGGGAGGGGGATGTGTTACGTTTGTTAAGAAAGGGGTGTCGTATCGGCAAGTTAGTGTCCAAGAATCGGAATGTGTGGGTGTAGATGTAGATATAAGAGGGGGTAACGTGTGTGTGATTAATTATTATAATCCCTGTAAACCGCTGGTGTTAGAAAAGCTGGAAGGTATAGAGAGAAGGTGTGAGGGTGGAAAGGTCATGTGGTGTGGTGATTTTAACGCTCATAATGAGTTGTGGGGAAGTGTACGGACGAACGGTAATGGCAAAATTGTAGAAGAGTTTATGGAGAATAATGGATTAGTGTGTGTGAATGATGGGAGTGGGACCCGAGTTAACGTGGTTACAGGGAGTGAATCATGTTTGGACTTGACGCTGGTATCTGCCTCGCTTGCAGGAAGGTGTGAGTGGACGGTGAGTGGTGAGTCTACGATGGGGAGTGATCACTATCCGATAGTGTGCAAAGTGGAGGGTGGTGTGGTTAGGCAGGACAGAGTATGTGGGGGGAGGTGGTGTTTTGATAAGGCCGATTGGAAGACGTACCGGTTTATATGTGAGGGGCTGGGAAAGAAGCTGAGGTTGGTAGGGTCAGTTGATGAGTGTGCAGAGGTGGTGACGAAGAGTATGATAGTGGCAGCAGAGGTGGCTATTCCAGTAAGTAAGGGTGGGGGACAGCGAGTGGTGCCGTGGTGGACGGATGAATGTTCAAGAGGGGTGAAGGAGAGGAATGTGGCGTTGAAGGTGTTAAAGAGGGGATTGACAGTGAGGAATTTGGAGGATTATCAAAGGAAGAGGGCAGTAGCAAGAAGAACTATTAAGAGGGCGAAAAGGGAAGCATGGCGGGAGTTTTGCTCAACCATAGGGAGGGGTACGACTCTTAGTAGGGTGTGGAGGATGTTTAGGAAGATGGCGGGTAAGGGTACAGCGGGGGGAATTCCTGTGATGGTGGAGGGGGATGTACATGCAGTAAGTGACAAAGATAAAGCTGAAGTCATAGGAAGGGCGTTTGCTGCTGTGCACAGGTGCAATCATTTATGTGAGGAGGCGCGGAGGAGAAAAGGGGTAATGTTAGAGGAGCACAGAGATGTACTGAGCAGGAGAGAGGAGGGAGGTGATGCCATGGATGCAGAGTTTACTATATATATGAAATGGCTAAAGCTCTAGAGGGGTGTGGAAGGACGGCCCCAGGTGAAGACAGGGTGTGTTTATGTAATGGTGAGGAATGCATCTGAAAGTGTGAAGAAGGCGGTACTGGAACTGTTTAATATGGTGTGGAGGAGTGGGGTCCTGCCAGGAGGGTGGAAGAGGGCAGTGGTGCTGCCGTTTGTGAAACCGGGGAAAGATCCTACAAAGGCCGCTAGTTATAGACCCATAGCACTCACGTCGAATTTGTGTAAGTTAATGGAGAAGATGATTGTGAATAGGTTGATGTATTATTTGGACAGTAGGGGTTTGGTGAGTGAAGATCAGAGTGGGTTCAGGAGAGGCCGGTCAACTACAGATTCCCTGATTAAGGTTAGCACGGAGATAGCCAGTGCGTTGGCAAGGAAGGAAGTTATGTGTGTGACTTATTTTGATGTGGAGAAAGCTTATGATACAATGTGGAGGGAGGGCTTGTTGATTAAGTTAGGCGAGATAGGTATTGGGGGTAGGATGTATAATTGGAGTGTGGATTTTCTATTTGGGAGAGTGTTTCGGGTGAAGGTTGGGGCAGACTTGTCGGGGGAGTTTGAGGTGGGAAATGGGACGCCTCAGGGCAGTGTGGTAAGCACGGTTTTGTTTACCATGATGATAGATGATGTCTTTAGAGAGGTGGGGCAGGGAATAGGGGTAGCATTGTATGCAGATGATGGGGCTATATGGAAAAGAGGAAGGAATGTGAAGTATGTGATGAAGAAAATGCAGTGTGCGGTGACGGCTGTGGAAGAATGGTCAATGAAATGGGGCTTTCGGATGTCGGTGGCTAAATCGTGCTTCATGATATATTCGAATAGAAAAGTTAAGGATGTGAGATTGCAGATATATGGACAGGATATAGGCAGGGTGACGGCCTTTAAGTACTTGGGTCTGTATATACTGCTGAGATGATGGCAATGATTTTGGGGATGGGTTGGGTTGAGGAGGTTAGGCCGCTCAAGGTGGTGGTGTGTACGGATTCGGCTGCTGTGCTGAGTAGTATAACATCGGGTAGGTCAGATAGAGGGGATTTGTTAGTGGAGTTGATGGTGCAGTTGTTGGGGTTTGAGAGGATGGGGGTGGTGGTCTGGTTCTGTTGGGTTCCAGCGCATGTAGGAGTTGACGGTAATGAAGAGGTGGATAGGGTGGCGAAGAGTGCGTCACGGAAGGAGGGCGTGGATGTGAGGATACCGTATGGACGGGGGGAGATGAAAGCGATGATAAAGAGGGTGGGGATGGAATTATGGCAGAAACAGTGGGATGAGTGCAGGACAGGGAGGGGATATTATGGTGTACAGAAAACGTTAAGGGTGGAAGGTGGGAATAGGGGATGTAGGAGGGATGAAGTAATATGGAGTAGGTTGAGGTTTGGTCATACAGGTCTGAATGCGACGCTGAAGATGATAGGGAGACATGAGACTGGATTGTGTGAGGGGTGTATGGTGGAGGAAACAGTGGAACATGTATTGCTGTATTGCGAGCTGTATGATGAGGAAAGGGAAAGGTTGTATGACCGGGTCAGGAGGGAAGGGAGGAGTTGGGGAATGGGTGGGGTGCTGGGAGGAGGGAGTGGTGACGGGATAGTGTCGAGGGAGTTGTTGCAATTTATCAAGGATACGGGTGTGGGTGCTAGAATTTAGGGGTAAGAGGCCGTGACCGGCCTCACACTCCGATACAGTAGGTGGCGGTGTATGCACCTTTCAGTTGGTTGCGATCCGCCAGTAATCCAAAGAAGAAGAATGGTCCTCCTGAAGAGTCCATGGTGGAGGATAGGCCTTCACTGCAGGTTGCAGGGGTTGCCTCTCACCAGCAGGTCCGAGATATTTTACAGGTTATGGTGGCCTTTATAGCTATTGTGTTTAATTGCACTGAAAAGGTGGAGAGGGTCAAGAAAGATAGACACTATTTTGACTGCGGCAGAGCGGTTCCTGGGATGGAACGACTTTTAGGCGGAGAAGTTACATGAACTGGCTTCAGAGCCTGAGAAGGGAGATATGGAATTGTGAAGGACTTAATAAGTATTTTGTATTTTTTTTATTGATTTACTAGTTTTACTAGTTTTCGTGGATTTCTTTTTACATTGTATTTTCAACCCTGTCCAGTTGGTGGCGGCAATACACCATTTTTTGATGTTGTCCACCATAAAACCCACAAATGAAGAAAGGGGAGAGGTGGATCAAGGGTGAGGGACCCTGTGAGTAGTAGATATCAAAAAGGTGTTTTGGACTACATCCTAAACATAGGTGTGTCCAAACTTTTGACTGGTTATAATATAAATCCATTAAACTTAGTTAAACAACAAATGGTGTGTGTGTGTGTGTGTGTATATACACACACACCTATGTTTAGGATGTAGTCCAAAACACCTTTTTGATATCTACTACTCACCACCCTCACCCTTGATCCACCTCTCCCCTTTCTTCATTTGTGGGTTTTATGTATGTATATATATATATAATTTGTTGTTTAATGGATTTATATTATAGTCCAGTTGGGGCGGTAATGCAACATATTGGATGCCAACCGCCCTTAAATTCCGAAGAAGAAGGAAACTGACTTGCTGGTAATCAGTTGATAATATTTCATCAGACTCAGGTCAAAAGGTGTGTGGCTCGTCAAAGTAATTGGTTTCAATTTATTTGGCTGTCGTTTATTGTTATAAGGAGAATAGTGTTGTGCTTATGTGTAACTATTTAGCTAGCTATGTATCGTTAGGTAAGTCATCAGGGCGTATTAAATACCCCGATTCTGTTAACGTTTTTTAAACGGATGCAAACTGAACGAGGAGGGACCTAACTTAATTTTTCCAGTAGAAACTCGTTTTAGTTGCGTTTTGCAACTGTTTGCTCTAGTTAATAATAACACTCCTGTATAACGTTAGCTATAAACTACGCTAGCTAACAAGTTAGCCAGCTAGCTAACTAAGGGAAAGGGTAAGTTAGTTACCTGCTATGTTTAAACGTTTGAATGTTGTTGTTGTTCCTAGACTGAGTCATTTTAACTATGCTGAAATGTAATTTACCATTTGATTTAATCATCAACTAAAGCCAAAGATTGTCACAACAGCATCAACTTGTTGAAAGCTGCTAACAAACAACGACTTTTACACATGGAAGCTAAACTATCGAAGCTAACATTGAAGCTATGACCCTTATTACTATTTTAAATGAAATAACGTGTTCATTTTACTACTAACATTTGTATGGTCTTCGGTTAAATTCCTGAATTGTGCCATTGTAGCAACAGCCCTAGTAGGCTGGACACATCCTGATTTAAAAATGAATTCATTGAATCGGCCATGGAGCCCAGTTTCATAAAATTACCGTATATATTTGTATTTATTATGGATCCCTACTCTTCCTGTGGTCCAAACACACGAAAACACCTACATTACATATAATATAAAACCGTGAACTATGTTTTTACTGAATGAGCTAAAGATATAACCGTACATTGCACAACATCACTACACCACCACATATCTACAGCACAAAATGGTCTAAGGCACTGCATCTCAGTGCAAGAGCCGTTACTACAGACTCGATCACAGCCAGTTGGGCTGTATCACATTCTAGCTGTAGATTACTGAGAATTTAAGATAAAGCTCATTTTCTTATACTTTTCAAACACACATCTTAAGAACAATTACAATTTAAAGTGGAACTGACAGCATTTAAGCAACATTAAATCTTATTAAAATCTGTTCATTTACACCCACAGGAATAATGACATTTTATGACAATCGAGCACTTCGGTAATGACATATCGTAAGGCATTTGTGAAAATTCTATAGCAGAATAGAGTGGGACAGCAGGTTTGGAAAATTAAGACACTGCAGTAAATAAAACAGAATAAAATCATCTGTCCTATCCAGGACCGGAGTCTACGTAGACCGGTGCGACATAGTCAATCAGAGCTACAGTAGGCCTATATGAAAATAAGCCATTTGACACACGGGCCTGCCATCATTCACTTTGAACTGGACTGTGTGTTTACAGGCAGTAGCAACAGTGTGACTTTAGATCATTAGAACACATTTGCCAAAAGCCACAAAATACCTGACTGGATTTCTGCAAATATGTCAATACTGCGGGAGTATTCCATTTTCAGGAACTTCACAATCCTATTGATTAGACATCAGGTATTCTCTCTCACTCAGTTGCCTATGCACATCATCAACAACAAGATCAACAACAAATGCTAGCCAGAGCAAGATGAGCTAAAATCTAATGAGGAACATTAGATAAACCCTCAAACTTTTTCAGCTAGTTGGTCGTCAAAATTGTTGATAAACGATGGGAAATAGTAGCCTGCTCGACCTTCTGCAGCTTGCCTGCCAATGCATGCTTGTCCCAACCCACGTTTTGACAACTAAATGGGAACTTGACTGCCTATCCTCACATTTGATCGATGCTAAATACATTTGATTGATAACTAAGAGTGCATTCTGAAAGTATTCAGACCCCTTGACTTTTTCCACATTTTGTTACGTTACAGCCTTATTCTAAAATTGATTTAAAACACTTGTATTAATAAATAAAAAAAATGTTTTTTTGCTTTGTCATTATGGGGTATTGTGTGTAGAATAAGACTGGAAAATGTGGATAAAGTCAAGGGGTCTGAGTACTTTCCGAAGGCACTGTATGGAAAGGATAAATATATAAATAATTTCCTTTCTCATTAATATATGCTGCAGAGCTGTCTGACAATCATTTTACTAGTTTTTCAAAGTAGATAAGGCATATTTTGAAGAACGGTCTCTCTCGTCGTTTTGCACATTCCTCTCTCATGCGGCGGCCCATGCAGTCTGTGTGTATCTAACCTAACGTAGCAGGCGTAAAAGTGTATCAGTAGCTATCCGAGTCGGGAAAGAACGGGTGCAATGGATTACGGTCATTTCTGTGCTGAACTAGGTTGAATATTTGCGTAATGAAAACTACAAATCCCTTCAGCCTAGCGTGCCATATACTTATTGACTTAATTTCTCAGAACTAAATGGAATTCAAGTAATTGAACCAACGTTGACAATTTGTACTTTAATAACCCTAGCTTACATAGGAATGGAATAGCTGTAATAGCCCTTGTGTGACCGAGAGCAACAACATACCCTTTGTCTAACCTCCAATGGTGTAATAAACATAAGAAGGAGGAACACAATTTCATGACAGGCAAGCCATATCAGGGCGGCCCCTCCGTGTCCACTCTCCACTATCATAACTCTGCTATTCTGTTTGAAAAGATGGCATACCCCAGAACCCACAACCCATTTGCTGATGATGATGATGAGGAGCAGCGCCGGTCAAGTGAGGGATTTGACAACCCCCAAGAGAGGGGGATGAGCGAGGCAGAGAGGAAGCAGAGATCCCTCCAACAGGAAGTGATGCTTACGGCCAAGTCGGCAGTGGCCAGCAGCCACCGCTCCCTGGGGCTCATCTATGAGTCGGAAAAGATGGGCACTGAGACTGCAGAGGTAGGCCAATACAAAAATATTCTGGCCCCTTGACTTTTTCCACTTTTTGTTACGTTTCAGCCTTATTCTATTTTTCCTCATCAGCTGCACACAATGCCCCATAATGACATAGCAAAAACAGGTTTTTAGAAATATTACATTTGCATAAGTATTCCGACCCTTTACCCAGTACTTTGTTGATGCACCTTTGGCAGCGCTTACAGCCTCGAGTCTTCTTGGGTATGACACTACAAGCTTGGCACACATGTATTTGGGGAGTTGCTCCCATTCTTCTCTGCTGATCCTCTCAAGCTCTGTCAGGTTTGATGGGGAGCGTTGCTGCACAGCTATTTTCAGGTCTCTCCATAGATGTTCGATTGGGTTCAAGTCCGGGCTCTGGCTGGGCCACTCAAGGACATTCAGAGACTTGTCCCGAAGCCACTCCTGCGTTGTCTTGGCTGCATTCTTAGGGTCATTGTCCTGTTGCCAGCTGAACTTTCAACCCCAGCCTGAGTGCTCTGGAGCAGGTTTTCATCAAGATCTCTCTGTACGTTGCTCCGTTCATCTTTCCCTCAATCCTGACTAGTCTCCCAGTCCCTGCCGCTGTAAAACATACCCATAGCATGATGCTTTCACCACCATGCTTCACCGTAGGGCTGGTGCCAAAGTTAAATCTTGGTTTTGTCAGACCAGAAAATCTTGTTTCTCATGGTCAGTCCTTTAGGTGCTCTTTTGCAAACTCCAATTGGGCTGTAATGTGCCTTTTACTGAGGGAGTGGCTTCCGTCTGGCCACTATACCATCAAGGCCTAATTGGTGGAGTGATGCGGAGATGATTGTCCTTCTGGAAGGTTCTCCTACCTCCACAGAGGAACCCTAGAGCTCTGTCAGTGAACATTGGGTTATTGGTCACCTCCCTGACCAAAGCCCTTCTCCCCCTATTTCTGTTTGGCTGGGCGGCCAGCTCTAGGAAGAGTCTTGGTGGTTTCAAACTTATTCCATTTAAGATGGAGGCCACTCTGTTCTTGGGGACCTTCAATGTGCAGACATTTGTTACCCTTTCCCAAGATCTGTGCCTCGACACAATCCTGTCTCAGAGCTCTACAGACAATTACTTCAACCTCATGGCTTGGTTTTATAATATAGACATCTTTCCAAATCATGTCCAATCAGTTGAATGTACTACAGGTGGACTCCAATCAAGTTTTAGAAACATCTCAAGGATGATCAATGGAAACAGGATGCACATGTCAAGTCTCATAGCAAAGGGTCTGAATACTTATGTAAATATAGTATAAATAATTGTTAAACATTTTATACATTTGCAAAATTTCAGAAACTGTTTACTTTGTCATTATGGGGTATTGTGTGTAGAAATGATTAATCAGTTTTAGAATAAGGCTGTAACGTAACAAAATGTGGAGAAGGTCAAGGGGTCTGAATACTTTCCAAATGCACTGTAGCATTGATCTCTGAACGCTTTGGGTTTCACTGACTGTCTAAAGTTGCCCATAGATGCTGATCTGTACCTAGTCCAGCATTGCTAGTATGTATTTCCCCATATTTCTGACCACTGTAATGCATGATACAGCAGAGTGCGTTTGATAACATTGATTTCCTCTCTGTGTCCATCTGCAGGAGCTGATGCGTCAGGGGGAGGCTCTGAAGAGGACCGAGAGAATGGTGGACAACATGGACCAAGACCTGAAAACGAGCCAGAAACACATCAACAGCATTAAGAGTGTGTGGGGAGGCCTTGTCAACTACTTCAAGGCCAAGCCTGAGACCACCAATCCCATGCCAGAAGTGCCTGTTGCCTACGAAGCCAGCAGCAAGTAATGCCCAGTCCCTCCCCGCTCATTCCTTATACCTATATCTCTGTACTCTGGTATGTGTTGTTGCTATGTACATTGCTAGTGAACAACCTTTCATGTGGTATCCCGAACATTCCACCATCAATAGTCCCTTGTTGACTCAGGACTGAGTATTTAGGCTATCCACAGTGATACCATCATAGTTTCTGCCAGGTTGCCCATACAGCTCCTGTGTGAAGACTGAAAAGGTATAAGATGTTGTTAGAGGGCTCGTTCTTAAACCTTCGGTCTTTACTTTTTCTGTGTGTTAAGGTCTGATAAGACCGTGAGGTGTGCAATATCTTTCGTGTCAAAGATCATCCTGCCTCAAGTCTCTGACTGTGTCCTGTGTGTGTATGTGTGTTAGATTGCAGAATGCCATGTCTCACAGTAAAGAGCAGGAAGACAAGTACCGGGCCAGTCACCCCAACCTGAGGAAGTTGGACACTGGAGGTAAGGCCTCAAACCTCAGCCACAGAATAATATGCCCTTTGTCATCCCTTGTTCCCTTTCAGTTGGTCAACTTGGTACAACGCAGCTATGAGGAGTTTGCACGCTAGAGCCCTCTACTGAAGAATATTAGAATTTCGCCTGACAAGGCCAGTGAACACCATGCCTCACCGGGACGGATTCCTTCAATTCTTCCGCTCTTCACCTCAAGCTGAGCAGAACAATTTACGAATTTTAAGAAAAATAACATTGGAATGCAACAAGTGTCCTACGTAAGGAGGGCGTGCTCATCCTTCTGGACATTGTGTGTTAAAGTTTGGTAACTAGTTTTGTGACGTTCCCTTCAATTTGTTAGTTATTCTTCGGCCTGTTTAGCCTTGCTAAGGGGTTGTAAGTAAGATAACGAGTCGACGAAGGCTGTTAAGATGGGTTTCAGATTACGATCTTGCCCACACCTTGCCCACAGTCAACGTCTTTGAATG
Source organism: Thymallus thymallus (assembly GCA_023634145.1). Lineage (NCBI taxonomy): Eukaryota > Metazoa > Chordata > Actinopteri > Salmoniformes > Salmonidae > Thymallus > Thymallus thymallus. Next base: position 24,900,265 of record CM042402.1, on the reverse strand, counting down.
ATACTCATGAGTGTTGTCTTGTATGTCTCGGCGCATGCCCAGGCTGCCCTGGATCGAACCAGCTCATGCGACCACTGTCGCTGGCTGCCTGCAAGCTCTCTCTCGTGTGTTGTGGAAAATCTTCCCTCTTTCTCTCAAAAATAAAGCACTCTCAAAGTTTTGAAAAGTAACAGACTTTATTGCGCGAGTAACATAGCCGAGGAGCCTCCGTCTGATCTTCCCAGACTCCTCTCGCTCTTCTTATTCAATTTTGTGGTTACATAGTCCTTCCCCTTTGGGTAGAATAATTAACACCTCTTAAACTATTCTTCCACTATTATTTCAAAACCTGTTTGTCTACCTCTTCTTCCTGTCGGCAGGTTAAACCTTCAAGATATAAAAACACTCTCCCGTTGGCAATAAAACCTTCAAGATACGAAACAATGAAACCATAGTGGCGACCCCCTAGTAATGGTGCAAAGATACAGACATGCACCCATGAAGACAACCAGACACACACTCATAAATATAAATACATGCACCCCCTATCCTCCCAGCATGGCGAGTATAGAGCTGGCTGATATGTCTCGTTGGCCCGTTCCAGACAATGATGACGGGTTTGGCTTCGGATGTAGCAGGGCATCTAATGCACCGCTCATTGATCTATGTCGCAGAGCGGCTACTCGCTTGTTAGCAAAGTGGCCGTCCTCAGTGGAGTGAACTTTTGCTTCTATGGCAGCATAGTCTTCTAGAAAGTCTGCAGACCGAGGCCTGGCCCCCCAAGCCTGCTCCTTCTTGTCTTGTTCCACAAAAACAGTGCCAGTCTGCTTGGCATATCTAAACAAAACGGCATCATGAAGGTCATGGAGCTATCAGAAGTCCGGGATAAAGTTCTGGATTAGGACCAATCAGGGTTGGGTTATACCAATCGGGGGGCGGGGTTAACAAATGGAATTGTTTTAAGATGGCCATACCATGGATCATTTAGCTATTTGATTTAGAATTTTAAGACTTCTTTAGGTATTATGTTTTATTTACAAATTATTTAAAATATTACATTTGGCCTTTACTACTATAGCCCATAGAAAAACATTGAATAATACATTCATAAATGGCAAAATAAATACATTTGAAAAAATAAATCATAAGGTTTTGAAGTGTCTGTCCAATATCTAGGAGCTATAAGAAAGCTAAACTTTTACCATTCAAAAGTTTGGAAACCTGCTTTATTCCAGGGTTTCTTTATTTTTACTATTTTCTGCATTGTAGAATAATAGTGAAGACATCAACTATGAAATAACACATGGAATCATGTAGTAACCAAAAAAGTGTTAACAAATCAAAATATATTTCAGCTTTGCATACTTGGTATTCTCTCAACCAGCTTCACCTGGAATACTTTTTCAACAGTCTTGGAGTTCCCACATATGCTGGGCACTTCCTTCACTCTACGGTCCAACTCATCCCAAACCGTCTCAATTGGGTTGAGGTTGGGTGATTGTGGAGGCCAGGTTATCTGATGCAGCACTCCATCACTCTCCTTCTTTGTCAAATAGCCCATGTACATCCTGGCGGTGTGTTGGGTCATTGTCCTGTTGAAAAAAATTATAGTTCCACTAATCGCAAACCAGATGGGATGGTGTATTGCTGCATAATGCTGTGGTAGCCATGCTGGTTAAGTGTGCCTTGAATTCTAAATAAATCACCAACGGTGTCACCAGCAAAGCACCCCCACACTGTCACTCACAGATTTGGACTCGTCAGACCAAAGGACAGATTTACACCAGTCTGTCCATTGCTTGTGTTTCTTGGCCCAAGGAAGTCTCTCTTATTATTGCGGTCCTTTTAGTAGTGGTTTCTTTGCAAGTCAGGGCCTGACTCACGCAGTCTCCTCCTGTGATGCATTTATTTGGCCTTCAATTTCTGAGGCTGGTAACTCTAACAAACTTAGTTTCATCATAGCGCTTGATGGTTTATACGACTGCACTTGAAAAAACTTTAAAAGCTCCGTATTGACTGACCTTCATGTCTTAAAGTAATGATTGACTATCGATTCTCTTTGGTTATTTGAGCTGTTCTTGCCATAATATGGACTTGGTCTTTTACTAAATAGGGCTTCTGTATACCACCCCTACCTTGTCACAACACAACTGATTGGCTCAAATGCATTAAGGAAAGTAACTCCACAAATTAACTTTTTAACAAGGCACATGTTAATTGAAATGCATTCCAGGTGACTACATTATAAAGCTGGTTGAGAGAATGCCAAGAGTGTGCAAAGCTGTCATCAAGACAGTGTGGCAACTTTGAAGAATGGTTCTGGTTACTACATTATTTCATATGTGTAATTTCATAGTTATGTCTTCACTATTATTCTACAATGTAGAACATTGTGTCAACTTTTGACGTGTGTGTGTGTCTGTGTGTATTATTTATATTTTTATATATATATTACACACACACTGGGGGCCAAAAGTTTGGAATATTACTCATTCAAGGGTTTATCTTAATTTGCACAATTTTTTTACGTTGTAGAATAAAAGTGAAGACATCAACTATAATATAACACATATGGAATCATGTAGTAACCAAAAAAGTGTTAAACAAATCAAAATTTGACATTCTTCAAAGTAGCCACTCTTTGCCTTGATGACAGCTTTGCACACTCATGGCATTCTCTCAACCAGCTTCATGAGGACCGCCACAGGAATGGAAGACTCCGAAATACCTCTGCTGCAGAGGATAAGTTCATTACCAGCCTTAGATTGAAACCCAGATAAATGCTTCAGAGTTCAAGTAAGACACATCTCAACATCAACTGTTCAGAGGAGACTGTGTGAATCAGGCCTTCAAGGTCGAATTGCTGCAAAGAAACCACTACTAAAGGACACCAATAAGAAGAAGAGACTTGCTTGGGCCAAGAAACACGAACAATGGACATTAGACCGGTGGAAATTTGTCCTTTGGTCTGGAGTCCAAATTTGAGATGTTTGGTTCCAACCTCAATCAAATTTAGATGGTTTGGGATGAGACGGACCGCAGTGAAGGAAAAACAGCCAACAAGTGCTCAGCGTATGTGGGAACTCCTTCAAGACTGATGGAAAAGCATTCCAGGTGAAGCTGGTTGAGAGAATGCCAAGAGTGTGCAAAGCTATTGGCTATAGGGTGGCTATTTGAAAAATCTCAAAAATAAAATGTATTTTTGGTTACTACATGATTCCATATGTGTTATTTCATAGTTTTGATGTCTTTACTTTTATTCTGCAATGTAAAAAATTGTGCAAATAAACTGTTGAATGAGTAATATTCCAAACGTTTGGCTGTGTGTGTGTCATAGATGTATATATCACAAACACAGTTGAAGTCGGAAGTTTACATACACCTTAGCCAAATATCTTGACTCTAGTTTTTCACACAAAAAATCACCCCTTTTATTTTAAGAATGTGAAATGTCAGAATAATATTAGAGATTTCATTTCTGTTTTTATTTCTTTCATCACATTCCCAGTGGATCAGAAGTTTACATACATTCAATTAGTATTTGGTAGCATTGCCTTTTAAATTGTTTAACTCGGGTCAAATGTTTCAGGGTAGACTTCCACAAGCTTCCCACAATAAGTTAGGTGAATTTTGGCCAATTCCTTCTGACAGAACTGGTGTAACTGAGTCAGGTTTGTAGGTCTCCTTGCTCGCACATGCTTTTTCAGTTCTGCCCACACATTTTCTATAGGATTGAGGTCAGGGCTTTGTGATGGCCACTCCAATACCTTTACTTTTTTGTCCTTAAGCCATTTTGCCACAACTTTGGAAGTATGCTTGGGGTCATTGTCCATTTGGAAGACCCCTTTATGACCAAGCTTTAACTTCCTGACTGATGTCTTGATGTTGCTTCAATATATCCACATAATTTTCCTTCCTCATGTCTCCGAAGTGCACCAGTCTCTCCTGCAGCAAAGCACCCCCACAACATGATGCTGCCACCCCCGTGCTTCATGGTTGGGATGGTAATTTTTGGGCTTGCAAGCCTCCCCCTTTTTCCTCCAAACATAACGATGGTCATTATGGCCAAACAGTTCTATTTTTGTTTCATCAGACCAGAGGACATTTCTCCAAAAAGTACAATCTTTGTCCCCATGTGCAGTTGCAAACTGTAGTCTGGCTTTTTTATGACTTTTGGAGCAGTGGCTTCTTCCTTGCTGAGCAGCCTTTCAGGTTATGTCGATATAGGACTCGTTACACTGTGGATATAGATACTTTTGTACCTGTTTCCTCCAGCATCTTCACAAGGTCTTTTGCTGTTGTTCTGGGATTGATTTGCACTTTTCGCACCAAAGTACGTTCATCTCTAGTAGACAGAACGCATCTCCTTCCTGAGCGGTATGACAGCTGTGTGGTCCCATGGTGTTTATACTTGCGTACTATTGTTTGTACAGATGAACGTGTTACCTTCAGGCATTTTGAAATTGCGCCCAAGTATGAACCAGACTTGTGGAGGTCTACAATCTTTGCTGATTTCGTTTGAACCCATGATGTCGAGCAAAGAGGCACCGAGTTTGAAGGTAGGCCTTAAAATACATCAAGAGGTACACCTCCAACTGACTCAAATGATATCATTTAGCTTCAAAAGCCATAACATAATTTTCGGGAATTTTCCAAGCTGTTTAAAGGCACAGTCAACTTAGTGTATTTTTTTTATTTGACCTTTTTTTAACTAGGGAAGTCTGTTAAGAACAAATTCTTATTTACAATGACGGCATGTAAACTTCTGACCCACTGGAATTGTGATATAGTGAAATAATCTGTCTGTAAAGAATTACTTCTGTCATGCACAAAGTAGATGTCCTAACCGACTTGCCAAAACTATAGTTTAACATGAAATCTGTGGAGTGGTTGAAAAATGAGTTTTAATGACCTAAGTGTATGTAAACATCTGTATAAAAAAAAAAAAGAAAAGCTAATTCTGTTAACTCCTATCCAAATAATGTTATTGACTCATCCTTTAATTGTAGTTGTGGCCAACACAAAGTAGAGCAAAAACACCCCATCTCAAACTTTTATCTGAAACGGACTGTTTCAAAAGGGCTAGCTGCACTGAACAACATTTTATAAATGCAACATGCCACAATTTCAAAGGTTTTACAGAGTTGCATACAGTTCATGTAAGGAAATCAGTCAATTGAAATACATTTAATTAGGCCCTAATCTATGGATTTCAAATGACTGGAAATATAGATATGCATCTGTTGGTCACAGATACTTAAAAAAAAATAAGGGTGTGGATCAGAAAATCAGTCAGTCTCTCTGGTGTGGCCACCATTTGCCTCATGCAGCACATAGTGTTGATCAGGCTGATTGTGGCCTGTGCAATGTCCAAAGTTGCTGGATATTGCCTGGAACAAGCTGTCATACACATCGATCCAGAGCATCCTAAACATGTTCCATGGGTGACATGTCTGGTTATTATGCAGGTTATAGAAGAACTGGGACATTTTCAGCTTCCAGGAATTGCGTACAGATCCTTGTGACATGGGGCCGTGCATTATCATGCTGAAACATGAGGTGATGGCGGCAGATGACACTACAATGGGCCTCAGGATTGATGATGACTCAGTGCGGTATCTCTGAGTTGCCAATCGATAAAATGCAATTGTGTTTATCGTCCGGAGCTTAGGCCTGCTCATACCATAACTTCACTGCCAACATGGGGCACTCTGTTCACAACGTTGGCATCAGCAAACTGCTCTGCCATGCACACTGCCATCTGCCCATTTACATTTGAAACCAGGATTCATCTGTGAAGAGCACACTTCTCCAGCTTGCCAGTGGCCATTTGAAGGTGAGCATTTGCCAACTGAAGTCTGTTCAAGACCCTGGTGAGGACAATGAGCATGCAGATGAGCTTCCCTGAGACGGTTTCTGACAGTTTGTGCAGAAATTCTTTGCTTGTGCAAACCCACAGTTTTATCAGCTTTCCGGGTGTCTGGTCTCAGACGATCCCGCAGGTGAAGAAGCCGGATGTGGAGGTCCTGGGCTGTCGTGGTTACCGGTTGTGAGGCCGGTTGATCTTAGTGCAAAATTCTCTAAATACTCTGGCAACCGCTCTGGTGGACATTCCTGCAGTCAGCATGCCAATTGCACGCTCCCTCAACTTGAGACATCTGTTGAATTGTGTTGTGTGACAAAACTGCACATTTTATAGTGGCCTTTTATTGTCCTGTGTAATGATCATGCTATTTTAATCAGCTTCTTGATATGCCACACCTCTCAGGTGGATGGATTATCTTGGCAAAGGAGAAATGCTCACTAACAGTAATGTTAACAAATGTGTGCACAGAATTGGAGAGAAGCTTTTTGTGCATATAGAAAATGCCTGGGATCTTTTATTTCAGCCCATGAAACATAGGACCAACACTTTGTTGCGTTTTTTTTGTATTTCCTGATATTCTGTGACATATTTCGGCTGAGACAGGCCCTCTGTGATTTGTTGACGATCGCTATTATGCAAATGACAAGCATCATTTTTACATCTTTATTTTGCTCATATTGTAATTCATTATAGGTAATATTTCATAGAAATCTGGAACACTGGGCAGCTACTTTAGGCAAAAGGATAATTTTCTGTCCATGACATCTCCTACTGTGTGTGTTGTAGGGTTCGGAGCATCTGCATCAGTAGACGACAGCTCATCCAATCAAAATGGCTACCCTGCGAACAGACAGCTTAGAGCTGCCCATAAGACACTGGACAACAACTTAGGTAAGAGCCTTCTAGAACCTATGGGGAAATAAACAATTACATTTGTGTTCATTTTATTTTGATGGCCATCAACAACAAAATATTCTGACTCCTTATCAGCAGTAACATCTGTTTTTATGTAAAGCTGAAGACAAATTTCTACATTTTGTAGACAATTTTAAGTTTTCATAATTCTAATGAACCCCTGTGTTCTTGATCTGCTCTAGATGAGATGTCCCTGGGCCTGGGCAGGTTAAAGAACCTGGGACTGGGCCTCAGCTCTGAAATCGAGAATCAGGACTCTTCGCTGGACAATCTGCTGGGCAAGGTGGACAGGATGGATCTCAAGATCAACAACACCAACCAGCAGATCAAAAACCTCAAATAATAACAGTCCCAAACATTCTGACTCACCCGAGACACCGGTCAACTAAACTCCCCTTACCTGGGTTTCGCCACACATTAGCTTTCTGTGCACCAAGATGTCTTATTCCTCTATGATAGAGTATCAGTAACATTGGTAATTAATTATATTCAGTTCCTCAAACAGCTCCACATACATGCATAGACCACCTTGAGATGTCTAGCCTTGGGTATTACTGTTCTTGACGATTATGATCTGTTATCTTGTGATTTTTAGAATGGAAGGATCTCTACACAGCTCTGTATGTTCTGAGTAGGACCTGTGTGATTTGGTATAAAGGGTAGTTGAGAAGTGTTAATGGTCTTATCGTTACCCTCAGTTTTCATTGTGGTATGTTGCATTTTAATTCAGTTGGTAGGTAAATTAATTAAATTTCAACTCACAAAGTGAAGGATCCTCTTTGAGAACAAAGGGCCACTTGCATTCATGAATGTAATGTAAAATGGTCTACTGACTTGATTGGATTGAAATGCTATTGGTCCCAACCTTGATTGCTGTGTCCAGAAGCCAGAAAAATAAATTGTGTGGTGCTTGTTCGAAACTGGAATGTCATGCTGTGGTATGTATTCTATCTGCTGCCAGTTGATTAGATGATGCATATCCTATTTGTAACTGTTGAGATGACATGCCCACAGAACTAGAGTTAATGATTCATTCCATTTCTATCGACTCACCCACACTCTTGTACATAAACACCCCAGTCCCCTTGCTGGACCTGTGCTTGGTTAATTTATAAATAAACCAAGAACCACACCTGTTGCCCTGGAAGAAGCAAGCGCCATCCACTCTTGCCTTACAACAGGTCTTAGGCTCGGATTCAATCTGATGCTAATTATAGAGTGCCGTCGACAATGCACGTTTTAAAGGCTACGTTAGCGGAGGTTGCATTCACGGTAAATGCTTAAATATGTCTCATGCTCCAACGCATCTCAGATTAAATATCGGCGTTTGTCCTACGGTGCCTTCCTCTCCATCTCCTTTCCTTTTATGTGTGGATCTGAAAGAATGTAACAGTTGAAAGTAAACGCCTGATGGTAGCCTAGTGGTTAAGAATCCCAGAGTGAATCCTAGGTGAAAAATCTGTTGTAGTACCCTTGAGCGATGCACTTAACCCTATTTGCTACTATAAATTGCTCTGGATTAAAGCGTTGCAAAATTACTAAAATGTAAATGTTGCTTTCACCTATCCTGTGACTTCAAATGTTTGTAAATTACGAGGAATGGAAACTCTTCACTATTGAAATGTACCCCCAGTGTAACAACACAAGTGGCTTCTTGTATGTGTAGCCACTTTTGTTTCTTGTATTGTTTTTGCAAGCTACTGCTACAAACCTTGCAACATTTCTGAAGGGGTGCTAATGTGTGGAAATATGCAGAATGGAAATGTTATTGTTAATAATTTTTTCCTTAATTAGCTTTTTCATCCGTTTTGCTTTTGTTGTGATAATCGCCTCGTGTCTAATTTCTTTGCGATGTGATTGAGGAGAATATGTAACAATGTGAATGCTATTTGTCTGATAAATGACTTCTTCAAACGGAAGGAATATTTAATGCTTTCCTGTGTGTATGTGTATGCACAGAAGTATATGAAACATATTTATTACCGTTTGTTGTAAATGTTCCATTGCTGTACTGGCTGGCAACATTCTTATCCCTTGCTTGCTAGCTAGCCAACCAAGGCTAACTTACAGTCATGTCAAAAAGTACAGCAAAGTAGCTGCATTTGTTGAAGCTGTTTTCTGGTGAAATTTCCACCTGGCATAGAAAATGTGCTTACTTGTCAGGACACTTGTTCAGAGGAGCTAGTCAACAACACAGCTAACACAATCACTTCAAACTGAAGCTGGAAAGACTGCAAACTAGCTGCACTTTTTTTCATTTTACCTTTTTTCAATTGACAATTCTTTGTCTATATCTGTAAAAAATTATGCCAGCTGATTCATGATTTCGACTGGCCTTCCTCTGACAGAGGTCCTGGATGGCAGGATGCTTGGTCCCAGTGATGTACAGGGCCGTAAGCACTACGCTTTAGAGTGCCTTGCAGTCGGAGGCCAAGCAGTTGCCATACCAACCAGTCAGGATGCTCTCGATGGTGCAGCTGTAAAACCTTTTGAGGATCTGAGGACCCATGCGAAATCTTTTCAGTCTCCTGAGGGGGAATAGGCGTGGTCGTGCCCTCTTCACAACTGTCTTGGTGTGTTTGGACCATGATAGTTCATTGATGATGTGGACACCAAGGACCTTGAAGCTCTCAACCTGCTCCACTACAGCCCTGTCGATGAGAATGGGGGCGTGATCGGTCCTCCTTTTCCTGTAGTCCACAATCATCTCCTTTGTCTTGATCACGTTGAGGGAGAGGTTGTTGTCCTGGCACCACACGGCCAGGTCTCTGACCTCCTCTGTATAGGCTGTCTCATCGTTGTCGGTGATCAGGCCTACCACTGTTGTGTCATCAGCAAACTTAACAATGGTGTTGGAGACGTGCTTGGCCATGCAGTCATGGGTGAACAGGGAGTACAGGAGGGGACTGAGCATGCACCCCTAGAGGCCCCAGTGTTGAGGATCAGCATGGCAAATGTGTTCTTACCTACCCTTACCACCTGGGGGCGGCCCGTCAGGAAGTCCAGGATCCAGTTGCAGAGGGAGGTGTTTAGTCCCAGGATCCTTAGCTTAGTGATGAGCTTTGATACTCAGTCAGGGACCGGTTGAAAATGTCAGTGAAGACACTTGCCAGTTCGTCAGCGCATGCTCGGAGTACACATCCTGGTAATCCGTCTCGCCCAGCGGCCTTGTGGATGTTGACCTGTTTAAAGGTCTTACTCACATCGGCTACGGAGAGCATGAACACACAGTTGTCCGGAACAGCTGATGCTCTCATGCATGTTTCAGTGTTACTTGCCTCAAAGCGAGCATAGAAGTATTTTAGCTCGTCTGGTAGGCTTGTGTCACTGGGCTGTGCTTCCCTTTGTAGTCTGTAATAGTTTGCAAGCCCTGCCACATCCGACGAGCATCGGAGCCAGTGTAGTACGATTCAATCTTAGTCCTGTATTGACGCTTTGCCTGTTTAATGGTTCGTCGAAGGGGATAGCGGGAATTCTTATAAGTTTCCGGGTTTGAGTCCCTCTCCTTGAAAGCGGCAGCTCTACACTTTAGCTCAGTGGGGATGTTGCCTGTAATCCATGGCTTCTGGCTGGGGTATGTACGTACGGTCACTGTCGGGACGACGTCATCGATAAACTTATTGATGAAGCCAGTGACTGTTATGGTGTACTCCTTAATGCTATCGGAAGAATCCCGGAACATATTCCAGTCTGTGCTAGCAAATGTTTGGACACACCTACTCATTCCAGGGTTTTTCTTTATTTTGACTATTTTCTACATTGTAGAATAATAGTGAAGACATCAAAACTATGAAATAACATATATGGAATCATTTAGTATCCAAAAAAGTGTTCAACAAATCAAAATATATTTGAGATTCTTCAAAATAGCCACCCTTTTTGACTTGATGACAGCTTTGCACACTCTTGGCCTGATGGACTTGGTCTTCATGAGGTAGTCACCTGGAATGCCTTTAAATTAACAGGTGTGCCTTGTTAAAAATTAATTTATTAAATTTCTTTCCTTTTTAATGCGTTTGAGCCAATCAGTTGTGTTGTGACAAGGTAGGTGTGGTATACATAGCCCTATTTGGTAAAAGACCAGTCCATCATTACTTTAAGACATTAAGGTCAGTCAATACGGAACATTTCAAGAACTTTGAAAGTTTCTTCAAGTGCAGTCGCAAAAACCATCAAGAGCTTGTCAGGAGTGGGTGTAGAGAGAGACCAAGGAGCAGCGCAGCGATAGTTTATTCGTTTATTAAACGATAAACAATAAATGTCACAAACTATATAAACAAAAGGCAATGAACAAGAAACAAGAACGGAAACACACTGTCACAGTGACTGTTGAATAATACAAACAATGACCCACACACAGGTGGCTGAGAGTGGTGCCTAAATGCAATCCCTGTACAGCTGTCTCTGATTGAGGATCATTACATCCCTAGTTAGGGTGTGAGGTTTCGACTGTGGTTCTACCACTCCCCTTATTGGGAGTATCTATCTATCTATCTAAGGTCTAGCCACAGCCAAACCCTCACAGTACCCCCCCCCCCCCAAGGTGCGGACTCCCAGCCGCAAAATAATCCCCCCTCTCAAAAAAATATATACATTATACTAGGGGGAAAAGGGCGGAGTACTGGGGCGGTTGCTGGTTGAGGCTCCGGCACTGCTCTGGCACTGGAGCGGAGCAGACGACCGGCCCCAGACTGGGCACCGGTGGAGCGGACTGCTCTGGCACTGTAGTGAAGCAGACGGCCAGCCCCGGACTGGGCACCGGTTGCTGACCTTCGCTGGAGGTTCCGAGCTGCTGACCTTCGCTGGAGGTTCCGGGCTGCGGACCTTCGCTGGAGGCTCCGAGCTGCGGGCCTTCGCTATAGGCTCCGAGCTGCGGGCCTTCGCTGTAGGCTCAGGGTTGCGGACCTTCGCTGTAGGCTCAGGGTTGCTGACCCTCACTGTAGGCTCAGGGTTGCTGACCCTCGCTGTCGGCTCAGGGTTGCTGACCTTCGCTGGAGGTTCCGTGTTGCTGACCTTCGCTGGTGGTTCCGGGCTGCGGACCTTCGCTGTAGGCTCAGGGCTACTGACCTTCGCTGGAGGTTCCGTGTTGCTGACCTTCGCTGGAGGTTCCGGGCTGCGGACCTTCGCTGGATGTTCCGGGCTGCGGACCTTCACTGTAGGCTCAAGGTTGCGGACCTTCATTGGAGTTTCCGGGCTGCGGCCCTTCACTGTAGGCTCAGGGCTACGGACCTTCACTGTAGGCTCAGGGTTGCTGACCTTCGCTGGAGGTTCCGGGCTGCTGACCTTCACTGGAGGCTCCGAGCTGCTGACCTTCACTGGAGGCTCCGAGCTGCTGACCTTCACTGGAGGTTCTGGGTTGCTGACCTTCGCTGGAGGTCGAGTGCGTGGAGAAGGCACGGGCCGTACCGGACTGGGGGAACGCACCTCTGGGCTGGTGCGAGGAGCAGGCACGGGCCGTACCGGGTTAGGGGAACGCACCTCATGGCTGGTGCGAGGAGCAAGCACGGGCCGTACCGGGCTGTAGGAACGCACCACTGGGCTGGTGCGAGGAGCAGGCACGGGCCGTACCAGGCTGTAGGAACGCACCACTGGTCTGGTGCAAGAAGCTGGGACGGGCTGTACCTGGCTGGGAACACGCACCGTTGGGCTGGTGCGTTGAGCTGGCACGGGTCGCACCGGGCTGTTGGTGCGCACCGATGGTGTGGTGCGCTGAGTCGGTCTCCTCCGTCTCCGACTCTGGACCGGCGCTGTAGGCACCGGACTGGGAACTGGCGCTGGAGTACGACTGTCCTTGTCGTCCCTTCTCCACCGCCAATCCCCATCCTGTGAGGGTTCCTCCGGGAACCCCCACGAGTGAGGGAACAGAAGCACATCGTCATCGTCTTCCTCCGACTCCTCTCTGTACTCCTGCTCCCATGGCTGTAGGGGCTCCTCCTGGAACCCCCACGAGTGCAGTGGTCAGGGCTCTTCTCCTTCGATCCCCGACCACCCCCATAGCCCCCCCCCCCAAAATCAGTTTGGGGGGTTTTCTGGGCTCCAGGCTGGTCCTTAGCCTTTTTGGCCCGCAGACTCTTTCCCCCGACGACGGCTCCTTTGCTCCGGACCCCAGCCTTCCTCCACCGAACGATAATGGGAGTGTTCCTCCTCGGTAATTTTCCCCATACCGAGGAGGATATCTCCCAATGTAATTCCCCGTTGCGTCCCAGGGTGGTGGATCATTCTGTCACGTGTTGTATTAATGGGACGGTAAATGGAGCGTTGGTGAAGTGTCATCCTTATTTATTCAATGAGGTGTAATCACAAGGCATCAAATAAATAGGAGAGTAATGAACAAACAAAGTGACTTACTTGACTGTGACGTAGTGTAGACAGGCACAAACAATGATCCACACACAGGTGGATGTGTAGGGAGCCTAAATACAATCCCCAATCAGAGACAACCCTGTACAGCTGTCTCTGATTGAGGATAATTACTCCCCTAGTTAAGGTGTGAGGGCTAGGCTGTGGTCCTACCACTCCCCTTATTGGGAGTGAGTACTAACCACAGCCAAACCCTTACAACAAGGGCATGTTTGGCAGCATGAGTGAAGGAGGCTTTGTTGCAAAATAGGAAGCCGATTCTGGATTTAATTTTGGATTGGAGATGGTTGATGTGAGTCTGGAAGTTGAGTTTACAGTCTAACCAGACGCCTAGGTATTTGTAGGTGTCCACGTATTCTAAGTTGGACCCGTCGAGAGTAGTGATGATAGTCCGGTGGACAGGTGCGGGCAGCGTTCGATTGAAAAGCATGCATTTGGTTTTACTAGCATTTAAGAGCAGTTGGAGGCCACGGAAGGAGTGTTGTATGGCATTGAAGCTTGTTTGAAGGTTAGTAAACACAGTGTCCAAAGAGGGGCCAGATGTATACAGAATGGTGTCGTCTGCGTAGAGATGAATCAGAGAGTCACCAGCAGCGAGAGCGACATCGTTGATGTATATAGAGAAAAGGGTTGGCCCAAGAATTGAACCCTGTGGCACCCCCACAGGGTTCAATTCGATGGCGATTATGATATCGTTCAGTACCTTGAGCGTAGCTGAGGTGCACCCATGACCAGCTCGGAAACCAGATTGCATAGCAGAGAAGGTACGGTGGGATTCGAAGTGGTCAGTTATCTGTTTGTTAACTTGGCTTTCGAAGACTTTAGAAAGGCAGGGCAGGATGGATATAGGTCCATAACAGTTTGGGTCTAGAGTGTCTCCCCCTTTGAAGAGGGGGATGACCGCGGCAGCTTTCCAATCTCTAGGGATCTCAGACGATACGAAAGAGAGGTTGAACAGGCTAGTGATAGGTGTTGCAACAATTTTGGCGGATAATTTCAGAAAGAGAGGGTCCAGATTGTCTAGCCCAGCAGATTTGTAGGGGTCCAGATTTAGCAGCTCTTTCAGAACATCAGCCGTCTGGATTTGGGTGAAGGAGAAGCGGGGGGGCTTGGGCAAGTAGCTGCCGGGGGCACAGAGCTGTTGGCCGGGGTAGGGGTAGCCAGGTGGAAAGCATGGCCAGCCGTAGCAAAAACCATTTGTTGTGGTTGTTAGAGCAGCGGGTGCTGTGGGTGGGCGCTCTCTGTTGTCTTTACACTAGCTGATTTCTAAGAGCTTCTGTATAATAAAACCCATTTGATTTACAAAGGTCGTTGCTTTTACTTAATAATCATAAAACAGAAAAATATCACAGTTATGGTTTAATCTAATCCCTATGATGTCCTTCACTGGTCGTGTCTTGATAACAATTTTCTGGGTGGCTAGGTCAGATCCAAAAACCTTCCCGCACACCCGCCACACAGTTTATTTTTTTTTACATCATTACCCAGTTATGGATAACTTTTGAGATCTGAAATGAAAATAAAATGTTAATACAGACAATTATATTGTTTTTCAAATCTGCCTGTTATACTTTCAGAACATACTAGTGAAAGTCTTACCGGATATGTGTCTGCACGCTAATACAGTTCCAACCCAGCACTAACACCTGACTCAACTAATCAACTGCTCATTTTAGTTGAATAGGGTGTGTTTGAGGTAGGCTAGAACCAGTGGAGGCTGGTGACTAGACATATTGAGGAGGATGGGAGAACCACGGCATAGGCGTAGAACGCACGGAGACGACAAAGTATGTTTCAAAAATCGTCAAAGATCGTCACAGTGTTGGAAAGGGATCACAGCAGTGATTGAATGAGGGTATGAGGCATGAGTTGAGGTGTTCAGAGGCTTAACCAGTGCAGGACAGGCTTTGACTGGGAAGACAAAAACAATAACACAACACACAACACAGTTAGACAAAAGAGCTAAGAATGAGTTAGTCCAAGCAAGGAGTAAAATTATTGGTGTGTAATAATGTGATTATGTTTGTGTATGTGATTGACTCTACATACAGTAATGAGTGAAAATTGATAGGAGCACTCAGTGCTTGGAGGGGAAACATTCAATGTGCCAGTGGATGAGCGGGCACTTGAAACAAACAGGCATTCTATTTTTGCTCTATAATATTGGCCACTATGGTAGACATCGATCAAGTGCACAAGGCTACATGTGTGCAAAAATAACGTTCACTGAGTAAAAAATGTAATAATCCCCCCTCACTCACACACAAGTGTTACTGTCAAGTTCAACACAACAAAAGCAATATCTTTGGGCTACACTGCACATTAATACATTGTACACTTTCTGCCTTTGGACATCTGTTCTACAATGTGCCAGCAGAGCATATACCCTTTGTTGGCATAATTTATCTCTTCCAGGCAGAGAGTACACCTGGCATACCCATTTTTATCCACTGTATTGAAAAAGTGAGAAAGTGTGTGGTGTTCGTTTCACCACTATAGTGGCATCCAGCTTAAGCCAGGAGAGTGTGTCTTTTATGAGTTTGAAACGCAGCCTACGTTCATTCTCTGATCCTAATTATATGATTGGGTGGACAACATGTCAGTTCATACTGCAAAAGCTTTGATTGGTTGGAGGACGTCCTCCGAAAGTGGTCATAATTACCATGTATGTCTATGGAAGGGGTTGAGGCCAACGAGCATCCTAGGTTTTGTTTTGAAGTCAATGTAGCCAGAGGAGGACGGAAGCTAGCTGTCCTCAGGCTACACCATGGCGCTACCCCAGACAGTGCTGTTGAAGTTACTGTAGACCTTTAATGCAAAACAGTGTATTTTAATCAATTATTTATTATAGTTTTATCTAAAAAGGATATCGTTTTTAATGATTCACTATTTTTATTTTTATGAATTTTTGCTGAGGAGGATGGTCCTCCCCTTCCTTCTCTGAGGAGCCTCCACTGGCTAGAACAGCCTTTCTTAACCCATTCCCTGGGTGCTGCAGAAAATGTCATATTTGCTGTATTCCAACACTATTCACACCTTAACTGCTGCTGGTTGTGCTAGTGTTAGGATATATCAAATATATGGAACAACTGATGGGCCTTTACTTTACTCACAGTCTGGGGTCGCCAGCTACGGTCTACAGCCCAGAGCCTGCAGCGACGGCCCAGAGCCCGGAGCCTCCAGTGACGGCCCACAGCCCGGAGCCTCCAACGAGTGACAGCCCAGAGCCCGGAGCCTCCAGTGACGGCCCACAACCCGGAGCCTCCAGTGACGGCCCACAGCCCGGAGCCTCCAGTGACGGCCCACAGCCCGGAGCCTCCAGTGACGGCCCACAGCCTGGAACCTCCAGAGGCCAGCACAGCTCTGTGGCTGGAACCCTTCTCTGCGTCGGTGCCCAGGCCGTGCACGACGTACAGCCCCGCTTTGGAGCAGGAGCTCCTTAGCGTGCCGGTGCCCGTAGCTGCCAGCCAAGCTACACGGCTGGAAACCACCTCTGCGTCGGTGCCCAGGGTGGGCACGGCGTACAGCCCCGCTGTGGAGCAGGAGCTCCATAGCGTGTCGGTGCCCAGTCTGGGGCCGACAGCCAGCCCAACCACAGGGCTGGAAACCATCTCTGCGTCGGTGCCCAGGGTGGGCACGTCGTTCAGCCCCGCTTTGGAGCAGGAGCTCCATAGCGTGTCGGTGCCCAGTCTGGGGCCGACAGCCAGCCCAACCACAGGGCTGGAAAACATCTCTGCGTCGGTGCCCAGGGTGGGCACGACGTTCAGCCCCGCTATGGAGCAGGAGCTCCTTAGCGTGTCGGTGCCCAGTCTGGGGCCGGCAGCCAGCCTAACCACAGGGCTGGTATCTTCCTCTGCGTCGGTGCCCAGGGTGGGCACGACGTTCAGCCCCGCTATGGAGCAGGAGCTCCTTAGCGTGTCGGTGCCCAGTCTGGGGCCGGCAGCCAGCCTAACCACAGGGCTGGTATCTTCCTCTGTTCAGTCCTGCGCCAGGGATGGGGATGGAGAAGGGTCCGGAAGTCTGCTCCGCTCC
The DNA here is from genome assembly GCA_023634145.1 of Thymallus thymallus. Lineage (NCBI taxonomy): Eukaryota > Metazoa > Chordata > Actinopteri > Salmoniformes > Salmonidae > Thymallus > Thymallus thymallus. The sequence goes on along the minus strand of CM042402.1, from coordinate 24,883,113 downwards.
AGTGCAGGTGCAGTCCGCTCCACCGGTGTCTGGTCTGGGTCCGGCTGTCGGCTCCGCTCCAGTGATGATGCAATCCGCTCCACCGATGCCCAGTCCAGTTCCACTAATCTGCTCCACTCCAGTGAGGGAGCAGTCCGCTCCACCGGTGCCCAGTCTGGTACCGGAGATCTACTCCACCCCCATGTCAGAGCAGTCCGCTCCACCGGTCAGCTGCTCCACTCCAGTGTCGGAGCAGTCCGCTCCACCGGGGTCCGGGTTGGGACATGACGTCAGCACCTCTCCAGGGTCGAGGGCTCCCACACCAGGGTCCAGACAGGACTTGGTGCATCGCGGGAGTACTGAGGGGGGAATCATCGCGCTGGGGTCCGGACCGGACCGGGCGTGCAACGGGGAGGCAGGAAGAGAGCTGCTTTCAAAGCCTGCGTCACGCCCGAAGCCGGAACCGGAGCCCCCACCAGCAACCACCTCAGTACCCCGCCATTTCCCCCCTGGTTTTGAGCTTTTTTTTTTTGCGAGAGGGGATTAAATGCGATCGGGAGCCCGCACCTTAGGGGGGGTACTATGAGGGCTTGGTTGTGGATGGCCTCTTACTCCCACCAGGGGGAGTGAGAGGCACACAATCAAGTCCTCACACCCTAACTGGGGAAATGAATGATCCCCAATCAGAGACAGCTGTCTAAAGTTTGTCTCTGATTGGGGATAGTATTTAGGCCCCACACTCATCCACCTGTGTGTGGATCATTGTTTGTACTTGTCTGCCTTGGGTCTCAGTAAGTAAGTCACTTTGCTTTGGTTTATTAGTGTTTCAGTTTAGTCATTTCTCCTTTTATTATTTTGTGCCTCGTGAGAACACCTCCGAAATAAAAAAGGGAATGACACTCCACCAGCGCTCCGTGTATCATCCCATTACTCAGCATCGTGACAGGCCGGACTCGGACTGGGCACCGGTGGGGCGGTGTGGAACATACAAACCTATGTAGGATCCCTAATTAGAGACAATGCGCTGCAGCTGCCTCTAATTAGGGATCCAACACAAACCACCACCAGAAACAGAAAGAATAGACCTGTCAGACTCTGACCATGGCTACATAGAGAAGCAATAGGCTTCTCTATGGCCAGAGCCTGACAGTACCACAATCCCCCCCCCCCCCCCCCCCCCCCAAGGCACGGACTCCCGAATGCCAACAAAAACCAAATTACATGGGGGGGTTATAGGGAGGGAAGATTAGTTCTTCAGTGGCGGTTCTGGCTCCGCGAAGTAGACAGTTTCATCCCATGCCCCCTCCTTATGACCGGGCCCGGACTGGGTACCGGTGGAGCGGACTGCTCTGGCACTGGAGCGGAGCAGACGGCCGGACCCGGACTAGGAACCGGTGGAGCGGACTGCTCTGGCACTGGAGCGTAGCAGACGGCTGGACCCGGAATGGGCATCGGTGGAGCGGACTGATCTGGCACTGGAGCGGAGCAGACGGCCGGACCCGGAATGGGCACCGGTGGAGCGGACTGCTCAGGCACTGGAGCGGAGCAGACGGCCGGACCCGGACTGGGCACCGGTGGAGCGGACTGCTCAGGCACTGGAGCGGAGCAGACGGCCGGACCCGGACTGGACACCGGTGGGGCGGACTGCTCTGGCACTGGAGCGGAGCAGACGGCCGGACCCGGACTAGGAACCGGTGGAGCGGACTGCTCTGGCACTGGAGCGTAGCAGACGGCTGGACCCGGAATGGGCATCGGTGGAGCGGACTGCTCTGGCACTGGAGCGGAGCAGACGGCCAGACCCGGACTGGGCACCGGTGGAGCGGACAGACGGCCGGACCTGGATTGGGCCCCGGTGGAGTGGACTGCTCAGTCCCTGGAGCGGAGCAGACGGCCGGACCCGGACTGGGCACCGGTGGAGCGGACTGCTCAGGCACTGGAGCGGAGCAGACGGCCGGACCCGGACTGGGCACCGGTGGGGCGGACTGCTCTGGCACTGGAGCGGAGCAGACGGCCGGACCCGGATTGGGCACCGGTGGAGCGGACTGATCTGGCACTGGAGCGGAGCAGACGGCCGGACCCGGATTGGGCACCGGTGGAGTGGACTGCTCAGGCACTGGAGCGGAGCAGACGGCCGGACCCGGACTGGGCACCGGTAGAGCGGACTGCTCTGGCTCGCTGGAGGTTCCGGGCTGCGGACCATCGCTGGAGGTTCCCGTCTAGCCATAAGCTTCGTCACTAGAGCACATCGGCGCTGGGAGTCCTTCTCCTCCTCTATTTGGATGATCCGCAGATCCCTCGGCGCCTCCAGAGGAAGAGTGTTCCAGGCTCCCCACCACCTCGTCTGCTCCTCCTCTGATCGCTTGAAAAAACCCTCCGGTCTCTCCCTATCATGGATCGTGGGAAGACGAAGTGGTGGGCGATCCTCTTCCTCCAGCCTCTCCGGGTGCTGATGTTGGTGTGGTGCACTGGCCATACCGAGCTCTAGGTCGGCGCTGGAGGCACCGGGTTGGGAACTGGCTTTGGAGGGCTGGGACTGCCCCTATCTTCCTCTCCCCATCGCCTATCCCCTTCCGGTGAGGTCTCCTCCAGGAGCCCCCACGAGTGAGGGAACCGAAGCACATCGTCGTTGTCGTCCTCCTTCGACGAGTCCATCTCGAACCCTCCGAGGAGTTCCTTTACCGTATATCGACGCTGGCCAATCTCTCTCTCCGTCTCTCCCCAGTTGCGCTGCTTGGTCTTGTTCTGGTGGGTCATTCTGTCACGAGATGCAGACACACACATACAGTGCATACACAGACCAAGATGCAGCGCAGGGATTGTAGTTCGACATTTTATTTATACTATGTAGAACAATGAATACCACAAACACGATATACAAACGTATCGTAGCACACTTACTTTTCACCGTGACTGGAGAATTAATGACCCACACCCCGGTGTGGAACATACAAACCTATGTAGGATCCCTAATTAGAGACAATGCGCTGCAGCTGCCTCTAATTAGGGATCCAACACAAACCACCACCAGAAACAGAAATAATAGACCTGTCAGACTCTGACCGTGGCTACATAGAGAAGCAATAGGCTTCTCTATGGCCAGAGCCTGACACCACTTTGCCAGCCCATCTTTAAACCACTCCTGTTCCACTGGTCAAGTTCTGTTTTCCTTCACAAATAGTACGAGGTACATATCTAATACAAAAACAAACAAGAATGTTTCATTCAGTAATCAGTTGGGTAGACTTGATTATATACTACCTTGTACAGGTTAAGAGATCCAGAAACAAGACAGTGTGGTTTGATCTAATTATTTTCAGGTAACTACTCACTGTATTTTGGAACTGCAGATCAGGGCAGCTCAGGAGAACAGGCTTTGGTGGTCCAAGAGGCCATCTACTAAGTGTATGCCAAATGTAGAGGAGGGCATTGGTTATTCAAAGAAGGTACTCTTGATGGGCAAATTCTGAGTATACCAGATATACCTCCTCCTTCTCAACAATGAAATTACAGATTTTTTGTGAAATTTTCCTGAATAAATACATGCCTGTTGGCTTGGTCTAGTTTGAGGGTGAAAAGCTCTGTGTCGTGTTGAGTGTACGGCAGTGCACAATGACAGATACACTGAACATGTCTATAGTGGTGCTAATCATTCCTGATGGACAGCTGTCACTTCTGACCTCAAACACAAGGGACTACCTGATGCATGTTCTCCTCTTGCATCCAAATGTTCCATTCTCCGCACTCGCACAGGTGCTTTCTCAGAAAGCATCTTCACAACCTTACTACGGGGAGTTCCAGGTTTTCTTAACTTTTGCATAAAACGTTAAATCTTGAAAATGGTTTCAAGATCTTTGGATAGCCAGGCGAGGTGTGTATGGCGCGAGCAACACCCCAAACGTTCAGGAAAAGGTCTGGATGACCAACGGTTGGAGTCAGAGGGATGATGGTCGCATCTTGAAGTAATGGGGAGAAGAGAGAGAGAGAAACACTCATGAATACATATTGAAAGAAATACCTATTGAAAGCCAGCCTATATCCTGCCAGAGATTGAATGGTTTTAGTTTAATGGAAAGCGTAATATGATATAGTGCGGCTATTCTCAAACTGGGGTATGCAATGCCGTCGGGGTTACGCCAAATAAAAATGTGATTCACATTTTCAAACAGTCCATTTAGATTTTCCAACGCGGCTATACATTTGGGTGATGTTTTTCTCACCTGAGTAGCCTCGTTTCACTGCCAAAAATATGTGGCAGTGTTCAGCAAAATAACAACACAATGTCAAATACAGGTAGCCTAGTCAAATAATTAACATCCAATCACATTAACCGTTACTCTCTCGCGGGAATTCCACTAACAATCCGTATGTAGCCAAACGTAGCTGCTGCTCATTTTGTTTGCTCTAAGGCCTGCGTCCATAGAGACACATACCAACTCTACTGGTAGTACTGCTTCTACCAGCAGTACTACACCTGCACCTATCGACGTCACAAGTGGTTCTGCATCCACGAGCACATCCAATGCTAGCATCAGTAATTCTACATTTGTTGCTAGCCCAGCTAGCATGGACACTGAGAGTTGTGAATCTGATGCAGCCAAAGAGCTACTGCCCCCTTACCTGGGAAAGCACCGAACAACAGACAAGGACGTTGGACCATCAAAGAGGTGCAAATATGATGAGAACTACACTGATTTGGGGTTCACTTATATTGGGAGTAGTGCCTTTCCTCAGCCACAGTGTGTTATATGTGCAAAAGTTCTCACAACTCGATGAAACCTTCACTCTTGCGCAGACATTTAGAAACAAACCATGGCAATTTTAAAAATAAGCCACAGGAGTTTTAAGACGACTTTTGAGTAGTAAGACACAAAAAAGCAACAGATACCATTATTAAGAAGGGGATAGAAGTCTTATATGGTGAGCTACCGAGTGGCTAAGATAGGCCAGCCCCATACTATTGTGGAGGAATTAATTCTTCCAAGAGTGAAGGTTTCATCGAGTTGTGAGAATGCTGGGGGAAAAGGCCCCAAAAAACTATACAGACAATGCCTTCATCAAACAGCACTGTTTGACGATGCATCAGTGACATGGCAGGAGAGGTTTTGAAACAATTACTGCTTCACATACAGGCCAGTGAATTCTATGCGTTACAGCTGGATGAGTCAACAGCCATGGCGGGCCTGGCACAGCTCCTCGTATATGTCCGTTACGTTTATGGGGAAGACATCCTCTTCTGCAAACCACTGGAAACCAGGACAACAGGAGAGGATATTTTTTAAGTACTGGACAGTGTCAGGATTAGCGTTCAAAGAGGTCTCTGGACACTACTATGTTCGTCAAGATAACTCCATGTTAGTTTTGTTGTTTGGTCCCCAATTGGAGGCAGCTGCGCTGCGTTGCCTCTAATTGGGGATCCCATTTAAGGGTGCTGCCTGCCCACGTGTGTGTGGGTCATTGTTTGTGTGCATGCTCATCCACCTACGTTGAGGCTATTGCACTGTTTATTGTTTATTGTTTTTGTTGAGTTTGCCTAAATAAAGATGTCGAACCACCACTGCTCTGGGCCTTGGGTTCTGTCCTCCACTCGCCGTGACAGAATGACCCACCACCACGGGACCCAGCAGACCAAAGCCCTGGAGCTGGAGCACGAGCCAGGGCAGCGTCGACGGTTGACGGGCTCCACGTCGGCGGGCCAAGGGGCGGACCCCGGACATGGCCCCGAAAGACTCCCATACAAATTTTTAGGGGGGGCTATGGGGTCTGGCGAAGGGGCAGGAGCCGCGACACTCGTGGGGGTACCAGGCGGAGCCCCTACAGGCATGGGAGCAGGAGTCGGAGGAGGACGACAAGGTACTCCTGGCTTCCATCTCGTGGGGGTTCGGGAGGGAGCCCCTACAGTAGTGGGTGCAGGAGTTCGCTCAGGTGTCGGACGACGAGGTGCTCCTGCTCCCTAACTCATGGGGGCTCATGGATGAGCCCCTGCAGAGCCGGGATTGGCGGAGGAGAGAGGACGACTGGGGGAGTCTACAACATCCAACAGCGGAGGACCGGCTGCCCCCGGAGGGGTTCTACAATCATCCCCAGGAGGTACAGACGAGGTGGTGGAGGGCTTGGCTGGAGCTGAGACCTCCCAGCCCGGGACCAGGAACCAGCCGGAGGGAGGACGAGGTTGACTCCTAGCCTGGTGGCTCCAGTACCGGTTCCTAGACCGGTGGCTCCAGTGCCGGGTACCTAGCCTGGTGGCGCCAGTGCCGATTCCTAGCCCGGTAGCTCCAGTGCGTGTCCCCAGCATGGTAGTGCCAGTACCGGTTCTTAGCCCTGTAGCTCCAGTGCCTGTACCTAGCCCGGGAGCGCCAGTGCCGGGTTGTAGCCCGGTTCCAAGGCCGGAGACTCCCTCTGCGCCGGTGCCCAGTCCAGGCACGGCGTTCAGTCCTGCTCCGAGGTCGGAGCTTCCCTCTGCGCCGGTGCCCAGTCCGGGCCCGGCGTCCAGTCCAACTCCATGGCCGGAGCCTTCATCTGCGCTGGGGTCCGGACAGGACCTGGCGTCCAGCTCGACTCTTGAGGTGGAGTCATCGGCGCCGGGGTCCAGACAGGACCTGGTGTCCAGCATAGCTCCGAGGTCGGAGCTTTCCTCTGCGCCGTTGCCCGGTTATGGTAGAAACATTGTAAGGCTCATCAGTAATTTTTCCCTTGTTGCACGGATCGATAACGTTGTGTGACCAGAAGACTAGTTGTCTCATCTGCTTGGGGTTTCCACCCAAACTAAGACATTTCGATTGATCTCATTGGCACCTAATGTAGCTTCGGTTAGCTAGCTATTCAATGGAATGAACGACGACAATATGAGTTTGTCATGCGGCCCTGCATGGTGAGTAAAATTCAATAACTAACTGCCCAATATGACAGTTAACGTTAGCTTCTTCAGCTTCAACGAGTCGCTACTGGCAACACAGGCAAACCAACGGTCAAATAATTCTGAGCCTTGCCAGTGTCTGCGCGCTAGATATAATTAAGGTTTGCGTGCTTGCTATGATCCATGTAACATTAGTCTCTCTCACTAGCTTTGATCATGGCTGTACTGCTCTTTTTCTGATATTATTCTATTTACCTGTAGATAACAACCCTAAATTATTTTCATTATTTGATTCATTTATTTTATTGGAATTATATGACTGGATAATTTGAAGTGGTGCCTGCATGCATGCTATACTGGGTCAGTTTGTAATTCAAGACTATTTTGTAAAACTACTTTATTAATCATAGTCCAGATCTCCCCATTTATTGATTACATTTCTTTCATTATTTGATTCATTTATTTTATTGGAATTATATGACTGGATAATTTGAAGTGGTGCCTGCATGCATTCTATACTGGGTCAGTTTGTAATTCAAGACTATTTTGTAAAACTACTTTATTAATCATAGTCCAGATAGTCCAAAAATGTGGGGAAAACAGGTGGGGCACTGCCAACTCTGATGCTGTGACCGTGCAGCGCATGCATTTCGACCTACCCCACTCACATCCGCCTTATGTGTGGATTTAATTATTTATGTGTGCATTTTTGTTTCATAATTGTGGCATTGTTTTCATTATTTGATTCATTTATTTTATTGGAATTATATGACTGGATAATTTGAAGTGGTGCCTGCATGCATGCTATACTGGGTCAGTTTGTAATTCAAGACTATTTTGTAAAACTACTGTATTAATCATAGTCCAGATCTCCCCATTTATTGATTACATTTCTTCCTTCCAGAACATGGGCTGAACATGGGCCATTCTTACAGTGTTCTCCATGTACACCAAGTCAGAGCCGTAAGATAAATATTAGGGTGAGGCACATGGGCTACTAACAGCTTACTACACAACATACACTTATTATTACTTTCTTAGCTACAGTATACATATCTCCCTGGCAGCAGCATACAATACATTTTTGGACTCATCTTCTTATTGTGCTGTGCTCACTTGAACAGGAGGGTGGCACGGCGGTCCATCAAAGTCTGGCATTCTCTGGATTGATGGTGCTTTCAAGACAACTGCGAACTCTGAAATAAACAAGGTTGAATCATGATGATGTCAGTGATCTTCAGGTTGTAGCTCTAGAAAGAGGCCCGAGTTCCGGATTTACAATTCCGAGTTGGATGACCGTTCAAAACTTATTTTCCCAGTCGGAGCTTGAACTCACTGAATCAGATTTTGCAGTTCCGAGTTAGCAGTTGATTTGAGCGCAGCACAAATCATGCTTCATTGATAGCATGGCCAATGTTGAATGTTTAAAAATAGGCCTTTAATCCCAGATTTGGGACCACACAGCCACTCCATTGAATAGCAAGCTAGTGATTGTTTTGCAATGCTTGCAGTTAGCAACTGATTCCTTCCAAACCACTCATTGTTGAATTTACGATTTCCAACTTGTTGTGTAATGTTTAAATGTCCAATGGCCGATGAGCACCGATACGTTTTATCAATAATTTCTCTTCCATTTTTGTCTTATATGACAAGAATTAAAAAGGATTTGCCAGTAGATTACCAAAACTACTTTAGATATAATGTGATTTTACATAATTTCATCTGTGGCCAATGACCTTGAGCCTTTCGGGATGGGCGCTTCTAATGTAACTATGGCAGAACCTAAGGGCTTGCATTTTCAAGCTCTACCCTTAGACTGACTTAGTGACTTAGTGTCCTAATGAGTGACAGAACACTGAGCCAATCACGGCGCAACTAGAGTACATTACCAACACCTACGCTCAGTATTTTACGCTGGCTGCCCCACTACCACAGAAAGCACTGAGCTAAACTGAAACACTTTCTCTAGAAAGCAAAAAAGATACCATCTTTATTAACTCAAAATATTTGTTTTATTTTACATTGTTTGCAAACTGATATGTGACACGCATTAATGCCAAAATAACATGCAAAACAGCAAGCCCCCCCAAAATGTAAAAAAAAAAGTGGGGAAAACAGGTGGGGCACTGCCAACTCTGTGATGCTGTGACCGTGCAGCGCATGCATTTCGACCTACCCCACTCACATCCGCCTTATGTGTGGATTTAATTATCTATGTGTGCATTTTTGTTTCATAATTGTGGCAGGTTTGGTCATCTATGCGAGGGGGTGGTTTGGGATTCACAACCGTCCCTACTCCATTGAACTTGAAACTTAAAATGGTTTGGTAAGGGTAGGGGTTAAGGTTAAGGTTGGAGACGTCTCAAAGAATCTCGATAGCACTACTTCACTTTTTAAGCACTAGCAAATGATCTGTTGCCCTGGATGTGCCCTCTGACTTGCCGTACTGCGTCTCTCCCTCTGCCACTGTTTTCTCCCCCAGAGTTACTTGGGTGTATTCCTTATTGAAACCGTTTAAGAACCAAACGTTGAGAGCTACCTGAATTTGTCCAATAGAAACTCTTGTTTGCGTTTTCCGTTTGGAGTGAACGGTTACGTTTTGCAACAGAATTGGTGTAATGATTACCCCCCTGTTTCGCATAGTGGGGTAAACATGTCGATGACGGGAGGAGGAACGAGAGGGTTTTACTTCAATACGGTTCTCTCTCTAGCCCGGTCTCTGGCTACACACAGACCTGCACCAGTTGAAAAGGTGAGTGCCGATATATGCACTCCTTTGCTTCCGCACAGGCGGTGTTTTTTGATTGTTGATACGTTTGACAGGTGTGTCTGCAGACTCGCGCGGTTCCTGTTTTCCCTCAATCGAATCTACTGTTGTAATCACTTTTACCGTAGTGAAAGTAGTGGAAAGTTAGTGGCTTGTATTATGGATGCCAAGGGAAGCCAGGCGTACCCAACAATTGACCAATATGTGTTTTCATAATTCTCCTTCAATTCGCAATATCTACTGTATTTCACCTGATAAATCAGCGCCCCTCTGTCTCAGTATGTGTAGCTCATGTATCTGATGCTGTCTGGACAAAAATAGTATGACATGATGCCGCCTTAGCTTTGGATGCCAGCAAGCGTATGTTTGTCAGCTTGTAGTCCTAAAACCCGGAAATTAGTTACTTCTGGTTCTTTCAGCCTTTCCTATGGGGAAATAATTGAGCTGTGTTTGAATACTCATACTAGCCGTACTATTTGCGACGTGAATTTACTATATAGTATGTTTATTGGTCATAGAATGTAAATAGTTAGTATGCCAAAAGTTCCCGGATATCGTACTAAATTTGCCAAAATACGAAGTATACACACAATGGACACAATTTCTTTACTTTTAGGGCCCATAATGCAATTCTTCAGAAAATGGGCGTGGCTTCATAACGGTTTCAGATTTTAAGAAAATTGCGGGAAATATGCAGCCGAAGTCCGAAGAGAGCATATACAAATTCATTGCTTTAACTAATTATGACAAATGTTGACATAATGTTGCCAGCAGCACAGTTAAAGTCACCAACGCTCTGGATAACATGAAAACAGCCTAATCAGCTATGCTAGGCCGAGTGAGGTGTTCTCTCATTTGTGTCTGGAAGTAGCTAAGCAACGTTAGACACTTAGCTTGGGTGCTTGACTGCCTTTGAACACTCGGATATACCCAGTGTGTGCTCTGAACGCTCCGAGAGTGAAACACTCTGAATTTATGAACTGAAAATCTGACAACGCTCTGGATTTACGAACGCCCAGAGCGCAATCTTGCACTCCAGATTAAATTTAATAACACACCCTTAATTGTAAAATGTATAGCTAGTCATTTGTTATGCTAACAAGCTAGTAGGTTGCATAGCAACAGCATCAACTTTCTGCCAAGCGCTAGAATGCTCAACTAAAACGATACCGTTCGTTTACAGTATACTAAGATATGCTAATAATATACTGTATAGTATGTAGTGTATATACTTATTATATATGTAATATACAGTATGTTAGTATGGGTATTCAAACACAGCAGTATGGGTATTCCTTTCTTTTTTTTTTTTTTTCAAGATGGCGTAACAGTGCAGACTTGTTTTTTTGTTCGTCCCGTCTCGTGTAAATAGTTTGTAATAGTTTGTAATTTGTCTTTCCATACATTTGTATTTATTTATTTTGTCCCCGATTTACCTCTCCTGCAACCCACCTTACCCAACGTGAAACGGATCTATTATCCTTACTTTTCTTTTTTTTTTTTACTGAACCGCAGTCAGAAGCTAGCCTGCTAGCTAGCTTGCTAACTAGCTTCTAGCCATCGCTAACCACTGCTAGCGGTCCTCACCACCGCTCTGCCTGCTCAGACAGCTTTTAGTTCGGACATTATCGGCCAGTCTGCACAGCGCGCTACCAACCCAGCGCATATCGGACTGCGTTCCCTTCCATTTCACCGGATTTCCACTGAAATCACAGGACCATCACACCGGATCATCACAGCTAGCTAGCTGCAATCGAGTGACAGACGTTTTTGGCTAACCTCCATTGTTTGTTTACATCCTACCTATGCTAGCGTGAGCTAGGCTCATCTCCCGGACAGCCGACATGTGCTAGCTACTCTCCTGGGCTACAGTACCTCTGTCAACCTGCCTGGACCTTCTACTGTCGACACGGAGCCCCACCGAGCCACCGTGACTGGTCTGCCGACGTAATTGTCCGGCGTGGTCTCAACAGGGTTCTCCTCTGCGACCTCGCCGAAGATCCATCTGCTAGCTCCGGCCTGCTAGCCCGGCCTGCTAACACTCTGAACGCCGTGCCTCCTCGCTCATCGAGTGTAGCGCCCACTGAACTTGCTCTCTGGCTCGCCTCTTTGCTGCTCATCGGATCCTATGATTGCTCAGCTTCACAGCTGATGCCTGCAGGACTGTTTGGTTATACAGTATTTCTTTCTGTTTAACTGCCAGGCCCCAGGTCCTGTGTGTAGCATATCACATTTTTCTCTAACTGACCCTCTTTGTCCATCCATTGCCATTACCCGTCGTTGCCTTAGCCCTCTTAATTAACTGTTATTTTTTTTGTCCCTCATTAACTGCACATCATTTATTTCAATATGCCTTGTCTTTTGTTGTTTAGGTTAGCTATTATTGTTTTATTTCACTGTAGAGCCCCCAGTCCTGCTCAACTGGCCTCTGATAGCTTTTTTGTCCCTCCCCCCACACATGCGGAGACCTCACCTGGCTTAACTGGTGTCTCCAGAGATGCAACCTCTCTCTTCATTACCCAACGCCTAGGTTTACCTCCACTGAACTCACATCCTACTATACCCTTGCCTGTACATTATGCCCTCAATCTATTCCAACACGCCCAGAAATCTGCTCCTTTTATTCTATGTACCCAACGTACTAGACGTCCAGTTCTTAATGCCTTCAGCCGTGCCCTAATCCTACTCCTCCTCTGGTGATGTAGAGGTAAACCCAGGTCCTGTAGCTCCCAGCATTACACCTATTCCCCAGGCGCTCTCATTTGTTGACTTCTGTAACCGTAAAAGCCTTGGTTTCATGCATGTCAACATTAGAAGCCTCCTCCCTAAGTTTGATTTATTCACTGCTTTAGCACACTCCGCCAACCCGGATGTCCTAGCTGTGTCTGAATCCTGGCTCAGGAAGGCCACCAATAATTCGGAAATTTCCATCCCCAACTACAATATTTCCCGTCAAGATAGAACTGCCAAAGGTGGCGGAGTTGCAATCTACTGCAGAGATAACCTGCAGAGTTCTGTCATACTGTCCAGGTCCGTGCCCAAACAGTTTGAGCTTCTACTTTTAAAAATCCAACTTTCCAGAAATAAGTCTCTCACTGTTGCCGCCTGTTACAGACCCCCCTCAGCCCCCAGCTGTGCCCTGGACTCCATATGTGAATTGATTGCCCCCCATCTATCTTCAGAGTTTGGACTGTTAGGTGACTTAAACTGGGATATGCTTAACACCCCGGCTGTCTTTCAATCTAAGATAGATGCCCTCAATCTCACACAAATTATCAAGGAACCCACCAGGTACAACCCAAAATCCGTAAACATGGGTACCATTATTGATATCATCCTGACTAACTTGCCCTCCAAATACACCTCCTCTGTTTTCAACCAGGATCTCAGCGATCACTGCCTCATGCCTGCGTTCGCAATGGGTCGGCGGTCAAACGACCACCCCTTATCACTGTCAAACGCTCCCTAAAACACTTTTGCGAGCAGGCCTTTCTATTCGATCTGGCCCAGGTATCCTGGAAGGATATTGACCTCATCTTGTCAGTAGAGGACGCCTGGTTGTTCTTTAAAAGTGCTTTGCTCACCATCCTAAATAAGCATGCCCCTTTCAAAAAACGTAGAACTAAGAATAGATATAGCCCTTGGTTCACCCCAGACTTGACTGCACTAGACCAACACAAAAACATCCTGTGGCGCACTGCATTAGCATCGAATAGCCCCCGCGATATGCAGCTATTCAAGGAAGTCAGGAACAAGTACACACAGTCAGTTAGAAAAGCAAAGGCCAGCTTTTTCAAACAGAAATTTGCTTCCTGTAGTACTAACTCCAAAAAGTTCTGGGACACTGTAAAGTCCATGGAGAATAAGAGCACCTCCTCCCAGTTGCCCACTGCATTGAGGCTCGGAAACACTGTTACCACCGATAAATCCACGATTTATCGAAATTTCAATAAGCATTTTGCTACGGCTGGCCATGCTTTCCACCTGGCTACCCCTACCCCGGCCAACAGCTCTGTACCCCCGGCAGCTACTTGCCCAAGCCCCCCCCGCTTCTCCTTCACCCAAATCCAGACGGCTGATGTTCTGAAAGAGCTGCTAAGTCTGGACCCCTACAAATCTGCTGGGCTAGATAATCTGGACCCTCTCTTTCTGAAATTATCAGCCAAAATTGTTGCAACACCTATCACTAGCCTGTTCAACCTCTCTTTCGTATCGTCTGAGATCCCTAGAGATTGGAAAGCTGCCGCGGTCATCCGCCTCTTCAAAGGAGGAGACACTCTAGACCCAAACTGTTATAGACCAATATCCATCCTGCCCTGCCTTTCTAAAGTTTTCGAAAGCCAAATTAACAAACAGATAACTGACCACTTCGAATCCCACCGTACCTTCTCTGCTATGCAATCTGGTTTCAACAGCCTTGGTTTCTCAAGTGACTGCCTTGCCTGGTTCTCTAACTACTTGGCAGACAGGGTTCAGTGTGTCAAATCGGAGGGCCTATTGTCCGATCCTCTGGCAGTCTCTATGGGGGTGCCACAGGGTTCAATTCTTGGGCCAACCCTTTTCTCTATATACATCAACGATGTCGCTCTCGCTGCTGGTGACTCTCTGATCCATCTCTACGCAGATGACACCATTCTGTATACATCTGGCCCCTCTTTGGACACTGTGTTTACTAACCTTCAAACAAGCTTCAATGCCATACAACACTCCTTCCGTGGCCTCCAACTGCTCTTAAAAGCTAGTAAAACTAAGTGCATGCTTTTCTATCGAACGCTGCCAGCACCTGCCCACCGGACTATCATCACTACTCTCGACGGGTCCGAATTAGAGTACGTGGACACCTACAAATACCTAGGCATCTGGTTAGACTGTAAACTCAACTTCCAGACTCACATCAACCATCTCCAATCCAAAATTAAATCCAGAATCGGCTTCCTATTTCGCAACAAAGCCTCCTTCACTCATGCTGCCAAACATGCCCTTGTAAAACTGACTATCCTACCGATCCTTGATTTCGGCGATGTCATTTACAAACTAGCCTCCAACACTCTACTTAGCAAATTGGATGTAGTCTATCACAGTGCCATCCGTTTTGTTACCAAAGCCCCATACACTACCCACCACTGCGACCTGTATGCTCTCGTTGGCTGGCCTTCATTATATATTCGTCGCCAAACCCACTGGCTCCAGGTCATCTATAAGTCTTTATTAGGTAAATCCCCGCCCTATCTCAGCTCACTGGTCACTATAGCAACACCCACCCGTAGCATGCGCTCCAGCAGGTATATCTCACTGGTCACCCCCAAAGCCAACACCTCCTTTGGCCGCCATTCCTTCCAGTTCGCTGCTGCCAATGACTGGAACGAATTGCAAAAATCATTGAAGCTAGAGGTTCCTATCTCCCTCACAAACTTTAAGCATCAGCTGTCAAAGCTGCTTATCGATCACTGCACCTGTATATAGCCCTTCTG
The DNA here is from genome assembly GCA_023634145.1 of Thymallus thymallus. Taxonomy (NCBI): domain Eukaryota; kingdom Metazoa; phylum Chordata; class Actinopteri; order Salmoniformes; family Salmonidae; genus Thymallus; species Thymallus thymallus. Next base: position 24,868,043 of record CM042402.1, on the reverse strand, counting down.
TAAATAGCCCACACTACTACCTCATCCCCATATTTATTTTTGTTATTTTCACATATCTTGCACTCCATTATCTCAATTTGCACATCATAATTTGCACATCCTTCATTCCTGTGTTAATGATGATAATCTGTAATTTATTTCACCACTATGGCCTATTTATTGTCCTACCTCTTAACCTTACTGCATTTTGCACTACACTTTGCACTCTGTATATAGATTTTCTATTGTGTTTTTGACTGTTTGTTTACTGTGTAACTCTGTGTTGTTTTTGTCGCACTGCTTTGCTTTGTCTTGGCCAGGTCGCAGTTGCAAATGAGAACTTGTTCTCAACTGACCTACCTGGTTAAATAAAGGTGAAATAAAATAAAAATAAAACAGCTTAGGGTTTTCGGATAAACTGCAAAAATTAATTAAATTAACAAGCTCAGGATATCAAATTAGGGTTAAGTGCCTTGCTCAAGGACACATCGACAGGTTTTGACAGTATTTGAACCAGTGACCTTTTGGTTACTGGCCCAACGCTCTAACCGCTAGTAATCACAGTAATGTTAGCTTTAATTTTTTTTTATTTATTTAACCAGGCAAGTCAGTTAAGAACAAATTCTTATTTACAATGATGGCCTACTGGTGAACAGTGGGTTAACTGCCTTGTTCAGGGGCAGAACAACAGATTTTTTCCTTGTCAGCTCAGGGATTCGATCCAGCAACCTTTCGTTACGTAGCACTATATTGGATCACTCCATATGAAATCACAATACACAATGAATCAGTGAACTAGGTAAGGGCCAGACAGAGAGCAAAGTCCTGTAGGACTGAGCTCAGGGCAGTCATAGTTGCTATGTCCCTCCGTCCCCACTCAGGGAAGCGGAGGCAACACCCAGCACAGCTGTTCTGATCTCATTGGCTTGGGCAACAATGACTTGATAGTACCTAGAAAAAGGTGCTAGAAAAAGGTAAGAGTCTTTGTATCAGTAGGCTCTGGCCCAGAACGCTCTCACCATAGCATTGCTTGTGCCTGTGTAATGTAAGTGTCCAAGGCCATGACCCGGGGAGAGCACACTTGGTGGGCAAAAACACCCAGCTCACCCGCAGCCGTGGGAGGAGCATATGCAGACAAATGTAAGGGCTGGTTCACAAGAATGAGGGGTTAAGACGGAGGATGACACTCCGTGTGGAGCCATTCTGAAAAACATTCAGTGCTCACTGAAAAGGCAAGAAGTTCACTTACCATCTTAGTGGAGGTAGTAGCCAACAGGAATGCCACCTTCATGGATAGGTGCTTCAAAGTCATCGACTCTTGGGGCTCGAGGGCGGCTTAGCAAGTGCTGACAGCACCACGTCAACGTTCCAGTTTGGCACCGAGCGGGCCAACAGTGAAGCCACCGTCAGTAGGCCGAGTAACTGTTGGCACTCTAACACCGACATGGCTCGTCCGAGCCGGAAACATTTGAGGTAGGATAGGATTTTGTTATGCTCACCTGAGGGAGACGTGCCCTAATAAGAGTCGAGTCTATGGACATCCCGAGGTAGATCACCTTCCATGAGGGGGTAAGTTGGCTCTTTTCCTCGTTTATGGTGAGGCCCAGAACTCGAATCTGGTTCAAGAGGGTTCTTGTATCCGTTGTGGCCTGTTCCATGGATGGGGAAGACTATCCAATCGCCCAGGTAAGGCAGTTACTCAAGTAGAATGTGCCACCACAGCAAAAGGCAAAGGTCGGCGGCCAGCTGAAATGCTGCAGTAATAGTGTCCAACATGCAATGTGAGAGTCCGGTCATATAGGCCCTGGCCCAAAACTCTCTCACCATACGCCTATGAAATGTGTTCATTGCCCTAGCCGGGCTCAACACACTGGGGGAAGCCCCTAGTTCACCTGCAACAGGGAGAGGGGCATGTGTTGACTGTAACTGTAATGGCCGGCAAACTTGTCTGTCAGACAGAACCCTTGGCCAGAATGTGGGGTTTTGGTGTAGGTTGACACTCCATCATCTGAACTCATTCGGAAACATTCAGTCAACCCAGGGCGTCAACACTAGAAGAACCTGAGACGTTTGAGGCACCAGAACTTTAGCGGTGGCCAGCATCGCAATTGAAGTTCGTAGCCTTCCATCACTGTGTTCAGTGCCCATGAGGACTCCACTTCCTCTTTCACTTTCGCTTTTGGGCCTGTGAGAAGCTGCCAATGCCAGTGGCATTGTGACTGCAGAGTGCCACCCTTCTTAGACGCAGTCTGCTGTCTGTGGGCAGGGACACCTTGCATTTCTCTCTGTGGGAAGAAGAGATGGATAGTGTATACCCTGCAGCATAACAAAATAATATGGCATCCCCAGTTACACACTGCGTAAGACCAGCAGTGTAATCTAGCTGTTATGTGAGTTTCTAAGGGAAACTAGGATAGTTACTGTCAGTACTAAAAACTAATGTAACAAAACTATAGTAAACCCAGCTATATACTGAAACCCTCTGTTTTGAGTTTCCAGGGGAAACTAGGATAGTTACTGTCTTAACTTAAGTACAACCGAAAACTAGCATCACACTGTGCAAGACCGCAGTGTAATAGCTAGGGTTGCAAAGGGTCGGAAGCTTTCCGGTAAATTTCTGGAATTTCTTGGACTGGGCACCAGGGCAGAGGGAAGCTCCGACCTGGAGCTGCGCTGTTCCCGGACTAGTCACCCTGGAGCTACCGGGCTGGGAACCGGCACTGGAGCAACCGGGCTAGGAACCGGTATAGGAGACACCAGGCTGGGAACCGGCATTAAAACTCCTCCAAGGTTCCCCCTGAGTTGTGAAACAGGAGCGCATCGGTTTGTTCATCCGTTCACTCCTCGTTGCTCTCCCCCGTCCATGGCCGCATGCTTTCATCCGAAGCCCCTTCAAAGTATTGCGACCAGAACTCCTTATTTTCCCTCATCGCCGCCTCCCATAGGAACTTCTCTTCCCTCGGGGGTCTTGACTCTGAAGAGGCTCCTGCACTTGCTCCTCTGACCCACACGAGGGTAGTAGCCCTGGACGTGCCGGACTGGGGATGCGCACTGGAGACCTGGTGCGTGAGCCTGGCACTGGGCGCGCCGGGCTGGGGACACGCGCTGGAGGCCTGGTGCGAGGAGCCGGCACAGGGCACGCCAGGCTGGGGACACGCGCTGGAGGCCTGGTGTGGAGAGCTGGCACAGGACGCACTGGGCTGGGTGGGCGCACTGGAGGTCTGGTGTGGAAGGCTGGGCACCATTGACTCCAAATCCGATGTCTCATCGACGACCTCCCCCCATTTCTGCCTGAATTCCTCCATAATCCTTTCGTATATTCCTGCCAGGTACTCCTCTTCTTCTTCAGTCTTCTCCCCCCCCCCCCCCCCCCCCATAGGTACTCTGACTCCTCGGCACCCCAAGAGGTTAGTGGTTAGGGATGAAACGATTACCGGTTTCACGATTAGTGTTAGTGTTACCATTTCAAATTGTAATTATCATTAAAACCGTGTTTGATTACCACGGTTTGAAAAACTCACGGTAAATACTGTCCAGCATCAACCGAAGTTAGCAACAGTCTGACAAAAGTGCAGCATGCAACGTGGGTTTTGTTTTGTGTGAAAACATGGTGGAAGGCAGTGACAGCGCTCAGGAGATTTTTCAGTGTTCTAAGAGGACCAAATCTGAAGTGTGGTCATATTTTGTGTGCTGAGGGAAACTTAATCGAATATGGTCACCCTGTCTGCAGAACATGCACAAAATAAAAAATCGCTGTGAAGGGGGGCAACACTTCAAATCTCTTGAGTCATCTTCGTAACCACCAATAGCGAATGCAAGGTAAGTTAACCTTTAGCTCAATGCATGATATGGGGACTTCGAAATGGGGGAGAATGACATTGTTTGTCTGTCTAACGGTTTAATAGCTTGTTGTTAATGTAAACTGAAGCTTTCAGTGTTACCTACTCTTATAAAAACACTACACGTTGTTTTCTGCTGCTGTATGCGTCGTCTGCCTGCAGACTCTATTCGCCCATTGCACACGATAACACTTTACGTAGTTTAGTCACCCAACCAACATATTTTGTTCATTTAAAATCCGGCAGTCGTCGACTTGTTTATAAAAGTGTTCCAACAAGAGAAACACTATAGACTCCTATACAATAATCCTGTATTTATGTCAATTGTTGGGCTCACTGTCTTCTTAAGACTCATTTGTATTTATGTAAATTTTTCATGGGGTCATTGCATATACTCAAATGCAACACAGAAGATAGTGTGTGAGTGAGATGATGATGATAATAATTATAATGTAACCACCAATAATAATAATACATTTGCTATTCCCTTGTTTACAGAGTGGGTGTGCAGCAGGCAAACCCAGTGCCTCCTCATCTACAGTTGTGACACAGACACTAGAGCAAGCATTTAAAAAGCAGGCTGCTTATGCACCCACATAAAAAAAATGCTCAAGACCTTTCTGCAGCCCTTTCATATTACATTGCAAAGGACATAATACATTTTTACATTTAAATCTCAAGTGAACAAAGATGCATATATACAGGATGTTAGGCCAGTAGCACCTTATTTCTTTATGGAGGAGAGAATGGACATACAATCATTGCTGTTCATTTGATTTGTTTACATATTTTGTGTTGTTATTTTAATTTCAACACCTGCACATTGGATTTGTTTCCATATGGTTGTATTGTTCTTACATGAACATTGCTTTATGTGTGTTGCTTTTATATGCACGTTTGATTTGCTTACTTAAAGTTGTGTTCATTAAAACCTGCACAGGGAATCCTTTACCTCTCATGGCCACATGGTGCCATCTTTAATGTTAATGTTATTATTTTAATGTTTATGCACACAAAGTGCATTGTGCTGCTAATTTTGTTTGTTGGTTTTCAATATAAAACTTGGATGAAATGATTTCAGTGTGTTTATCAGTACTTTTTGAACATTTCCAGCACATTTTAACAATACCGCGATAATACTGTTAACCGTGATAATGTTGGTCACTATAATCGTGATTAGAAATCTTCATGCCATTTCATCTCTAAAAGTGGTACTGGTGCGTCCTCCACTCTCCCAGACCAACCCCATAGCCCCCCTCCACTAATTGTTTGGGGTTTCGTTGGGGCTACTTGCTGGGTCTGCCTCCTGCCTCGCCGACGTGGGGCCCGTCGACGTTGCCGCTGACCTGGGTCCTGTGGTGGGTCCGGAGCTGGACTGTGACGGTCCTCCTCCTCGGAGTCGGTCTCAAAACAGAGGAGTTCCGTCACAGTATAGCGCTGCTTGGTCCCGGTTTGGTGGGATATTCTGTCACGATGGTGTGTAGGAATGGACCAAGACGCAGCGCTATAGTAGTTAGCCATACTTTTATTAACTACAGAAAACAAGAAAACGGAGCAAACAACCAAAGTAACGTGTGTGTGTGTGTGTGTGTGTGTGTGGCACACAGGCACAAAAACAAACAATATCCCACAAAACCAGGGGAAAAGATCAGAACTTAAATAGGGTCCCCAATTAGAGACACATAGCAGCTGCCTCTAATTGGGGACCAAACACAAAAACCCCATAGAGTTCACTAGAACTCTACTGTCAGACCGTGACAAACATAGAGAAGCCAGAGGCCTCCCTACGGTCAGGACCTGACAATGTAAATGGAAAAGCTGTGTACATTTGCAAATCATATGTGAAGAATGCAACAAAGATGCAGAATCATCTGGCCATGTGCATAAAGTTCCTCAGCGCTCACAACAAGCAACCTCTGACAAAAGTCCCTCTACTTCTATTTGAGGTGAAAATTATGAGTAAGACACCTTATCGATAGCAACAGCTCACGTTTATTTTACTCAATGCAGAAACGTAGTCAGAGAAATGCTGATGAATGTCTTGCTCGAGCAGTGTATGCAACTGGTTTACCTCTGATGCTCACAGTCAATGTGTATTGGAAGAGATTTCAATGTTCTTCGCCCAACATACACCCCTCCAACCAGACATGCTTTATCTACTCATTTGCTGGATGCAGAGTTCAACAGAGTTCAAGTGAAGGTCAAGCAAATCATAGAGAAAGCAGAATGTATTGCAATCATCTCTGATGGGTGGTCGAATGTTCGTGGGCAAGGAAAAATTAACTACATCATCTCCACCCCTCAACCAGTATTCTACTAGAGCACAGACACAAGGGACAACGAATACACCGGTCTCTACATTGCAGATGAGCTGAAGGCAGTCATCAATGACCTTGGACCACAGAAGGTATTTGCACTGGTGACAGACAATGCTGCGAACATGAAGGCTGCTTGGTCTAAAGTGGAGTGTAAAGGGTTAAAAGATTCCTACCCTCACATCACACCCATTGGCTGTGCTGCTCATGCATTGAAACTACTCCTCAAGGAGGTATGTGAAGGGTCATAAAGTTATAGCAGCAATCTGCCTCACCAAGCAAAGTGAGAAGAATAAGAGCAACACATTGAAGCTGCCCAGCAACACCAATTGGGATGGTGTTGTCATCATGTTTCACAAGTCTCCTGGAGGGGAAGGAGTCTCCAAGAAATGGCCATATCACAGTCTGCCGATATGGACAGACCCATCCAGATAATCCTCCTGGATGATGTATTTTGGGAGAGAGTGGTAAGCAGCCTGAAACTCCTGAAACCTATAGCAGTAGCCATTGCACGGATTGAGGGAGACAATGCCATCCTGTCTGATGTTCAGACTCTGCTTGTAGATGTTAGAGAAGAAATCCGTACTACCCTGCCCACTTCACTGTTGCTATAAGCAGAGGAAACTACTGTTCTGAAATACATCAAAAAGACTTCTGCCTGAAGCCCATACACGCCGCAGCGTACATGTTTGAACCCAAGTATGCTGGCAAGAGTATCCTGTCTGGTGCAGAGGTTCTTGGCATTCTGGCGAAGTACACTTCCAAGCATATCTCATCAGCCACCTGGTGGAAATGACTTTGTGGATCTGAGGCTCTTTCCCCTGTTGCCTCCATCATCCTCCAAATCCCACCAACATCAGCCGCCTCAGAGCGCAACTGGTCCATGTTTGAGAACAAAGCACGCAAAGCACGCAACAGGCTGACCAATTTTGACCAAATTTGAGGCTTTTTGACCCTGACAACGAGCCATTCTCAACAAGGTTGGAAAGTGACAATGAAGATGAGGCCTCAGAGTTTGATGTTCTAGAGGTGAACATTGAGGAGGTCCAGGGAGAAGACATGGAAGCCTGAGAGGAAGACAACCAAAGGTTTAGTTTCTAGACTATCATATTACAGATGTATGTTGAAAACGTTTTTGGGAGATGCGATGGATCATTGGGGATCATTCAATATTCCCTTTATTTTGTTCAGTGAAATCATCCCATGTTAAGAGTCAACTCATTTAATTAAAGTTCAATTCGTAACTAAATTGTTTTTTTTATTTCTATTGGAAGGATTTAATAATTAGCAATTATGTCTACTTATGATAAGGTAAAAGGTTTATGTTTCTGTCTCCATATGATATGGTAAATATATCCAATGCAAAACACATCTACATTTAAATGGTATTAATATGCATTTGCATATGTTTCCGTTAATTCCCATATATTCCTGTTAATTCCCATATATTCTCATTAATTCACACGGAAAGTTTCCACCTCCGAATATTCCCCAAAATGTGCAACCCTCGTTATAGCTGAAAAGTGAGTTTCCAAGGGAAACTAGGATAACCACTGGAAACTAGCATAGTTACTGTGTGTAGCCTACTGTAAGTATTTCAACAGAAAAACTAGTAAATCCAGTTACACACTGTGAAAAAAACAGTAGTGTAATAAAGCTGTCGGTTTCCAATTAAGGTATAGTTACTGTCTGTACTATAAAGTAGTGCAACAGAACTATAGTAAACACAGCTACACATTAAAACCCTCAGTGTAATACAGCTGAGATGGGAAACTATGATAGTTACTGTCTGTACTCTAAAATTGTGTAACCAAAACTATTGCAACCTAACAACTGTGTGAAAAAAAACAACAGTGTAATCTCACTATGGTTGGGCTAACATAAACTCAGCCCAATACTGGAAAATGAAGCCAACAGTGTAATTTTACTGTGTCTATAGTATACAAAGCAATTCTGAGGAAGTTCTATCAACACATTGAAACATTAGATCACTGCTACCTACAAGGCCTTCCGCTAGAAGGCCTTTCTCCCTTCGGCAAATGAGATCACAACTCTATTTTGCTCCTCCCTTCCTATAGTCAGAAACTCAAACAGGACGTACCCGTGCTAAGGTCTATTCAACGCTGGTCTGACCAATCGGAATCCGTGCTTCAAGATTGTTTTTATCACGCGGACTGGGATATGTTCCGGGTAGTCTCAGAGAATAACATTGACTTTTACACAGACACGGTGACTGAGTTCATCAGGGCATATGGTTGAATACAAACTGTTTAGTTATTCCCTCCGTAAGGCAATAGGCAAAATGTCAGTACAGAGACAAAGTGCAATTCAACAGCTCAGACACGAGACGTATGTGGCAGGGTCTACAGACAATCACGGATTACAAAGGGAAAAGCTGCCACGTCTTGGACACTGATGTCTTGCTCCCAGACAAGCTAAACACCTTCTTAACCCATTTTGAGGATAACACAGCGCCACCAACGTGGCATGCTCCCAAGGACTGTGGGCTCTCCTTCTCCGTGGCCAACGTGAGTAAGACATTTAAGCGTGTTAACCCTCACAAGGCTGCCGGCCCAGTCCAACAGACATATTCAATCTCTCCCTATCCCATTCTGCTGTCTCCACTTGCTTCAAGATCTCCAACATTGTTCCTATACCCAAGAAAGCAACGGTAACTGAACTAAATGACTATTGCCCATAGCACTCACTTCTGTCATCATGAAGTGCTTTGAGAGGCTAGTTATGGATCATATCACTTCCACCTTACCTGACACCCTAGTCCCACTTAAATTTGCATACCGCCCCAATAGATCCACAGACGATACAATCGCCATCACACTGCACACTGCTCTATCCCATCTGGACAAGAGGAATACCTATGTCAGAATGCTGTTCAATAACTATAGCGCAGCCTTCAACACCATAGTAACCTCCAAGCTCATCATTAACCTCTAGGCTCTGGATATGAACCTGACCGGCCGCCCCCAGGTGGTGAAGGTAGGTCCATTAATTCGTGTGTATTTTGGTAAATAAATAAGACAATGTCGAACTATAATCCCTGCGCTGCGTCTTGGTCGAGGTATGGACCCTCTCGTGACACATATGCCTTTTACTGAGGAGTGGCTTCCGTCTGGGCACTTTACAATAAAGGCCTGATTGGTGGAATGCTGGAGAGATGTTTGTCCTTCTCTTTTTTTTTTCTTTTTTTTACCTTTATTCTACTAGGCAAGTCAGTTAAGAACTAATTCTTATTAAAAATGACAGCCTAGGAACAGTGGGTTAACTGCCTTGTTCAGGGGCAGAACGACAGATTTTTACCTTGTCAGCTCGGGGATTCGATCCAGCAACCTTTCAGTTACAGGCCCAACACTCTAACCACTTGGCTACCTGCCGCCACTTGGCTACCTTGACGGTTTTCCCATCTCCACAGAAGAACTCTGGTGTTCTGTCAGAGTGACCATCGGGTTCTTGGTCAACTCCCTGACCAAGGCCATTCTCGCCCGATTGCTGAGTTTGGCATGGCGGCCAGCTCTAGGAAGAGTCTTCGTGCTTCCAAACTTCTTCCATTTAAGAATGATAGAGGCCACTGTGTTCTTGGGGAACTTCAATGCTGCAGACATTTTTTGGTACCCTTCCCCAGATCTGTTCCTGGACACAATCCTGTCTCTGAGCTCTACGGACAATTCCTTCGACTTCAAGGCTTGGTTTTTGCTCTGACATGCACTGTCAACTGTGGGACCTTATACAGACAGGTGTGTGTCTTTCCAAATAATGTCTAATCAATTGAATTTACCACTGGTAGACTCCAATCAAGTTGTAGAAACATCTCAAGGATGATCAATGCTAACAGGATGCACCTGAGCTCAATTTCGAGTCTCATAGCAAAGGGTCTGAATACTTATGTAAATAAGGTATTTCTGTTTATTTTGAATAAAGCCTGTTTTTGCTTTATCATTATGGAGTATTGTGTGTAGATTGATGAGGAACACATTTAGTTGAATACATTTTAGTATAATGCTTTAACGTAACACAATATGGAAAAAGGGAAGGGGTCTGAATACTTTCCGAATGCACTGTATGTGCATTGCATAAACTTGCTAGTTATCTTGCAGTAAGGACTAGTGAGCTGTATCCGTCCAAGTAACAACTTTTAATATTCTTCTGCATTTGGATATTTATGCAAACCTGGAGATTCCACCAAGTTGTTGTAGATATCGCTAAAGGCTACTTTTTGCCATTTGGTAGGGTTGTTTACTGTCCGTGTTAGTAAACGTTTATTGAAAGAACAACAAAGTGTCAGTAGTTTGCTTATGATGATGCCTAAGCAAACTACTGACACTTTTTTGTTTCAATAAACGTTATATCAGCAGCCTATAGTGTCGTTATTTACATACTTGGCTGTCACAACAGCAAGTTATTTGCATGATTCTTATTCTGCCACTTTGACATGGGAGTAATGGGAGTACCCTACGACTGTCACAACTCACCATGCGTATCTATTTGGCCTCTGTTGATAAAAAAAAAATCTAAAATAATGGTCTGCTTGTGATGTGTTTTTTGTCCTGCAGTAGCTAGCTAGCTAAATATGCACTTTCCTGAGCCATTGATGGGGATTTGAACTTGGTGTTTTTACTTAATTCTCTGTGCAGGCCAATGATTATAATGGCGATTCTGATCTAATCATAAATTTATACATTGTGCCACTGGCCTGAGACGATTGAAGTTCAATATGTAGCCTACATGTAGTAGGCTCATGTTAATTAGCTAGCTAGTTAACTTATCTGGTTCATTGTTGCCCATGCGAGGAAGTTGGGCTCGCAAGCATTTTACCAAGGTAGCCTAGTCTAGGACATCAAAAACTAAAAGTGTGTACTACTATATGACAGTCATAAACTGTTTGGCCAACAAAAAAGGAGGAGAGTAGCATTGGTGTTCATCTAGTCTACTGGGACCAAAAGGCTCCTGAACAGCTTCTACCTTGAAGCCATAAGATTGCTGAACAGTTAATCAAATGGCTACCCCAACTATTTGCATTGACTCCCTGTTTCCCCTTCAAATTGCACCATAATATGGAGGCAAATCACATAAGGGGTGTATTCATTAGATGAAGACCGTAGCAAGCTGTTGCAAAACGTTTTGCAACAGAAAACCATTACTCAAAATGGAAATCGTGTTTCAACGAAAACAAGTTTCAATTGGACAATTTCAGTTAGGTCCCTCTCTGTTTCATTCAATTTGCTTGCTTTTCCATCCGTTTGGTTATTTTTGGTTCATAGTGAATAGCCTACATACCAGGGCTAGTTTGACAGCAGCTTTCTGAAAGTTCTAAGCATGTTCCCCTGTCCTGTTACCATGCACCTGTCCTGACATCAGTCCCATGGCCTCTCTCAGATCCAGAAGCTGCAATGCATGTGCCCTGTGGAGGTGAAGGGTGCATTCACCCTTGACGTGCGTCGCAGAGATGCTGTCATAGCTCTCGCTGTCTTCCTCGTGGAGTCTGACTTACAGGTAGGTGGTTTATTGATTGATTGATTTCAGGTAGGTAGGTTATTCTGCTTTGTATCGGTTTCAACAGGAATCCTGGCCCTGTTTCAATACTTTTAAAATGCATCCTTCCTCCTTTCCCAGATGTAGAAAAATTGCATGCAGGTAGGTTATCAGCTTTGCTTCTGTTGGAGTGGCTGTGTGTATTCTGGCCAATCTTGTTAGATCGGTGATTAGGCTATGAGAAAGGATGCAAGGTATAGTGAGTTTTGGAAGTACTCAAACTAGGCCATGCTATGTCATAGCATACACCCACCCACTCCATAGGCAGACATTATTATAATAATGCCTGCAAGCCAAATAACATTGTTCAGATAACCCAGGCAAGGGTACTGCAGCAGCCATTGCATACCTGCATTGTAGTATTCTCACTCCACTCCACACACATTAACATTTAAGAGGAGTAAACAAGTGTGTACTGTAAGTGTACTGTACAAGTGTGTGTACTGTGATGGTAAGGGTGTGTATTGTATTGTTTTGCCCCTGCAGCACAAGGAAACAGTTGTTCCCTACTTGTTGAACCTACTGAGGGGATTGCCAAAGGTCCAATGGATCGAGGAGAGCTCGGGAAAGAAAGCAGGGGGTTCAGACAATCTTCTTACTCATTGCATTTCCTGTTCACACAAAGCGTCTCAGAGTGTTAGTGCTGATCTAGGATCAGGTCCCCCCTCTTATTCATTATGATTTAAAAGGCAAGATCAGTATTCCTACTCTGAGCTGCTTTGTGAATATGGGCCCTATACTTTACTTTTGATTTGTTTATTATTTACTTTATACTTGTTATACTATACTATTGCTAATAATTTTTTATTGTTTTGTTAAATTTACAATTATTTGAAGATTGACATACGTTTTATTGTTTTTATAATATTCACATAGGCCTACTGCCATTGACATACTTTAGGCTACATTTTCAATGTCATTGCAGTGTGCCTCAACAGCTTTTTATATGTCTCTGAGTGTGCACACAGTCAATGTCTCAAATGCATTCACAGTATTTGCTGTTTGATAACTGTACTGTCTCTCCCCCTCAGAGGCCCTCCCCATTGCGGAGAACTTCAGCTTCTGTCTGGTGACCCTGCTGGCTGATGTGGCCCAGAGAGACCCAGATTCCAGAACCCAGGTCTGTGGTAACTATAGGCTTTATTGCACTGTGCTAGGAGTTAATAACTGTTAATATCAGCATTATAGCATTGTGCAAGGAGTTCATTACTGTTAACATAATTATAGCACTGTGTAGTAGTTAATAACAGCATTATAGCATTGTTCTAGGGAGTTTATATCAGCATTACAGCATTGTGCTAATTATTAACTTTTGATAACAGCATTTTTACGAAGTCCCCCTCTGCTGTGTCTGTAGATTCTGGAGGCTGTTATGGAGGTAATTCAGGGGTTTCTGGAGATGTGCCAGACTCCAGAGAACCATGACAAAGGTTCAGACGCGCACACACACACTTCTCTCTTTGCAGTCATAGCATGTATCTCATTGTGTGCATGTTTTTCCTGATGTGGTGTGTCTCCTCTCCAGTCTACCTGTGCAGGTACATCGTTCCCTGCCTGCTGGGTGTGATCCGGGCATTTGGTCGCTACAGCAACACGGAGGAGGCCCTGCTGTCCAAACTGTTCCCTCGGGAGGTGCCAAAGACACCTCGCGTTTGCGAGGAACCGGAAGGGATACGGCGGAGGTCCTTCAACGACTTCCGCTCCATTATGCCCAACTCCCTGCTCACGGTGTGTCAGGGGAATACGATCCACAGGCGGACATGCACCGCCACGGACACCTCACAGGTAGGACCCATTGTAAACCCTGGGCTTGTTGTTGGTGACTGTCCAGTTGTGGAAGGAGTTAGGGTGTTTGTGTTTTATGGGAGATGGACACACACACACACACACACACACACACACACACACACACACACACACACACACACACACACACACAAACACACGCACTGTTTGTCAGTTTATGTTATGACAGCATGGAAAATCTCTCATCCTATAGGTCAGTCCGGACCCAGCAGACCACTCCCCCTGCTCCCCTACAGGCCCTGGCCTACACTACTTTGAAGGTAAAACCTGCATTTAATTAAGTAGTGCCCTCCCTTCTGCCCTCGTTGATCATGGGTCTTTTTTTATACAGTTCTAAATTAAGAGGGTTTTAGGCATTGGTTCTGCCTCTCCTCGGCTTATTGTTTCAGCTGTGTGTGTGTGTGTGTGTGTGTGTGTGTGTGTGTGTGTGTGTGTGTAAGTTTGCGTGGTCATTTATGAGGGATATGAGGGATAAACATTTTTCAGGAGATTTAAGCATTTTATAGTCCCAGTTCAGTAACCGTAGCCAAGCGGTCTAAAGTGAAAAGTTGTTGTGCGTGATTGAGACAACAAAATCTAACACAATGTGTAAGAAAACGTTATATTAAATGTAGATTCAGCGGTGCACGAACGTAAACGGCAATATCGGGCCGACTTCCGCAACAACCAATAATATGAATCGCAAGGCTAAACTTCACTTCTGTTTTGGTTCCGCGTTGATCACATTGCACCAGTGCACATGCGCAGATATTTTTTGGAAGTGCAACGTCTTGGATTGCCCTCATCTGCAATATCCTGCTACCCGCGGCAACGTTCAGGGATGCAAACTAGTCACCTTTTGGCGAAATTTGCCATTTTGAATCCAAAATAGGGGACCTACATGATTCGTGGGGGGAGCTTTGGATAACTACTGTCTGTAAGCTAACGAGTGATGTGCATTTGGAGCAATACTGGCTATATCCAAGAATCAGCCAATCGTTCACATAACAACAGAATGCAGCATGCGACTGAAGAGGGAAGTTACAACCAATTTTCTAGTTACAGCATACAGCTTTCTCTCTGGCAAGAGCGCGCACTCTGGACAGCAGAGAGTAGAAAGGCAGTTTGCCAGTTAGAGAACCACGTCCCCTGAACGATAACGAAGAGGTAGGTCAGAAGCCTGACCACAGAGACGGGAGTGAGAAGGTAATGAAGCGTACTTAACGAGCTGTAACCGAAAAACAACTGGCATTTGGAAAGTTTGAGGTGAGGGAGGAAGTGTGGTGGAACAAGTATTATTAGCATGTTAAGTATCTTGCTAACTGGATCTAATTCTCCGTTAGCTAGCAAGAGAAATGTTGAACAACATTAGCCAACATAACGGATAAAATAATTTGAGTTTATGGTGTGAAAATTAGCTGGCTAATAAAGTCAGACAGCTAATAGCTAGCTAACGTTACAACATCAGATGAGCTAACGTTAGTAAACTAACCAATTTGCTATAGTATTAATTGGGAACGTTATACGACTCCTTGCCGTTATAATGCGTTAGTTGCTTACTGGACCCTGGCAATCTGTGTGAAATGTTAACTAGTTAACTAGCTAACGAAATAACTACTATCTGTGAACTAATGTTTTCCCTCTACAGTATGTGGTTAATTTTTAGAATGAGATAATTAGGTGAAAATGAGGCGTTGCTTGTTAAACAAGTGGATTCAGGGATCAAGTGTAGCTGGAGCTGGGCCTGGCTTAAGCTGGATGCCACTATAGAGGTGAAAGGATCACCACACTTTCCCTCTTTCTCACTTTTTCAATACAGTGGCTAAAAAGGGGTATGCCAGGTGTACTATCTGCCTGAAAGAGATCATTTATGCCAACAAAGGGTATCATGCTCTGCTGGCACATTGTGGAACAGATGTCCAAAGGCAGAAAGTGTTCAATGTAATAATGTGCAGTGTAACCCAAAGATATTGCTTTTGTTGTGTTGAACTTGACAGTAACACTTGTGTGTGAGTCAGGGGGGATTATTACATTTTTTACTCAGTGAACGTTATTTTTGCTCACATGTAGCTTTCTGCACTTGGTCGATGTCTACCATAGT
Organism: Thymallus thymallus; assembly: GCA_023634145.1. Lineage (NCBI taxonomy): Eukaryota > Metazoa > Chordata > Actinopteri > Salmoniformes > Salmonidae > Thymallus > Thymallus thymallus. The sequence goes on along the minus strand of CM042402.1, from coordinate 24,852,477 downwards.
GGCCAATATAATAGAGCAAAAATAGAATGCCTGTTTGTTTCATTCTATTTCTATATTATATTTAGATGTGTGTGTTCCATTATAAATGCTGTCAAGGCTAACTGCAATATTAGTGTATTGTTTTTTTCTCAAGACTTGAGTGTCATTTGTAGTCATTTGTCATTTTCTAGGCAACAAATAACATTGGATTGCTTTCTTTACATTTTTTAGCTGTGAGCTAGGTTCACATTAACCACTTTATTTTACACACAGAGACTGATCATCTATCTATCTATCATGTAGATCATGTAGATCATATTCTTTGTTGTTTAATTAGTTAAAACATGCATTTAAAAAAAATTGTTTACCTTTTTGAGCCCTCACCAGTTTGCATCCCTGAAGTCTCCATCCCTGAAGTCTCCATGAGTCTCCTTTTAAGATTAACGAAAAATATGACAAAAGTGTATCTCTCACTCTCCAGGTTCCTATCTCCTTGACGGTAGCTCAGTGGACCCAGACTACTACTTCATGACTGTTAGCTCCAGCTTTTCCGTGTCTCCTCTCTTCATCAGGGAGGGCGAGGTGGAGGTGGAGGTGCCTGTGGATCTGCTCAGACAGCTCCTCAGCATGGTACACTACCACACAGCAGGACTATTACTGTCAGCTGTGTCACTCACACATATCACACATTCACATTTCCTTGGTTAGAACCAAGAGCATATAGCACTGCTAAGACAAATGTATTGTTTTTATGAATTAACTTAATCTGTATGGTGTCATTGTGTTATTTGTACATGCTACGATTATGAATTATGCATCTAAAATGTAAAATGTAATTTAATTTTTTTGCAAAAGTACTTGACAAACAGTGTCTTGTAAACCCATATAGGCTGGGGAAAAAAATTGTGTATTATACTGAAATAAATCAATATCCAAAAATCGAAATTACAGCAAACACGTGTGGCCATTGGTCAGTTTTTACATGCACTGCATGTAAAAATGGATGTTGTTGTTTTTTCATGTACAGGTGAAGAGCTTTTTGTCTGACTCCTTCCTGAAAACACTGGACGCCACCATGGTGGAAGTCACTGAGGTGGGGATTGGTTTTAGGGCTGACACCATTTAGTCGACTGGTCGAATGTTTTGGTCGATAGGCTGTTGGTCGACCGAGATTTCTTTAGTCGAGCAGTAGCAAAAAAAACGGTATTTAGTCTTAATACCGTAATTATTTTGCACCTTCACCAACATGTAAACGCTGTTGAAGTTCTGTAGTGGTCGCTGCAGCATGGAGGAGAGAGAGACAACGGGTGCTAGTCACACAGTCACGCGCTGTCATTTATTTTTTACACAGAGCAGCAAGTCTGAGCACAATCAAATCAATTGCGGTCAGACTCCCTCTAGTCATTTGTGTGTCTTAATTACACTACCGTTCAAAAGTTTGGGGTCTATTAGAAATGTCTTTGTTTTTGAAAGAAAAACTAATTTTTTGTCCGTTAAAATAACATAAAATTGATCAGAGATACAGTGTAGACATTGTTAATGCTGTAAATGACTATTGTAGCTGGAAGCGGCAGATTTTTTTTATGGAATATCTACATAGGCGTACAGAGGCCCATTATCAGCAAACATCACTCCTGTGATCCAATGGCAAATTGTGTTTAGCTAATCCAAGTTTATCATTTTAAAAGGCTAATTGATCATTAGAAAACCCTTTGGCAATTATTTTAGCACAGCTGAAAACTGTTGTGCTGATTAAAGAAGCAATAAAACTGTCCTTCTTTAGACTAGTTGAGTATCTGGAGCATCAGCATTTGTGGGTTCGATTGTTCGATTACAGGCTCAAAATGGCCAGAAGCAAAGAACCTTCTTCTCGAACTTGTGAGTCTATTCTTGTTCTGAGAAATGAAGGCTATTCCATGCGAGAAATTGCCAAGAAACTGAAGATCTCGTACAATGCTGTGTACTACTCCCTTCACAGAACAGCGCTAACGGTCTCTAACCAGAATAGAAAGAGGAGTGGGAGGGCCCGGTGCACAACTGAGCAAGAGGACAAGTACATTAGTGTATAGTTTGAGAAACAGACGCCTCACAAGTCCTCAACTGGAAGCTTCATTACATAGTACCCGCAAAACACCAGTGTCAACAGTGAAGAGGCAACTCCAAGATGCTGATCAATTTGATGGACAGAAAATGAGCTTTTCTTTAAAAACAAGGACATTTCTAAGTGACCCCAAACGTTTGAACAGGAATGTATTTCATCAAACAGTGTGCTTAAAGCATCAGACAAGCTAAGTGTATATACAGTGGGGAGAACAAGTATTTGATACACTGCCGATTTTGCAGGTTTTCCCACTTACAAAGCATGTAGAAGTCTGAAATTTTTATCATAGGTACTCTTCAACTGTGAGTGAAAATCCAGAAAATCACATTGTATGATTTTAAGTAATTAATTTGCATTTTATTGCATGACATAAGTATTTGATACATCAGAAAAGCAGAACTTAATATTTGGTACAGAAACCTTTGTTTTCAATTACAGAGATCATACGTTTCCTGTAGTTCTTGACCAGGTTTGCACACACTGCAGCAGGGATTTTGGCCCACTCCTCCATACAGACCTTCTCCAGATCCTTCAGGTTTCGGGGCTGTCGCTGGGCAATACGGACTTTCAGCTCCCTCCAAAGATTTTCTATTGGGTTCAGGTCTGGAGACTGGCTAGGCCACTCCAGGACCTTGAGATGCTTCTTACGGAGCCACTCCTTAGTTGCCCTGGCTGTGTGTTTCGGGTCGTTGTCATGCTGGAAGACCCAGCCACGACCCATCTTCAATGCTCTTACTGAGGGAAGGAGGTTGTTGGCCAAGATCTCGCGATACATGGCCCCATCCATCCTCCCCTCAATACGGTGCAGTCGTCCTGTCCCCTTTGCAGAAAAGCATCCCCAAAGAATGATGTTTCCACCTCCATGCTTCACGGTTGGGATGGTGTTCTTGGGATTGTACTCATCCTTCTTCTTCCTCCAAACACGGCGAGTGGAGTTTAGACCAAAAAGCTCTATTTTTGTCTCATCAGACCACATGACCTTCTCCCATTCCTCCTCTGGATCATCCAGATGGTCATTGGCAAACTTCAGACGGGCCTGGACATGCGCTGGCTTGAGCAGGGGGACCTTGCGTGCGTTGCAGGATTTTGATCCATGACGGCGTAGTGTTACTAATGGTTTTCTTTGAGAATGTGGTCCCAGCTCTCTTCAGGTCATTGACCAGGTCCTGCCGTGTAGTTCTGGGCTGATCCCTCATCTTCCTCATGATCATTGATGCCCCACGAGGTGAGATCTTGCATGGTGCCCCAGACCGAGGGAGATTGACCGTCATCTTGAACTTCTTCCATTTTCTAATAATTGCGCCAACAGTTGTTGCCTTCTCACCAAGCTGCTTGCCTATTGTCCTGTAGCCCATCCCAGCCTTGTGCAGGTCTACAATTTTATCCCTGATGTCCTTACACAGCTTTCTGGTCTTGGCCATTGTGGAGAGGTTGGAGTCTGTTTGATTGAGTGTGTGGACAGGTGTCTTTTATACAGGTAACGAGTTCAAACAGGTGCAGTTAATACAGGTAATGAGTGGAGAACAGGAGGGCTTCTTAAAGAAAAACTAACAGGTCTGTGAGAGCCGGAATTCTTACTGGTTGGTAGGTGATCAAATACTTATGTCATGCAATAAAATGCAAATTAATTATTTAAAAATCATACAATGTGATCATTCAACGTCTCTCACAGTTGAAGTGTACCTATGATAAAAATTACAGACCTCTACATGCTTTGTAAGTAGAAAAACCTGCAAAATCGGAAGTGTATCAAATACTTGTTCTCCCCACTGTAGTTGATTTGTCTATATATGTAAAAATACACGTTTTAAAATTTCAACCAATCGATTGGTTGGAAGAACAGACAACTCTTGAAGAAAATGACTCATTCTGTGACACAACATGGGCTATGTCATTAATGGCATGCTATTCCCTTTATAGTGCACAACTTTTTACCAGAGCCCTATGGGTTCTGGACAAAAGTACTGTACTATGTAGGGAATAAAGTGCCATTTGTGACAGACATGGTTTACATTTGACTTTCCCATCTGCAGGCTAATCCTAGTATGAATCTATGCTACAAAACCCTCAGTGATCCTCTCTACGTCTGCATGTTCAAAATGCTGAGGGACACCCTGTATTACATGAAAGGTAAGCGAACAGCGCTGCTCCTTTCCCATTGTTTTGCAGTTATTTATGATCATGTTAAGCTGTAGTGAATCCCTGGATTCATAGACCTCTTTCTAGGTACAGTTGAAGTCGGAAGTTTACATACACCTTAGCCAAATACATTTAAACTCAGTTTTTCACAATTCCTGACATTTAATCCTAGTAATAATTTCGTTTTAACTCAGTTAGGATCACTACTTTATTTTAAGAATGTGAAATGTTAGAATAATAGTAGAGAGAATGATTTATTTCAGCTTTTATTTCTTTCATCACATTCCCAGTGGGTCAGAAGTTTATATACACTCCTATTGTTTAACTTGGGTCAAACGTTGTGGGTAGCCATCCACAAGCTTCCCACAATAAGTTGGGTGAATTTTCCTCCTGACAGAACTGGTGTAGCTGAGTCAGGATTGTAGGCCTCCTTGCTCGCACACGCTTTTTCAGTTCTGGCCACACATTTTCTATAGGCTTGAGGTCAGGGCTTTGTGATGGTCACTCCAATACCTTGACTTTGTTGTCCTTAAGCCATTTTGCCACAACTTTGGAAGTATGCTTGGGGTCATTGTCCATTTGGAAGACCCATTTGCGACCAAGCTTTAACTTCCTGACTGATGTCTTGAGATGTTGCTTCAATATATCCACATAATTTTCCTTCCTCATGATGCTATCTATTTTGTGAAGTGCACTAGTCCCTCCTGCAGCAAAGCAACATGATGCTGCCACCCCCGTGCTTCACGGTTGGGATGGTGTTCTTCGGCTTTCAAGCCTCCCCCTTTTTCCTCCAAACATAACGATGGTCATTATGGCTAAACAGTTCTCTTTTTATTTCATCAGACCAGAGGACATTTCTCCAAAAAGTACGATCTTTGTCCCCATGTGCAGTTGCAAACCGTAGTCTGGCTTTTTTATGGCGGTTTTGGAGCAGTGGCTTCTTCCTTGCTGAGCAGCCTTTCAGGTTATGTCGATATAGGACTCATTTACTGTGGATATATAAACTTTTGTACCTGTTTCCTCCAGCATCTTCACAAGGTCCTTTGCTGTTGTTCTGGGATTGATTTGCACTTTTCGCACCAAAGTACGTTAATCTCTAGGAGACAGAACGCGTATCCTTCCTAAGCGGTATGACGACTGCGTGGTCCCATGTTGTTTATACTTGCGTACTATTGTTTGTACAGATGAACGTGGTACCTTCAGGCGTTTGGAAATTGCTCCCAAGGATGAACCAGACTTGTGGCGGTCTAAAAAACCTTTTCTGAGGTCTTGGCTGATTTCTTTGATTTTCCCATAATGTCGAGCAAAGAGGCACTGAATTTGAAGGTAGGCCATGAAATATATCCACAGGTACACCTCCAATTGACTCAAGTGATGTCAATTAGCCTATCAGAAGCTTCAAAAGCCATGACATCATTTTCTGGAATTTTCCAAGCTGTTTAAAGGCACAGTCAACTTAGTGTATGTAAACTTCTGACCCAATGGAATTCTGATATAGTGAATTATAAGTGAAATAAACAATTGTTGGAAGAATGACTTGTGTCTTGCACAAAATAAATGTCCTAACCGACTTGCCAAAACTATAGTTTGTTAACTTGAAATCTGTGGATTGGTTGAAAAATTAGTTTTAATGACTTCAATCTAAGTGTATGTAAACTCCCGACTTCAACTGTATCAATATGATGAAATCAATTTGGGTGAACCATTCATTTTGAAGTGCATTATTAACTCTGTTCTCAGCCTTACAGTAATGATTTGTGATGAAGGTAAATGACGATGTATTTCATGTGATAGTGAATGTGTAATAATTGTGTAATAATTGTGTAATAATGGTGTAATAATGTGTATGTTCTAAGCCCTCCACCCGGGGTTCGTCAGGGAGGTGCACGACTTTGTGCTGGAGCAGTTCAGCAGCAGCCAATCAGAGATGCAGAGGGTGCTCCATGATGCAGGGGGGCTCCCGGGGGAGCCCAACCCCCTCAAACTCCGTTGCCAGGCCAACGCAGCCTGCGTGGACCTCATGGTCTGGGCCGTGAAAGACGAGCAAGGTAATTAGTCACAGCAACGCCTGATAACACCATAGGCTGAGAAGCAATCTATCGCGTTCTTTCACATCTTTCGATATTGGGTTATATTGTATCTCTCAAATAAGGTCAGAATCATCATAAATTCATAACATGCAGCAACATGTCTAAAGGTCAGAGACTTACATTGTTTGATTAATCATCCACCATCTTGACAATAGCCTTCATGCTTGAATGTAACACTCAAAATTGTTGCTTATTATTCAAAAGGGATATGTCCCGATGGACCTTCTATTGCCATGGGCCACTATTTCAGTGTCCCTAGAGCTTTAACAACTGCTGCCTACCTCCTCCCTTTGTGCTCGTAGGAGCCGAAAATCTGTGCATCAAACTTTCTGAGAAGCTGCAGTCCAAGACCTCCAGTAAAGTCATTATCGCACACATGCCCCTGCTCATCTGCTGTCTACAGGTAATTTCTTTCTTCTTCTTGCTTCTTCTTGCTTCTTCTTGCTTCTGCTTCTTGCATTTGCTTTTGCTTTTGCTTCTGCTTCTGCTTTTGCTTTTGCTTCTGTCATGGCCCTGCTCTCTCTGCGTCTGTGTGAGAGTCTGGGGCGTCTGTTTTCCAGTAGTCAAATCAATTCAAATGTTATGTGTCACCTGCTTTGTAAACAAGCGGTGTACACTAACAGAGAAATGCTTACTTACGGGCCCTTCCCAACAATGCAGAGAGAAACACATTATAAATAATAGAAAAAAAACACTAGGAATAAATACACAATGACTAACGATAAATTTGCTATATACCAGTACCCAGTCGATGGGCACGGGTATGAGGTAATTGAGGTAGATACAGTGCATTCTGAAAGTATTCAGACTTTTTACACATTTTGTTACGTTACAGCCTTATTCTACAATGGATTAAATAGTTTTCCCCCCTCATTAATCTACACACAATACCCCATAATGACAAAGCAAGAACAGGTTTTTAGAAATTTTAGCAAATGTATACAAAAATACTAAACTGAAATATCACATTTACGTAAAGTATTCAGACCCTTTATTCAGTACTTTGTTGAATCACCGATTACAGCCTTGAGTCTGAAGGTATGACACTACAACTTGGCACACCCGTATTTGGGGAATTTCTCCCATTCTTCTCTGTAGAACCTCTCAAGCTCTGTCAGGTTGGATGGGGAGCGTTGCTGCACAGCTATTTTCAGGTCTCTCCAGAGATGTTCGATCGGGTTCAAGTCCAGGCTTTGGCTGTGCCACTCAAGGACATTCAGAGACTTGTCCCGAAAGCCACTCCTGTGTTGTCTTGGCTGTGTGCTTAGGTTCGTTGTCCTGTTGGAAGGTGAACCTTCACCCCAGTCTGAGGTCCTGGAGCATCAAGGATCTCTCTGTACTTTGCTCTGTTCATCTTTCTCTCGATCCTGACCAGTCTCCCAGCCCCTGCCGCTGAAAAACATCCCCACAACAGGATGATAACACTACCCCGCTTGGCATTCAGGCCAAAGAGTTCAATCTTGGTTTCATCATTCCAGAGAATCTTGTTTCTCATGGTCTGATAGTCTTTAGGTGCCTTTGGCAAACTCCAAGCGGGCTTTCATGTGCCTTTTACTGAGGAGTGGCTTCCGTCTGTCCACTCTACCATAAAGGCCTAAAAAGCCCCTCAAAGCCTGGTTCCTCTCTAGGTTTCTTCCTAGATTCCTGCCTTTCTAGGGAGTTTTTCCTAGCCATCGTGCTTCTACATCTGTATTGTTTGCTGTCTGGGGTTTTAGGCTGGCTTTCTGTATAGCACTTTGTGACATCTGCTGATGTAGAAAGGGCTTTATAAATACATCTGATTGATATATCTTTGCTACATTTTTTGCAGTTTTACTTTAGTGCCATATTGCAAACACAGCTATTTCAGGTCTCTCCATAGATGTTCGATCAGGTTAAAGTCTGGGCTATGGCTGGGCCATTCAAGGACATTCAGAGACTTTTTCTGACATGCACTCTCAACTGTGGGACCTTATATAGATATGTGTGTCTTTCCAAATCATGTCCAATCAATGGAATTTACCACAGGTGAAATTGTAGAAACATCTCAAAGATGATCAATGGAAACTCAGAGCATTGTCAGATTGTCCGTTACTAAATCCAGAGCGTTTCGTTCTTGGAGCGTTCAGAGCGCACTCTGGACGCTCTAGCAGAGGACTAGGGTTGATCTGAGCGTTCTGACCTAACAGCAGTCAAGCACCCAAGCTTCAAATGTTCAAATGGCTCTCCTGTGAAGTAGTGACGTGCGACATACACCTAGTTTCTTGAAATTAGTCACATTTATTGTTTACACTAATTATTCTTGATTGCATTTCAAATCATGATTGACTCGTATGCTGTGCGATGACATGAACGAATAAGTGATTGATTCCGTAGCCTATATAAGTATTGAAATATATGCTTAAGGCCTTCCAAGTGGCGCAGCGGTCTAAAGCACTGTATCACAGTGTTGCGGCGTCACAACCGCCTGGGGTGACCGGGAGTCCCATAGGGCGGCGCACAATTGGCCCAGCGTCGTCCGGGTTACGGGTTTGGCCTGGGGGAACTTTACTTTGTTCAACACGCTCTAGCGGCTCCTTGTGGTGGGCCGGGCGCCTGCAGGCTGACATCGGTCGTCAGTTGGACGGTGTTTCCTCAGACACATTGGTGCGGCTGGCTTCCAGGTTAAGCGAGCGGGTGTTAAGAAGCGTGATTTGGCGGGTCATGTTTCTGAGAAATATAGGCCTAAATAAGTTACGGTATTAAGACTAAACAGGATGCGCTCTTAGGCCTACAGCGTGGTTATAAAAAGCTCCTACTAGTGATAATGACATTACTTATTATTATAATGATTATCATAATTATAGTAATAATAACAATAAAGAGATCAAGAAACAGGAGGGTTATTAGTATTATTATTATTATTATTATACATTTACAATTTGGAACAGTGTAAACAACACTAAATCAATTATAAATAATACCAGAGAGGCTGGTCTAACGAAAACAAGTGTAAAGCCTTTATTACAGCATAGCAAATATTAGAAACAGCCACATTTGTTGCGTGACGCTTGGTGCTCACGGAATCAGTAGGCTATCAACCAAACACTCAAACAGGCAACAGAAGCAGGATCTGTATTATTTCTGTAGATATACAGTGCCTTCGGAAAGTATTTCATGGCCAAACATGATTACTTGATTATTTTCCACATTTTGTTACGTTACAGCCTTGTTATAAAATGTGTTAAATAAATACAAATCCTCAGCGATCTACACACAATACCCCATAATGACAAAGCGAAAACTGTTTTTTATGTATATAAAAAAAAAAAAACAGTAATACCTTATTTACATAAGTATTCAGACCCTTTGCTATATGACTAGAAAATTTTGCTCAGGTGCATCCTGTTTCCATAGATCATCCTTGAGATATTTCTACAACTTGATTGGAGTCCACCTGTGGTAAATTCAATTGATTGGACATGATTTGGAAAGGCACACACCTGTTTATATAATGTCCCACAGTTGAGAGTGCGTCAGAGCAAAAACCAAGCCTTGAGATCAAAGGAATTGTCTGTAGAGCTCCGAGACATGATTGTGTCGAGGCACAGATCTAGAGAAGGGTACCTTTCTGCAGCATTGAAGGTCCCAAAGAACACAGTTTCCATTCTTAAATGGAAGAAGTGTTGAACCACCAAGACTCTTCCTAGAGCTCGCCGCCCTGCCAAACTGAGCAATCGGGGGAGAATGGCCTTGGTCAGGGAGGTGACCAAGAACCCGATGGTCACTCTGACAGAGCTCTAGTGTTCCAGAAGGACAACCATCTCTACACCAATCAGGGCTTTATGGTAGAGTGGCCAGACGGAAGCCACTCCTAAGTAAAAGGCACATGACAGCCGGCTTGGATTTTGCCAAAAGGCAGCTCTCAGAAACCAAGATTCAACTCTTTGGTCTGAATGCCAAGGGTCACGTCTGGAGGAATCCTGGAACCATCCCTCCGGTGAAGCATGGGGGTGGGGGTGTTTTTCAGCGGCAGGGACTGGGAGACCAGTCAGGATCAAGGCAAAGATGAACGGAGCAAAGTACAGAGAGATCCTTGATGAAAACCTTCTCCAGAGTGCTCAGGACCTCAGACTCGGGCGAAGGTTCACCTTCCAACAGGACAACAACCCTAAGCACACAGCCAAGACAATGCAGGAGCGGCTTCGGGACAAGTCTCTGAATGTCCTTGAGTAGCCCAACCAGAGCCCAGACTTTAACCTGATCGAACATCTCTGGAGAGACCTGAAAAATAGCTGTTCAGCAACACTCCCCATCCAACCTGATAGCGCTTGAGAGGATCTGCACAGAAGAATGGGATAAACTCCCCAAATACAGGTGTGCCAAGCTTGTAGGGTCATACCCAAGAAGACTTGAGGCTGTAATTGCTGCCAAAGGTGCTTCAACAAAGTACTGAGTAAAAGGTCTGAATACTTATGTAAATGTGATATTTCTGTTTTAAATTTTTTATAAATTAGTGAAAATATCTAAATCTGTTTTTGCTTTGTCATTATGGGGTATTGCGTGTAGATTGATGAGGAAAAAATAAAATTGGAAAAAGTCAAGGGGTCTGAACTTTCGGAAGGCGCTGTATATGGATGATTTATAACGCCAGGCACCTTTAACAGTTAGGCTATTGATTACCTTTCTTAGACAATTAAGGCAAGGGCTGTTTTCTCATCTCCTAACTCTGCTGCTGCCTCCGTTGCATTGTTCTGAACACCTATATGCTGGTTAACTATGCTATTATGCACATATCAACATGGTCTAGGCAAAGGCGCCAATTCAACAGCGGACTGATGTGTTTCAGAACCGCGGACAGCGACCCCTATCCAAAGCAAAGAGAAAGCGCATTTGTTATAAAATGTATAGAATTTCTGTTGCACCATTGTTCTTACATAATATAACCATATACAATTTCAGTAGCACATGTCTTGACGGATGGACTGTGCCATCCCAACTGCCTCCACAATGGATCAGTCAGCTCAGGCAAGCATGAATCAGACAGGTGTCTTTTACACCATGATTTTTTTACATTTTTTTTGCTACTGCTCTACTAAGGAAATCTCGGTCGACCAAATGGGGTCAGTCCTAATGGGGAGCTATGGGATCAGAGCATGACATTGTTCTATTTCATACAGAGGTTTGGTGGTTATCGACGGGGAGTGTTGGAAATAAAACAGACTTTCTGTGTAATGAAAAGAAGATAACAGAAAACAGCATCAGTAAGTGTCCCACACGAGTGATGGCTGCTCACCTCCAAAGCTTGGAAGAGCACTTTGAAATCGAACAGCTGGTCAAGCTGTCATGTGACCGAATGATGCAAACAACACATTCACGGGTCACTACGGAGGAGTTTTGGTTCCTGACTCAAAGAGAAATACCCTGCAACTCCCTTTGAGCATTAATGCCATATTCAAAACAACTGGGAAGTCGGAACTGGGAATTTGGAAATCTCAGACTTCAGAGCGTTCAAGACAACTGGGAAATCGGAAAGAAACTAGCTCAGACTGGGAAAAATCTTTTGAGCGGTCATCGAACTCAGAATTCCAACTCAGGAACTCAGGCCTCTTTCTAAAGATCTGACTTTCCAACTTAAAGATCACTGACGTCATGATTTGACCTCGTATTTTTCTGAGTTCCCAGTTGTCTTGAAAGCACCATAAAACTCATGGTAGGCTACCCTTCGCCAGCTGATATCTGTGTGAAGCTGGATAAAGTGCTCTCGTCTTCATTAAAACCAAATATCGATCCAGGTTGGATGTGACACGAGATGTGTGTACTGTTGACCATGACCCCTGACTTTGAGAAGCTCCGACACAAGCTGCATCAAGCACACCCATCTCATTAGTGGTGGTGAGATAAGAGACATTGTCACACTAATTTGCAGTTGACAGCTCCACATTAAAAGTATGTGATGGTGAGTTGAGAAGACAATCAGAAATACTGTCAGAATGTTTTTCAATTGACTGCCATAGCTCCAAATAAAAAAGTTAACATTGAAATAAAAAGTCAGTCAATCGATCAATAGTATAGTAATACTCTTAGCAAAAAAAGTTATCTTTAATTTACAATCTGTAGAAACTATAAGAATAGAAAGTTGAAAAATATTTGGCTAGAAATCAAAACTGGATGGTCTTCAGAGATACAGTTAAAGTCAGAAGTTTACATACACTTAGGTTGAAGTCATTAAAACTAATTTTTCAACAACTCCAAAGATTTCATGTTAACAAACTATAGTTTTTGCAAGTTTAAATACACTAAGTTGACTGTCCCTTTAAACAGCTTGGAAGGCTAATTGACATAATTTGAGTCAATTGGAGGTGTACCTGTGGATGTATTTCAAGGCCTACCTCCAAACTCAGTGCCTCTTTGCTCGACGTCATGGGAAAATCAAAAGAAATCAGGCAAATTTGTAGACCTCCACAAGTCTGGTTCATCCTTGGGAGCAATTTTCAAATGCCTGAATGTACCACGTTCATCTATACAAACAATAGATAGATAGATAGATAGATAGATAGATAGGTACTTTATTGATACCCCGGGGGTTGTCAAGCAGCTACAACAAAACACAGGGCAGGTGCAAAATGCCACAACGAAAGTACACAAAAGACAGATACACGGTACATGATACATAGAGCGGCAGTATGAAAAAGTATAGAAATACAAGATATCTGGAGTGCAAAAAAAGCTATAAAAAGACATTGCATAGTATGGGTGGTTGGCTGAATATGTACACTATACATTGGTGGATGTTGGATGGTTAACTATGGCAGAGAAATACTTCAGTAGCTAAAAATGCATATAATATGAGCGAGGGTAATAATAGTTTACTTAATAGACAGACTGGCTAAATGAACAGGTAAGTGAAAATTTTGCATGGTTAAATTAGCTGTACAGGTAAGTATACAGTTATATTTACAGATAAGTGAATACTTGCATGGTTACACAAACTGTACAGGTAAATGACAGGAAGAGATACTTTAGTATCTAGCTAAATGTGTGTATGATATAATTTGGGGTAATAATAGTAACTCCCTTAAAATACAGTCCTTAGTGCGCAGGGTTTAATTACAGACAACTGCACGTATTGCACATTCGATATACTAAAAGCAATGAGAAAAGGTGCAACTGACAGGATACTAATATGCATTCCTGAGTGAATGCCTACGTAAGTTAGGTCCAAGAATTACTAGCAATATTGCACGTGATATGATATAACAACTGTACATGAGTATGTATATACAGACCTACATGAATAAATAGGTCCTGAGTTTATGAGTGCTGACGGACCAGAGTTACTGCATAATTGTTAAACTAGGTCCTAGCACCCCAACAGTTCCAGATCTATGTTGCCGACGGCACGGCACCCCGGTGAGGCATTATATAGTCTAATAGCCGCCGGCAGGAAGGACCTCCTGTAGCGCTCTCTGGCACACCGTGGTGGGATCAGTCTGTGACTGAAAGCGCTCCTCTGCGTCATAACCATAGTGTGCAGAGGGTGGGTGACGTTGTCCATGATGGCCAGCAGTTTGGCCAGGATCCGTCTCTCCGCCACCTCCTCTAGAGTGTCAAGGCTCATCCCCAGGACAGAGCTAGCCTTCCTGATCAGCTTATTTACCCGAGAATCATCACCGGCTTTGATGTTTGCTCCCCAGCAAACCACTGCAAAAAAACAGACTGGTAGAAGGTATGCAGTAGTTTACTGCACACGTTGAAGGACCTGAACCTCCTCAGAAAGTAGAGTCGGCTCTGGCCCTTTTTGTACAGGGCCCCGGTGTTGCCAGCCCATTCCAGCCTGTTTTCCATATGGACTCCCAGGAACTTGTATGACCCAACCATTTCCACATCCATCCCCTGTATAGGGACTGCAGTCAGTTGTGCCTTGGTTCTCCTGAAGTCCACCACCATCTCCTTTGTTTTGCTGATGTTGAGCTTAAGGTGGTTCTGCTCACACCACAACACAAAGTCACTGATTGTGCTCCTGTACTCCTCCTCCTGCCCACCCCTGATGCACCCTACAATAGCAGAGTCATCCGAGAACTTCTGTAGGTGGCATGTTTCAGAGTTATATCTGAAGTCTGAGGTGTAGAGGGTGAACAGGAAGGGGGACAGGACAGTACCCCGGGGGGCCCCTGTGTTGCTAACTGCCCGTTCTGACACACAGCTCTGTAGTCGCACAAATTGTGGCCTACCGGTCAGGTAGTCCGTGACCCAGGAGACTAAGGGTGCTTCCACTTTCATCCTCCTCATCTTCTCACCCAGTAGCAGGGGCTGAATGGTATTGAAGGCACTGGAGAAGTCAAAAAACATAACCCTCACAGTGCAACCTGCGTTGTCCAGGTGAGAGTAGGCCCTCTGCAGAAGGTAGATGATTGCATCATCCACCCCGATGTTGCGCTGGTATGCAAACTGCAGGGGGTCCAGTGATGTACACACCAGGGGTCTGAGGTGAGCGAGGACTAACCTTTCCAGGGTCTTCATGATGTGTAGTACGCAAGTATAAACACCATAAGATCATGCAGCCGTCATACAGCTCAGGAAGGAGACGCGTTCTGTCTCCTAGAGATGAACGTACTTTGGTGCAAAAAGTGCACCTCAATCCCAGAACAACAGCAAAGGACCTTGTGAAGATGCTGGAGGAAACGGGTACAAAATAATCTATATCCACAGTAAAACAAGTACTATATCGACATAACCTCAATGGCTGCTCAGCAGGGAAGAAGAAACTGCTCCAAAACCGCCATAATAAAGCCAGACTACAGTTTGCAACTGCACATGGAGACAAAGATTGTACTTTTTGGAGAAATGTCCTCTGGTCTGATGAAACAAAAATAGAACTGTTTGGCCATAATGACCATCGTTATGTTTGGAGGAAAAAGGGGGAGGCTTGCAAGCCGAAGAACACCATCCCAACCGTGAAGCACGGGGGTGGCAGCATCATGTTGTGGGGGTGCTTTGCTGCAGGAGGGACCGGTGCACTTCACAAAATAGATGGCATCATGAGGAAGGAAAATTATGTGGATATATTGAAGCAACATCTCAAGACATCAGTCAGGAAGTTAAATCATGGTCGCAAATGGATCTTCCAAATGGACAATGACCCCAAGCATACTTCCAAAGTTGTGGCAAAATGACGTAAGGACAACAAAGTCAAGGTATTGGAGTGGCCATCACAAAGCCCTGACCTCAATCCTATAAAAAATGTGTGGGCAGAACTGAAAAAGCATGTGTGAGCAAGGAGGCCTTCAATCCTGACTCAGTTACATCAGTTCTGTCAGGAGGAATGGGCCAAAATTCACCCAATTTATTGTGAGAAGCTTGTGGAAGGCTACCCGAAACGTTTGGCCCAAGTTTAACAATTTAAAGACAATACTACCATATACTAATTGAGCGTATGTGAACTTCTGACCCACTGGGAATGTGATGAAAGAAATAAAAACTTAAATAATGAATTCTTTATACTATTATTCTGACATTTGACATTCTTAAAATAAAGTGGTGATCCTAACTGACCTAAGACAGGGAATTTTTACTAGGATTAAATGTCAGGAATTGTGAAAAACTGAGTTTAAATGTATTTGGCTAAGGTGTATGTAAACGTCCAACTTCAACTGTACATTTTCATCATGGAATTCCCAAGATAAAATGTTTCCCTTTGTTTACACTCTGTGTGAACGTTCGTTGGTCCTGTCACCATGACTACGACAGACTAGCTTGACTGAAGCAAATTTTTGCACACGTTTGCTTATATGATAATGACCTTTTACAAATTAATTAAACTATCAAAACATAATCAAAAAGAACAATAATTCATAATATCATTAGACTCTGCTTAACTTGATTTCATATCCTATGCTTAATAACTCGCTCACTGTGATGATAACATTTAAAATAGTTTTCAGTTGGCTTGGCTCTCATTCAACTGACTCACTGACTAGGCAGGCTAGCTTGAGAGCCACTGTAGAGTGAGAGCGCGTGAAGCAACCATTAGAGTGAGCAGCTCCTTCTGCAGGCCGAAACAAGCACAACACCCCTTGAATATAAATACTGTAAATTATTACAAAATGCCAAAGATTAGGCTACATTATATCTCACATTCTCCCACATGTCAACACAGGGAACCCAAGCATGAGCAAAATACGGTACTATTAGTACAGAAGGTATTACTCCTTTTTCATGGCAACTATTTCCCTTTTTCTTTAATGTTACAGACAAACTAGGACCAACAATAGCAGCCTGCCTCTGACTTTTTCAGAAACATGATATACCATACTGGTATATAAATTAATCAATATAATACCAACCAACCTCTTTTGACCTTGGTGGTTTTATTTATTTAATGCATTATACTGCCATTGTACTATGGTAATGCACAATTAATAAAGATGATTCCATATGATAATTTTTAGTACCATGTATCATAATTGTGCGTTACCATATGGTAGAAAGAATAATGCAGGTTAAAGCCATGTATTTCCATAATCCACATTATGGAAATACCATGGTAAAAATGAGGCAATACCATGGAGCGGCAGTACATAGAGCGGCAGTATGAAAAAGTATAAAAAATACAAGAAGTCTAGAGTGCAAAAAGCTATAAAAAGGCATTGCATAGTATGGGTGAATGGCTGAATATGTTCACTATACATTGTGTTAGGTGAAAAATAAATGATACAAATATTGCAAGTTGATATAGATAAATAAGGAATATTTGCATGGTTAACTATACTTTACAGGTCGGTGGCAGAGAAATACTTAATAAATGAGGGTAGTAGTACCATGGTATGAATGAAAGTACCATGGCACATTTTTGTAATGGTTGCACAATTTCTCTAGTCACTTTCACTTGTAAATGTCCACGCTCCCCAAAAATGACGTTTGGTAGCTACTAGCTATGCTTTTATAACTTTATAAGCTGGATTTGCCTGTCTTTGCAATTATTTATGTTTGTTTTTTAGCTGACAGCATCTTTGATTTCTCTATTAGTTTGTGCTAATTTTGTAATGGTAATAGAGGCCAAATGGGATTTTATTCTGTTTTTAGCGCCCCCTTGTGTGCTATGTCGGTAATACCCTAAATCCTGAGATGAGAGATATGAAAATCTGGATACCGCCCAAGCCTAGCGTGCTCTGCTCTGTGTAAGTCTGTAGGGTCCAGGGGTATACAAATCCAAGCCTGGAGGTCTGGAGTACCTGATAATTAATTGCACCCACCTGGTGTCTCATGCCTTAATCAGACTTGTTTAGAGGGAGAGAATGAAAATCAGCAGTGGAACTGGATTCAAAGTCCAGATTTTAATGTATCTGGTCTATGGAGTCTGTGTGAGAAGTTTCCACAACTTTGCAGTAATAGCTCACTCTGCTCTGAGTCTGTCTGTATTGTCTAGGGCACCTGTGTAAGAGGTTTCCAGTAGTAGCCAACTCTGCTCTTTTTCTCTGTGTCTGTCTGTCTGTAGGGTCTAGGGCGGCTGTGTGAGAGGTTTCCAGTAGTAGCCCACTCAACCACCACATCGCTCAGAGATTTCCTGGTTGTGCCCTCCCCGGTCCTCGTCAAGCTCTACAAATACCACAGCCAATTCAACGCAGGTAACCATGGCTACCATCGACATACGTTGCCACAACATTTAAGAGTGGATTTATATCTACCAGATATGGGACAACTAAGTACTGTCTCTTATATGTGAATAAGAGTTCGGAACAGTCTGACCGCGCAGTGGATGCCTTTCAGTTCGATTCTCTAGGAGAATCTTGTTGGAAGTTCTCACCCGACATACTATCACGTTACATTTGCATGCGCTGTGGCTGACCATTAATCACAGTGTATAAATTGCATGTCGGCCTTGTGGGGAAAAACCTCAAGAAGTGTTGAAGGTCGGTCCCACAGCGCTGCGATATAAATCCATTCTAAGTAATTTAGCAGACGCTCTTATCTTGAGTGAATTACAATCAGTGCATTCATGCAATAATGGTGATATGTCACCGTTTTACAAGTTAATTATTTGCAATGGAGAGTATCATCACAGCCAAGTTTGCATAGGAAAGGAAGAATCTTATTACAGATAATGTGCACACAACTAACCAAACCCAGGGAACTAATACAGCACAGATAACTATGATGGGATGCCACAGCCAAGTCAGCACAGATAACTAAAGATGCCACAGCGCAGCCCAAATAGTTCCAGATACCGTCCTCAGAGTGGAGTAATTAATTGCACCCACCTGGTGTCTCATGCCTTAATCAGACTTGTTTAGAGGGAAAAAATGAAAATCAGCAGTGGAACTGGATTCAAGGTCCACATATGCTGAGCATTTGTTTGCTGCTTTTCCTTCACTCTGCGGTCCGACTCATCCCAAACCATCTCAATTTGGTTGAGGTCAGGGGATTGTGGAGGCCAGGTAATCTGATGCAGCACTCCATCCCTCTCATTCTTGGTCAAATAGCCCTTACACAGCATGGAGGTGTGTTGGGTCATTGTCCTGTTGAAAAACAAATGATAGTCCCACTAAGCCCAAATCAGATGGGATGGCGTATCGCTGCAGAATGCTGTGGTAGTCATGCTGGTTAAGTGTGCCTTGAATTCTAAATAAATCAGTGTCACCAGCAAAGCAACCCCACACCATAACACATCCACCTCCATGCTTTACAGTGGGAATACACATGCAGAGATCATCCGTTCACCCACACTGTGTCTCACAAAGCAGTTGGAACCAAAAGATCTTCTATTTAGACCTTCTATTCTATTTAGATCTTCTATTCTATCCAGACCAAAGGACAAATTCCCACCGGTCTAATGTCCATTGCTCGTGTTTCTTGGCCCAAGCAAGTCTCTTCTTCTTATTGGTGTCCTTTAGTAGTGGTTTCTTTGCATCAATTCGACCATGAAGGCCTGATTCACACAGTCTCCTCTGAACAGTTGATGTTGAGATGTGTCTGTGACTTGAGCTCTGTGAAGCATTTATCTGGGCTGCAATTTCTGAGGCAGGTAACTCTAAAGAACTTATCCTCTGCAGTAGAAGTAACTCTGAGTCTTCCATTCCTGTGGTGGTTTTTGCGACTTTACTTGAAGAAACTTTCAAAGTTCTTGAAATGTTCCGTATTGACTGACCTTCATGTCTTAAAGTAATGATGGACTGTCATTTCTCTTTGCTTATTTGATCTGTTCTTGCCATAATATGGACTTGGTCTTTTACCAAATAGGGCTATCTTCTGTATACCACCCCTACCTTGTCACAACACAACTGATTGGCTCAAATAGATAGATAGGTACTTTATTGATCCCCCGGGGGGGAAATTTCATTGTCAAGCAGCTACAACAAAACACAGGGCAGGTGCAAAATGCCACAACGAAAGTACACAAAAGACAGATATGCGGTACATGATACATAGAGCGGCAGTATGAAAAAGTATAGAAATACAAGAAATGCATTAAGAAGGAAAGAAATTCCACAATTTTACTTTTAACAAGGCATACCTGTTAATTGAAATGCATTCCAGGTGACTACCTCATGAATCTGGTTGAGAGAATGCCAAGAGTGTGCAAAGCTTTCATCAAGGCAAAGGGTGGCTATTTGAAGAATCTCTAATATAATATATATTTGTATTTATATTTTTTGGTTACTACATGATTCCATATCTGTTATTTCATCGTTATGATTTCTTCACTATCGTTCTACAATGTAGAAAATAGTAAAACATTTTTTTAAACCCTTGAATGGTACACCTTTTCAACTGCTCGTTAATGCAAATATCTAATCAGCCAATTACGTGGCAGCAACTCAATGCATTTAGGCATGTAGACATGGTCAAGACGATCTTCCAAGCAAGTTCAAACCAAGCATCAGAGTGGGGAAGAAAGGTTATTTAAGTGACTTTGAACGTGGCATGGTTGTTGGTGCCAGACGGGCTGGTTTGAGTATTTTAGAAAGTGCTAATCTACTGGGATTTTACTGCACAACCATCTCTAGTGTTTACAGAGAATGGTTCGAAAATGAGAAAATATCCAGTGAGTGGCAAATCTCTGGGCGAAAATGCCTTGTTGATGTCAGAGGAGAATGGCCAGACTGGTTCGAGCTGATAAAGGCAAAAGTAACTCAAATAACCACCCGTTACAACCAAGGTATGCAGAAGAGCATCTCTGAACGCACAACACGTCGAACCTTGAAGCAGATGTCCTACAGCAGCAGAAGACCACACCGGGTGCCACTCCTGTCTGCTAAGAACAGGAAACTGAGGCTACAATTTGCACGGGCTCACCGAAAATTGGACAATAGAAGATTGGAAAAACGTTGCCTGGTCTGATGACTGCGACATTCAGATGGTAGGGTCAGAATTTGGAGTAAACCACATGAAAGCATGGATCCATCCTGCCTTGTATCAATGGTTAAGGCTGGTGGTGGTGGTGTAATGGTGTGGGGGATATTTTCTTGGCACACTTTGTACCCCTTAGTATCAATTGAGCATTGTTTAAACGCCACAGCCTACCTGAGTATTGTTGCTGACCATGTCCATCCCTTTATGACCACAGTGTACCCATCTTCTAATGGCTACTTCCAGCAGGATAACGCGCCATGTCACAAAGCTCACATCATCTCAAACTGGTTTCTTGAACATGACAATGAGTTCACTGTACTCAAATGGCCTCCTACAGTCACCAGATCTCAATCCAATAGAGCACCTTTAGGATGTGGTGGAATGGGAGATTCGCATCATGGATGTGCAGCAACTGCGTGATGCTATAATGTCAATATGGACCAAAATCTCTGAGGAATGTTTCCAGCACCTTGTTGAATCTGTCACAAAGAATTAAGGCAGTTCTGTAGGCAAGTGTGTATCTTTCTCTTTCTCTCTCTCTGTATATGTATATCACTCTTTCTCTCTCTCTATTTATCGCTCTCTGTCTTTCATTTCTCTCTATCTCTCACACTTTCTCTCTCTCTCTCGAAGCGGCGGCAGAGATCAGGATCAACGTGACCAATGAGCATTCTCAGTCCACCTTCAACATCCTGTCTCACAGGAAGGACCAGCCATCCATGTATGAACAGCTCCGGGACATCTCCATCGACAACATCTGCAGGTACACACACACACGGTGCACTCAAACATCTTACAACACTGTGTGATTCTAGCTTAAAATATACTTATTCATGTTACCATACTAGAACTTATTGATGACTTTACATGTATAAGGAATGTCTATATTGGGGTCAATGGAGGGTGGATAAGAACTAGGTGTATGAAACGTTACTGAGTGAGGAAGTGGGAGTGCAGAAAGTTTACATTCTGTCAAAACATGGTATTGTTAAATCTCATGTCTGCTATATAGGGATACAAAGGGCAACAGTCTGGTTTCAGTCACTGATAAGATAAGACAGTCCTGGATTAGGGAGGAGTTAGGAATTTGTCCCAAGATCAGGTCAGATGAAGTGAGAAGGAACAGTCCTATTCCACACACATATACAGTGGCAAGAAAAAGTAAGTGAACCCTTTCGAATTACCTGGATTTCTGCATAAATAGGTCATCAAATTTGATCTGATCTTCATCGAAGTCAGAACAATAGACAAACACAGTCTGCTGACAAACAGTTATACTTTTTCATGTTTTTATTGAACACACTGTGTGATCATTCACAGTGCAGGGTGGAAAAAGTATGTGAACCCTTGGATTTAATAACTGATTCACCCTCCTTTGGCAGCAATAACCTCATCCAAACATTTTCTGTAGTTGCGGATCAGACCTGCACAACAGTCAGGAGATATTTTGGACCATTCCTCTTTACAAAACTGTTTCAGTTCAGCAATATTCTTGGGATGTCTGGTGTGAACCGCTCTCTTGAGGTCATGCCACAGCATCTCAATCGGGTTGAGGTCAGGACTCTTGACTGGGCCGCTCCAGAACGGGTATTTTCTTCTGTTGAAGACATTCTGTTGTTGATTTACTTCTGTGTTTTGGGTCGTTGTCCTGTTGCATCACCCAACTTCTGTTGAGCTTCAATTGGCGTATAGATAGCCTTACATTCTTCTGCAAAATGTCTTGATAAACTTGGGAATTAATTTTTCCGTTGATGATAGCAAGCTGTTCAGGCCATGAGGCAGCAAAACAGTCCCAAACCATGATACTCCCTCCACTATACTTTACAGTTTGGATGAGGTTTTGATGTTGGTGTGCTGTGCCTTTTTTCTCCACACATAGTGTTGTGTGTTCCTTCCAAACAACTCAACTTTAGTTTAATCTGTCCACAGAATATTTTGCCAGTAGCGCTGTGGAACATCCAGGTGCTCTTTTGGGAAATTCAGACGTGCAGCAATGTTTTTTTGGACAGCAGTGGCTTCTTCCGTGGTGTCCTCCCATGAAGACCATTCTTGTTTAGTGTTTTACGTATCGTAGACTCGTCAACAGATATGTTAGCATGTTCCAGAGATTTCTGTAAGTCTTTTAGCTGACACTCTAGGATTCTTCTTAACCTCAATGAGCATTCTGTGTGTGTTATTAGTTTAATCACAGTGTTTGTCTATTTTTGTGACTTATAAGAAGATCAGAACAAATTTTATGACCAATTCATGCAGAAATCCACATACTTTTTCTTGCCAATATACTTCCACGTCCACGAAGGTTCTAACTTGAGGCAGGGCCATGAATACTCCAGTTAGAGGAACCAATTAAGTTCCTGACTTAGAATCAGAGACGGATTGGCTGTCTAGATGTGCAAGGAGTTGACTCCACTTAGTAGGAGGGTATAAATCTATGTGCTTGTGTGGCTCACATGTCTTTGTCTTTGCAGATATTTGATCCAGTGGGTGAATAAACTTTTCCTAGTAATCCGTTTGAGTTTTTACTTTTCAGAACCTAACACCACATAGGTGTAGGGTGAGTTGCCCTAGACACTGATCTTGTATCTAGGGGAAACTTGACCCTGGAGTGCCCACATACATCTGGGAGGCCAGGCCCCCTTCCATTTAAGACTAAATAGCATTAACAACCTAACTCCCTCTCTTTCTCTATCTCAGGTGTTTGAAGGCAGGGTTGACTATGGACCCAGTCATTGTAGAGGCTTTCCTGGCCAACCTGTCCAACCGTCTCTACAACTCCCAGGAGAATGACAAGTAAGACACATTTGTGACCCGTTTCAGAAAATTAGGCGTATGCCGCAAGTCACGACTTTTGGAACATGTAAACTTTCATGTTCCTTAATAACAAAATTGTATGCCATCTGTAAATACGAATAAAATGGTTAAATTATGAGCCTTGTTGGTTAAGCCATAGAAAAAGACAGCAACCTTCCCACTAGCCATGATTGGCTGAGATAATGAGTGGGCTGGACATGCCGAGACAGGAGTTCGGATTAATCTGCCATATAGAAGGCTTCTGTCTATTTGAGCTGGTCAGTCTGTTTTGGTAAAAAAAATGTATTGTGTAGTGGAGCTGCATAAGTGTTTCTCTCCACTTTCTGGAGGATGAGTTTTGAAACCAGTGGAATTAGAGTATGATAGCTAAAGAGATGGCGAAAACACCTGGCACCGTGGCATCCTCCAGATCTTCAAACTAAGGGCAACCGACCGTGGCATGGCATTTGGCGTGACAGGGAAACGCATCCATCATGCATGCATTTTCAGATTATTACACATTTCTAATTTTGACAGAAAGTGGTTTCATTTCAAGATAAAGTGTACTGTTAGCTAGCTAGCTAACTTTAGCTGGCTGGCTCCCTAGCTAATGTTACGTGTATGACGTTATTATTCATTGTTGTTTAACTAGCTAACGTTAGCTGGTTGGCTCGTTAGCTAATGTGACGTGTGTGATCTTACACGCTGTTTACCTAGCTAGGTTAATTGTTTACTTAGCTATCTAGCTACATTTCTTAAGCTAAAGTGAACTGTTAGCTAGCTAGCTAATGTTAGCTGGCTGGCTCCCTAGCTAACGTTACGTGTATGACATTATTATTCGTATTCCAGATCCGTCTGCTTTGCTAGTTAGAGCCTAATGTTAGCTAGCTAACGTTGAACCTGGTTGGTTAGCTCCCAGCAGATTCATGCAGGGTAGTAACGACATGATTTGGCCCTGTTCATTGTTGTTTAACTTGCTAACGTTAGCTGGCCGGCTTGTTAGCTAACGTTACGTGACGTGTGTTGGTCTTACACATTGTTTACCTAGCTAGGTTCATTGTTTACCTAGCTAGTTAGCTACATGTCGTAAGCTGAAGTGTACAACACCCGTTGAATATTGCCGGTGTCAGTAAACGTCGCCAAAAAAGCGTAATGAAATTGTTGCCAGCAAAGCTGGTTAGGCTGTTATCATGTTATCCAAAGGTAAACAAATCATTGGCCTGAGCGTCAAGTGTGCGCTCTGAACACTCTGAGAGCGAAACAAGATGGGTGGGGCTAAAGCTTAAGAGCGTGTGAACAATGCTCAATGGGTGTAGACAAAGAAGAGCTCTTCACTAGATACCAAAACATTGAAATGCCATTTTCTCAAAAGTGAGTTTACAAGTTTATCAACTTTCAAAGCACAATTACTTTCCCATTGTTCCTCTGCAGTGTATGATATACCATTTTGTAGCTCTGAGTCTCTACTTCTATTCAATGTAAAAAACATAATTGAAAATGTTGCTACAAAAGACCAAATCCAGGTGTGTGTGTTCTTTTTTAACATGACGAGACCCCTTATTGCCCCTTTTACTAATGATACCACTACTACCCATGATTGACAGCCACTCTAACCAATACAGTGTCTCTCTTTCCCTATTTTACTAATGATACCACTACCCATGAATGATTGACATCCACTCTGACCCATCTGGGTCTCTCTTCCAGAGAGGCCCAACTGATCCAGGACCATACCATCAGGGCACTGGGTCACATAGCGGTGGCTCTGAGGGACACTCCCCGAGTCATGGAGCCCATCCTGCAGATCCTGCAGCAGAAGTTCTGTCAGCCGCCCTCCCAGCTCGATGTGCTTATCATAGACCAACTGGGCTGCATGGTCATCACAGGCAATGTGAGTTGTCCACGCACGCACGCACTCGCAAACTTATTCCCCCCTCAGTGAATTCACCCCATTTTCTATAAAGTAAATTGTATTTAAATTGTATTTTTTAAAGTATTTTTGTCTGAAATGTATTTTTCGCTATGTCGGACCCCAAGCATTTCGCTACACCCGCAATAACATCTGCTATATACAGTATGTGTATGTAACGAATAACGTTTGATTTGAGGAAGATCTAAATTCACCTCCCCCCTCTCTCTCTCTGCCTTTCTCTCTCTCCTCAGCAATACATCTACCAGGAAGTTTGGAACTTGTTCCAGCAGATCAGTGTGAAAGCCAGCTCAGTGGTGTACTCCGCCATTAAGGACTACAGAGACCATGGATACAGGTGGGTTTTTTCTCAAGGACTACAAATACAGTAATGGGTGTCAAAAGGGCAACATATGATGTTATTTTCATGAAGTATTGAAATGACAAAGTTATGTGTGCGGTGTTTGTGTATACTGCAGACACTGCTCCCTGGCTGTGATCAATGCTCTGGCCAATATCGCAGTCAACCTCCAACAGGGGGAGCTACTTATCGATGAGCTAATGGTCAATCTGCTGGAGCTGTTTGTCCAGCTGGGTCTGGAGGGCAAGAGAGCCAGCGAGAGGGCCTCAGACAAGGGCCCTGCATTGAAGGTACACGCATACCCATGCACTCAGACATGCACACATGCACACACACACACACACACACACACACACACACACACACACACACACACACACACACACACACACACACACACACACACACACTGAGGACAATAACAGGTGATTGAAGACCTCTTTGGAAACAAGATGATTCATCTGAAGAGTTTTAGCACTAAATGTTGACCTGAATAAATGAATGAATACACTAATAACAACAGAGTCTTAGAATGACCTCCCCTCCTCCATCCTCCAGGCATCCAGCAGTGCAGGCAACCTTGGGGTCCTTATCCCAGTCATTGCTGTGGTAAGTACTTTATGCTGTCTGTTCAAAGTGTCTTCCTAATTTACTTGATTTCCTGACTTGAACCATTGGCACTTCAATCACTCATTGGTACTCTGATAGGCATCAAGATTGTGTGAGTAGCTGAACTAAAGCACTTAAAAGTACAGGACACGTGTGCATGTGTGTGTGTGATAGATCTGATGGTATCTGTGAGTGTGCTCGATGAGGTAGGGTGGTGGAAACAGGCACAGGGAACAGAGTGACGGGAAAAAATCCTCTTTCTTTAATTAGACTGAGTACAATAAACAGAGAACAATCACGGACAAGAACCAGGGGGGAACAGAGGGATTAAATAGGACACACATAATTAGTGGATTGGGAACCAGGTGTGAATGAAACAGGACAGATGTGAAATGGATCAGTGATGGCTAGAACTCCGGTGACGTCGACCACCTGTGGCCGCCCGAACCAGGAGAGGGGCCGACTTCAGCGGGGCGTCCCGGGTGGAGGCGATGGAACTCCCGTAGCAACGATGGATCCCGGATGTCCTCCACCGGCACCCAGCATCTCTCCTCCGGACCGTACCCCTCCCACTCCACGAGGTACTGAAGGCCCCTAGCCCGACGTCTTGAGTCCATGATGGCTCGAACCGCATACGCCGGGGCCCCCTCGATGTCCAGCGGGGGCAGAGGAACGTCCAGAACCTCATGTCCCTGGAGTGGGCCAGCGACCACCGGCCTGAGGAGAGACACATGGAACGAGGGGTTAATACGGTAGTCTGGGGGAAGCTGTAACCTATAACACACCTCGTTCAGTCTCCTCAGGACTTTGAAAGAATCCACAAACCGCGGCCCCAGCTTCCGGCAGGGCAGGCGGAGGGGCAGGTTTCGGGTCAAGAGCCAGACCGGTCCGTCGGTGCGAACACCGGGGCGTCACTGCGGTGGTTATTCCGCCTCACGGCTCGTTGCAGGTGCACGTGGGCGGCATCCCATGTCTCCTCCAAGCGCTTAAACCAATCGTCCACCGCAGGAGCCTCTGCCTGGCTCGGATGCCACGGTGCCAGAACCAGCTGATAACCTAGCACACATTGGAATGGAGTTAGGTTAGTGGAGGAGTGGCGGAGTGAGTTCTGGGCCATCTCAGCCCAGGGAATGAAAGCCGCCCACTCCCCGGGCCGGTCCTGGCAATAAGACCTCAGAAACCTACCCACATCTTGGTTAACTCTTTCCACCTGCCCGTTGCTCTCGGGGTGAAAACCTGAGGTAAGTCTGACCGAGACCCCAGATGTTCCATGAACGCCCTCCACACCCTTGACGTGAACTGGGGACCCCGATCAGACACTATGTCCTCAGGCACCCCGTAGTGCCGTAAGACGTGGGTGAACAGAGCCTCTGCAGTCTGTAGA